>VZSR01002340.1:7555050-7697577 GCA_013398615.1 Brachypodius melanocephalos
GGAAGGAAGGAAGGAAGGAAGGAAGGAAGGAAGGAAATTTTAAAATCAAAGATAATCATAGCTAATATTGCAAAAGCAATTTCTGTGCCAACTGTAACTAATTCATAGTATCCACACAAATACATTCTTCCAAGGATGTACCATGCCAGAAGACTTCCTCTATAAATGGGCTCTGTATCATGGATAAGGCTGAGGGAGGGGGCTCTCTGGAGATGTCCTCACCACCTCTGAGGGACCAGTTTTTGTATGTAACACCTGGAAAACAGGGTTTGGAGGGGGTAAACCACCAGACTAAAACCTTCCTGAGCAGAAATTGGTGAGCAGTCTGCTGTGGAGCAGCCCAGGGTAGGAGAGAGACTCATGCAAAAAAGATCACTCAGCCTGATACAAAGAAGTTTTGTGGTATGTTTCAGCTGTGCCATCCTTCTCTCTGATGATCAGTGACAGGACCTGAGGGAATGGTATGAAGCTGTGTCAAGGCAGGTTTGCCTTGGTCATTAGGAAAAGTTTGTTCACCCAGAGCATGGTTGGGCACCAGAACAGACTCTCCAGGGAAGGGGTCACAGCACCAGGCCTGACAGAGTTTGAAAGCATGAGTTCAGGTTCAGGTTCCCTTGTAAAGCAGCAAGACAGATTTAGGGGTTTTCAAACCATCACTACTTGCCTAACAGCGTCATTGGGTACTCAAAGAGTTAAATCCTGCATCTAATTGAATAAAATCTATGGAGACATGGTAATGAAACCCATGATTCCACTTGCTATCCTGCTTAGAGTCAGGGCAAAGTGCCACAGGATGGTTAAAGCTGAATAAATTGCTTTCTGCATCAGCTCCTCTGACAGCCTGGTGAGCTAAAAGAGGACTTTCTCTAGAAGAGCAGGAGAGAGAGGTTTATCATGCAGTTTATCACACTGAGCAGCTCTGGGATGAGGACAACAGAGCAGGTTCAGCGCAAGCGAGCAGGCACCAGCCCAGCTGTGCCACCCGACTTCACCCCAAAGGGGTGCAGTGACACTGCTAAAGGGTCATATCCAGGGGTTGTCCCCCCACAGCCTCTTGCCTCCCACAGACTTGCAGCATGGGCATGGTCCTCACTGGTTGTTGAACCTGCAAAGGCTCTCTCAGCTTGTAGAGCTGCTGTTGAGCAAAACCCTAATTTACCTGCCAAATGCAATGATAAATGATAAAGCTTCAGTGTACTCTGGCTTATTTGTTATTAGCCGCGGTGTAAATGTTCCAGGAAAACAGTGTTTAATACCCCCATCAGCCAACAAAGCAGCTCTTTCACTGCTATTTACAGGAAGGGCTTGTTTCCCTCAAGTGAGTTTGCTTTGACGTTATTGGGAGAGGTTGTGTTGCAGATATTTACACTAGGCCGAGTGGCTGTGGCATCCTCTGAGCACTCTTGACACAGGCTGGGGGCCCAGGCTGCCAGAATATAAAAGAGCACTTCCCACAGCACCTTATCAATTTGTTGTGCTGCCTGAGCGGCGTGATTACTTTTCCATGGCTGGGAAGGCTGACTAACCCTCCCTGAACCATTAATCTTGGGACAGCTTGAACCAAGAGAAATTTCTGTAAAAATAGACCACAAAGAATGCACTGGAGACAAGAGGCTTTGCGTCTTTTGCAGCTTCTTGACCTCTTCTGGCTGGATTTTTTTACTAATGGGGAGGATTAAAGGGAGCCCCAGCACAGCGCAGTGACCAATGTGCACAGCTGCTCTCAGTCATGTTTCTGAGCAGTGGGGCTGCTCAGGCTGTGCTCTGAAGCACACAAAAATTGACTCATTGCTCTTTCAACCCAGTTTCTGTCCAGTAGCTCAGATTTTCTGGGTCTAAAACAGCCCTGATTTATGCTCATTTTTTAGGAAACTCTGGAACGAGGCTGGTGAAAAAAGGGAAAAAAAGGGCATGAAGGGAACACCTGAGAACAGAGATCTTTTCCTAGTATATAACTTCTCCCTATGTGGTGAATGGTTGTGGTGGCAGGCCACCTGGCTCAAATAAATCACAACATTGCCTAATCATTGCACACAGAATGGTGTAAGATTCATGATAATAAAACAACTGAATGCTAATGTAACACATCATGCAATTCCAAAAATATGAAATGCACAGAACAATTTCCCTCAAACTAGGAATAAAAGCCTTCTACTTTTCACAGCTGTATGTGTTATGTAAGGTTATTCCTTTGTCAGATATTTTATTTGATAGCATAAAATAGAATTTTATATTTTATATAAAGTAGCTTTTATCTTCAAGGAGAAATGCACTCACTTTACCATCTGAGTCTCAGAAGGCTTCAAAAATTTTCAAACTGAAGTAGTAAATATTGTAGAATATGGTTCTTTAATTAAGGTGAGTGCAATAATCCAGTAAGTCTTCATCTCAGATTGCAACTAATCATGTGGCAGTGTCACTTCTTTCATATTCTTACACTTGTAGCTACAACATCAAATTTACTCTTAAGTGGAATGAAAACATTAAGTAGTTACACCAACTGAAATGCTTTTACCTGCAAATATATGTGCTAATTTAGACACAGTGGGAATTCAAATTTTACATTCCAGTATGATTTTTGTAGGAGTAAACCTTGGTTGCTAGTATGCTGCCTGTGTAAGGACTTGGCTGCAAAGGTGAAGAAAATACATATGCAGTATAATGTTTGGACACTGGTCCAATGGACACAGATTCAGTTTTTTGGTTTGGTGAGTTTTCTGTTTGAAATGACTGTTTGGGGTATGCAGGAACAGGGAAATGGTCAAGACACATTTAAACATTCATTAGCTTAAATTGTGTTCCACTGGAACCAAACCTGTGCTGCAGACAAATACTCAAGCAAAACAACAGTAAAAAAGATCTTTACCTTGTCTTCAATATTATGGGTTTTTTTATTTAATTTCATTTTAAAAAGAAAAAGGGAATTTGGTTGACCCTTCAGGTTTTAAACCTTATACCAACCAAAACCGCTACAGCATCACCCTTGCAATACATGGGTGCTACTGCTAAAGTGGGAATTGAATCATGAATTAAACCCTCCAGCCTTTAAATACAGGAAAAATAAAATAATAAAAAAAAAAAAAATAAAAAAAACCCACCAAAAACAAAACCAAAAAAACCAACCAACCAACCAACCAACCAAAAAAAAAAAACCAACAGAGAAAATCTGTAAGAAACAAGGAAATCAACCCCTTTCCTTTGCAGCCAGCTGCTCTGAAATTAGAACTACATCTACAGGTTTTGTAAGCCAGCCCGTTGTGGCTGTTTCAGGGGAAGCCACCTTCTTTCCCACTGCTGGGCAACGAAATTGTGGTTCATTATCACATCTGAAGCCTGATGGGGAGAATATAAAATTGTCAATCCTTTCCTCAAACAACAACAGAAAAAAAAGCCCCAAAACCAAAACAAGAACAACAAACCACCAACAGAAAAACAACAAAAAAACACTCGAGAAACTGAGTTGTTACCACCATCTACTGGTGGCCTTAGTAGGCTTTCGGGGAGCATTTCGGGACATATTAGGATCATCAAGTCCAGCTCCTGCCCCTGTGCAAGACACCCCAAGAATCCCACCACGTGAGCATTGTCCAAACATTCTCATTCCCAAGAAATCCCAACCCAACCTCAAATCACTGGGCACTAACAGCTGTAAAATGCAAAATAAATTATACTGAAGGAGGATAGAAATAGTTTTTAAAATATGACCACTTGTAGTTTCATAAACCTTTTCATCATCTTTGCAGATATTTTTGGTCTGGTGATCTTCTCTCTAAATATTAAAAGGAGTAAAAGACAAAATATCATGGGAGTTACTGGTATGTTGCATATTCATTTCAAAATAGATTCAGGCTGTACAAAGTAATAGAATATAGCAAAGGTGGGTTGGGTGCTCATTTTTCTTATTTCTTATAACTCAATAAAGTGAAAAGGCACTTTAAATTATTTTTCAAATAATATGCCTACAGGTGTCTCACGTCTTGTTCAATTATCTACTGAGCCTGTAATAATTAAACAAGATGTGAGACACCTGTTGGAACATTCGCAACTTCCAGAGGGGCTTTAAATGTGAAAACTTACACATCTGTGCTTTGGAACAGGTGAGACTCTCTAACTGACAGGCACATTTCATGTCCACATTTCCACTACATGTTCTCTTAATTCTTCTTCTGAATCTTTAACGAGAGAAACTGAGAGAGAGTTTTGCTACCTGCATTTCTCGATTCCTCCATTTATTTCCTTCCACCCATTTATTTACAAACATAACAATGAGAAAAATATTTGCTAAAACTGGATGGGATCCCTAATCTGCTGGTATCAGCTCAAGCAAATTTTGAGTTTTTCCACTACAATCTTGGCACAGAATTCCATAAAACATGGATTTTCATGCTGCTTCTGACATGAAATTGCACCCCTGCCATGAATACAGCTCATCTAAAGTGATCTGCGGCCACAAAGGTCTGGATAATAAAGTCCAGATGTACAGGGATGGACACAGTGAACTGGGCAGTAATGCCTGGATGATGCTGCCAGTAGCGTTTCTGCTTGGCTTTCTTGGGAAAACTGCCCTAATGTCACACTAAGGGTCTGGATTCCCAATCTTGCTAATACCACTAAAATACAGAGCTGGAGCAGTTCCCACGTGCTAAGGCTGTAGTTTTTCGCTCGGTCAGTAGATGTCAGTGATACACAGGGAAAGCCACACATGGACAGGTCCTGAAACTAGAATGCCTCAGAAAACATGGCAACGCTCTTTTTCCCCCCTTGGTATTAAGATGCAGCTGGTGAAAAAGGGGAGAAGTGAATGCATTTTAGAGGGGAAATATTCCTGAGAAACATTGGAGATTCCTGTGTCCTACATACGATGAAACAGCACAATTGGGTAGTGACAGATTCAGGACAGACATATATAATTTCAGTCTGAATTTTGGAAAGCTTTCATTCATTCTTAGAGGAAAACATGCATTCTCACTGTCCCTTTCCAGACTAGTGCCCCCTACACAGCTACACAGTTAAAAAGTATAGAATGTTTAAATTGATGGGCTAATCCTAAATCCTTCTCTACAGAAAACAAATTAAGGACTGAGTCATTACATTTCAGCCCAGATTATAGAAAAGTTTATTAATAGTATGGTTTATTTTGCAGCCTAGTAAATCCAGACAGGCAAAATTGAACATCTCATGCAAGAATAAATTCAATGTGGCTTTTTATGCCTCCAGAATGTCCATAGCTTCCCAGCTTGCTGAATTACTGCAAAGAGCTCAAGTCTTTCCAAAAACCAGTAGACCAGCCCAGAAAGTCTTGGGCTAATCAAGACTTGACATTCCCTTTGGTGCTTGGGAGAGACCTAGCCTCAAGACTGGTCAAAAGGTTTCCAGCACTGAAGACAATAAAGGGGAGCTTGTACTAGGAATAAAAGATTAATGCATGGAGATTAAAGAGGGAATTACTAGAGGGTGTTGGGGTTTTCTAATTTAGTCAGTGCTAAGGAAGTTTGTCAGATAATCACTATTTAAACTATCTCTGACCTGAAACTCAGTTGTAGGTGCCACCCCAAGTTTAGCTGGGTACATGAATGCTACACCTCTAACCACAATTTCCTCACGCAATATTCACAGCAGAGGCGCGGATTAAAAGCAGTTTAGATCCTGTGAATGCTCTGGTGTGGCCATACAGGTTTAGCAGGGTTGTCCGAACACAACCAGCTGAGTCCAGCACCTGTAACACCTCAAATGAGGGCACTTAAAACATTTGCAGGCATATTAATTCTCTCCTGACTACAAAGCTTCATACACCTGTCCTAAATGATCCAGACCTGGGCCTGGTTTGCATTCCTTTCACAAATTTGGGAAATGACTGCCTTTCTTCCTAAACCCACCAACATTCACATATGAGTATAGATGAATAAATGAGGCAGATTTAGTATTGCTTGGTTATTATTTCTCACCTGCTTTTGTTAATCATGGCCCCCTCGGGCAAAAGGATGAAGCTGGAGAGGGAAAATGCTCCTGCTAATCCCAGCGACCCCTCATCTGCAGTCAATACTAAATGGTAGAAGTGAGTATTTTATTGTGATCATTGATACATTTGCTTTTAGCAATTGTTTCACATCTTTAATACATGACTGCCTTGGCTGCCTCTATTTCAGGTAACTCTGTCTCTTAATTTTATACGGAATACAAACCCCAGAGAGAGCATTCCTAACATTCATTTGACTCAGCAACTGTTGTTGAAACCCTGATGCCTGAAAAGTTCATATTTTTTTTCCCCAAGTGAAAGAATAGCACTCTCTGCAAGTCTAGTGTGCAAAGTGGTGTTTGCTTCCCAGAGTATTTCTGGTAGCAGCATTAAAATATACACCAGGCTGTCCATGATATGGAGGGCATAACTAGTGATTCCTTTGCACTGAATACTTCCAAACTCTCAATATTCTAATCAAAAACAAAACATTGATGCAGTCGTGCTGTGTAAATGCCATAGTTGTTTCGTTTCATCTTTCACACATGCATCACTCTCCTCCCAAAATTCCTCAACAGCCTGAGTTCCCCTCAGGGGAAGTGTGTGTGCTCATGGATTTGGGACCATTGGAAAACTGGCAACAGAGGGAAAACATGATTATGATTTGGCACTGTGCACGTCTGGGATGCCTGGCTTGGAACAAAAAGTACTTTAAACCGCCAGAGTTCTGACATGCAGAACATGAACCCACTTTGTTGGCAGCTGCCTGTGTACATCTCCATTAGCTCTTGCTGCCATGGCTTTATCCCTAGGGGATCATTCCACAAATTAAGTGCCTTGCCAATTATTTTTCTCTATCCTGGCCCACCTGGGAACACTAAAAGAAACTCAGATTGGCTTAGAGCCATTGCAACTTCCAAGCTTTTTCAATATGCAAACCAGCACAAAGAGTCAGTGAAAGTATTGAATTTTCCATGAATTAGCCAACAAAACTTGCTTGTTTTTCTTAGTTCCTGGCACACCCACATACATATATGCACATCCAGGTGTAGTGCCAGAGACCCCAGTTTAAAAACAGATTTTCCTGAAGGCTTTTTCTGAAGGCAGTCATTGCCAAACATTTCAGAAGTATTAAAAAAAAAAAAAACACCAAAAAAAAACAAACAAAAAAACACCACAAACCAAAAAAAGATTACTTTGACTACACATATTCATTGAGGAAGCTTCTTACTAATTTGAGGCAGTTTGAAAATGACTCATTCTTACAAATAAGAATATATGTTTCTCATATCCCTCTATCTGTTAGAGTAAATGCAGATATTAGTCATGTATACCAAGACTTTTTCTTTTGTTTAGCCTCCTCTTGCATCCTGGCTTTGGTTTAAGACATTGTAGTACCAAAAAGCAGTGCCCCATGGGCTGACAGAGCACAGGCCCAGCAGGAGGCCTTGCTGTGAGTTTTCATTTGTCTCCTTTTTCATTTGTGCACTTAATGTGAGAACACCTTGGAAATGCTTCCTGGAGTACAAACCTGTTAAACTGAGAGAGAAATATACAGGGGTGGGGAATAAGGAAGTGCATTTGGAAGTCTCATGCTGTAAGCTCTCTGCAGAGAGCTGTGCTGTCAGTGTTCAGCCCACTCTCCTGCCTATTTTTAAAACTAGCCTCCCTAAAACCTCCTTTCTAACTATAGTGCAGAGCAATAAGGTGGAGAACTTATGAGTCAGACTTTTATACCCTTGTCTTTTTTCCTAAGTAATTGTTTTATAGGATTTTTTCCTTTTTAATGGGATTTCTTCTCATGGCACTCACATTTACAAAGCAGCAGAACTGCAGCCAGATAAGTCACCCTGGAGAATGCTCAAGCTTGGTATATGACACTATCATAATAAATCACCCCAAGATGATATAAAAAGAAGGGGTTGTTTTTAGGGAAAATGGGGATATGGAGTGTTTCTAGTAGGGTTATAGAACAAGTGGTATCTGGGCACTGAAGATGCTGCAAGTCAGGGTAAAACATCCCAGCAGGACTTTTTATTTTCAATCTTGATGATCAGCTCCTGGTGTTTCAAGTCATTAAGCAGTCCACAGCTCTAGAAATAGTGCCATTTCATTAAGATTGTTTTCAGTTGTCGCCCTTAGTTTCATACTTGATAAAATTTATCTGGGCATTTAGCAGTTTTGATTCCTTTCCCTTGCAGAGGGAGGGAGGGAAAATAAAATAAAGCTTTTTATTTCAAAAATAAAGCTGTGGCTGTCTTGTGTAGTTGGATAATTAAAAAACAAGGGGGCATGGGGGTGTTCTATAAAAATCCTTACCTGGATTGGGAATGGCTTCATCAGGAGCAGATTTCCCTTTTGTCTTCCTTCTCTGTCATTTTATAACTCCAGGACAGCAAGCTGACTTTCATGTCAGGTTTTTACTGTGAGGTTGGTGAGGCACTGGCACAGGTTGCCCAGAGCAGCTGTGGCTGCCCCATCCCTGGGAGTGTCCATGGTCAGGCTGGATGAGGCTCTGAGCAGCCTGGGATAGTGGAAGATGTCCCTGCCCATGGCAGGGAGTGGAATGAGATTATTTTTAAGGTTCTTTCCAACTTAAACATTCTGGGAGTCTGGGATTCTGTGTGGGTTGTATATTCCTGCCTAGCCCTAACAGTTTATTGTAGTGCTAATTCTATTACTATATGTTTTCTGCCTCTCTTGAGTATCTTTTGCAGATATTCCATATCAATTGTACACTGCTAAACAGAAGATCCATAAGGAATCAGGATTGTTACTGCTAAGTACAATAGATCCACCAAATTGAAAGGTACAGCTTTTATTTTTTTCCCAAAACTATTTGACTCCTGCAGTGCTTTATGATTAATGATGCATTTGCTGGCTGCAGCTAATTACAGAGCAATTAATCAAAATCTTTTATCTTTAACTTAATCAGCTAACCAACTTTGTAAGCATTTCTATGCTGATATTACCATCAGTGGTCTATATATCTCAGATTTTTTATGTTTTTACAGTATTTGCCCTTTTGTATTTGTGCTGAGCCACCAGCCTTGTTGACAACAAATTTTTTCTTTCTGCACACGGAAGACTGAATTGTTATAAAACATGTACACTTCTTGGGCCTGAGCAGCTAAATTTTCTATGAAGTCCCTGCTCCATTTGTGATTATGACAGTCCCACCAAGCAGAGCCAGGCCCCTTGTTCACAGGAACCAGTATTGGGTTGTGTAAAGAACTGAAGTACTGAGCAGAGGCCAATCCAAAGCAGTTTAGAAATATTATGTTGTCTTCTGTGGTGGTGTTTTGTTTTCACCACCAAAAAAAAAAAAAAAAAAAAAAAAAAAAGGGAATAAAAGAACAAGCAGCAAGAAAATAAATCTGCATCTGCAAGTTCTCTCTTTCCTTAGTAGGTTTATCTTGCCATCTCAGGGATGGCTAGATTGTGAAAGGGAGGAAAATTACACTTTGACATGTTCTCATCTGAATATTGTCTTGTAGAGCCTTATGCCACTTTCCAAAACCCCCTCATCTGAAGTCAGAGTCAGCAGCAGCCAGTGCCCACTGCTGTCTGACTCTAGACAAGATTTTCCTCGAGTTCCCTACAAAGGAGATTGTGTTGTGTTGTTGTGTTGGAGTTGTGCTAATCCAATGCAGCTCTCCACACTCCAGTGTCCTACCTGGGAAAGTTGTCCTGCTCCATCCTAGCCCACAAAGTCTGCTCTAAACAAGGTTTGTCCAGATGCCAACCCAAACATAAAGTGGCATCAAGGTAGAATGACTTTCCAGGTCGATGGAAACATCAGACCCTGCTCTAAGCATGGGAGGAAGGTTGTCCAACTTTAGTTTATCCATAATTCTTCATGTAACTATTGAAATATCTGGTGTTCACTCACTCCATTGTGAGTGAGTGAATATTGTCCATTCCAATTTCCAGACAAACTTTCTGCCTTTGTCATCTGAGCCCTTCTTTATCTATTGCTGTCACCTGAAAATCTTAACAAAAATAAATCCTGTGAAAGAATGTAAATTATATGCATCTTTCTCTATTTTGACAGTCATCTTAAAAGCTTTACATAGAGATGGTTTGGGTTTGGGCTTTTTTTTTTTTTCCTCTTTCTTGGTTGCTGAAAATTGCCCAAGCTTTTTTTGCCACAAAAATAAATTGCAACACATGTCTCAGCACCCACATGGAGCTATAAGAACATCACATCAGACACACTCCAGAGGCTTGGTGTAGGCTGGGAGCTGAGCAAGGTTTTGGGGCTGTTTTTTGACAGATATTTGACTTCAGGTAAAATGAGGCAAGAACCCCAGCTCTTGCAGACACAGCTGCTCATTTGTGATGCTTCTGTTTGGGGACACAGCAGATGTCCAATCCAAACAAATGCAGCACAGCACTGAAAACCAGGCTTCTCCTACTCTGTGTTGGGCAGCTAATTTTGCTGGTAGCACCAGCTAATTTTTTTTTCCTTTTTGTTTGTGGCACTGCTTATCTTGCAATAGATGATATGAAGTGGATCAGAAGGTGCTGTGAGGCACAAATAATGTGTGTTTGTAAAGCACTCCAAGGCACTTGGACTGAAAGAAGGTAGGAAAGTGTCACCCCTGGCTACCAGCATGGTCAGGATCTCCACAGCAGCCTGGCTCTGGTAGCAGTAATTTCTGCATGATGACATGCCAAGAGTCACTTATTACCTCTTAGCGCTGCTATCTCTGCTAGGCATGTGTCATCTTTGGAGTGGCCACCTGAATCCTCATTAAAGCTTCATCAGCTGTAATGGGCTGTACATAGCAATGCCTGAATGAGAGAAAAACCTTCCACTCTGAAAATGTGGGAAGTGGCCACTCTGATGGCTCACCTGGCTGAAATAGATCTAAAATGTCCCCACTATTATTTTCATGTATGCCCAGAGCACCTGTAAGGCCCTGCAGGGGTCAGGACCCCAGTGCATCAGGAACCATCCACAGGCAGAACAAAGCAGCAGTTTGTAATAGAATCATAGAAATGCTAAGGTTGGGAAAAACATCTAAGATCATCAAGTCCAACCATTTATTTAGCACTGCCATGTCACCACTAAACCATGTCCCCAAGTGCCTCACAGGAGGCAACAGATGGGCGCAAGTCAAATGGAAAATAGAAGAAAACAAGGAGATGGGATCAAACAGTAAAAGTTATGTCACCCTGTGGCCTTAAACACATTCCAAGCTTTTGCTGGCATCCCTGCAAGAAAGGTCAGATGAGACATGGGAACGGGAAGGGGGCAATGACAGTTTCTCTGGATGCTCCTCAGTGGCATCTCACATGGAGACTGGGGGGCAAAACACACAGGGGCTGCTCAGGGTGAAGAAAACTACAAGGAGTTACACCAATAGAGAGGAAAGCATAGAAAAGCCACAAGAGACAGCAAAATTACTAATCGGACACATGCTGGATAAAACTGGGAATTTTTTTAACTAAGTTTCCAAACAATGAGAGAAAAAAAGTACCTTTCTCCCCAGCTGCTGCTCTGCCCAGGTAAAGAGCCCTTTGCTATATGGTCTCTATAAAGGAACTGTATCCCACAAATATTTGACTCTCTTCATCTGTTTCTCCCTCAAAAGAAAAGAGATTGATGTTGCTAAATGCTGGCTATCAGTGTACATCCTGAAAATTATGTTGGCATCATTGTCATTTGGAGAACCTGGACTCTTTTTCATGTGAGGACAGCTTTATGGGCTTCATCTTCTATTTCACTCCAAACACAATTCCTCCTTTTTTGGTCACAGAACTGTATAACCACAGCTCCACAGAGTTCAGCATATCCTTTATTTTCATTTTCAGGGCAGAGTCTGTTCACAAATGCAATCTTGGCTCTTACAAACAGTTCACCAAAAGCTTAAATACAGTCTGTGCCATGGAGAAAAGAGTGGGAAAGACTGGAGACCTCTGATCTGGTTATATCAGGATACCAGCTGTCAGATCTCATCATCTTTGGGACAGCAGTGTGTATTTTCCATCACAAATGCCATTAGGAGCATCAGAACAGAGCCTTTGATAACAAATGAAATAGCAGTAGCCCACATGAATCACAAAATAGCTAAAAAGAAAAGGCCACGAGAGAGAATTACCCAGAAAATCACTTGATTAAGAGCTAAAAGTGGCCTACTGTTCCCTTAGGAGAATCAAAAAGTTCCTTGTTGGTAGCAGAGTATCAAGGCACATCAAAGATCAGATGACAGGTAGTTATTGATGGCAAAAAACCAAAAGTTGTAAGCCCATAAAACTAAGATGTGAATTAGGAGCACAGGCAAAGGAGAGAGAAGCTCACGTGTGGAACAAATGACAACTCAGATGAGATGAACTCAGTTAAAGAACCACTGAGTTAAAGTCCTTGCAGTCACACCTGTGTAGAGGTGCTTCAGCTTTCCATGCACCTTACGGACTCAGCTACTCGGCAACCTCTGCTCTCCATTTAGAGTTATTTGGAATGACGTGTTTCCATAAGGAAATCCTGCCAGAGCAATATCTGATGTATTAGATGGTGATAGAGAGAGACAAAAATTAGTGTAAACTGACTTGTTAAAATAACTGTTCCTCTTTTGAACCTTTATAATTCTTTCCACTTGTCCCATTTTACTTTTGCTGGTGTGGGTTATACTGTGCTGATATTTTGATGATGACTCTAGATGAAAATCTCTTCTGGAGCTGATTTTATAAGCCATGGCTGGAGCTAAAGAACTTTATGCAAGGAAAAACGCTTTGCTGAGTGCTGCTAAAACTCCTGCAGAACTGATAATGGACACATCCAAAATTCTTCTCACTGAGCCAGAAATGTCAAGCTTGCATCTGCCCTGCTTGAGCAGCTCCCAGGAGGAGAGGGAGAAATTCTCACAGCAGCCAGGGGCAGGCCACAACAGACACATCTCCTGGATCTGCTTGGAGAGCACTGATAAGGAGGCCTGGTTTTGGCTGGGATAGAGTTAATTTTCTTGTTAGGAGCTGGTACAGTGCAGTGTTTTGGATTTAGGATGAGAATAATGCTGATAACATACTCATGTTTTAGTTGCTGCTGAGCAGTGCTTACTGTAAATCAAGGAGTTTTCCGTTTCCCAGGCTCTGTCAGTAATCAGGCAGACAAAAAACTGGGGGCACATGGCCAGAACAGTAGACCAAAGCTAGCCAAAGAGGTATTCCATGCCACAGAATATTGTGCTCCGTATAAAAACTGGGGGGAACTGGCTGGGAGCTGCCAATCCCTGCTCAGGAGCAGGCTGAGCATTGGTCAGCAGATGGAGAGCAACTGTACTGTGCATCCCTTGTTTTTCTTGCCTTTGATTCCTCCCTCTCTTTTTACTATCTCGCTCTCCATTACTATTAATATTATTATTATATTTTAATTTATTACAATTACTAAACTGCTCTAACATCAACACATGGGTTTTACTTCTTTTTTCCCCAATTCTCTTCCTCATTCTAGTGTTGAGGAGGAATGTGTAGTGCTGAGCTGCCATCTGGGGTTAAACCATGACACAATGCCCTGGCAGGAAGCCTGGCCTGGGCTGGCTCTGACAGGCCACTGGAATTACTTCCTTGCAATTTATCCCATCAAGACCAACACATCACGGAGGGGGAAATGCACAGAGAAGCTTCCAAGGACAAGGTCACCATATCTGCCAGTTGCAAAGGCAGAAATAGGAAAAACATTCCCTTCTGTCCCAGCAGCATAATTATTCTGATCAATTTTATTTTATGAGTGATATTAGGACACTGCTGGGGAAAAAAAAAAATTATGGTGATTAAAAGACAGCAACAATGGGGTAAAAAGGGGAGATGATATGGAACAAAGATTGCAGAAAAATACAAGGAAATTGCAAGTTTTAACCATGAGTGAAACAGGAGCAACTGATCACACCTCTGAGACCAGCACCAATGTGAAAGAAAAACCTTCAAGAAGGGAGATCTTAGATGAGTGACTGGTGTGCTGTTCGTTTCAGGCAGGGGAAGTGACCATCTGCAGTGAGAACCAGTCACTTTTCTGGCTCCACAGTCATGAATGCAGCTCAGTGGGAGAGCTCAGACCTGAATGAAGGATTTCTGGTTCACCTCATCCATGAGAGAGCCCCAAACGCTCGGCAGGACCTCAGGTGTCTGTCTGAGCAGTGTGAAGTGAAAGTCAAGAGTGATTTGTGTGTGCATAGCTGTGAACACACAACTGAAATAAACCATCCAGCAGCAGTAAATCTGCAGGTCCCCTATCCTCCCCTGCCCTCAGGAGGAGGTCAAAGGCTGGTGCAAACTTCTTTGAAGTTACAGGGAACAGCTGTAGGTTTCTAGCGACCCCCTCTGACTCCTTTGTTTCTAATTCATCTCTCAGTGACAGAGCAGCAGTGCAATTTTAGGCATATGAGGAAACCAGAAGAAGACTTTTTATGGTTTTTGGTTTTTGTTCTTTTTCTTTAGGTCATCTGGGATTCTTCAGACACTGTTCGTATGAGTGCAGAAAACAGCAGAGGTAGCCACTCATGGAGAATGGAAATGTTTCACTGTTTTAATGAATGCAAATCATTCAGGTGACTGGAAAGCCCTTCAATGCAAAGGGTTAGTGATTACTAACAAGTAAGTAATAACAGCAAAAATGTTCTCTGTGGTCTGGAGTGTTCAGTCCTCTCCTTCTACCCCTCCCTCACATAATTAAAACAAAATTAATTGATTGCTATGTCCTCTACTAAGAAACTGGAGGTAAAGGAAAAGGCAAGGTAAGGCATAATCCTTCAAGTCAATGGAAAATAAACCTGGTGAGGCAAGAGACAATTGTTCTTCACCCTGTGCCAATACTGCTAACCCCAGGGTCTGAAGTCTTACAACACGTGCTGTCAAATGTAATCACTTTGCTCTGCATGAACGGGCCCCTAAATGTGGAAGGTGTCCCCTCTCCCAGTGTGTCACCAGCAGTCTTCCCAGTGTGGAGCAGCTCCAGGTGACAAACCTCAAATGTGGTTTCATCCTCCGATATGACTCAAAATGCTGGTGGGGTGAAATTATCACCATGACCCTGGGGCAGAGGGAGGGCTCAAGGGAGGCAAGAATTTGGACAAAAGATTGCTGCTCTAGCCAGTCACCCTCTCCTATCAGTAATTTAGATAATATTCAACAACTGCACAAACAAAGCCATGCGACTGGTAGGGGGTTTTATTTGCTGAAAGAATCATTAGCAAGTGTCAGTATTTCCAAGGTTTCTGTTACCTCTAAAGCTGCTTTACGATTGTGAGGTGGGTGCATTTGTGTATTTTCCTTAACAAAATGCCTCCCACACCCACCACTTGGGTGGTCCAGGCCACTAAACAGCCCCCAGGTTAGCGGTGCCTTAATTATCAGTTTCTGAAGGGCAAAGCAATCTACCACAAGCAGATAAACAAGGCTTTGACAAATAGTCCATTCCCCTTTCCTCTAACCTTTGCAGAAGGATATGCAGAAAGATGCTAGGACCGTGTTTTGGGCATTGCTAGGAAAACAGGCTGATTTTGCCAAGTCTTCATTCCCTGATGTGCTCCCTATTGCTTTGCTTTCCCTTTTCGTTTCCAAAGGCAGGAAAGGGAACTTCCCTATCAGTGTTTTACAAAAGAGCTGGGGTTAAGAGGCATTAATGCAAGTCATGACCAACATTGAACTGCTTTGTTCGTGTGGCATCAGCTTCTATGAGATAGAACTCTATTTTCTTTAAAACACGCATTGTTTTACGTGCGCATAAGACATAATTTAAATTCCAGTTGATACATAATGTACAAAACCCTTCCTAAACGAGAAACAAAACATAAAACCTTGTCCAAGAGAGTAAAAGACTCCTGGGGTTCTTTATCCACACAGTTCTTATAGATCAGGATGTCCCATGGATTTTCTCCCAACTCAGGCATTCTTTTACTTCCACCCAACTAATGCCAAGTATTGAAACCACCAAAGCAATGATAGTCCACGTTTCACTGCCTGCACTGGAAGAAAGGTTTTTATGTAGTCTGTGATCAAAGCAACCTGCCACCTCTGTAAAATAATTACAGTCACAGGGAGAATTTTCATGAGGGTTTTCCAACATGTATTAAAAACTATTTATTTATGATAGCACAATTTGAAAGCTGCAGCAACAGGAATCAAAATAAGACCCTAGGAACATAAATGATCTCTAAGAAACTTCAGCAAGAGGCAGTCCAGACATATTTGTGCTGTAGGCAAGGACTGCCTTAACTGTTTATTTCCTTTTTGTATATGTGTGATTCCAATCTTTTCCATGTATGAATAGCCAATTGAAGTACTAAACTAATTCTGCACAGAAAAAAAAAAAAAAAAAGAAGCATGCTAGCAGAAACAAGGGTCTTCTCCTATTTAATATATCTTATTCCAATTATTTGCAAAATAGGACTTTCACTCTGTTAATTATATGTGCAATAACAATTCAGGTTATTGACAGGAAAGAGCATATAATAATTGCACAGGAAACTCAAATGGGTGCTTTCCAACCTTCTCTCTGAAAAGTTACAGATTTCTAAATATCATAGATCTCAATTATGAAAATATCTTCATTGTGAAAATGATACACTTCCATCACAAAAACATGACTGAGGGTTTTATTCAGTTTACTCACCTGATGTGTGTCTTGGTATGGAAATGTTACACTTCTTGGCAAAGTTTGCAAAACACAAGCACTGCTTTTGCCTCTCAAACAGCCTATTTTGCTCCCAAATAACAGCACCACTCTTTTTTTTTTAGCTTTGGTACTTGATACCAGCAGGTGAGAAAAGAAATCCTCAGATACCCTACTAAAAACTCTGCTGTTCTTTGACTCTGCACAGCATCAGAGCACAAAAGCACGTGGTGGAATGAGCATCCATAGCTGTTTCAGTTGTAAATTTTTCAAATGCCAGAAATATAACTAGTGGAGCTGCTGTCATTCCTGCTTCTGCTGTTCCATTGCAAACCCCTACAAAGCAGAATTAAAATTTGAGGCTCATTTCCCAAGGTTCGGCCTGGAGTTAGCTCTGTAATTGAAACAGCCACGCCTCACACAGCAACAAAGCTGAAGGGGAAGCTGCCAAAGGTTAATCTTTCCTCTGGTATTTCTACCCCTGCTTTGCTTGGCCAGAGTGGCTCTTGGGCTCAGTTGTGCAGGACAATGAGACTATTAAGCACTTCGGCTTTGTTTCCAATGCCACGGAAACCCTAATTCCCTCCTGGGAGAGGATATCTGTAAGAGGAGAAACTGCTATTAGCATCTGCAAGAGAAAGCCGGGATAAGGAGCCTTGCATCCCATGTTTCACACTGCTCAGTTAAGGCAGTTCCACACCAGTGATGCCGGAGAAGGTGGGTTTTTAAGTTTGGTTGAGTTAAAATGAACGAATATTATTTCACCTGTGTGCACAGATCTGTAGAAGAGAAGAATTTCTGCACTTTTGCATGAGCATGCGGAGCCCACAGGGAAAAGAGATGCTGTGAATAAGGAGAGCCCTGACAGATAATACAGAAGAACATTCAAGCCACAGCAACAGGTCATCAATAATCACCCCCAGATTAGGGAACTTTTCATCCATCCCCAGATATAGTTGCACCTCTGGGGTTTGTCTTGCATCACCTCGTTTAGGGTGCACCCCCTTCTTTGGACAAATGCTGGCTCCCAACCCAGTACTCCTTCTCCTGTGTTAAAGGTGGGTGTCACACAGATGATGCCAGAATTTATCCTCCCGGGAAGTTTTCTGGCCCTGACTCATGAGCTGCTCTGCATGTGGGTCAGAGTAAAGGCGTGGCTGTGCCAGGGCAGCTCAGGAGGTTTGCAGAGCCAGGTGGGCACAAGGGCTTTGCTGAGTTCATCTCCATTAAGCCCAGGCTCTGTCAGGTGCACTGCCCTGCCTTACACAGTGCCTGCTCCCAGAAGTTATCACTGAAGAACCAACCAGCTTCAGAGGCTGTGGAGAGGGAACTGGGGGAGGACATCAGCACCATCCACACCTCACGTGTGTCCTCAGTCCACAGACAAGGTAAATCTGCCTCTGGCTGGCCACTCCAGAATCCTACACGTGGAATCCCAGCTCCTCACTCGGCACTGCCCACATCTGAACCTGCAGCTTTGCCACTCAGCCCACATGCGCCTCTGAAACAGGCTCTCCCTCATTCCCCTGGCATGGGTACTGCTTCCAGGTCACTCTCTAAAATCACCTCCCCTCGTGGCAGGATGATTCCTAATGGTGTTAAATGGAATGCACACCTGTGGATGCTGTGATGCAAACAGGGGTTACTATGGTGCTGAACCTCCAATTATTTTTGTACACTTGGCAGGCCTCACCATCCACCTGGAACTGGCACAGCAACATAAAAATCTAGTGGAATAAGGATAAAGCCTCTAGAGGAGAAATATAAATTACTAACAAGCTTTTTGCAGCTCCAACCAGTTATATTAAAGAGAAAGCTCAGGTTGCTCCTTCCTCCCTGTGCCACTTAGGGATTTCCTCCACTACAGGCAATCGTGGATATGATTTCACCTCACTAAACCTCACCATGCCCAAGGGCAGCTGTTTTTTTCCAATTTACTTCTGAAAGCCAATCCATCTTAGAGCTCATGAGGGATAGCAAATCTGCTTATTCAGTGCACACAGACAGGTGGCACAGCAGAGTGAAAACTTGAGTCAAGGATGCTGGGCAGAATTCACCTTGCTAAATATATCTTCATGCTGGAGGCCCTCACGTTCAGGTTCAGGTCCATCAGGTACTCCAGCTATTCTGGCATCCTGACCTCCTAAATGGGACTGGGGGTTTTAAACATTGAAGAGTGCTCCAAGTGCTTTCTTGTCCATGCAGAAACTGCAGGGTGCTGCAAGCTCGAGTTCTCCATACCTGTCACAGCCCAGGATAACAGCCCTATGTGATCACCTTTGCATCCATACCTGCACATACACGGCCTGCACGGAAAAAGTAGCTGCCACAGGAGCCACAGGCTGGCAGAGAGGTGGCATTGCTGCTTTCACCGTGCTTGTGCTGCAAGGGACTTGGTCCTGGCTCGCTCAGGACAACGCCAGATGTGCACTCCAGCATGTCCTCGGCACAGCCCATTCTCACACCCTGACAGAGAAGATGCCTCAGAGGGCTCAGTGAAATGCAAATGTAGCTGGTTCAAAAAGAAAATGAAATTCTGAGGGTTTGCACAGGAAACAGCCTGGGGGCGGAGAAAGGCGGCTGAATGCCTTTTATTGAAATACAAAGAGGAAATTTTCTTTCTCAGGAAGAGCAAAAACCCCCCTCGGGGTGATAATTTTGTTAAGGTAGCAAGAGAGTAGCATAACCTATTCTAGACTGGTCCTGAGAAACCGTGTTAAACGATTTAACCGAGTTGAATCATCCTCAGAGTTTTCCACTGCACAACACTTTCTACTTTTTTCATCGCTGCTGTTCTGAAATACACGGGAGGAGAAAAATTTAAACACATAGGGGAAGAAAAAGTCTATCAAGTCATACTGAGAAAAGAAATGCAAACAGAAATTTCCTCCAACGTAATCCTAATGTGTCCCAAGCATATTGAGTAAATGACCATCTGCCCATGCTCCCTCTTAGCTGGAGTCATTCATCTCTTCATCTGCCTGTGCTCTGCTCCTTCTTGGTGGCTGAACCTCTTGCATACAAAACCATCCGACTGCAGAGCTGCTTCACAACCATTTTGCCATCCTTAGAAGCTATTTTAGCCTTGCCAGGCTGTGCTTGAGTGGATTCATCACAGCCAGTACATAAGGGAAAAAAGTAGGAATGGGTTTGGTAGGCAGAAACTAAAGATTTGGCTTGGTCTGAAAAAGAGAGGCGCTGGTTCAACCCGTGGGGCGTGTTTGCTGGCAGAGGGAGCAGCAGAATGTGCCTTGGGGGGCCCTGAATTCAGCAGGGACCAATGCCAGGGAGCAATGGGCTGTCCTGGCACATGGGGTGTCTTGGCACCTGTGCCAGCAGTGGAGGCACAAACTCCTGTCCCCGGCTTTTTCGGCGTCCCTTGGCACAGGGCGCTGGCGCTTCTCTTGCAGACTCACTTGGTGTCCATGCACCGCTGCTGAGGCGCCATCGGCGCTACATCCTCACACATCAGCCACACCGCCTCCTCTCACCCTCCAGGTTTTGTTTAACCCCTACCCGACCACCCTGACATTGCACATGTGCCACCAGAGCCCTGCTCCGCCTGAAGAGCAAAGGGACAAGCTGTGTCTGCAATGTTTGGTTATTTTTGCTGATCAACAGATTAGTAAATTTTTTTCCCCTATGTATTTTTTCCTCCTTTGTACTCCTCAGACACCCAGTTTACACCATATGCTTCTTCTGTGTGTATGTGTGCCAGCCCAAATCTTCCCTGGCATGTCTCCATTGCCATCCTGTGATGACAGGAGTGAAAAAATCTGCCCATTCTTTTGTTCCAGATTCTTCTGAGGACCATGCATGCTGAAAAATGCTCCAGAAGGAATGGAATCTGTTTTATGAAATGTCTCTATCACATGGACTCTTTGATGGCTATGAAGAAAACAAACTCATAACTTTCAACACAGAAAGGCAGCATGAAAAATTCCCATCTCTTCTGGTGCTTTTTCACTGAGTGTGTAAACAGCCAGTGGTTTTGAGAACCCAGCTCTTCCCTCATCTGCTACTGAACTGCCCAGGAGTTACTGGTACTTCTCCAGAGATAACAGAGTAATGGTCACCCACAGGCAGGGCCTGTAAAATATGTGGAGCTGTGATATCTTTTAGGAGGCAGGGTGGAAAATGAAACAAGCAGCCTTGGAGAGGAGGATGCAAGTACTGGAGCTTTTTTTCTCCCCAGCTTTAGTCCAGGGTGCTGAAGGAGGAGGTTGGTACCCTGCTCTGTTTGCTGGAGGAGACAAACAATTTCAATGTGGGGCAAACAATTTCAGTGCTGGTTTTCTATTGACTCCAACAAGCAGAGCAATCCTCTGAACTGCAGGAGATAAAGGTTATCTCCAGTAAAAAGAATGCTGATATTTCTGAGTAGCCCTTGTTCACAGAGAGGAATAGCTAAGTAAACTCCCTGTGGACTTTGGGAAACACAAAAGCTCTTCAGAGTTTATGTGCTGAGATAAGGCTCTTGGGAAAATTTTAATCTAACCTTCCTCCAACTGTTTGCTTTCATAGAAAAATCTATGTGTATCTATGTGAAGAAATCTCAAGAAAAAAACCTTAAAATACATTTATATAGAGTTTTTTTAACCCAAGTTTCACTTTCTACATGGGAAGAAACAAATCTGACTCCAGCAGGTCTAGCTGGGAGATGACTTCAGTGATTGGGGAAATTAAAATGTGATGACACGCCATTCTCTTTTTTTTTCTCTGCTGTATTTCATGTGTATTTTAGGCTCTCCTTCTGCCCTGTAGAAGATGCAGTTACAAAAGACTGTCTACTCACAGTTCCCCTGTGGAACCTGTTGAAAAGAGAAGTCAGTTGTAAGCACTTAATACTTGGATTTACATATTTCTGGATTACTAATAATTTTGGATACTCTATTTTACTAATGCAATACATGAATAGACAGTGCTGTCTTCTAAGCACTGTTGATCATTTCTATTCCTTTTTGAGATGCTGCTTTGAAATTGTTTTCTGGATTCATCAAATCCAGGCTATGAAGAGGATGTGCACTGCTTTCTGCAGTTACTTTTTTTTCTCTTGAATTTCCTGGTTTAAATTCCTTGGAGCATATTTTAGCCTGACTGGCAGAATGTCTAAATGAACAGCTCCTGGCAAAATGCAAACACCCGACACATTAGGGAACAAGTTACTTTAATTGTGAAAACAAGCAGATATTTGTCTAAACTACACTATAACTGTTTTAAGGAAGTAAACACAAGAGTGATTAGATATGAAATGCTTTTCATCTGCTAAAGGAATTTCTTGTATTCATTTCAGCCAAAGACTACAATAAGTATTCCCACTGAGGTAGATGACCAAAATAAGGGTAAGTGCTACCCAAGGTAAAGAAGTTTGCAAGCCTCTGAGACAACAGGGTTGCAGAAATGGGGTCTTTGTCCTTGTGAGGGGCCATGTGAGCCAAGGAACATGGATTTACCTTCCAGAAGAGCTGGAAGCTACATAGCCACTGAAATTGCTTGTTTATGTCAGTGAGCAATTCCAAATGCCTGTGGTGATCACATCCCTTCAGTTACTGTACAACAGCAGGACTTTTGGGTTTGCCTAATGGTTACTTCCGAAAGTGTCTTAGTGGAGATGCCTTGTTAAGAAAATTTTAAACAAATTGTTTTATACGCCTCTCTTTACCTGTAATGTAAAATTGCTACAAGATGTGGCCATGAGATGAATTTTTTCCTTCCAAGGAATATGCTTGAACTGAATGTTCCAGGCACTTTCTATGCTGGGATGCCAGAACTGAAGGGATTCAAATATGTCTGGTATAGATCTGGAGCTCATTCTGAAACAACTCTGGCCAGTCTCCCCAAGGTTTAACCACTGTCCCATCGTACAGCTGGTGTTGCTTTTGGGACTCCTTGTCAGAGCATCTTTAGGAATTCAGCCCTGTGAATTCCCGCAAATGACAGATTTAGCAGCAAACTCCATCCCTAAGCTACTGACTGCTGGAGGCTTATCTGTCCTCTGATTCTATGATTACCACCCTTCCCCTAGTTATCTCTCTTGCTAGACCATGAAACACAGTGGAAATAAATAGTAACAGAGGCTGTCACACACAGTGCTAATTATGCGTTAAATGCTTCAGAGGTCCTGAGAGGGTTTTTTTTTTTGCTTCATGATAACAACCTCTCTTTTTTCCTGATTCGGCAGCAAATCCAATTATACATAAATTATAAACCCCTGGGCTTTGACACAACCTTTACAGCCCCTTTTATATGGCTCCTTGGTCCTGCTGTCTCACAGATGGCCAAGCCTATCTGGAGTCATTTATTTGCTATTGGTTTATATGCCTGCTGTAAAATGCTCTATTCCCTTTGTAAGAAACCTCAAGCTCCAAATCTAAGTTTGTGCTTTTGGAACACAGAGTCTAAAAAATATCCTGGGTTTATGTTCTTTTGCACCTAGTGGATAGACACAATTAAAGATTAAAAAAATACACTTTCAGATAAGAAAAATAGTTGTAGCATGAGGGAAAAGAAAGAGCAGTCAGTGTTTAGGTAAGGTTTCCTAAGGTTTTTACAGGAAGAGAAGCAATGAGCTTGAAGGGAGAACCAAAGGGAACTTAAATCTAGAGAGTCTACAGGAATCATTAAAGATGCCAGGCCTTTCATGTACATTACTGACACTGTGAGTGAAACAAAAATCTGCTCCATGGTCAGAAGAGGAACTGGATGACAGAAAACAAATCATCAGTTGAGTTGTGATCATTACAAATACTTTGGAGCTGGGTATACACAGCACAGAAATATTACCCTGACACAGAATTCAGGACTGGGTAGATTTCTCTGAGAACAGGGCAAAGCCTAACTTAGGAGGAGGATCAGACAGGCAGGGTGGAGATGAATGTAACATGTGAGATACCATGACATAAGATTGCTTGTGCCATGATTGTGCCTGGAAACCTGAGTCAGATCCTGTGATCTCACTGCATAAAATGCTATGCCAATTTCTCAGAGGCATTCCCCTTAAAAATCTTAAAACCTTCATCAAGAGCAGTGACACTTCCTGTTCCAGTTTGAGTTTCCACTGGCTTTTAGGTTGAAGCTACAAGTAGAGCAAAGAGTTAAAAATACCAGTTGGGAAAATAAACATTACCCTGGCACACTCTGAGTGGCCAGCTAAAGAATTTATCCTACCAGAGAATAAATATGAGGATGAAAGTTCTCAATAAAAACAGATTCCAAGAAAGCCATCCAACTGTATGGCTCTGATCTTCATTTTCTGCCTGAAGGAAACCATAGATAAGTTCAAGCTGGGCCATCTCCACTGTGGATTTCAATCTTCAGACCAGTTGGAAAGAGATAAGAATAATCAAGAGTCTCTGCATGCTCTGAGGTGGAGTGGCAGCAATGAAGGGCTTATATGAAACTCAGAAGGAAAACACCCTATATTTCCTGACCCAGATACCTGGGATAGGTGTGAGTTATCCCAGAGCCAGTGTGGGCAGAACAATGTAAACATCAGAGGCACAGACATAATTAGTTACACAACTGCACAGCCTCAGTGGCTCATGTACTTCACAATTATTTTTGTAAGGGAAGTTGCTGTTACCTGCTGCTTGAGATAGAAATACCTATAACCTTTTGCAGCTCCAAATCCCACCTAATAAGACATTTCACCAGTGAAGAAGCACCCTGGTCTAAATAAAACTCCCATAGCCACTATCTGAGGCCCTGAACAGCCAGAAGGACCTAGAATTTCTCTTTTCCTATTTCTGTGGTAGCACTAGCATCATTTTTGCATCCTGAAGTGCCATCGTTCCTTGAGGACTGGCCAAACCCAGCATTAGAAAGCAGTCTTTGCAAGGATCTACTGAGTCCCACTCACATGGTAACCTGACCTGATTCAATTTTTCACATCTGCTAAGGAGATCATGACAGAATTCATCATAGCTGCTGACCAGACATGCAGCAGATGGGCAGCAGAGGAAACTTGAGCTGGAGGTGGCACTCCTAGACCTGCTCCCTTTCCTTTGTTAGCCTGGGCACTCAGTGCTGCTATAAATACACAGCAGTCACTTGACCTTGGCAGTTGCTTTGGCTGCATTAATTCTCCTTTGCAGCTGGCAGGGGTTCAAGAGAAGCACATGCCCTGCTGCCCCTGCTGCTCAGCTAGAAGGAATGACCTTCCCCTTGCTCTGAAGGTGCAGCTTTGTGGCTGCCTTACGCTCAGCTAGGAAGGACTAATCTCAAAACAGTGACTCCACCTCCTTTTTCCCCCTGCTACACATTCCTACTCACTTTTCAGACTGAATCAGACTTTTTTCCCCTCCAACAATTCAGCCCACTTTCAGAGTGAAGGGAAAGAAAATGCACTTTTAGGAATCAACATATTTTCCCCCACCTTGGCAGACATGTGGAATAGAACAGATGAGTCAAAACAACTTGTCTTTTTTCTTTCACTTAAGATGACAACTATAAATGTATGCTTTGTTTATCTAAAAGTAGATGAGAAAAATCCCATCATCTAACCCCTATCCATCTTTCATTTTCAGAATTCTCCATTGAAAAGTTTTCTAAGCCAGCTGACCAGAACCCTCTAAAATCCTACTGGGATGTGAGCAGCCCTGCAGGCACTTCACCCTCTCAGCCTGTATTTTAGGATTAGTCATAATGCCCTTGGGATCACATGTCAGGTGCTGATACTCTGCCACTAATATCTGTGAGATGCTGTGTTTTCTCCAGTTAAATTCCTAGATCAAAAGCTCACTGCTGAGCGAGCCCAGGACAGCTTCGGTCACATCAGGTTTCAGGATCACAGCCTCATTCCAGGCAGATCTTTCAATGAAGTGCTTTCCTTTGCCAAGGAACCATCCATGGGAACAAAGTCTGCCAAGGCCAGTGCCCACAGGCATTTTTCATGGCAAAAACAAGCAGCAGAGGGCAGGGCTCTTTCTGCACAATTTTCTGCATTGCTTCAATAGCCAACATCTTTTAATGGGTATTTAGATAATATTGCAAGTCACAAATGCTACATTAAAAGGCAACTGAGATGTTGCCCCGAAGTCACAACTGTATTTTTTTGTCATTTCCAAAAAAAATGAAGCAGAGCCCTGGCTGATTCTTACAAGTGCTGCTGCTTCAGCTAAAATTAATTTGAATGTTGTCAGAATACCACACTGTACCAGCAGCACTTACTACATGGAGCAGTGTAATGATTCCACAGTGGAACAGTTCCCTTAGACATGTGTCAGGTGTGCAAGGTGGCTGTGCTGATTCAGCAGGTTTTCTATGCAAAGGTGGCATAAACTGTCCTAGAAACAGAGGCCTGCAAGATGAGCCTCCCTGGCCAAAACTCTTTCCAAAGTCTAACTGCACTGTCAAATCCTTCCCAGCACTGATGGAGTTTTAGCATGGGCAGAATTAGAGGGAGAGGGAGAGTGCAAAGAGAACAGGAATAAGCACTTGGTGAGGATAAATCATCCATGCTCATGCAGCTTGTTCAGTTGCTCTCTGGAAGTCAGGAGAGCAAAAACTTGTTTATTTTATTGAAGGTTATTGAAATTACTTTGTACAAACAGGGACAGATATCAAGTTCCTTCATTCCGTGAAGGATGTGGGGCTGTAGATGCCCTCTAAGTGTACTTCCTATCACAGAGCAAGACAATTTAATTGTGTTTTGTACAACAATGGAACAACTGGAGAGAGAGTGGAATTTAATTACTTTTATGGCTTTACTTGATTTGAAAGGTGAGCAATTCCAGCAGATGCAATGGTATTGAACATCACTTGTGACATAATGTAGGCAGGCACAATATAATTTGAAATGTATTAAGCAGCATCACACTTTCAATAATTTCATTGAGGAATAGGCTTGCAGAAGTGAGTGACTACAGGGTGCATCAGTAAAAGTAAACAATAAGTTTAGGAAATCACATAATTTCAAAGGGCTTTTAATCTACTCACTGATGAAGAAACAGAAGAGTGTGATGAGCACAGAAGGCAGCAGTGACAAGAGCACCAATGTGTAACTAGAGGGATGACTTGGGAAAAAACGGGGGGGTTGACACCTATCCCATAACGTTCATTAATTGTTTGTCTTCAGTTCTACAATCTTTTCAAAATAGCTCTGATAAGAGCCTCTATTTCTCAGGCACTGATCCAGGCCAGCCAGGCAGAACAGTCACAGTGAAGTTATAAAAGAATAAGACAATTCGTGACCACACAAAATGCAGTTTTTATCTGCTTACAGAATAGTTTTCATGCAAAATGCTACACTATTTTTTAAAACTTTTAAAACAAACCACTTCTAGTTGCACTTTTGGAAGCTGGAAGCCCCTGCCATCTAACATGCATCCTTTTAAATGTATTTATTTTAATCACTAATCCAAGTAGCGATCAATAAAACTAAAATCCAGGCAGGACAAATTGCTACCTACTTCCTTAACGTGCTAAAAAGCAAATCAACAAACTGCAGGAAGCCTGTGACTTTCTGAATGTGTCTCAGCATCAGCCTGCAAGTTTACAATGACAGGGAGATTTTGGGAATACAAGCTAAATACGCACAGTGAATCTCTGGCACATGTCAAGGAAAAAATTGTGGTGCTTATCTAGCCAGTGTAGCTCATATCACTGCTGGGGCTGATTCAAGCCAATTTACAACAAGTTACGTGCAGGGGTTACTATTAATAAGAAGTGTTGGAATCACAACATTGGGTACAGGAAGAGGCATTCACGGACACTAAATTGAGCTGAGTGAAGGCAATTCACACCCCAGCTCCTTAGCCTGTGGAAATGTAAGCTTCTCTAGAAAGCAGCTCAGAGCACGAGCTGAATTTAGACTCAAGTTACAGGAGATGTGGAGAACTGATTTAGTGTTTCCCAGCCATGACACAGGGAAGGGACTCTCCCTGTGCTTGTTCCTCCTGGGCCTTCCTGAGCTGTGTCTGGTATTTGCTGGGCATTTCACCAAGCCTAGCCAGTTGGCTAATGAACAACACTGCTTCAAGGAAATAAAAGTGATCATTTTCTGCTGATTTAATGAGCTGAAATGGCTCAGGGAGAGATTAGAGAAGTTTGTGCGTGCGAGGGGTAAGCAGGGGTGGAGAGAAGCACTTTGAGTCTTGCCCAATCCCGCAGAGCTCAGCTTTGGACTCAGCACTGCTGGGAAATATCACCCTTGACTGCTCTCTTTGTGGAGAGAAATTTTAAGTGGGCACCTGTTAGATCCCAATCAAAGATATTTGTTGCAGTCATGCTAAAGTTTCTGTTTCACTTGGCTTTGCCTACAGCATTACAAACCAAAGTGAAAGCTTGATTGGTTGAATAACTGAGCTCTGTTTTATAGTTTGAAGGAGGAGATTCAAAATGTGTCCTGAGATATATTCCCTCACCTTTTGTGCATCGCCCTCTAGGACCACTGCTAGAAAACATAACTCTCATCACTTCACAGGGATCTTGCGCCTGTCCCCACTTCCAGCAATGATTTCCCCTCTGCAAGCCCCTCTAACCAGAAGAACTGGTTTGCAGGGTCAGGTGAAACAAGCTGTGACTGAGGACATTCCAGGAGCCTCTCCAGCATTCGGATGGAGATTGACACTGAGTTTGCCAACAGTTCTCTTCCCCCTCCCCAGGAATCCAACACCATCAAGGATAGGATGTTCTCTCACACCACCTGATTAAAGGAATTCTGCCAAATTCCATCCAGAAGTCCCTGCCACTATGAATCCTCTCTGTGTACAGTGGAAAGCTTGTCCCTAGACACAGGACTCAGATGCAGCAATGAAGGCAAATTTCCCTCAGTACTGAGAAATGTTAAATAATGCTTTCTGGAAGCTCAGCTGTGTCCACAGCTTTTTCCACAGAGCTTGTGCTCTGTGGATGGTGGTGATCAGGGTCCAGAGTGCAATATGGCAAAGGTTCTTCAGATATCACTGGATGCTTCCCAAACAGGAGGGTGGTCAGTCAGCCTTGACCCTTAACATCAGCAATCTGCTTCAAAGGCAGTGGCTGCAAGCCTGTGACTGTTTTGGAGAGGTTTATGTAAACCACAGACAGAGGTTTCTGTATAACAGGCAAAACTGTATGTGGCCTGTCTCCAGAAATACTTTTAATGAGGTAAATTGCCAGATCATGTAAGTAAATGAAAGTCTAGGTGGGAGTGGGAGTGGTGGATCTGTTCTCCAGCAAAATTCACTGTAGGCAATATCCAGACATGAGGGTTCAAATAACATAACTTGGAGTTCCTTCTCCCAGTACAGCACACATATAAGGAAATCTGAATTCACCTCCTAGAGATGTAGAAAGTCCTACAGTTGTAGAACTACTTCAGAAGTCATTAAAGGCACAAGATGTGTTTCTATGTGAAGCACTACTGAAAAATCTGCTGTAACACGATGTATTATTGTATTACAGGAGGCAATTCTTACCTACTACCTCACTGCTATTACAATAGCACTGTACAGGTCTGCTACAAAAATCTTGGTACAAAGATCAATTGAGGTGCTACATACCAGATATGCTACCCATAGTGTTACCCATTGTGTAACTATGGGGGGCGATTGCACTGATGTAAAAAACTCTCCAGCATGAACATGGCCTTGCATCTGTGTCTGGAGAGGTCTTAGCCTGACAAGGCTTCATTCCTTTAAACATACAAATAAAAACACAAAATCCATACATTAAAATCTTAGGACTACTAAGTTGTCTGAACAGTTAACCAGTTCAGATGAAAAAAACACCCATCCTTATTGTAAGGAAAATCATCTATTGATAAAAAAATTATTGCCTGTAATTTCAAATTAATATATTTTTGCTTGCATATGCAGTGTTTGCCCCATTTCTGTCTTGTCACTTTGTTTAGCAGCTGTAGTTTCTCGTGAACTTTTTAATGAGCCAGAGCTCAGTAAATCAATGCAGTTTATTTCTTCCAAACTGGTCGCTATTACTTACCTAATTGTAAAACTTATCACCATTTGTTTCCTCTGGCATCAAAGATATTCATTAACTGAGATCATCACATTTCACTCCTTTTGCACTATAGCCCCCAAGTCATGATGTATTTGTTTGGTTTTTTTTATTAACTCCATTATAAAGCACTTAACTATTATGAGTGTGTTATCTGTTTACACTGTCTAATCTTTAAACAAAAATTAAACAGAAAGTCAGCTCGCTGCCAAAAAAAAAAAAAAAAGGAACCGTTCCTTCAAACAAAACTAGGGAAAAAGAAGCTTGCAAAGCTGGCACTCCAAGATCATTTTTCTTTATTGTGTGATGTATTTTCCCTCCAAATGGCAAATCCAGGAGAAGAAGCAGAGAATTAACATAGGTGGACCAGAATTTTAATTCAGCATCTTCCAGCATTGTGTGTGACAGCAGTTAACGATTTCCAGCAGATTAATTCAGTTCTCTGTATTTTGCAAAGCTGAACATCTAAATCTTTTCCCTTCATTACATCCACATGCAATAATGCCTAGCACATGTCCATCCTGTAGGGCAAAGACCTGATCCACCAGGTCTAACACAGTGAGAGAGAACCTTTACATTGCCATCAGCCCTACATCCCATCCTGTTATGTAACAGATTCTTGCCCTTCATGGGTAAAATTCTTCATGACTTAGGGCTACAGCTTTCATCAGACCATGGCCATCAGAACATCAGCATCTTGATGTGTGAAACAGTTCCACGAATATAGTTTTTCTACTGAGATCTCTCTTTTTTTTAATCAGGTTTAAGGGTAGTTTTGGAAAAAAGAAACAGCAGAGAAATCCTACCTACTTTCATTTTGGGAAGATGATGGGACAGATGGAAGTAGTGAAATATCTCAGGCTTATGTAATGAGACACTTTTTGTACAACCCAAAAGTTGAATGTGACTAAAATGCATACACAAAATATAATTGTAATTGTATGAAGATTATGAGGCAAATTTATTTACACTGTGTCCCTTAGTGTTAGGGTTTGTTTTTCTGGAGAACTGCACTGCATCAAAAATGCCAATGTTGCCAAACTGGAGCTGAACTTTGAAACTGTGACCTGTCACGAGGAGACTTTCTGTGTGACCTTGGGGAGGTCTTTTCACCTCTCTGTGCCTCAGTCCTCCATCATCTGGAACAATAAGTAAGTAAATAATTAAGAGCAGGAAGACAGAATAAGCTTTTTTCTTCCATCCACTCTCTTGCTCCTGCCTTGTCTATTTAGATTGGAAGGACTTCAGGGAGGGGATTAAATACCCTGTGCTTTTAGCACTGAAAGCAAAAAGAAGCCCGATATAAATGAGGGCCCAGAAGAGCTATTGTAGCATGTGGTAAACGGTCCAGTCTGCCTTCTAAAGCTGTAATATCTTGCAAATAGAAATGTGGCATTTCCATCGCTAATTCCAAATGATACTGTGATAACTAATCATTGAAAGCTCATAAGGAGAGAGAAGGATCCTGTCCAAAGAAGACTCAATGCAGCGGTGAGCGTTCCTCACAACAGGCACTGGCAGGATAAGGACTCTTGGTTATGGTTCAGGAATTAAAAAAACTTCCTCTGGTCCTTCCCTAATCTCTCCAGAATCTCTTTATCTCTCTTCCTCCTGATTTCCTTAAATTTCAGCTGTGCATGTTCCTGTTGTGATTATAGAAGACAGATTTTCTGACCCTCACATTTCATGGTGTGATTATTATTTACCTCCAACTCTCACTGCAGCCATAATTTCAAAGTCTTGAACTGATTTTCTTATAGTAAGCTGCTACCTGAAGTATCATGTGGATGGCTTAACTCCTTTCTTTCCCTGCAGGGGACCCTTTGCAATGTCAAACAATGTGAAGAAGCGAAGTAGCCACAGTTAGACAGTGATTTAAAGCCAGCACTGATCTGCTGCCCAGAAAAGCAGGTTTCATCCTTTGGTCACCACCATGCTCACCATCTCTCTCATCTACACACACCATCGTTTGTTTGGCTGCTTGGTGAGTCACAGGGCATTAATCCAGTTATTACTAAACCTGGCAAAATATCTGTCAAAAAAAAAAAATCAATAAAACTTTAAACTAGCCGCAACAACAGAATAATAATAAAAAAGTTAGCCGTAGTTGTAAGCAGGCAGTGCTAGGCTGTCTGCCTAGTCCCATTTAACCCAGTGACTTACTTAGGAGGACTCTGGAATCTGCTGTTGTGTTTTCTCTCTTGTGAGAGAAACTAAATCATCTGTGATGAGGAACCTAAAGCTCTGGTTTCTTCTCCACTGGAACTAATTGCATAGCATGTAGTGGTTTGTTTCTACTTTCTTCCTTTACAGCTAGAAAGATGTAAGGTTACAGCACTAGATGAAAACACTGTTTGCTATTATTTCATATTTTGCTTGCTTTGGTCCTGGGGGAAATTCCCGGGGGAATTTCAATAAATAATTTCCTTCTCTGCTCAGGAGCAGTGGCCGATCGTACACTCAGATTTTCAGTTTGTGTGTTCCGTGGGTCTGAGGAAAATATCATCTGACTCTTACTGCCACTTACAGTGCTGGATTTGCTTATAACTTTAACACGGCGTTAAACTACATTCACGCTTATTACCATTTTTAAGGGATGCTCGACTGGGATATCGCGAAAGAGAGGGAGTGCGATGTGGGTCTGGCCGAAGCCAAGGGAGAGGCAGGAGGCGTGGTGGTGGTGGTGGCTCTGCTCAGGTTACATTCCTTGTTGGCCTGCCTCACGTTACATCCCTTATTCCTGTCAAGGCATCGCTCAGTGCTTCAAGGAGGGATTGGTCCAACCACCAAAAATCCAACCGGAGTCAGCCCCAGGGCAGGAATAAGCGAGCGCAAAAATCAGGTTCCCCTGACTGAGGAGATACCCCCAACTTGAGCAACTTCTCCCCAAAGGATCAGGTAAAATGCTTTACTTTTGCCGTATTTTAACCACGCTTGCAACGATTCTGGCCAAGCCTGTGCCTCTGAGACGCCAGGGACCAACAGCCCCGTTGTCCTCTGTGAAAGTGACGCTGCCGAGGCCGCCTGTGCTCAGTGTTGCACGGCCACCCCCGGCCCCCGGCAGCATCGCCGCTCCCGGCCGCGTACCCAGATGGGACACAGCTCCAGGGACGGGCCAGCAGCGCCGTTCCTGCGCCACTGCGGGGCCGGGGCGGAGCAGCGACATCCTTGAAGCTCCGTCCTTGCCGGGGATTGAGCGTGCTGCCGCCACCTCCCCCAGCCCCGCCGCCGGGTCCGCCCCTTCCGTTGCGGAGCGCTCATTGCCCGAGCCCCGCGCTCCCTTCCCTCCCCTCAGCCCCCCGCATCCCTGCCCAGCCCGCTCCGTCACGGAGCGCTCGTTGCCCGCGCCCCGCCCGTTGCAGAGCGCGCATCGCCTCAGCGCCGAACACCGCGCTCCCCTCGCCGCTCCTGCGCCGCTCCCGCTGCCCGGTGCGTACGGGGAGACCCCGCTTCGGGACGAGGGGTGCTGGATGGCCGCCCGGCCGGCCCGTCACTGCTCCCCCGGGCGGCTTGATCCCGCCGCGGTTCGGCCGCGGGCCGAGCATCACTGCGTGGCCAGCGGTTGATGCCTGGAGTGGCCGGAGCCGAGCTGCGGTTCCCGGAGGTTTGGGTTGGGGGTGTGGGGTGGCCGGAGTCGGGCTGTGTCTTCGGGTCGGTCCCCGGCCGTGCTCGGTGCGGCCCGGTGCCGCCGCGGCCCCTGGCTGCCCTGCGGCCTGGCGCGGACGTGAGCCCCGGGGGACCTCAAGGGCCCGTGGAAAGGAGCCGGGGAAATTCCAGCCCGCTCCCTGCGGCCCGGCTGGCTCGTGGAGTCCCGTCTCGAAGCCCTGGTGTGCCGAGAGGTGAATGCCCGGGGCCCGGCAGCGCTGATGGAATTTCAGCCTCCGGAGGGCGGCTCTGGGAACGCTGTTAGCGGGGTGCGCTGCGGAATCTGCCGCGTTCAGCCCCTGGCTCGGCACAGGGAAGGCAGGGACCTAGAGCCCCGTGGCTGCGGAGGGTGTGTGGGTGGTGTGCGGTGACTCGTGGCTGGGAAGGAGCCCTGCGAGCAAGGGCAGCGTGCCTGGAGCTGCCTTACGTAAACTCGACTGTGGCAGGTGACTCCTCCGTTCAGAACATGCCTTTCGGCTCCCTCTGGCCCGCTCTGATCCACATCTTTCCATCTCTCCTCGCAGAACACCATGGCCACCGTCAAAGACAAGCTGATCAGCCCCATCGCGGAGCCACTCAAGGTCCCCAACAACAAGATCACGGTCGTGGGAGTTGGCCAGGTTGGCATGGCCGCTGCTATCAGCATCCTTGGAAAGGTGAGGCTCAAGGACAACATGCTCTCCAAGCCCCCGTGCTGTCGTGCTATGCACTGCCTGTCTTAGCAAAGGCTGGTACATTTGGGAGGCTGGCACAGGAATGAATCATTAGCAACTCGGGTAAGCAAGCAGTGACCTACAAGCCTGACCTCCACATTCAGCCTCTCCTTGTTCGCTCACCTTTCTGTCTGTGCTTAGCAGTAAATGTCTCTTTAGGCAGAATGATTTTCCAGGCTGCTGGGAAAATGTAGGTAGGAATGACTCCACAGCCTCTGTCAAACTTCTTATTCTCATCTTAATTTTTTGTTGTTCCACAACAAGGCTGGAGTTTGCTTGGTGACAGAGCTCTGCTGGGCAAAGAATGGGGACAGAGCAAAAATCTAGGTGAAATACAGGGTAGGAATCAAGAGTGTTTGTGTTTTGTTATTTTAAATGTATGTACCCTAGTAGCTGAAAATACTGCTATCCTCTTCAGCAGCTTCTTGACTTCTCTAAAGCGCTTTTTACTTGTTTATATGACTTTATTTTTTCCAGAAAGATGTTAGCTAGTTTTTAAATAACTAAAAACAGTGGGCTGGACTTGGAGGTTATTATGACTTTTCCTGTTACTGGTTTCTGGCATATTTTTGTCAAATCTCATGGTGCAGTCTTTGAGCTTTGCTAAAGACTTATTAATCAACAGCGATGTCTTGTGCTTTGCACTTTGTTTTTAGAGAATATTGTGAATTCATTAAATTTGAAAAGACAGAAACTGGAGACTTTTTTGGTTTTTAAAAGGAGGCATCAAGAGATATGCCCAGCCCCCTTGCAGGGAGAGATCTTAAATCAGGTAGCTCAGAGTCAGATGAAAAATCTTGCTTGTATGAGTAAACCAGCTGTGTTTTTGTTGTAGATGACCCTCCAATGTATTACCCTGAGGATGCATGTTTTAATGCATGTTTAATTGTTAAAAAAAAAGCCTTTCACTTGCTTATATTCATGAACCCTGTGAGCAAGGAAAAATGGACAGCAAGTACAGGCCACAGTGAAACTAAGTGTGAAACTGATGCAAAAGTGGCAAATAGTTTTTAAAACAAGTAAGTGAAGAAGAAATTTAATGGAAAAACAGTGATAGGTCATTGTAGGTTTTTATATTTTAAGCACATGGTTGCATCTCATGGTCTGAAATCAGTTGTCTTTGAAGTGCTGTAATCCGTGAGGGAGCCAGGTGATGTTACCACAAACTGAACCATAATTCAGCATTCATTTAATGCACTTCACTAAGCAGGATCAAACTGCTTTGTCAGATATCTAAGTGCAAAGTTTTACTGTTAATGAACAGTATGCACCAAACCCAGAATAAGAACTGGCTTTGAATTCTTCAAGCATGGATGGTGACATGGAGTTTATTTCAGTCAGGCTTCTGCTTTTACTCTCTCACAGCTATAAGCTGCAGTATAAAATGTTTTTAAAATAAGACCATCTGGTTCTTGTAACTGAATTATAATAATGTAATAGAATCATTTGGGCTGGAAAAGATCTCTTATGATCATTGAGACCAACCATTAACCCAGCATTGCCACGTCCAGCATGTCCCCAAGAGCCACATCTAGAAGTTTTATAAACCCATCAAGGGGTTGTGACCCAACAGCTTCCCTGAGCAGCCTGTTTCAATGCCTGACCACCCTTCTGGTGAGGAATTTTTTCCTCTTATCCAATCTAAACTTCCCCTGGCACAGTATTATCCTGTCCCTTGTTCCCTGGGAGCAGAGCCTGACCACCCTCCCGGTTGTCCCTTCCTGTCAGGGAGTTGTGCAGAGCCAGAAGTTCCCCCCGAGCCTCCTTTTCTCCAGGCTGAGCACCTCCAGCTCCCTCAGCCTCTCCTGCTGCTCCAGCCCCTTCCCCAGCTCTGTTCCCTTCCCTGGACACGCTCCAGCCCCTCAATATCTTTGTAGTGAGGGAACACAGGATTTGAGGTGGCCTCACCAGTGTAAAGCTCAGGAAGACAGTCTCTGCTCTGGTCCTGCTGGCCACACTATTCTTGATACAGCCAGAATGCCTTTGGCCTTTTTGGCCAGCTGGGCTGGCTCATGTTCAGCTACTGCTGACCAATATGATGTGGGTTTGACTTGTGCAAGATGCTTGGCTGTAATACTGATTTCAGTTTGTTGGTGGGATATTAAATACATAAACTTGCATGACTCTAAAACTCTTCCACACTGGTTATTTAGTTCCTGGTAAGTTAGAGGCAAGTCATTGATGTTACCATACTGATTTAGAAATGGGAGCTAAATCTGTTCTGCAATGTAAATATCACACAGTAGCTCCTGTAGAGAAAAATAGCTAAAGAATCCCTTTTCTCTCAATTTTAGTGTCGAGGGAGTCTGTTCCCATTGTATATTTTTGTGAACTGAATTGAGTGATGGCTTGTTGAAAGAGCATCCTTATTTGATATTGATACGGTGTGCTGTTTCAGATATTTAAATATTTAAAACAGGCCTGTTTGCTGGATAGATTTAGAGGGTTTGCCACAGCTCTGAACAATGCAACTTTTTTCAAAGGTAATAACTACATTAAGAAGTGCTTTCCTAGCAGGGATTTGGCTGTGCACTCAAAGTCCCCACAAATGATACCTTTTTTGGAAAGTCTGAGTGAATTTCATGAACCTGTGCTGTAGTAGCCTCTGACTTTGTGAGATGCATCAGAACACCAAAATAGTGCTGGTTTATTTGGAGAAGAGGTGCTTTCAGATGGGTGAAACGTTACTTTAAAATGTAATTTAGCTCAGCTCTGGGTTAACTTTAAAATGCATATGAACTGCTTCGTTGACTCCAAATTTTGTTTTTTTCAGGATCTTTGTGATGAGCTTGCTCTAGTTGATGTTATGGAAGACAAACTAAAAGGAGAAATGATGGATCTGCAGCACGGGAGCGTGTTCCTTCACACTCACAAGATCGTGGCAGACAAAGGTGCGCTTCAGTTTCTTTGATTTAGCACTGATATTCTGTGACTTTGCTTAATAGTGGAGAATTAGTTGTGCAGTCCTAAAGAACTCTTAGGATTTGGCATTGAAAAAGGTTAAATGTGTGTGTTGGGGTGAGTTCAGATGAACACCATAATGGAAGTGGCTCTTAAGCTGGGCTCTCTGTTACATCTCTTTACAATTTGGGGCTTGCTTAGTAAAATTGATTTTAGAAGAAATAATATTGTTTTCATAGAGGAAATAAAAGTCAGAATGGTTAAATGTCCTCTCAACACCCATATGTTGATGTATCAGGTCAGTGTTATGAGATGGTGCTGGCTTTCAAACTGATACATCATGTTTTTGGGTTTGAAGGCAATGCACAGTGCAGAAGCTCCCTGTAACTCCTGTATTAACACAGTGCTACTGGAATTAATGGAATTATTTTAAACACACTGTGTCTTCTCCTCTGTGCTCTGGTTAGACTATAGTGTCACTGCCAACTCCAAGATCGTGGTGGTGACTGCAGGAGTCCGTCAGCAGGAGGGGGAGAGTCGGCTCAACCTGGTGCAGAGGAATGTGAATGTCTTCAAATTCATCATTCCTCAGATTGTCAAGTACAGCCCCAACTGCATCATCCTGGTGGTTTCCAATCCTGGTAAGGCAGTCTTTTCCTAAATACTTACAAATTTGGTTTGACAAGATAAAACATAAGTTAATTCTCAGAAAATAATCTTCAAATACAAATAGTTGAAACTTAATAGCTTTTTGTGGACATCTGAGAGTACAGACAAATATTCTGTACTTTCTGATACTCTCTTTATTCAGAACTTGTCATGGTGTCCATATTTTAAAAGAATGCTTTGTGATAAATACTCAAGTTCTTTGCATACTTTGGTTTAAGCAGGAGGAAGTTTAATTTTTTTGTCACGAATGGATAGCTTTTGTGAATGGATAGGATAGGGCTGTTTTTCAGCATGAAGAACTTGCCCTATAGTCGTGGCTGTATTTTCAGGAAAAAGAATTTGCATGCTGAAGCCTATGGTGAAACAAGGGCTAACTGTACTCCACAGTTCAGTTAAAACAGAAAAAGTTAATTGTGCATATTTTTATGTTACTTTCAAGTACCTCTTTGCACTGAGCTTAAATATTTAGATGTCTAAAGGTGACTGTAGATGTTCTGATGTGCTTTGTAGGCTGTCTCTGTAGGGTTGTCTTTGCTTAATTCAACATCTGAAGCCAGTACTGAAGAACCGTGGTGATGAAGTGTCACTCCACCTGGCAGAGTGGAACCAGTGCATGCTCTTTTGGGGATTGAGTAATTAACTGGTGTACAATTAGCCAGTGTTCTGAGCAAATACAGTAACTTGCAGCAGTTTTAAGCACTTACCTGAAAACCAAACTGAGACAAAGATCAGGCTGTTCTTGTTCTAGCAAAGCTGAATTCTACCTGTTGACCTCTCTCCAGCAGAGCTGCTGCAGGAGGAGAATTGCATGTTGCTTTTTCAGAATTATTTTTATAATCCTTTTTTTTCTCAGTGTGTTTGTCTTCTCAGTGTGTGGAGTTTTGTCCATTAGTATTACATAGAGTGAAGGTCTTTGTGAGCCCATGAGAAGAGACTTTGGGGTTGTAGCCTTGATGCCCTTCCCTGCCCCAGCTGAAGCTGTGGGGAACACATCACTTGTGAGGTTTGAACTGTGCTTTGGTGCCTGAGAGAGCAAATGATGAATTTCAGATCTGTGTACACAAATGTGTTCCCTCCTGAGAACTGCCTGGCTCCTCAGGGTTGGAGCCAATTCCTGCAGCCTGGTGATTGTTGTTGCTTTGAGCTGTGGATTAGAGGTTTTTGTCTTCTGCTCACATCCTTCTGTCTGCCCTACCTAGCTTTGGTTTTTTTCCTAAAACTGTATTTTTAGAAACACATTCGGCTAAAGCACATTGCTCATGTGGCTTTTCATGCTGCAGAGGTGGTAGATGCAGAAAGTGCTTAGTGCATAAATCAAGAAATTAAACTGAAGGAATTACCAACTACAAAGGGTATGTAAATTTCAAACTTTTGATTGTAAATTGTTTAACCTGTTGTTGTGATGGTGAACTGGAAGGGAGCATTATTCAGGAAACTGCTGGAATGTTTTAGCCACATGAGATCGGTTCCAGTTCTGAATGCCCTAGGGCTTTAACTGTGACCAAAAAAAGTGTGTCCAGCTTTAGCTGGTAGGAATCAAATCTCTAAAGACCTTCCTTGAATTTTCTTAGGACCCATCAAGCTACTGTTCAAAATTTCAAGCACTGCATCCAATTTAATCCCCCAAACAGTCAGTTCCAAAATTCCTTGACTAGTGAGCACAACTGTGTTTTGAGTCCTCCTGATTGCCCTGCTACCCTCAGTAAGGTAATCACTGGAGCATTCTTGGTGTGAGTGGAGTTTCATTTGCCGTGCATGCTTTTCCTTTCAGTGGATATATTAACCTATGTCACATGGAAGCTGAGTGGGCTGCCAAAACACCGTGTGATTGGAAGCGGCTGCAATCTGGACACGGCCAGATTCCGTTATCTGATGTCCGAGAGACTTGGGATCCATCCAAGCAGCTGCCATGGCTGGATCTTGGGAGAGCATGGTGATTCCAGTGGTAAGGAGCAGATCTGACCTTCCTGGGAGTGAGCAATACCCTATCAGAGGTTGAGGCCTGAGGTTTGTTACAGGATTCTGAAGGAACAGCTGCAGTACTTTGCTGTATTTTTATGAAGATTAGAGTTGAGGGAAGTACAGGAAATCTACCTGCACATATTTAATATGTGTGATTAAAGCCTGAACTGAAAAGGCCAGTTTTGTGAGGTTGTGTCATGAAGGTTACAGCTTGCTCCTTCTCTTTATCCTCAGGTTTTGGAGTACCATTCCATAGCCTGTAGCACAGTTCTCCTCTGAAAGTAGTATCAACACTTGCTAGGTCAATAGCAGAGCTTGTTATTCTAGCAGCCCAGATTCAGGCTAACAAAATCATCCTTTACCTTATTTTGTGACTTCCCTCCTTGCTATTTAAAGCAAAGATAGTTTTAAAATGTGAAATCAGAGAAATCTATCTGTCCTAATTTAGTTCATGTATCCCAAGTCTGAAATGCTGCAGCAGAAAGTTTATGTAGATGGTTACTGCTTTATATTTTTGTGCTGTATATTTCTAAGGGAGCCACCTCTTCACTATGCCAGTGCATTTGACCAAAGTACAGTCTCTGATCAACAGCAGCAGTTATTGTAGCCAGCCCTACACCAATGAGAGCAGAGTTTGGCTGAGCACATGCAGAGCTTAACCTGTGTCATTGTCACAGCTGCTTTTGCTTTGAAGTAACTCCAAATTCCTGCTTACTTCCCAGAAACAGAGACTGAGCCTGCCTCTGAGCTTCCAGGATGCAGGGAGAAGTACAAATTCCTGTCTTGATATTCTAAGTTTGCCTATTGCTACCCTCTTATTTGTGTAAATAAGAATAGACTTCTTGAAGGCTAATCCTAATACTGATTAGTGAAACTGCAAATGCTGCAGTTTTGAGTAAAATCAGTTCTAAAAGGCTGGGTAGCTAAAATACGCCTTTTTACTAGAATTTGATGTTTCTGACTTCAGCAACGTCCAGGGTCTGAACGTTCTGCTGTCACATGTTGCAAGTGACTTGTTAAAGTGCCAGTACTAAAACAGTCTCATGTTTGACTCCCAGAGTTCTCAGATTTAACCGTAGCTAAATAAAAACTTAAAACCTGCCTCAACCGTTGTGATTCTGGCTGCTCCTACTTTGTTTCCAATTATTTTAGCTAGGAAAGGTGAAGAGAGAGTTGCCAAGTGCTGTTGGCACTGATGTCCTGCCTCTGTTGCAGTGGCTGTTTGGAGCGGGATGAACGTGGCAGGGGTTTGCCTCCAGGAGCTGAACCCTGCCATGGGAACTGACAGTGATCCTGAGAACTGGAAGGAGATCCACAAGGAAGTGGTTGCAAGGTATGATGACCTGAGAGATAATGTGGATGGATGCCATGCTGACAACAGTTTGTCTGCGCTCTGCCTCTGTTCTGATGCACCTTTCATGCCCTCTTAGGTAGAGAGTTGCTTGAGTGAGTGGGACTGCTTTTTTAAACGCAGAAATGCAGGATTTCAGCTGGTAAGATTTGTTATCCTGCAGGGAGACAAATTATTGCATAACAAACCCACTCAAGTGCTGAAGCACCTCGAGCTGCAGGTGCTTGTTGGCCCACATGGAGCTTCTTCAATGGATAACTTTGTTCAAAGGGCACAAGCCCAGGAAAATGTAGCATGTTTCTCTGAGCACAGTGTTGGAATTGGGGAAAATTCTGTTCATGGATGCAGGAGAGTTTGTGTATAGCTGACTACATGTTGCTAAGTTTTTCGTGAAATGAGTATACATTCACTGGGATAAAGTGTGTGCAGATATTGGCTAAAAACCTCAGGATGTAGTCGTGCTTTGACTCTAAATGTTTGCCTATTCCATTGTGCCCCTGACTGAAGCAGAGAACTTGTTAGGTATAGGTGTGGTTTTCTACTCAACAGTAGGATCTCTTCCTAGATGGGAGCTAATTTTATTTTCAGCTAATCTGTGAGAACAACAGGATTCTTTATTGTGCATAGGGGATGATGTAGATTTTATGCTTTATTCTCTAATGGTGAAACACGTAACTTGGACATTTTAATTCCAAAACTTAGTGTGTTTCAGGAGTTTGAAAATTTTGAAATGGCTAACATTCACTGGTTTTAAGACTTGTAATTTGCAGTGACTTGCTTGAAGACATCTTAATGAAGTTGTATTTCAATGTTTCCTTAGTGCTTACGAGGTGATCAAACTGAAGGGATACACAAACTGGGCTATTGGCTTTAGTGTGGCTGACCTCTGTGAGACCATTCTGAAGAACCTGTGCCGGGTTCATTCAGTGGCTACTCTGGTGAAGGTAAGAACTGGCGGCTGATTGGACACTCTGGCTCGTTTTATTGTTCTGGACAAGCTAAATAGCCTCCATTAGCAAGGTGCTGAATGAAGGAAGCTTTGTAAAATACTACTTTGAATGTCAAATCACAGCTTACTATTGCTGTTTCTTCTAAACTGACATCTTAGCCTGCTCCTCTCACAAGTAGAGCTGAAAATAAAGTTCTCTGTGCAGAACTACCCTTGTGTGAAGCTTTGCCATGTGTGGCATATGCAGATTCCTTGAAGGGAAGTTTCAGTGTAAAAGTGAAAGACTTCTCCGAGGCCCAGCTGTGATTCTGGGAACCACTGTCCTTTTATATCTGGTGTAACTGGCTGCGTTTGGTCTGTACCAGCTCCACAACCTCTGCTGCAGCAAGGGCTCTGAGTAGGGGGAACTGCTCCCTCTGTTGGCCTGTCCTAATCCTGTGTCTGAATCTTTTCAGCTCTTTGCTGTATCGAACTAAAAGCGAGAGAGAGGTTTGAAGGTGGGGTTTCTGCCATCAGCTGTTTGTTATTGCCAGGCATTTGGTCCAAAACAGCTCTATACCATTTATTTTCTTGAATACATCGTGGCTGAAGTTTTTTTCTGCATATTGTAAAATGATGGGTTTTGAGCTCTGCTCTGAGGAGGTTCCCTGCAACATAAACCAACCACAGATCTGTGGTGACAGGCCTGTGTCTGATCTGTTTTGTTTGTGACAGGGCATGTATGGCATTGAGAATGAAGTCTTCTTGAGCCTTCCTTCTGTCCTAAGTGCCTCTGGCCTGACGAGTGTCATCAACCAAAAGCTGAAGGACGATGAGGTGACCCAGCTGAGGAAGAGTGCAGAGACACTGTGGAATGTCCAGAAGGATATCAAGGACCTGTAACTTGTGAATGTTAGGTTCCAGCAATAGAAAAACAGCATGTTTGCAGATGTGGGCTCTACTCACTATATATCTCAATGGTTAACATGAAATGTTCTTCCAGACTTTTGTCCATGGTAGCTAAACTTACGCTTGCTGCAACGCACAAACCCTACGAACAAATAAAAGCAATTTTGGGGCATCTTTCGTTGTCCTAGTGACTCTTTTTCAGTCTGTAATTTATCTGCGTTACTCTGGCATTCTCCTTTAGCGTTTGCCGCAGACCACACAGAAGCATAGACTTGTGTCCTTCTAAAAGGTGGGAGACAAAGTAGTGAGAGTGAGTTGGTGGGATTTCACTAACACCACCTTGCTGTGAGGCTTTTCTCATCACAAGTGCTGAGTAAGTGTGGTTTATTCCCAGACCAATTTCTTATAGAGGACTTCATAGTTTTACTGATGGGTAGAGGAAATGGAATGAGCATTTAGGTCTGTGCCACCAGCCAAAAATATGCCAACAACGAGGTTCTTATGCCACTGGCATAGAAAGAGTCCCATAGATCCTTTTCTCTTCTGGATTAAATTCTTTGCATGTTGATAGTGTCTAGTTATAATTCGAAAAACAATTGTTTTCTATTGGATTATCCAAAATTCAAGGGTTTTTTTTTTTGGACTTAGACTGAAATGTTGTGGTTTTGGTCTTGTTTATTAAACAAGCCAAGTTGGGTCTTGTATCTCTAAATTTCAGCATGATTGTTAAAGTCTTTATATACATGGAGGGGGAGCAGATTAAAAAAAATCCTGAAGTTTATTTCTTAATCCCTTACCATTATGGAGTAAATATTAACCCTAAAATAGAACTGCTGAACCTAAATGTCCAGGGGACAGACAGCATCAAGTCCATCTGCCTTGTGGGGCCTGTAAGTTTTGTTTCATAACAAATGGTCTGAGACTATGCTGAAGCAATCTAAAGCTCTTTCCTATCTGCATTAAAATGCTTTGGATATTGGACTAAAACACTTTCATAAGCAGGTAGCTTAATTTTTGTAGTTTGTTTTAAAAGGGAAGATGAAGCAAGTGTTATATTGGTGGCTAACTTCTGTGATGCAGTTAGAATCATGTAGTTACTGAAATATGCATGGGATGCTGCTGGCAGCATTATTTACAAAGGGTATCCCAGGGAGACCTCAGGAGATGTTTTATTCTTAGTTACAGGCTGAATTCCAGACTTCTTTGCCAATAGGAGGAAGAAAATTACATTCTTCGCTTTCCTAGCTTGGTGTGGCGATGTTACTGGGAAGCTTTCCACACATAGATAGATTAAAGTTCCTGCTAAGAACTGTTCATGATCAGCTGAATTTAGGAGGTAAATGTCACAAGGTGCTGCTCTTTTCAGGGGACAGCCATTAGGAAAATTCACCTGAGCACATTTAGTACAGCAACCTTGTACAGTTCCTTCCTGGCTTTGTTCTTAACACTCCTCTTAGTCAATGAAGTAATTCAAAGCTGTGTTGTGGGACCTTATCTTGCAGAATTCTTGAGTGATGTGCATGAAGAGGCATCAGCTGTCTCAGGGAGCAGGGTGTGGGCCTTTTCCCCTTCTGGTGGTGTTACATACTGATTTTTGAAGGTCACCTGGCTGCAGTAAATGGGATTTCTCACTGATTGCATCCTCGCTCATTAAAATGTAGGATCAGACCTTGCTCTGTGGGTGGCAAACTGAGACCCAAAGGTACATTTTGGACGTACATCAGGGTTCTGTCACCTTCTGTTTGTCAGCTGCTTCAATCCCCTCCAGGTCCACAGGGTTTTTTTTGTTAGTGATCACAGACTTAACAACTCTTTAGTGCCTAGGCATTAAGCGAGCAGAGAGCTCCTGACAAAATCTGTTCTGTTAAAAGACTAAGTGGGTACAGATGTAGGAGGGAACTGAAGGAATGAAGAAAAAATTGGTTTGCAGGGTGAGAACCTTTCTTGCACATTGCAACCTCACTGTGCTATCCTTTTCATTCTATTTTCCTTTTTTTCCAACTTCTGCTTTTGGGGATATGACATCATGAAGGAAAATTCTAAAAAATTTAGGCAGCAGCGAGTGGGCATCCTGGGTGTTACAGAGGATTAGTTCAAAATTGTTAAATAGGAATGAGTATCCTAGATTAGTGGATTTTAAGCTTTTTATAAATAGGCTCTTCAACTATTACTTGCATCCACTGATGTTTGTAAGCCCTATGCAAGTATATCAATGATACTGTGATTATTTTCTCTTAGGAATCTTACCACACACAATCTTTTATCTTCATTGCAGCTGCATGGCTGTAGAGTAGTTTCCCTCTGTGTGTTTATACAATACCAGTCTATCACCTCATGTTACTTGGACCCTATCCACGATTTAGTCTTCTATCAACCATATAAATTCCTAAATAACCATATTGCTATAGGGCATCTGTGGGATTTTATCCAAATATAATAGGCTCATGTTTATCTTCTGTATGCTTTGTTTGTCCAGGCAAATGATACATGAACTTTGTTCTTGTTTTATCCCAAGAAAGGCAATACAGGTTTTTAGCCACATTCCTTTTTGTCAAGAGGTACCTTGGTCACTCCTTGGTCCAACAGAGAACAGTGTGGTGCTGTTGGACACAGTTGTGCAGCCAGCAAGAAGAAACACTTCAAAACACTTCTGAAAACTGAGGACAACCTCCTCTGCTCACTCACACAGGGTAAGATCAGTAGTGTTATTTTAATTGCCATAAGGCTCTGGACCCCTTTGCATTTGCAGGTGCACATGTACTGGCCACAGAGCAAAAAGTCAGTCTGACTACCCTGCAAATGTACATGTTGACAAACAACAGACACAAGGGGTTTTACTGACTTTTAATGTTAAATCGTACTTTTTTATTAGTCAAAGCATAAAATTGGGGCAGGGAATTGAAGGCACATTTAAGCAGTGAAGCAGTGTTAAAAAGAACACATAGCTGCAGAGGGATGAAAATGTTTTATAAATGTATTTTGAAGATTTGTAGTGCTTATGTGACTAACTTAGCTAACTTAGAACTGTGGTTTATGGTAAGTAAGTGACTTCAGTTGCTCACCAAGTTCCTGTTACCTTGTATTTACACACTTCATGTTAGCTTTGTGCTGCAAGGAAATGCTATTTCCCCTGATTTACAGGTGTAACTCAGAACAGTTAGGCCACAAACTCTCAGTGGAATGTGGATGCTGAATTCCTTGATGTCAGTGTGATGAGTAGCCCAGAAACATTTAGGAGTCAGATCCTTACATTGTGCTCTTGTGGCCTCCCAGGGCAATGTCTAATTTTGAGCTTTCTTCTATAAACAATTCTCCCCTAATGCCTGTGTGTGAATCCAGCCTTATGCAAGGCAAAACTTCCAAAGCCTTTCAGACTACAGTAGCCAGGGCCTTCCTAAAATCCACACCAGTTCCTGTGGTGTGCTACATTTTTATGAACTGCTCCTGAGATACCATTGCTGTGTGAGTTGTTTTTCTGTGCCAGCAAGGGAGTTGTGGAAATCATTAACTTAGAATGGTCTGTTGGAGAGGTCAGGCTCAGGAGGGCTGGATTTGCTCAGTGTCTGAAATGAATAATTCACCTGCAAAGATAAGCAACAAGGACAAGGCAGTGGCTATGCAAAGTAAGATTTCTGACTAAATACCTTCTTCTTCTTTATGGTCTTTCCTTTCATAGCTCTTCAACATTGTTTAGGTGTGTTTCAATACCTGAGGTAAAAAAATCCAGAAAATCTGTCAAAATAGCATGTACCAACACTGATTTCTGGAAGGGAATATTGATAATTTTTGCTCTGTGAGATATGCTAAATACACAAAGCAAAAAAAAAATGTTTTGCTTGAGATATGGCTTTCTCTGTGATGCTGATTCTGTATTTTGGGCAATAAGACAGAAATGAAACGATTTCCAAAGTCTCTGTTCACTCAGCAGTCTGCACTAATAGTAGATACTGGAATACTTTCCCAGTATCACTGGGAATCAGTCTAAGAACCACATCAAACTTGATTTTCCTACTCACAGCAGCAGAGTCCCTGATACCCTGATACTCTGACTGTAGATGGGTCTAGAAGAGTGCTTGTTGAACTTCTGTTCATTTTTCTGAGTTGGTTTTTCCCATAGCAAATTGCTGTACAGAAGGAAATAATTTTAACATTACTTCTGTGCTGGTTTGATGCTGCACACTGCAGGGTTTTGTTTGGTTGGCTTCTTAAAGATAAAAGACAGAAGAATAAATAGAAGTATCTTATTTTTATATACTTCGAGGGCATTCAAGTCAGTTGAGTGGCTCTCAAGGAGGCAGAAAAGAAAACCACACTGACCTTAGCTCAAGTGCCTCTGTTGCACAGAGTAGGGTTTATGCTTAAGTGGTTTGTTGAATGGTGTTAAATTTTAGTATGTTAAATTTTAATCTGAAGGATTATCATGGCATAACCTGTTTATTTTATAAAGTCCTCACTCTGCTTCCACAGCTGAATGAATGGAGATGCCTCTTTCAGCACTGCACCTCTGTTTGCAGCATAGTCTTTCAAAGCACAAACCTTGGTTTGCAGCCAGAGAGGTAAAATGATGCAGTGGCCACTTGCTGCCAGCCCTGACAACAATTCCTCCAAGGTAACTCAAGATAATAGATGTAATAAGAATTCATACCTAGTCTGAGCCTTTTAACAGGAAAAAAAAAAAGCTAACCCAACCAAGAAAATCCCAAAAAATGACAACAAAAAACACATCTGGAAAGAGTTGACTTTGATGTAACAGAAAGGAAAAAGAAGTATTGTAAGCAAAGGAGTCAGGACAAAACCAGAAACTTCCAGAGCAGATATTTACAAGAGCAAATAGTGACAGGACAAGGGGGAATGGCTTCACACCAGCAGAAAGGAGGTTTAGATTGGATATTGGGAAGAAATTCTTGCCTGTGAGGGTGGTGAGGCCCTGGCACAGGGCAGCTGTGACTGCCTCATCCCTGGCAGTGTCCAAGGTCAGGTTGGAAGGGGCTCTGAGCAGCCTGGGATAGTAGGAGGTGTCCCTGCTCATGGCAGGGGGGTGTTGGAACTGGATGATTAATGTCCCTTCCAACCCAAACCATTCCATGATTTTATGATGTTAAGCAAGTGAGGCTTCCAGCTCTCTGTGATTACAACTTTTAGTTGAGGAGAAAATACCCCAAGTTACACCAACGTACTGACAAATTTCCATGTTAAATATGATATAAACATTGTGCTGATCTGAGGAAACGAATCATTATCAAAGCAAATACTTGTGAATATCTACAAAAATGTTTGTGTCTTTGTACATGAGTCTGAATTACAGGTGGGGGCATGGCAGCGAACAGTAGAAAAGAGCGAAACAGTGTATTAGTCTTACACTTTATTTTTCAAGATACAGCCATATCAGACACCACACAGAAAATCTTGGTGTCTCTCAGAAACTGTTTGCATGTGCAAACAGTTTTGCATTTAGTACCTTTTTTAGTCTCTAATGCCTAGTGCTTGCCTGGAGGTTCAGACAGGGACACTGCTCCCTCTCCAAGAATGTGAACTGTATGCCCTTCCTTTGCCAGCAGATCACTTCAGGTGCAATTCCTGTTCAAAAGGGAATATCCCTAAATCTCTGCTCCCATGGGAAAATGGCATACCTGACTTGTAGCATAGATTATGCATTGAGCCATCCTGTCCCTCAGAGGGGTACCTGCTCATCACAGCATTTATTTTAAACTTTAAATAGAATGGTGGCACTCTGATGCTTGTCCAAGTTGCAGGATCCAGCTTAGTGGCCAAGCTACTCTGGCATAATTTTCCAAAGCCAAGTCCAAAAAGATTAACCTCAAACTTGCCCATGGCAAGCTGGTATTTGCAGGATGGCTCTCACTGTCACTCCTGGATGAGGCCAAAATGTTCTGCAGAGCTGGGAACGTCAGCCCTTCAGACCAGCTGATAGAAATGTCTTTGGTTTCCTGTGTCCTGGAGTCCATGCATTCCCAAATTCCTAATTTGAAGCAAAACATACCACATCTCACTGAGAAAAATGCATTGTGTTCCATCAAATGTTTTGTAGCCTCTTCTCCTCCTGGCCATTTCACAGGATTACTCTGCATGCCTGTCCTCTAACTGGAAGGAAAATTCTCCACTTGTGGAAGATTTGGAGCATTTTTTGGCCTTGTATGGACAGGGCAGGAGCAAAGGCCATCACTTCTCAGCTAGAATGAGGTGAACTTGCTGCCAGGCAGGCGATGAGGGCTGTCCCTGGAGCACTTCTGGGCCTCTCCCTGATCTTCCCTTAAATCTGCAATGACAAAACCACAGGGACAGGAAAACTGATGTGAATGTCGTCAGTGCCACCTACTGCTCTGTGTCACAAGTGCAGTATGTGTGCATCAGTGACTGCTGCAAACCCCTGTCCTTTCCTCCTCTCAGTCTTGACTCAATGTCTATGAGCATTTTCATCCATGTCTGTCCATTTCTAATCTATCCAATTTTAATCCATCTCTGATTTTCCCCCCACAGTTAATTTAGGCAACCCTGGAAACCACAGTTCTGTTCAGAGCAAGCCAGTCCTAGACAATTATCTCCTCTTAAACTTCCAGACATGGAGAGTGTTTCTTCCCCTACAGGCACCTTCTCACTTGCAGCCAGGGAGACTGAGGTTGATTTTCCAAGAAAAAAAATGGTTGTTTGGAGTGGTTCTTGTGGAAGGACTGTGGTATGAAGATAACACCCACAACTCACTTCTTGGGGTGATATACTGAGTTAGTGTTTGCAGAAAACTGTGCTCTACCCAAGGAGGAGTTGGATCAAAGTGTGCAGCCAAGACAACATCCTAGAGGTAAGAGTTTCAAAATGAGATGTAGATAGGGCAGAATGCACAGTATCATCTCTGCATTGCTCTCTCCAGAGAACTCTAGGAAATTTGGGAAAAACAATACATACTTTGTGTATTTCTCTTCAAAGACATTGCAAACTCAGCCTTCTTATTGTCCAGTATTCTTGCAAACAAAATTATTTTGCTTCTGAGGGCTGAAAAAGAACTTGGAGGGGTAACAACTGGTGTCTGGCAGAATTGCAGCACAATGAACAATGTGTTACCAAAGGGCATCTGTATAGTTTGTGATAAGAACAATATGAGAAGCTAGGGTGGACTCAAAACCAGTCTCACTGGTTTCCAGATTTCTGGGAAATATTTTAATTAATGTTCTATTTTAAAAACTGGTCTTTCTGGTATGTTTCCATCTCCCCACTTCAGCAGCTGGCCTCTGTTTGGTGAAAAAGGAGCAAACTGTTCAATCACAGTCAGAACCTTTTCCTGCCTCTGTGACAAAAATGACACATTATTCTAGTGGCAGCAGAGTGTCCCTTTCAGCACTTGCACCTCACCTCACTTCACATGGAGGACAGCTAAATGTTGCACTTCTTAATGTCAGAATACAGCTTTTCTTCTGAAGAGCTTTTATTTTGTCTTACTGTATGTGCACAGCAACACACGGCCTCCTTTATGGTCCTAAACCCAGATAAGTCCAGCTGCACCCCAGATACCCCACAGTTAATCCTTGCAGCCCATAAATATAATAAATAGGGCCCTTTGCTCTCTAGCAATCAAGAGCATTTCCAGGGATTAAAGTTTCTAGACTATCTGTTGGAGCTTGGCCTTTCTGGGCACTTCAAATACTTTTCCCCCACTAATAACAGAAAAGCAGGAATTTGGGATGGCATTGTGTGAAAAAAAAAACCAAAAAAACCTCCTTTAAGACATGCAGATTGGATAAAATCAAATGTACTCAGAATATGAAGGAGTGCTGATATTCACTGTGCTACTGAGCACTTTTTATCAGTTAAAAACTCTACTATCTCCAAAGTGCCAAAGGTGAGTAACTCCCAGGTTCACTTAAGGTTGGCATTGCCAGTGCTTGTGAAATTATCTCATGATACCTGACCATTCTTTCTAACTCACTCACCAAGGTTTAAGGAATTATGTCATCTTGTGTCAAATTCAAAGAGTAGAAGATTTATCATCTTATTACAAACAGAAGCTGGAAAAACGTGACACTCAAGAACCTGAAAACCACAGACTATGTGAGGAGGTTGAAAATTTTGCTGCTACAACTTCAGTTCATTGTTGTAAAATTATTTGCATCTTTTTCAGGCTTTTGAATGCTTAGGGACAGTGATGTGTCAGTCAACCAGTGCCACTGGTTATTTGGCATTACTACTAGAGGGTTTTCTTAGAGGAATGGAACACATCTCCTATGGGGAAAGGCTGAGAGAACTGGGAATGTTCAACCTGGAGGAGGCTCTGGGGTGACTTTAGTATGGACTGAAGGGATGCTACAAGAGAGCTGCAGAGGGACTTTTTACAGTGGCCTGGAGTGACAAGAAAAGGGGTGATGGCTTTAAGCTGAATGGCTCTGGCACAGGTTGCCCAGAGCAGCTGTGGCTGCCCCATCCCTGGCAGTGTCCAAGGCCAGGCTGGATGGGGCTTGGAGCAACCTGGGATGGTGTAAGGTGTCCCTGCCTGTGGCAGGGGGTGGAATGAGATCTTTAAGGTCTCTTCCAACCCAGACCATTCTGTGATTCTGTGGTCCCTGGAGAGGTAGCTGATGTGAACAGTGTTGATTTCAGCACCTTGAGAGCTGTGTGGTGCCCAGAGCACAGTGGTACCCAGCCAGCAGTGGGGATGGGCCCCCACACCCACAAATCCATCAGGTTTCCCTCAGGGAAGCTGCAGCTCCTGGTATTCACTCACAGTGAGGGTGACCACTCTTGGTGGGGTCACTGAGGGGTGTCAGGGGGTCACTGCACCCCCTGTCTCCTTTAAAATGAGAAGTTTTGCTGTGTATTCATTTACACAGAGTGAGAAAAACCTTTGGGATGGGGATAGACTAGCCAGCTGCTTTGTTCTGTGTTCTCCACTCCTCACCTGAGATGCCTTTGCATACCTGGGCAGTTTTAGGCCTCAGTGAATGTCCCAGAAAAATATGGAAGTGTGGCTTGGGCAGATTTGATGTTCAGAAATGAAGTGAGCCTTAATGTATTACTATTTTTTTCTTTTAAATAACATGGCTTTTTTAGCTACAGGATGATCTGGTTTCCTACCTACTCCAGGTAGTAAAAACCACAGCTGCTCCAAAAATAATGATTCTCAGCCAGGACTTTTTTTTTTAGAAACTGGTAAACAGGGCAGCTCAAACCATTGAGACAAAATGACATTCAGCCAATAAAGCCCTGAATCTTTCCCTGGCCTCTTACCAGGCTCTTTTCTGAGACAACTCCAGTTCTTAACTCTGCAAAAAGTTTCCTGCACCCTTAGGTTTTTTTCAGTGAGCTGTATCCACCAGCTCAGGGACAGGTCTGACTGCCATGACTGCAGAGAGGGCACGAAGTGTGGAAGTGGAAGAGCAAGTCTTTTGGGGGGTAGGTAGTCTAAGGCAGGCTTAGCTGTGCCATGCATTATGTATTATGTCTAAGAGATTTCTCTGCTGATGGGCTGCCTGTCTCCTAAACCAATTGTCTTGGGCTTGTTTTGCCTTAGCTGAGCTCAGAGCCTTTCCCTCTATGCCTGCTGCTGCAGTGGTGTTCTCTGTGACACCAGAGATGTCCTCGAGCTCACCTGGGGATTTGCTCCCTGCTGAACTGTGGGTTTTGGGCAGGTTGTGCTCCAAGCTGAGAATCGGATTCAGCTCGCACAGCTGTCCCAGAAGCACTGGCTTCTCAACCAGATGTGTAATATAAGCATCTGGCAAGCAGGCAGCTGCTCTGGGGAGCTGTGAGGATCTCAGCCTGTGAGTTAGGGACCAGCATCTCTGTGGATGTGTGTTCACTGTTTGCATCATCCCAGCTCTGTGCTGAGAAGACAGGGGCATCCTGTGCCCTGACTTTGTCCTCACTAAGCTCCCTGGGTGGAGGACATGGGCCCAGAGGCCAGGAAACACCTGTGGTAGAGAAAAAAACCACCAGGTGGAAAATCAGGGACAGGGCTGCAAGGAGGGGCAGAGTGCATGCCAAAACAGGGGCAGAGCCTTTGTAGCTCTGTAAAAGCTGGCAGGGCTGCAGAGCTGCTAAAGCAGCTAACAGCTGCTGCAGAGTCCTGGAAAACAGAGCTGGACATGAGGGCTTACAGACTGCTGAACTGAAAAAGAAGAGGTAACAGCGTTTAACCTGGCAAGGAACCCGAGACACATTGTGTAAAATGAGTCTACTCTAACTCCTGCAGGTGGCCAGCAGGTAGGAAAACTCCCCGGGTGTAAGGGGAGGGTGTATCTGGAGGGGAGGACTCAGGGGCTGGACTCAGATCAGGTGGTGAACTCAAAGTGTCCTCCCTGTTGGAATTGGCTCAGGGTGGTGCTGACTTTACAACCGGCCAATGTCAACTGTTCCTGAGGTGCTGGTAGATATTGAATGCTGTGATTCAGGAGCTCAAACCCATTTTTTACCTCCTGAGAGAAGAAAAAGAAAGAGCTCTGGCCCCAAAACAGTTGAGACCTTTCTCAGGTCAGTCTTAAATTCTTACCTCTCCCAGCAGCTGCTTCTCAAGCCCTGAGGATTTCACTGAGCCAATTTAATGCTGGTGGTCAGACAGTTTAAACCCATTAGCTCCCAGCTATCTGAATAATTTTCTCCTGGGATCCAGCACAAAGGCAGACTGCTCTAACCAGAACTGTGGAGCACTGCCACGGGACCTGGACCTTTGCTGACTGCTGTGGCCTGTGTGGTGAGCACCCAAGAACTGAAGAAAATGCCACTGGCGAGATCCCTGTCCATGACATCTCTGAATGGGCTTCCTCTGTGTGAGGATGAAGACCTGCCTGTGGAGGATTTGTTGCTTTTTGAAGTTTCTTGGGAAGTTACCAACAAAGGTTTGTACCACAATTGGGGGGGCTAGTATTGCTGTTTTCTCAGGAGTGGAGGGAGGGAGAGAGGGATGAAGGGCTGGAGAAGAAAGGCATTCATAGAGAGATTTGAGAGGGCTGCAGAGCTGCTGGATTGGAAGAAGTGCAGGTGTGTAATCATGTGTGCTGAGCGTGGGCTGCACCTGCCTGGGCTTGTGTGGGATGGGCAGAGCCAGGATGTCTCTGTGTCTTTTCGTGTTCCACCACCAGGGAGAGGGGGTTTGAACGTCTAAGTGATAAGTCTGAGTGTGCAGATATATATATGTATATTGCTTTGTACTTACTTAGGTTTTGCCTTCCATGCAAATTTACTTGGCAATGTCATGCATGGAAATGAGCTGTACACCAGAGATCAGATGCAGAGCAGTTTAACAGTCCCCCCTCAGCATTCTAGAGCAGTGTAGAGAAGAGGCCAGGCCTGAAAGGGGTGTAAATAAACAGAGCTGTGTCACAGCCACTGAACAAAACCCAGGAGTCAATGACCAGCAGCCTTTGTGTGCCAGCTGAAACTTTTCTGGACTGCTCTTTGCAAACACGAGTGGTGCCAGACAGGGGCTTCATTTGTTCATTGGTTGCTGCTGGTCAGGCAAAGGGCATGTTGCTTATTTGGCAAAAATCCTCCTGCCTCTATTTCTAATGCACTCATCAAATCATCCCCTTTCAGGTAGGTGTGGTTCTGCAAGCTTCCATTTTCATGGCAAATGTGAGTTAGTTTGAGTAAATGATTGACCCATGTGTGTTATTGTCCTGGCAGATAAGCAGAGATCGATCAGAAGAGGGGATCTGTAATTTGTTAAGAATTTAACTTAAAAGGGGAGATGTGTGTGAGAGGAATGGGCAGTGCTGGAGTTTATCCCCGTGGGGAAACTGCTATTACTGTTTTGTGATAATTTCTGCTGTTTTACATTGCTCTTTTTAGGGTGGTGAGCCCTATCAATACCCAGAACTAGGACAGAGTAGATTTGGTAGTCTGAATCCCTGTGGGTTTATTTTGCAGCAGCTTCAGTCGAGTTTTTAGAGTTAATTTACTAAAGCCACAACCTGGAGCATGCAGAATTCACTTTTGCAGTGTGCATGATAAGTAAGGCTCTGGCAAGCAGATGGCAGCAGAAATCTAGGAAATTCAGGAGTTCTCACTAACTTCTCTGAACTCCACTGCATACATATTTTCTGAGTCATCTGGACCCAGTGGTTGTAGATACCACACAAGACATTTAAGAAAAGGTGACCCAATTAGATTTTCCCAGAGCATGTACAAAATGTAGTGAATCATTTAATCATCCATGGAGCTCTGGCTGACTTCACTAGAGCCAAATCAACAGACACAGCTAAAATTTACTAGTCACACATTTTTTTGAGAGAATTAATATTCATAAAGTCAATTTTATTCAATGTATTTAAAAATAAGGTGCCTTTGCTTGCACCACTTTCCAAGCCCATAAATTCAGACAGGGCTGAAGGAATATGGCATAGAAAACAATTTCTTCATTAGAATCTGACTCTGTGCAAAGTTCCCATTAAACAACCTCAGGTAGAAACATCTGTGCAAAACCCCTTTTATAAGCCTGTTTCAGCCTATTTTTCTGGTAAATTCTTGATACTGAGGGTTTGGGGCTTTTTTTTTCTATATCTTCCAGGCAGTTGAATGTCTAAGTCATGTGGTGAGAATTGTTCCCTGGTGACAGGGAAATGTTGGGGCACTGTGAGAGTGAGTAGACAGCAAAATACAGAGAGAGTTATCACAGAAGATATATAGGCTTAGGAAATAATAGCTTATACTGTATATTTCCTAGCTCCTTTAGCAGGAGGAATTGTTTATTTGATGAAATAAGCTGACCACACAGATTTCGTTCTGCTGCATGCTTTAGTTTTGTGCTGCTGTGTATGTTCCTAACATAGAGGACAAGATAAACATTAGCTGGATTTATTGCCTGACAAGCTACTTTTGAGCATTTAACATGAAGGTTTCTTTCTTCCTTTCTGGCAATGCAAAGGTGTGTCAGAGGAGCTTGGGCTGAGCTTGGTTGGCATTTCTGAGGTGGTGTGAAGCTGCTGCTGCCCGCAGGAGCCAGTCCCAGTCTTTGTGTTAATTTTGTGTGCATCACCAGGGGCTTGGGTACATGTCCTCCATGTCCAGTGCTGCTTCTTAGTAACCCCTCCATTTCTCTTGTGTCACTGACAGTCAGGCTGAATTGTCCTCTTTCCTGTGAGGAAGGTGCTAGCAGAGCTCACAGGTGGATCTCCATTCCCACACACTGTAACCAATGACCTTTACAGGTCCTGAGCTGAACCTCTGCAGAGCCAGAGGATGGTGAGGGGGTGCTGCAAATTGAAGAATATCTGATTCTCTAGAGGGAGAGGGTCTTCATGTGCCTGGCTGCCCACAGGGAGCAAGCATTCCCTGGGATTTCCCTGATGGTGCTGGTTGTTACTGAGGCATGAGGTGCAGCTGTAGGGAAGAACAAGATGGTGGTGTGAACTCAGGGCTCAGAGATCGACAAATATCCATTATTTCCAGAGTCTCATCTCTTCTTTGTCAGCAGCTGGAACAGGGAATTGGCTCTCCTTTTGTTTTAAGTATAGATCATTTAACATGTTCTCTAATAAGTCAGAGTTTCTACTTCTCCATGTTTCCTTTTTGGTTTTTTTCTGTCCTGGAAGCAGCTTCTGCTAAGTTACAACCTCTGACATAAAAAACATTGGCCTCTCAGTTACTGCTCTCACTCTCCTGTGTCTGGAGCAAGCAAAGATAAGGTAGCTGAAGGAGAAAATGGGAAATAAAAAAGGCTCATCTGCCAGTGTCACTCTTCCTCACCCTCCCCCCAAGCCACATGGGAGGGAACTTGGCACCTAAACCAAACACAATATTGAAATCCTCTGGCATTGAAAGTCCTTTGCCAAAGAAATGATAAATGTGTTTGTTTTGTGAGATTTCCCTCAGTTTAGCTGGCTTTTCACTTCATCCTGTGTGAAGTGGATCTACAGTGTTTCTGTGGCAGAAGGGGAAAAATGCAGGCAGTGAAGGGTCCCAGTCCACTGCAGTGCCACAAATCTGGTGGTGATCAGGGGGGACACCCTTTAACTCTTCCTTTCTCTCCTGGCCATCATGCTCTTGTAAAGCCAGGTCTGGTCGCATTGCTGTGGAAAAAAGGGACTGGTTTCTTGCCTCCATAGAGTGAAGACCAATAAAAGCTTTAAGTACAGGAGCACAAAAGAAATGGCTGCCGAGCCACGAAGATTTTGTGCCTGGGTTGGGTTTGTCTGTAGTGAATTTTTTTACACGTTAGTTAGAAGGGCTGAGAATGTTCAAGATCTGCTCTTTTCTCTAGAAAGATGTCTTGAAAATAATTCCAGTGATATTTAGATGAGTATCCCTTGCTGTACCACTCACAGCTTTTAGACAGAAAGTAGAAGAATGCTTAAAAATGCTGGGCAAACAGCCAGCTTGTGTCATCATTCAGCTGTGAACAGCTTAACTCAAGAGTCATTGGTAGATGAATCTCAAATATTTTTTTCCATCCCCATTGGAATGCAGACTGTGCTAAAAACAAAACTTGTTTCAGCTCTCCCTGGAGCAGAGATCCTGGTTCAGTTTCTCTGGTGAAAAACTGGACTTTTGGAAATTAAATCCTGAATCCACTGAAGACACTCTGTGTCTTGCTGTGATGAAACTTCCTTGGGAGAAGGTGATTACTGTAATTGGTGACACAGCTGAAGTAACACCTTTGGGGGAGTGGGGATGTGCTGGCATAAACTTGGCATAAGCACAGCCTCAGAGCTCTGTGCATTTATAGAGTGGGGTGGAATATCAATGTCAAATCAACTCCAAATGAAATCCTGTGCTCTGGGCATGATGCACACAGAAATAACTTCTCAATTGTGGACATCTGTCATGAGTTTCAGCTGCTCAGTATTATTTCAGGATATGTTTGGAATGTCGGAATTTCAATGAATGTGGAGATCTGCCTTCTGAGGAGTCCCAGCCACAAACGTACCCCAAAAACCACAGGAAAAAATATCTGCTGCCTGAAGGTGCTGGCTGTTTTTCACCTGGCACGTTTTACAACCTGCTTTTATTAATGGTACTTCAAAAGACAACCAGTCAATCAAATTCCAATTAAATGTTAGAAACAAGTTCAATCCAGATTTTCATCACACCTGTGCAGATCAAAGAAAATTCTGAGGAGAAGGTGAAACAATTGATGTAATGAGGGACTGTGGCAGTGAAATCAGTTTGAGTCCCAGGCCTGGGCTCACGCTGCTCCCATGGATCCTGTGGCTCTCGTGGTTCTCAGGGAAGTTTTAATGCCTTCCCAGTGGCCTGGTCAGCACATGGCAAAGAAGCTGCAGAGCTCTGGAATCATCCTGGTCCTCTCTTTGTGTAGCAAAGGTCTGTGGGAAAGGATCAGTGACAATCTCCACTTGCCTCTGTCTCACTTCTGTAATTCACTTCCTGTTTCTCATTTTTGATTTCTGCTGCTCCTTCCCTCTGTCCTTCTGCAGTGTGGGGTGAGTAGGAGGACAAGCTCTAACTGCTGCTTGGATTCCAAATATACAAAAGAAATAATGCAGCAGGACTTGAAACAAGGAAAATAGAAAACACTGGAGTGATGCAGAGAACTCCTTTAGACAAATTCATAGTGGTGGTAGCATAGATAAAAGGGTTTAGACTTTTAAAATGATTCTATGGAATATTTTCTGAGAAGGTATTTTGGTTTCATCTTCTGTTTTTTAAAGTGATCAGTAAAAAGAGGTCAACCTTCCCTTAAATTAACAAAATCCTTCTTTCCCAAATATCTTAGCTCCCCTTTCTGTGCCAGTTTACTTTTTCCCTTAAAAAAAAATAGAGGAAGAATGGAAAGGAGATAGATGGGGGGAAAGATTTGTTGTTGATCTCCTTCTTAACTTGATTTCATTTATTGGTGGAAAGGTTAAAAGCATGTTTTAAAAAGAAATAATAGAAATATATTTCTTTCAATGACATTTTAGAATTACTAAAACTTTATATATATGAATAAAGCATTTTTTTGAACATGAGAAAACTAAACTGTTCCAGTATCAACATTTTACTGCTAATTCCCCTTGCCTGTGATATTCCAAACCAGTTCTCTTGTTCTGATCTCTACTGATTCTCTATCTGTTTCTCATCTTTGCTGTCGTTTCTTGTTTGTTTTAACCCTGTTTCAAAGTACAAAATTTCAGAGGCAGCACAGAGAAACAACATTTTGGTACATCCTTGTTGTTTGGAAAGGTTTTCTGTTTATAGTATGACCTAAAACATTGTAGGAAAAAAAGAAGGTTTACCAAATTGTTGAAGCAATTTGAGAATTTTGTGGGGTGAATATGTAAACCCCTAGTTTGTTACTCAGTAGGATATATAATGTTTTGCTTACTGGCACAGATATTTGCAGGGAATTCAAAGCAACTGAACATATAGAAACTATCTCTTAAAGATATATAATTTATTCCTTGAGTTTGCTATGGAGAAGTATAATTTCCAAAGTTAATGCATTATTCTAGACATTGCTCTGTTCTTCTCAAGATGTCTTTTTTAAGTTATACCCAACACTTCCTACATGCATAGTTTCACTTGCAGTTTCCCTTCACTGTCAATTAAACCTTATGCACAGACATGCTTTGTGAGTCATATTTCCACAGTAACAGGGAAGACAAAAGCGAGTCTGGGGGCTAGGTAACACTGCTTTTATCACAGTTACCTTCTGAGGAGTTTTAACAGCCTGTAAAATGTACTCTTTGGATTTTATCATAAGTACTTTTCATTGCATTTCAGGCAACTCAGTGCCCTGAAATGTTTTCTACCATGCTGTGCAACAGATGATGACAGGAGCACACTCTCCGTTCTTTCTCCCATAAGAGGTCTTCCATGCATCTTTGACCCTTTAGGGCACACAGGGATCCTAAGGATAACCTTGTGGAAAGAAACCCTCAGGTGCTGGCCGTGTGAAACAAAGATCCAGGCTCTACCAGGCCCATGAACTGCAGCTTCCTCATTTCTCTTCAAATCCATGGCTGTGGAAACTCAGCTCCATTGCCAGTCCCAGTGCTGAACCTCTTGCAGTATGGAAGAGGCTGATCCAGAGGAAGAGGCTCCTGGGATGAAGGATGGAGCTTTGCTTCACTCTAGGCATGTACAGCTTTATCGTGGTACTTAGTGTCTTTCATCTTGCAAGTCATATTTTCTCTTTTTCCTGGATCACCAGGCTGCTCTGCACTAAAATCTTCCCTCGTTCTAAGCTCTGTATCCCTGCCAATTCAAACCAGCCAGTTTCATGACTAAGATTTCTATCAAGCCTCATATTTATCCATTTTGGATTGAAGCCCCTGATGAATTTACCAGCCCATAAAAACAGATATATCATAGTAACTATTGCTTTTTAGGTTGGATGTTCTGACATGTCTCAGATAATTAAAATTTTATTTTTATCTGAATCCAGGATATTCAGATAGACTCTCTCAGCTTGTGAGCAGGGTACTTGGAGGGAAAATACAGTGTTATTTATCTAAGATTGCTCTAAAGCCCTGTCCAAAGCAGCCATGGGAAAATATGATGACTATAAATTAATTTCTTAAGCTTTTTTGTCCTGCTGAAGGGGAGAATAATAGTTTTATGCATAGGTCTCTTTCTGCAGTTCCATGTCTACATGATGTGAAACTCTTGAACTGACAGCTCAATTTATGAACAGACATCTGTAAGATTCTTGTCTTCTTAGGTCTTGAATTATTAAAGGTAATAATTTATTGTACTAATTCTACTTAGTGAGTTGGTAGATTGGAGCTGCGGGGTTTTTTTCTCTTTGTAAATACCTAGAATCCTGAGGCATGAAAATATTAAGAAAAAGGATCCTTCCAGCATTCAAAACAAATGGGATATTTGTAGAGCAAAGGCATTTAAGTGAACAATTTCTTTTCTAGGGACATAATTAAAACTGTAGCTCTGTCATTTGGCTCCTCAGGGCTGCAAGACACCAGGCTTTGCAGAAGGCTTTCTGTAGTTGTCAGGGGATACAGTTTAATTAATCTGGGAACTAATCTCCCAAAGTGCTGAGCAACTTCAGCTGCCGTATTGTGCATAGCAGTGGCGGATTTTTAAGGAGAATTAGGTAACTTCTCAGAGTTTTTAAATTCAATTGGATGTGGTGCATTGGCACCTCTGAATATCCCAGTGTCTTTAAAAGGGTGAGCCTAGAGTGCCAGCTCTCAGTCCCTGGCAGCTTTCAGTGCTGACTCCACAGGTAATTTTGGTGTCACTGCTGGAAGCTGTAGCATCATCTCCTTTCCCAGAGTGCTGCCCAAGATTTCCAAAGCTTGAACATTCAGTGGAGGAAGAAAATGTTATGTGGGAGCTCCAATCCCTGCTGTAGCGTTTCTTTTGCTCTTTGTACCTGTTGAGCTCCCCCTCTCTCACCTTACTGGAGCTATGCTCGTTGTCTCTGGTGTGCAGCAGCTGCTTGGCTTTAGGTTTTCTTTTCCCTTGCCATCCCTTCCCCTTGCTGGATTCAAGCATGCCCTATTGTCCTTCTGACTTGGTGGTGGTGCAATGTTCGCTGCCTGGCACCCTGGGGACTGTGGCAAAGGGAGGTTTGCCCTGCCAGTGTGTGAATTCCAGGGCTGGCTATGGAAAACTGCGAGGAAGAGCAGCTAAGGGACTCGTGTACACCTTGTGCAAGACTGAAGAGATCTGTGTTCCCTTGGCGAGGGATGCTGCTGGATTCTCTTAAACATTTGAATACTGCATTTGTTTTTAAAGCAGATGATATTTGCGTGAAAGATGCCGCAGACATTTATTTTGTCAGTGTAGACTACATTCCCTCCAGCTTTAACAACTCTTCAAGACTGATAATGGACCAAGACTCCTCATGCTTTGAGGATATTGGTTTAAGTCCATTTTTATAGCCAGTAGTCAATGAAATCCATCAGTTCCTCAACTTCTCTTAGTGATTTGTGTCAAACAAGCTCAGTTCTTACCATGTGATGAAAAATAGGTTTGAAAATTGTAACTGCAGCAATAAAACAAAAGCAGGAGGCTGTGCTTGAGATGCAGCAGCATCAAGATCAGACACGGGAGGCTGGAAGTATGAGGCCCAGGATTTTAATCCCTCAACTGAACACTGAAGCTCTGATACCATTTAAGAGACTGAACTTCTATTTGTTTGATTGAGGCTGGATTTCACTTAAAACCTACATACGTGAAGGGATTGAACTAGCAGTGTATCTGATCCACAGGTGAGTTGGAGCTTATTACAGAGATCTGTGGCCTGTGCCACTTTCTAATTTTTGTTCTTTGTGATCTTCTTTTGCAGTGGGAGGCATTTACACTGTGATCCAGACAAAAGCCAAAACTACAGCAGATGAATGGGGTGAAAACTATTTCCTGATTGGCCCCTATTTTGAGCAGAATGTGAAGACTCAGGTGGAATTCTCTGAACCTCCAAACCCCGCTGTTAAGAAGGCAATGGACACCATGAAAAGCCAAGGGTGTCAGGTAAATCAGATGTGCTGCTGCTTCCCAGGGCAACAAATCTGACTCTGAGGAGATTAAAGTGTGGGTTAATGCTCTTGTCGTTCCACTTGACACAGCAGTCCTGGTCAATGTCACAACGGGAGAGGCTCGGAATCCACTGTTAGAACAGCAGAGTCAATTCATTAAAGGTTATTTTTGAGGAAGAACCAGTTCATCCAATTATGAGTTTTAACAGTCATTTACCTGCAAGGCTGCTTAATTGGATTAATGACTTATTTATCTAGTCTCTAAGCACGGTGAGATTTTAGTAGATATAGTATGACCTTACTCTGAGCCCTTACATTTCACATTCTTGCATGGGAGTGAGAAGAGTGTTCCATTAGCTCTCAATTTTTCTAATGTAGCATATTATTGAGCTGAAAAACAGAAAAGGACTTGAGAAATGCACTGGAGTGACAAAGAATCCACTTCCTCAGTTCAGTGCAACCAGCTGTCAGTTCTCTGGGAAGAGAATTTAAACCACGACACAAGAAGTGGATTCATCTCCTTTTCCAACATGATTTTTAACCAGTGTTTTCTGTGTGATCTCATAGCCCTTCTGAGACTCGGTTTCTCCAACGATAAAGTAGGAGTAAACTTCTTCCTATAAAGATTATCTTCTAAAAGAAATAGATTATCTGCTGTGTTGATAGGCAGTTATTAGGCTGCAAGCAGATTTGGTTACCTGAAAACGGGTGGAAGGTAACTCATGCTAAATTTGACCTTTCTTGAAGTCCTCGTCAGAGACGTAGAACTCGCCTAAGCTCTGACTCAGTGTTGAGTCCCTCAGAGATGCCAGTTTGCAGGAGGAAGAACTGTCTGCTCATAATGTGTGCTGAACAGATGTGGAGAGCATCGAGGGGCAGCAGCAGGACAGCATTCTTACTGTTGCTGAGGGGATTGAAACAGTTCAGTGTAGAAATTCCCAAAGTTCTTGGGCTGCCACCAGCTGTGGCACTGGCAATGTGTTGTCTCCATTTGGAAGAGCAGTTGTGCTGTTCTTAGGATCAAATGCCCTAATGTGCAGATGCCTTTTATTGGATGAGTGTGTGCCACAGCTTGGGAGAGTGTCTGCTGGGGACACTGACGTGATGCTTGCATTGAACAGGCTGAGACTCAAAGTCCAATCTGCCATTTCTTATCTTTATCAGATTTTCATTGATGATTGATCAAGTTTTCCATGTTGCCTCTGTAACAGGCCTTTGTCTGGAAAACAGCTAAAGACTTATGGGCCAGATTGATTGCAACCCTTTATGTTGCTCCAGCAATGCATCCAATTTAATCAGCCACCTCTGCCAGCCCAACGTGTGCATGGTGCTGCTGGAGTATTCATATACAGCAGCAAATCTGTCCCAGGGACGTCAAATACAGCTTTGATCTCCAATAATGACGCTCTAGTTTCCAGGAGCTGCACTGCACTTATCCTATTAACATTTATGTCTGGATTTTGCTTATGCATCACAATGGATGATTTTAAACTAGGATACCTAGGAATTCTTCCAAACTTCTGCGGTCAGGTGTGCTCCTTGCCACAACCTGACCACGTATTTAGATGAAGTCTGGATTCCCTGCTTTTTAACCTCATTTTCCAGAATAGCAAATATGGGCAGTCTGAAATAAATACATTAGGAGTGAAAAGGGGCAAACCTGTCTTTGTTATGCCTTGTACTTTTTGTGAAGACAGGCCAAGAGCTTTTATCTTAGTTGTTTTCAGGACCTGACCTCTCTTCAGCTCGTCGTAGCGTCAGGGCTGGGTTCAACCCCTGAGGTCCCAGCTGTTTTGATGGCAGATTTAATGGGAAATAATTTGACTTTGCAGCCTGTAGTGTGGGCCCAGCTGGGTTGGGCAGGCCTGTGAGCGCAGTGAAGTTGTAAATACTCTTAGAAATGTTTAACTATACCAATGGAGACAAAGCAGGAAAGCTGCATTTTTAGCCTGATGTGATTTTAGGTATTGAGATATCTTCTCACAGATCCTTCCACTCTTCCAAATGGAAGTGGAATCCTTCCCCTCTGTGTTTCTTGGCAAAAGGAAGAAATGTCATGGTAGATACAAGCATCAAGTGTCAGTCCTACAAAACCTCTCCCCAGTAATCTATCATAAATAGCAAAAGACTGGAAACAAATATGAGTGAAATAAAAGAATAATTTTAAGATAAGAGCAGAAATGGCATAGATACTTCAATAAGGAAATTTCATTATTCAAGCAAGTGAAGTCTTCCTAACCTGTTTTTTTCTTTCATGGAAAAGAAGCTAATATTGAAATGAAAATCTACAATGGAAGTCTTAAAAATAGAATGTTCCTAAAGATTATAGCTTCCTTTGCTTCACTATTACTCCATGTATTTCACAAGGAAAACTGCAGGTCCTGAGTGTGTAGGACTGTGAACACACATTCTTTGTGTGAAATACTTCAGATCTGATGGAGGAAGATCATTGTGCTCACTGGCCTTTACATTCACTTTATCTTTCTATCCTTCTTATCCTTGCCTCTTTTCCATAGGTCTTTTTCGGAAGATGGCTGATAGAGGGCAGCCCATATGTCTTACTGTTTGATATAGGATCAGCAGCTTGGAACCTGGACAAGTGGAAAGGTGAATTTTGGAATGTCAGCAACATAGGGATCCCTTTTCATGACCGAGAAGCCAACGATGCTGTGATTTTTGGATCATTAACAGCCTGGTTTTTGAAAGAGGTACGGTTTTTAAATCTAGACATTTGCAGATCAAAACTGCCTTGGGATGTGGTTCCTATTATCCAGTTTGAAAACTAAGATTTTTAGGAAGCTGATCTCAACGTCGATCAAATTTCTGTTTAAAACTTAAACATTAAGTGGTCATGTAACTGTATTTATCCAGAAGAAGGGCATTGTGGCTGCCTAGTGTGGAGTCTGAGTGACTGTGCTTGCCACAACCCTCAGACACTCTAGAAAGGAGTCTCTTCTGAGGCACTAGAGAGGTACACATTTTTCTTGGGCTAAGGATTAGGGCTGATGGAAATCAAGGCACATCACCACTTAAAATTGCACTCTTTTGTCACAAGAAGGAAAGCAAGCACACAGAAGGCTTCACAAAAAAAAAAAAAAAGTTTTCTGGGGCTGGGATGATGGACAGGATAATGTATGTTTCATATATTTCTTTCTATTTTCAGCTTTCCTGTCAGTTTGATGAGAAGCCAAATATAATTGCCCACTTCCACGAGTGGCAGGCAGGAGTGGGTTTAATCCTGTCTCGAGCATGGAAACTTCCTGTGGCCACAATTTTCACTACCCATGCGACTCTGCTTGGGAGATACTTGTGTGCAGCCAGTATTGACTTTTACAACAATCTGGACCAGGTAAGAGACATTTTTCTCATTCTTCTCTGTTTTTTTTTTTTTTTTTTCTTTTAGCTAATCATCTCCTGGCTCTGTTTCTGTTTACTGTGTTACATTTTTTATTGTATTTTCTGTCTTGTGTGATCACTTGTGACTGACCCACAGCTGGTTGTTGATTCCAGAGCATGATAAATGGTATTTGTAAGATTGTGAGGTGTCTAGGCATGAGTGCTTTGTGTCATCTGACAGGTCTGAAAGCTCAGTGGGAACTAGTGAAACCTATCCACCTCTAGCCAACATCTGACCCTTCAGGTGCAGCCTCACAACACTCTTTCTTAATGTAACACAGTAGGAAAAATAACCAATAACCCTCCTCTTGTGAAAAATACCCCAGAATTGCAGTGGATGATGGTTGCTTTGAGTTTTTTTTCCCCGCAGCGTGCTTCTTAATTTTTACAAACCATAAGTACTAATTTCAAGCATTTCAGGTTAGGCCTAATTTGTAGCTGGCAAATGTAGGAAGAATTTTCTGAGTTCAAAAGACCCACATGTGTTTCTTGAAATCTGTGTAAACTGTCTATTGGTTTTGATTTCCACTGTTCTCTTTCCACTCAAAGCCTAACACAAACCAATGTTTCAAGGACCCCAATGTTTTTGGCACTGCCCTCATCGGGGTACTTTGCATGATCTGGGATTTCTCATATGGTCACAGACAAACCTGAATTCAAGAGGTTTTTCCATTCCAGAACTCAGTGAAGGTAGAGGTAGATAAAAGAACCACATAGTTCATGCATTTACCTGGCTAAAATCAGTGAAGAAAATTACATGGTTGGTGATTTTCGGTTGGATGTTTGAAGCTTGACATGGTTGGGAGCTGTGTCTTCCAAGGACAAGACCTAAGAAGTTGTGTGCTACTGGCCTGGCTCAGAAACAGAGAATTATGGAATGGTTTGGGGTTTTGTTGGTAAACATCATCTCATCCCAGCTCCTGCCATGGGCAGGGCTGCCTTCCACTATCCCAGGTTGCTCCAAGCCCCATCCCACCTGGCCCTGAACACTTCCAGGGATGGAGCAGCCACAGCTGCTCTGGGCGCCCTGTGCCAGGGCCTCACCATCCTCACAGGGAACAATTTCTTCCTCATCCAATCTAAACCCTCTCTCTGTCACTTTGGAGCCATCACCCCTTGTGCTGTCACTCCAAGCCCTTGTAAATCATCTCTCCTAGTCTCCTAAGTTAGTTATGGTTGTTAGGTGCGTTAATAAGGCAACACGAGCATCACAGTCCTGCTGTGTAGGAGTCCAGACATTCCTGCTCCCTCATAGTCTCTTTATGTGTATATAATGCATAATAAAGAATGGTATGTTTCGATTCTGGTTAGTTCAGTGAGCTGAAAGCAGTCTGGAAAGCAGTCCTTTTTTTCTCAAAGCAACTGGTTTTTTTCTCTTCATGATAACTTTTGGGGGCCTCACCCTTGTCTGTGCACTCAAAAGAAAAGCTAATGATCTCACATCTGAGTGAACCTGAAGACTTTAACATATTTATAAACTAGCCAAGGTATTAATATAATTTTTTTCTGTTCACACATGACATGGACACCTTTTTGTGTGAAGACGTGGTCCATCCTGCAAAGTCTCACAAATCTCATTGGTAACCATCAGCTATGTCACAAATACAGAAATTTCTATTCAAATTTTACTCTAAGAATATGCAAAATGAAACATAAGTATCAATTTCAAATATTATTCTAAATTGCTGTAAATAATATTTAAGGAAAGAACATTGTGGATTTCTAGGCTGTAATGCTTTTTACCCTCTGTGGGTTGACATTTAAAAGTACTAACAGAGGAAATTAGGTCAAGCTGTTACACCATTGTTTAATATTTTTATAGGATGGTAAAACTCTTCCTGGAAGAGTTAACTATCTTAGTGAGGGCTTCTTTGGCTATGGAAAGGTCACCTCGGCCTCAGTTGAGACGCAAGAGGTTGATCTGGAATGTCATAATTAAGTAACAGAGAGCTAGATCTTCAGACATATTCTTGTTGTTGCCTTCTAGCAGGAAACTATTTAGGACAAACAAGCAAATTGTCAGTGAAGAAGATTCTTTAGGGCTTCCTAAAGTTTAATCTTTGGAGGAAACAATATTTTTTCAGAGCATTTCACCCCCTCCTGCTCCAAGGTAAAATAGCTGGGTTTCTTGTTTCAGTGCTATTGCAGAAATATTTTCCTTTGAAGTATAATTAAGCTCTCACGTTTGACCCGTGTTTCACAGCTAGAACACAGTTCCCACCAGGCAGCAGCTGATGAGGCAGCAGCTGCAGGATGTGCTGTGCCAGACGTCACAGGAAAGGGGTTGCAGCACAGAGCGAAAGTGTGCGGCCTCATTGTGCCTAGACGCAATCAGGCACGTACGGCTCACACAGAGAAAAGAGGAAACCTCATGTCTTTGTTCTGAGTCCTCAACACAGTCCACAAAATGCTGAGTTAGGATGCCTGGTAGACAGTTCTCCACTGCCCACGCAGTTCAGGACTCTGCCACTGCACTGTCAAACCATCCCCATAGATGAGCAGGGCTAGAAGATGCAAGGTCAGTAGAGTCCTGAGCTGTAGGCTACCAAAACTCCCTGCTTCATGAGCTGAGGGCACATGTCAGCCTGTAATCTGTAAGAGGACATTTTCTAGGGGGCTGCAACGCAGTCAGCCTAGTAGAGGAGAGGTGTGCATGGCTGGGAATGGGAGGGTGCCTCACGGGTGTAAGACTGTGATGTAGTGCGAGTCCTGACCTCTTCCTGAGCCATCTGCTCTTTGCCTCAGCCAGAGATGGCATCCTGGTTCTTAGGCAGCATTACAGCTTAGCAGCTGGACATGGCACTCAGGGCTGTGTGACAGTTGATAAGGTGGTGATTGGCCAAAGGTTGGACTCAGTGATCTTGGAGGTCTTTTCCAGCCTTAATGATTCTATGGTTGAGGCTTGAGCTTATACAATTCTCATATTCCTACAGCTTTAACTCAGTTCATCTGGACTGGCTGGAATTTATCTGCCTCTGCTCCAGTGAGAACTTGGGTGTTAAACTCTTAGCAGGTGCTCAGGAGCACAGTGACATCAGAAATTACACTATTGTGTTACTATGTAGTGCGTATTTTAGTACCTAGATTCACATTTAATTCACTCTCATCCAGGAGAAAGGAAGGGAGGGAAAATCAAAAGAACAAAACGGGGTGACGTAAGGTAGCTGGCGGTGTCTTTATTTTTATTTACTTTTAATTATTTGAAGAACCCTGGGTAGATGACTGGGCCAGGGACTGCTCACTAAACCTATGGGGTACTGATTTGAACTCTTCCAAACTCAACACTTTCTAATTTTAATAACAAGTAGGGTTTGTTAGGAGTTTGATTCCCAAAAGAAGTTTAAGAAGTTTTGTATGTCTAAATGGTCCAACCAACAGGACATTTTCCCATTGTCTCCTCGTCCAGTGTAGCTTTTACACTGGTGTGTGAAATTGTTTGTTGCCAAGATAAACTGAACCAAAATTGCTAAAAGCTAAGAATTTCTGTGAAAAAAAATCTCTGAGTCTGTGGAGCCTTTCTCTCTTCAGGAGGAATTGTCTTCTCAGCTGAAGATTCAGAGTGTTTATCTGTTATAGTTTTCCCCATTGTTTGAGGGGGCTGATTTAATTTTTAGTTTGTTTTGCATGGGGATTTTTTGGTATCCTTTCATCCCTCTAGAGTTTTAAATAGACCAGCACCTTTCATAAATTGACTCAGACACTGATGATCCAGACAAGTTCCAAGGTGAATAAACAGCTCCTTTTGGGAAATGATTTAACCTGGAATTTCATCTGAGAGGTCATAGTCTGAAATTATTTTTGGGACCACTGGCCTGGCATCATGGAGAAGTTTGAATGCTTCAGCTTCTGATGCTTCTTTGAGTTTAATGGGAAAAGTGTTCTTACTAAGAGGGAAGAAAAGGTTAGTCATTGCCTTTTTCCTTAGGTTGCGCTGCTGATGTGTAACACTTCTGTTTAGAACCTGGAACATTTTCATTCAGCTCATGCAGGTGCAGCTGAATCCTGTTTGCAAAGTGTTGGAAAATCCTGTCCCAAGAAGTCTAAAAGGATAAGTACTAGAAATCCCAGTGAAAATGAGTAGCCAAGAGCTTTTCTGCTGACAATATCTCACTCCACTTAGTGCTATACTCTCCAGTTTGTCACTGAGCTCACTGTTACACAAAGCTAATCCGCTTTGTCAGCAGAGCAGCTGATGGAAATCTGATTTAAGACAGGAAGTGAAAATTTCATTCTCTTTTGGCCTGGCAGAGCTATACCAGAATGAAAGTTCTCTTTGCACAAGGCAACAGTCAATTGGAGGTAAATTTGATGTAAGCTGGATTTTAAGGGAGTAGTTCTTAACTAATTCAGACAGTGGCAGCCAGTGAGATTATGCTGGAAGCAAAAATATTTCCATTCTACCTTTTAGTAGGTAATTTGAACTTCAAACCAGTCTCTGACAGTTCCTTGGTCCTGCAGAATCACTTTGAACTTGAGTGTACCAGTTTTAAAAAAACAGGAGAGATTATTTCATTCTCTGTTTAAAATCCTCATGCATCAAACCTGCACCTTTTATTTGAATTACAAAGTATTTACAATGATATTATCCACTCTTGAGGTAAGGTTTAAATGGTGAGGGTAGTCTGTATTATTTCTGCAAAGGTGTCACAATATTTTATTTAGGAAAATTATATATATTAATTCCAGTTTGAATTTGTATTGGTTTAACTTCTGTTGGTTTTCACCACAGTTTTTGTCATTATGAAAGCATAGCCTCGTATCGGTATCTAGACATTCTTTGTAGACTGTGACAAATAATTTGTCTTTCTTTCAGACAAGTATTTAGATGGCTAACACAGTCCTTCCTCCTTTTCCACTCTCAAATGACTCTTGTGTTTTGGAACTACGTTGCAATTTGTCTTTATAATTTTGAAGTAGGAATGGCTGATTTGGATTTACCACTTCAGTGACTGTTTCCAGAAGAAACATAACTGCTTAATATTCTCTTCTTTTTCATTCAAAATTCATCTTAGCTGTCTTAAACAGAATGTCATGCTGGGAGGCTCAGTGATTACCAGCTGTGCCCCTAACATGTTGAATTTTAAGACATGAATGAGATGTTATGCTCATAATATGGATCCATAGCAAAGACAGAAATGAACCAAAAATTTCCCTCGGAATTGCATTGCAGCAAGTGCAAATTTTACTCCAAAGCATTACACTTGTGAAACATCTTCCTCTTTTGCTTCGAAATTAGAGTGGCCTTATAAAGGAATCATTTCCCATTCTAATCCTTGCCATCTTTTAAATTCTAATAATCTGCTTGGTTTCTACCAGTCAGGGAAGGAGAGGATCCTCCAATAAATTTACCGGGAAATGGATATTGAAGTTGTTGGTTTTTAAATATCACTGAAATGGTTGGACTCAGGGATCTTAAGAGCCTCTACTACCCTAAAGGGTTCCGTAAACTGTTCATCCAACTTAGATTTTTTTGATGCAGCTGTGATCTGTGGCTTTGCTAGTGTTCCCATTTGCTGATAGCAGCAAACAAACAAAAGCAGGCGTGACGCATTTCACGGGTATCTCGCTTTGCTCTGGCTGAACACAAAGGATATGGAACAGAGTTCACGGGTGCCTGAGCTGGGCTGGACAGAGAGCAGGGCTCAATGTTCAGCAGGAACATTGGGTTGGGGATGAGGAGTTGCCCTGGTGCCCTGCTGGTTTCAACATATTGTCCCATGCCCCACAGTGCCTCTAACTCTGGATTGTCAGAGCAGGCTCAGCTGTCTCTGCACAGGACTAGGTGGGTTAAATTTGTCACCTGCACTGTCTCATCAGTTAATTTTCATTTAACCTGCCCTTCAACTTGGCTAAGGCTCTTTTCTGAAGTCCTTGTCTAGCCTGCTCAGAAGTGCACGGTTCTTATTCCACACCGAGATCAAAAGTCAAGGTCTTGCTTTACTGATTGGTGCTGGAAGCTGCTGGAGAGTGAGAGCAAATGAAATGTGAGAACCCTGTGATCTCTGTTTGTAATTCCTAATGGATGGAGAACTGTGTACCTTTGCAAAAACATGCCAAAAATCCCACTAGTATATGCAAAATAAAATACTTCCCATTTGTAAAAGGTGGAAAAATGAATGGCAATGAAGAAATAAGCACTGATATGTGTTAAATATGCAAAGTCCTTTCATGCAGCCAAAGAAATAAAAGTTAAATAGAAATAAGTCATAGTGTTTAACAATCTTTTTATGAACCTTTGTCCCAGCAGTGTTACAGGGAGTGTTTATCTACCCATGTCCCAAATTTAATTTTTAATCACATTTTGTAATTAAAACCCATTTTTGCTGAGAAAGGGAAAAGAGAACAACAACAAAAAAAGAGAACAACTTTGAAGTTTTACTTGCTAGCAATTTCAAAAGTATTTTTAATAGAAAACCAGATGTGTTTGAAAAGACTTGCATGGTTCTGACTGTGTAGTTGTGCCCATCCCATTCATGTGTTTGTCCAGCATGCTAAAGCACTGTCCCATTTTGTATCTTTTTTGCACAGAATGTTTGAACAATCAAATGTGCAGTTAAAAGCTGCTCGTGAATCAGTTTAGTGTAAGCCAAGCACGATGCTGAGACCTGTGGCACTATAAGGAGCCAAATGAATTCCACTTTATTTTTCTCTTTTTTGTGCTCTTTCTACCACTCAATTTCTGTGACAAACAAGATTAATGTTCTGGAGAAAATATCATCCTTTGTGTTTCATGCTCTAAAATTCTTATGGGGAATGTGGAAAATATGATATATGAGGATACAACTGAGAAATAATTGTAATTCATAGCATCATAATATTTATCATAATATTTAGCACATGATATGGTAAATTGTATTTGGCAAATGTAGCAAAGCTCTTGATATAGAGGATCATGAATACCAAAATAAAGCATCTAGTTTCTTTGGAAGTTTCCAGCTGAGATTTTTCAAGAGTCCTTTTTTTTTCAGTCACGCTAGGGTGGTTAGATTGGCACTTCCAACTAACACAGTGGAAGCCACTTTCCCACAAGTAGTGTTGCACTGCTGCAGAATTAAAGCAGATAAAAACAATTAACTTTCTTAGCACAGCAGTTATAAGATATCTGTATCTACATCTGCCTCTACACCTATCTAATGGAATATAAGAAGATGTTTGCTTCACTCTAATTCCCTGAAATGGTTCACATTGCGTCAACTTTCTCTCAGCATGTCCTGTACCAGCATTAAGCTTTGCGGGACAGGTCACAGTCTGAATAGCTTTACTTCTGTCCAAGTTCTGCAGTCCAAGACCTGGCCACGGCAGGGGTCACACAGTCCTAGCTATAGAAAGTGCTGTCTGCCCTGCCTGTGATAAGGGTTAAATCTATTATGGTCAATGAAGTTACACAGTCAAATGCAATCAAAGTCAGGCTGTGCCGCCAGCATTAGGCAGCGATCAGGACAGAGCTCGTTGACAGTCATCGTCACCCTCCATGAAACTCACACAGGCCATTGGGTGCCCGTGCTGTTTGACCCTAGGGGCTCAAGGCTTCTGTTTCCAGAAGTGAAACATCATGGAAGATTAAGAGGATTGGGATTTAATTGAAAGCATTGACACCTTTTTTAGACTACGTTGTAGCGATTTTGCAGTGGGCACTGTTAGTGAACATTTGAACCGTTAAGTGCGGGCTCAAGGGAATTGTACATTTTCCTTGCATCAGGATAACCTAAGCTCAGTTAAAAAGGGGATAGCTGCAAGATTTAAAGGTGATTTAGAAATACGTGGGTCTTTGGAGTGTCTTATCTAGCAGTTTAACTTACATCTGCCTCTAAAAATTATGAGAGTTCAAAGTGAAATATAAGAAGTAGCAAATAACAGCGGTAGAGTTGGAAGGAAGAACATCTCTGAGTGTCAGAAAGTATCTCATATTCTATTTTCTTTTTTCCATTGGGATTTGTGACTGAGTGTTTATATCCTGCCTCTCCACCACAGCTCCATTTCTTTCTCACCTACCTGTGATTCCCACCATTCTACCAAGTCCCCAGGTTCTGTTCTCATCCCCGTTCTCTTTTCATTCTCTCCCCTTCAGCTACCAGCAGCCTTCCTGCTCTCCCAAGTTTTTCAGCAAGCCCACGGAAGCTGCAATGTGATACATTGCCAGCCAGCAGGCCAAATTCCACAGACCCTTACCTTTCATGGGATCATTAATCTAGGTTTCCTTCCATGGCAGAGCTGCTATTTTTTCAGGAACAAGCAGGATCTGAGAGCTCTCTTGCACTTTCGAGCTCCTTGAAGTTGATAAAACAGTTCAAAAACCAGAATGACAAAGCAGCAGCATAATCACGTGGTTCTCGTTCCCTGGGGAGATGGAGCCTAGAGGAGAAACCTTCCCTGAGGGAGACAGTCTGATGGTCATGCCACACAGGTGTCTTTTTTTGTTTGTTTTGTTATTTAACAGTTTGACATTGACAAGGAGGCTGGAGAGAGGCAGATTTACCATCGGTACTGTATGGAACGGGCATCTGTGCATTGTGCCCATGTGTTCACCACAGTCTCCCAGATCACAGCTACAGAGGCTGAACATATGCTTAAAAAAAGCCCTGGTAAGACCTGATTTTTTTTTTTTTTTTAACTGTATTTTCTCCAAATGCCTGCATTTCCTTAGACTGAATGAACACAATAGAGACAGATATGCAAAATTGAAGAGAAAGAACACATGCACAGGTGTGTCTGGCTATGCTACAGTAATTAACCAATTTTCCATGGATGTTAGGCTTTTTTTGCCAGGACTCCTCAATTTCGGGAATTTTGTCTGTTGCAGGGTTTCCATGCTTTTAGAACTGAACCATGATAAGCTTCCTATAGATAAAATATTTTCTATTAGGCCAACAAGTAGAGTTTGAAAACTAGTTGTGTGCCCAATAATTTGTCTGGTTTTCCCCTTGATATTAGTCTCATAAAATATGAAGCTTAGAAACCTTGTCCTGTTCCATGCATGGATTTTGAGTAAGGTCATGATCCCAGTTTGATGTGTCATCAAAGTTCTCTTTAAATCATCTCAGTGCTTTATAGGGATAAGCTCCAATACTCCATCTGCAGGTAAGCAGCATGAGGGGAAAACTGCTCAACAGTTTTGGAGAGTATTTAGCAGGTGTGTTTGTATCTTGGTTATTTTAAATATAAATAACCAATTTTTTTTTTTTTGATGCTTGGGTTTGGGTTTTTTGTTTTGTTTTTTGTGAGGGGGTTTTGTTGTTTGTTTGGGGGTTTGAGGGTTTTTTTTTGTTTGTTTGGGGAGCAGGGTTGCTTACTCTTTGTAGAGTTATTGGTTGATTTGCGGTGCTAGATATAATTTGGATTGTTGTCCTGGTTAACTTCAATGCTTCAAGCCACAGTGTGGTTCCTGAACTCAAACAAAAGAGCTGTTCATGGAATCCTTTGCCTCATTCCTGACTAGCTGTCAATAGGATGGTGGACTTGGATTGTCTTTTTCGTTTTATTTTGAGCACGAAAGCCATGTCTTAAAAGTCGCTGAAGTTCAGTCATTTCAACTGGGATATCTCTGAAAGGTCTTGATTTTTACAAAGTGCAGAGCACTCTGAAAATCAGATTTTTGAAGCTTTTTTATATAGGGATGAGGCTTCTCCCCACCACGGCTACCATTGAAAATCATAGTCTGTGTTTTGAGATTTTAGGAGATTGAAATGAGTCTGAGTCCAGTTTAATTTGGGGATGAAAATCTCCAGACTGCTCACAGATAAAACATCAGTTGAAGCTGAAGAGTATTCCATGCACAGGCCTGAGCCTTTTTTGTGATTATTCTTGCAACTTTGAAACCAAGTAAATATGCTTAATGTTTAGGTTAAAGAACTACTGACACATAGCATGCTTCATGTTGACACAGCTAGAAAGAAATTCAGTAGGAATTGTCATCCCAAATCCTAAGACACCACTGTAAGTGGAAAGTATGTTCTGATATGAATAAGTAATAGTTTCTCTAAATCCAGGACCACAAATAAACCATGGAGGAACCTATTCTCACACTATTTATTCTCTCTGAAGATGTGAAATCTGCACAGACGTTGACTTTTTGGAAAGTCCAGCAATCCTTTCCTAGGTCATGGAGCTTGAATTCTGCAAAGGAACATGAATATTGAAACCATGTGTATATTTCTCTATCCACTTTAAAAATAAACCTTTAAAAGGAGGATGCTGAATTGGCACAATTAACTTTTATTTGCATTCCTTGAGACATACATTTTGTAACCAAATTGTTAGCTAAAAATAACTCAGAAGTGTGCTAAATGTAGCTATCTCTGCTACTCATCTTTAACATCAAACTTGGATTATAATTTAGATTATGAATCTTATCACTTGGAAAAGTCCCTTTTAAATTTAATTAACCTGATTGCATAGAGAACTTTGGTTGCTGCAGTTGTTATGTGATCAACAATTTATCAAACCATATTTGTCAGAAGCTTGAGTATCTTTGACGTATCCATCAAGAATCTGTCAGTGATCGTAAGTTACATCCTTGTGATTTGAAAACTGATGTTATGGGATTTCTAATGTTTTCTCTCAGATATGAAACATATTTGTCATTAGCAGCAGAGAAGGCTTTAAATCAAAATTCCAAGAGACTCATATATCAGTTGATTTCTAGATCTAGGCTTCCTATTTTTATATATTTGATGAAAATCATAGGTGGAAACTCTGAAAAAGTACAAGTCAACTCTGAGTGTTAGTGATCTATCAAGAGAAAATTTCATCCTGTGCTAATATTACTTAAATCAGTGCCAGTTTCTTTCCTATAAATATGGAAGTCAAAACATTCTGATTTAACCTACTTGGGACCATTTTTCAAACAAAAATATTCTTAATTCATTCAACAACAACAACAACAAAAAACCAACCAAAAAAACCCCAACCAGTTAGCATAGGGACCAAGCTCTGTTTCATCCCTTCATAATAGTGAACTGGGTTCTTTGGGCCAGCACATGTGTCATGCATCTCAGAGCCTTAAACAAGAGAAGGATTGAACGCCAATCCTCATGAAAGAGTAAATGAAGCTGCAGTTAAACCAAAGGACGTGGGAATAGGTTACACACAAGCTGCTGCTGGTGGGTGAGACTCTCCAAAACTCCCTGATAAATGAATGTGAGAGTGGAAGGGAGACGGCCAGAAATACCCAAGGAAGGGATTCTTCCTGTATTGAGATGACTTTGAGATGGTTGGAGTCTCAAAGGTCTGTCCTGCACGAGCCAGTTTGCCACACAGCACAACAAACAGGTCAGAGAAAGGAGAAGGTGTGTTGTTGGTAAAGACAACAGAGGATGTTTCTGCTCTGTTGCCTCGCCTCAGAGGTCTTTGTTCAGAGAATTCTTAAGTGCTGGGCAGGAGAAGGTAAAAGTACAAGTTTTCTCCTCAGGTCTGCCAAGACTATTTTGTCATTGAAAACCAAATCTTAAGTACCTAACAAGTAAAGATTTCCTGGTCTTTAGTTTAAAAAGTGGTACTCCAGAAACAGATCCATCAAGATTTGCTGTTTCATGGTTACTCCTAAAGGTCATATTTTTATCTGCTGCACTTTGACCTAGAGTGTTTCAGGAATTTTACAGGTGAAAGTTTAATCAGAGATCACTTAACATGGCAGGGAAACACATATATGGCTGAAGCAGATTGTAATTTTCGAGGAAGTAATTAAGAATGGCTTTGGCAGTTGCATAACGTCAGGCAAGTATCATGAATCAGTAGAGGTCTGTTTCAGTCAGTTGTGTTGCCATGAAATACATCTGCTGAGGAACTGGCCTTCCCTTTTATTTCCATTCATAACCCGGCTCAAAGGACAGAAAATGCCATTCTTTCCATTTACTTGGGCTGGATTTAGGGCAAACCTTTGAATAGCTGCTGTGATCTACCAGGAAGGCGAAGAGTGACTGAATTTCAGTGCCTCTGCTCTGTGTATATCCTAAATACTTAACTTTAAAATGCTAGAAATGAACAAATTTTGATTGTAAGTTCCTTTAGAATCTTGGAGGAGAGCAGCAGTAAAAATGTAAAGTGTACTATTCCGTGGCTGATTTTAGGGGAAATGCAACTGATTACTGGAAAGAGGCTGTTTTATAAAGGTTTCTTACATGCTCCCTTTTTTGATAAATCCTCAGAAGCTTTGATAGAATGGATATCTCCTGTGTCATGCAGTAAACAAGGACATAGTACAGCACGGTTTCTGCTTCCAAGGGCTCTCAATCTGTAGTGATAGAGCAGGCAACAGTGATATCAAGGATGAAGAGGTAAAGGGCGAGTTGCACAACAAACATATGGCTCAATGGAGACATTACTGGAGTCTTCACAGGACAAAAGTGCAGAGTCTACCCAGTGCTGAGGACAGGTGAAAGCTGCTTTGATGCTGCAGACAACGGAGAGCCACGTGCAAGGGCTTTGTGGAGGCAGTGCTGTTCCCTCCCTCTGAGTAACATAAAGACATAACCTGTTCACATAAAGCTAAGAGACACATTGGTGATTTCCTTAAAGATTTCTCTGACTCTGAAGATGTCTACCTCTGCCTTTTCTCTGCTTTTCCAGATGTTGTCACCCCAAATGGCTTGAACATTAAGAAATTTTCAGCAATGCATGAGTTTCAGAATTTGCATTCCATGTACAAGGCTAGGATCCAAGAGTTCATTCGAGGTCATTTCTATGGGTATGCTTTTACTTTTCAAAAATTAGCAACGCTTGTCCAACACTATTTAAAGTAAGAACCAAAGCAGGAGGACTAACAAGTACTTCATAAAGGAGTAAAAATGTTGAAACCAGCTTATTCAAATATCTGTCTGGGATTTCTCAGTCAGAATCTAAGGGGAATTTTAGACACCAGTTGTGACTCTGCTTAACAGATTGTGATATCAGACAGCAGATCTTGATCTGTTTGTTATTTACCCAAGATGCAGTTTGTCAGATTAAGATAGTCAATTTAAAGCACAGCAGAAAAGCCTCATTTTCATTTTTCTCTTGCGATAATAAGTTCCTCCAGAATAGAAAGCTGTTGTGTGTTTTGTTTGATTGTATCTTGAGAAATACTTTGTTCTTGTCTGTTTTCTTGTTTTCAGCCACCTTGACTTCGATCTTGACAAGACTTTGTTTTTCTTCATTGCTGGGAGATATGAGTTTTCCAACAAAGGAGCTGATATGTTTCTGGAAGCCTTATCAAGATTAAACTTTTTGCTGAGGGTAAGAAAGCTTACGCAGCTGTTGAAAGCATAGAGCTTATGCTCAAACTGGCCATACTGTGGGAGTCACCTGCAAGAATTCCCTTTCAATACTCTGGTTTGTAGAAAAGTAATTTGTGGTTTTCATAGGGCTCTCTTCCTGAACCATCAGAATATATGATGATTTCAGACAGTTTAAAATTAATGTATTACATAGTTCTAGAAGTTAATCCATGATTGCATCTCTGGTTTTTAGAGAGAAGTAATGAAAATAGTGTTCTAGAATTTACTCTGATGGCTTACATGTTATAATGGAAATAAAAGCAAGCTTTTAAAGTTACATTTTTAAAACATCCTTTTTAATCAAATTGCTTAATTCATTAGGACCTGATCATGATCTTTTAAATCTCTGAGTACTGCTGCCCCATTGGATGGGAATGCTGCATTAAAATTCACAGAGTGACAATGTTTCTGAATGCCTTTATGGAGTACTTCAATGAAGATAAGAGCAAGGCCTTGGTAAAAATCACAGAGCAGAGCCCTTACCACCTACAGTGAGGGCATTGAAAATGTCTCCAGATGCATCCCAAAGGCTGCTATATTGAAAATAAAATCCAGAAAAAATGCTAATTGGTTTTCAGTCCTCTGGCAAGGATCAGTTAGCTGTTGCCCTAGACTCTGTCTTTTGTACTCTTATCATTTGAATGATACGGAAAATCTGGATAAGAAATATCATACAGCACTGCCAGCAGGGATGAAAGAATCACTAATGTTCAAAGCCCTAAGTACACCTGTTCCATCACCACCTTCTGTTAATATGCCATTTAGAGCCTCTGGATTTTCTGGAAATTCTTAATCCCTTCATTCACTCAGATCGCCTCATAGAACTGAAAATATTTCTTCCACAACAGAAGTCAGTTGTTTGGCAGTGCTGTGCAACATCAGCTACCTGTTCATGGCTTTTATATAGCTGTTACATATTCTGGTAATGTGGAAGGTCTTGTGTAATAAGAGGGAAAGGATTGCCTGAGCAATTATTGCGGCAATCTCTTTCTTCAGCTAACGATTTATATCATAGAGTCGTAAAATCTCTAAGGTTGGAAAAGACTTCCAAGAAAATTGAGTCCAACCTTTGGCCAATCACCAGTTTTCCAATTAGACCATGGCACTAAGAGCCACATGCAGTTGTTTATTGAACACTTCCAGGGAGGGTGACTCCACCACCTCGTTGGGCAGCCTGAGCAACCTTTCTGTGAAGAAATTCTTCCTGGTGACATCCATGGCAAACAAGGCTGATGGAAATTAAAGGAAACTGAAGCTAGTTTTCCCAGGCTCTATAGAACAGAGTACTGTTGCTTCTCCCATACACTGAGCCTGGATTTATTTCATTATTCTTCCAGTGTGGTTAGCTGTTCTAACATTTGCTCTGTAATTATTTCAAGAGGTAATTCCATTGAGAGTAGCAGACTACCTGTACTAATTACAAATCTGGAAATGGTGGTACTTTATAAACAACTCCCAGTGGTGTGCCTGAACCTAAAAAGTGCATACCATTGTGTGGAATTCTTTTATTTTATAGAGACATTTTCCTCTGCTGCTTGAAAACCTTACTAAAATTTTGGAAATAAAATATGGATGTTGGGAGAGATTGTTAATGCACACTGGGATCATGGCATGATGGACTTGGAACCTGTTTTGAAGAGAAGGAAGGGAAGAACATTAATTAACATGGTAGATGACTGCTATAGGTTATTTTATGCTATACATTTCCCTCTATGCCGGTCTGAGAGAAGGCATGCTAACAGCATGTTTGTGTATCTAAAATTTGAAATGGAGGCAATTCAAAGTAATTTAATTTTTACAGCTCTGAACAGAGTTCACCCTTAGTTTTTCATTAAACAGTTGCTGAGAGGAGTAAAACCTTATTCATGCAGCAATGAATAGACCTGGTGTTTTGGATCTCGTTCATGCACAGGAGAAACTAGCAAGTGAAACCATCTAGAAATAAAGGGTCAGAATTTACAACAAGTGCTTTCTGCCTTTGAAGTAGCTGGATGGGAGAGATGAGCAAGAAGTTACTTGTGGCTTTTTGTGTGTCTGGCAGGTTCTCTGCTGGGATTTCAGGTAGAAAATGGTCATGCTCTCTTCTCTGCCCATACACCTGCTGCTGTAGGGAATCCCTCATCTCATGCCTAGGCATGACTCAGCTAGTAAACCAAACACTCACTCCTTTGAGCCAGCACAGTTTGTGTCAGGTGAGAAAGTGTGTAGGACTTTTATTTTTCTGCAGTTTATGTGCACATCCAAAGCCATGTTCTCTAAACCATGAGAGCTCAGGAAGATCTGATTGCCCAAATTGAAACTGGGTGACATCTCTGTCTTGATCTCTGATTTGACAAAACTTCATTTGTAGCAAGAGCTACAAGAGCTGAGCCTTCCTGGAAAACCAAAGTGCATTTGTCATTTCCTGTGACTAATTCTTAAAGTTGGCTGTGATACCCTGGATGAGATTTTTTTTTTTTTTAAATTCCTCTCCATTTCTTGTCATGTAGGTTCACAAGACTGATGTTACAGTTGTTGTGTTCTTCATCATGCCAGCAAAGACCAACAATTTCAATGTGGAAACCTTGAAAGGACAAGCAGTCCGGAAGCAGCTCTGGTAATTGCCATTCCCTGGTACAGTCTGATGTGATTCATGCAGAAGTCTCAACTGGAGAAAAATGCTCCTTCTTTTTGCTAAATCTGAGGATTGTGGGTAACTAGAATGTATTTCAGGGATGAGAGAGATGGGAAAGATAAATAAGGTCAAATATTTCTCCTTTTAGTTTTGTTTTTTTTTTTTTCTTTTGACCAAAGTTATTTTTAGTTAACTTGCCTTGCCATTCTGTTAGCAAGTAGTGCTTGTTTTGCAGCAACAAAGTCAAATGCTCTAGAAAATCCAGTGTTCTGGATGTCTTCTGGCTGTTTCTGGTGCTCACTTTGGACGTGCCATATAGCTCCCACAAAATAAAGACTGCCTGCTCATTTTTCTGTGCATTTCTTTTTCCCACAGAGCTTCTCTATGGGAAAAAGAAATCAATTACACATCCTCTTTTATTTAGAAATATGGAAACTGCACTGTGTGATCCAGAAGATCAGCAGTTGATAACAATTGTCTGTAATTTTCTGTATGGACTACAACAAGCAGTGGCCATAACCAAGCAGTGAAACTTACAGCTATAAAGGGAAAATTCTCACAGCCCTACTCATTTTGCAACTTTCCAAATAAAGAAGCAAAGCAGGAGCAGGATTAACCTTCACTTCACTTTAACTGCTGTGTGATTCTGTATAGGAAGAGACTGCTTTCAGCTGTTCTTCTCTGTGAAAAGCAAAAGACCCTCTGCATCACTTTATGCAGCATTATCATGGTCATAGTCTGAACTTCAGGATAAACTCACCTGCTAGCAGTATTTCATAGTAATATCAAATTATTTTCAGGATGCCACAGAAATTAAAGACAAGAAGAGGCTGGCACTTATAAAGGAATACAGCAATTACAAATTAATATGTGATGGCTAACTGGGGGTATAAAATCATCCTTTCCCTCTGCTTCTGAAAAAGAAGTCTATCCCATCTGGGTTAAAATATAGGTATAGTGCATGGCAATCTATGAAAGTGTAGTGGGAACTATCCTGCTGGTGTTTAGATCAGTGTGGTTTGACATTTGGCTGCTTTACAGCTCACCCAAAATTAACTCATCCACTCTTGTGTCTATGTGAGCTGGGAGGGAGCACCTAAAAACAGGTATGTGGATTCCCAGCTTCCCAGGTAAAGTTTAGGACTTCACTTAACAAGTTTCATCTTAGCCTAAAGTATAATTAGAAATCAGAAAGACAGGAAAGGTTCTATGAAATGGAACTTTACTCACAGTAGATTTATTACAGTTTAGAGTGCACTTGCTGTTTTGACAACAGAACTTTCTGCCATGGGCAAAATAATAAAAATGACTCTTTGCATGCAGAACACTGGTTCACTGGAGTTCTTCCTTAGTTAAAATATAACATTTATCTGACAGAGGCCTCATTAATAGCTTAAAACTCAGCCTGAACTTCTCAGAAAGCTTTTTTTTTTCTTTGCAAACTAATTAAGACAAACTACCTTTTAGTCTAACACTTGTTTCCAAAAGTCTTTGAGTTGGGAAATAGGACAGAAAAGGAAGGGAGAAGCTTGCTTTGAAAATCCCTATTTGTTTAATTCTTATATCTTGCATCTCTCTCCTAGGTCAAGAGAAGTTGGAGGTCTCTCTGTCCATTATTAATGATCACGTTACAGTACCTAGGGTCATATATATGCTCTTTTTTCACAGCTGACATGTGGTCTACTGATCAGAGAAGAGGGTTAGAAGGAATCCCTAGTAAAGCCTGCCCCTGGCTTTTCCAGTGCACTCATCCGTAGGTGCAGGTCAAATCCTCAGCTCTGCTGGAATCCATCAGCACAACTGCAGAAAAGAGCTTTGAGAACCAGACCTCTGTCCGCCTCTGCATCCTGATTCCATCAGTATATCAGTTTAATTTCCAACAGCAGGAATCTCTTTTATACTGTCTTTGTCCTGGATTCTCCTGTTTTATGCATATTTTTTATTTATCTTCCTAGGGACACCGCACAATCTGTGAAAGAAAAGTTCGGAAGGAAACTCTACGATTCCTTGCTGAAGTGAGTGAATAAGTGGCTTTGCTCTGCGTTGCAGAGCCTCATGTTCAGGTGGCTTTACTTGTGCTGTTTCTTTGCTTCTGCTCTTTGTGTAAGGAATTTTGACATCCATAGGAGGGCATGGCAGAAAGATATGGGACCATAAACAAGATACTTGTTTAACAGGCAAATCACAGAGAAAAAAAAATAAAGGTACAAGCAGCCTGTGGTGGAAAGAGTTAAATGAGACACAGGGAATGTCTAAGTAACACAAAGGCTTATTCTCTGTCAAAAATGAGCTACTTCAGCTTAAAAAGGCACCAGAGAGAAAGTAAAATGTGTGAGTGATTCAGCCATATCATTTCAGAAGACAGTTGGAAGTGAATGACCCAAAGCATAGGTGAGATGACTGGAACTTCAGTAAAAACAAGCTGTGTCCAAAAAACAGAATAAAGCAATTCTTTAGCTTTTCTTTGAAAGCTCATTGGCAGATCAGCAAGTATATGGGAGAACACAGTACAGGGAATATAGAGGGGTGATAAAAAAAAGGAAAGGTTCATGTTGATATCAGCAAACTTCAGATCAGACCTTGTTGGCCATTTCTTCTTTTTCTTTACAAAAAGGACAATGCCTCATTCAGTAAAATTGTATGTTTCCTTTGCAGAGGAGAAATCCCAGACTTGAACAAGATTCTTGACCGAGATGACATAAGCATTATGAAAAGAGCCATCTTTACGACTCAGGTCAGAAAAGATATTATTAATATCAACATCCAATCTAAATGAATGTGATGATGTAAAAGAATTGCATATGGCACATAGCGATATGTGTGCATTGGGAAGACGTTTTCAGCAAATATCCTTCTCATCAGTAACATTTAAAATCAGCTCTGATTGTTTTTAGTGAGAGTGTGACCCAGATGAATCTTTTGGGGAGTCCATGGATATTCTTTCAGTCACATTAATGCCTAATGGTTTTATCCTGAACTAAGTGTGAACCTTGAGTTGTTCCTGAGCCTAGATTTTTCCAATTTTATTAAATATGTGAAATCGGACTCTAAGGAGATACAACATTGACTAAAAATATTCAAAATTAAGTGGTGGGCCCTTCTAAAATTTAGTAAAAATTAATTTATTTTGAGGTAAATTAAGCTTATTCACATCAACAACAAAATCTGCCACTGTCCTCCTTGGGAAGTGGCAACAGGTTTGTTTGCCAAGGGTTTGTCTGATTCATGGGTTGCCTTTTCTGTGTTCAGAGACACTCTCTGCCTCCAGTGACCACCCACAACATGATTGACGACAGCAATGACCCAATCCTCAGCACCATCCGGCGCATTGGGCTGTTCAACAACCGCACAGACCGCGTGAAGGTGCGCCCTGGCCCTCTCATTTTAGGCACAAAATGGGATTTCTTTGAACATTCTTAGTCTGCATTGGCATGGGGAGTGCAGTTGAGTTCTTGATAGGTGGTATTATATTGCTTTTCCAGGAATAACAACCTGTCACTGCGGAGAGATCCTCAGGTGCTGTTTAGCCAAGCGAATTTCAAGTTAGAAATCTGGGGTTAGGGAGTTGTTTTCATGGCTGCCTCCTGCACTGAATGAGGAGCTGCTACTCCTGAAATCAAGAAAGTGCTGTGGGTCATTTGCACCCAGATAGAAAAATCTGACATAGATTCACTTGCTTAAAACTGAAGGTCCAAGGTTTGAGCACAGACATTCCTGGAGTATTGACTCATCTCTTAAGAGCAACACCCTGATACTCAGCATTTGCCGTAAAAGGTTAAGAAGGGCTTTGATCCTGAGCAGAAAGAATTCCTGTTCATGCCATGCTCATGTTTACATCACCTGTTGAAACTAAATTTATGCAAATAAATCCTTTCCTTACTTCCATCTTTGTGGTTTACCTTATCAAACCACAGAAGCTTTCACAGGTCTGCCAAAGTTGGTTTTTTTTTCTGGCAATCTCTGACATTCTAATTATGACTATCTCAACATCCATCTAGTGAAAGCTGAACCTAAAATTGCAAATTCTTCCTCTTCCAAACCTTTTCTTTAAAGCCAGATCCAAGGTGTCTCTAACAATGACATATCACTTATTCTCAGTATCTTTTTAAACTCATGCCTATACCTAAGTAAATATTTTGTTACACTTTCTGGTTGCTTCTTCCTGGCTTAACATATGAATATTAACTCCGATGAATTCTGGGACTATGATATGGTAATAATACACAAGATGTAACAAAAGTAGGAGGGAAGGATGAACTGTCTACAAATACAGTAAAAAATGCCTCAGAATTAACTGCTTGAAGGCATTACAAAGCAGATAGGATATAACAGAGCAGACATCTCCTTCTGCTTTTCAGCAGATGTCAAGTTTTTTAAAAACTGTCATTACCACTGAAAAATTATCTCCTGCATGAACAATCTTAATACTTAATGAGCTGAAGATCATTTAAAAAAATTCTGTAAACTTCAAATGGGAAGTAATTTTGAGAGAAGTATAACATATCCAGGCAGACACAGCTGGCATGTAAAAAATACCCTCAACAATTCCAGTGGAATCACTGGGATCAACTAAGCTTGCAAAATGATTTTACAGCCCATATACTGGTTGAGTACATTCGTTTACTCAAGTGAGTAGCATGATAATTTATTAAGAAGGGATAAAAGCATATCCTGGACATGGAATAATGGCTGTGGTGTGTTCGTGCAGGGAAATTAACCAAGAGCAGTTTAAACCATTCCCTCACGTTTCTTCCTCCTGAAGCTGACTGGGCACCACATACAAGGCACTCCTCAGCTAAGCAGTGGATGTGGGGCAGTAACCCCAAGCCTTGCAGAGTCATGCAGATAAATTAACTTTGGTCCTTAGAGCTGTTTTTCAGCAAGATTAATTGGCTTAGGCACAGGTTGGCGGTGACAGGGCTATAATGTGTCTGCTTTCAAAATTCCCTCCATTCTTGGGAGATCTGTTGATCTTGGGAGATCTGTTTGAACATTTCTTTATTTCAGGGAATGCTGTGACGCTCAGAAGTATTGTGTCTGCCTGAGACCTCCTCCTAATGAGACATCCAAATAAAATCATAGAATGGTTTGTGTTGAGAGAGACCTTAGAGATCACCTCATTCCAACCCCTGCCATGGGCAGGGACACCTTGCCCTATCCCAGGTTTCTCCCAGCCCCATCCAACCTGGCCTTGGACACTGCCAGGGATGGAGCAGCCATAGCTGCTCTGGGCAACCTGTGCCAGGACCCCATCAACCTCACAGGAGAGAATTTCTTCCCCATATCCAAGCTAAACCTTCTGTCTGTCAGTGTGAAGCCGTTGTCCCTTGTCCTGTCGCTCCAGGATACATTTGTAAATCCTCTGTACCTTTGTACAACAGACCAAATCTTGCTAAATGCCACAGCCTTAGGCCTAATTCTCACTGTGTGTAGGCCTCCTGGATGAAGAAGGATAAAGCTAAATACCTGTCCAGTAAATAAAGGCTTCATTCTCAGTACTATTTCCAGGACAAGGAGGCACACAGGCAGGATGCCTTGTGGTGTGAGAAGCGGGGTAGATAACAGATGGATGGTCAAAGGAGATGTTGTCCAGACACTTAGGAAAAGACCAGGGTGAATATGTTGCCTAAGTTTATTGATAATTGAAATATATCAGTGATGGTTTTCTTTCACCTCTAACGTAAGTTTTGAATATCCAGGTGGTCCTACACCCAGAGTTTCTCTCTTCAACGAGCCCCTTGCTGCCCTTGGACTATGAGGAGTTTGTTAGAGGCTGCCACCTTGGTGTATTCCCATCTTACTATGAACCCTGGGGCTACACTCCAGGTAGGAATTCAGTACCCTTAACTAGTGTGGAAAGATGAATACCCATTCTGTTGATGCAGCCAGTTTCTTCTGGAGTGCTGAAAAAACTCCTTAGAGTCTGTTTCCTCTGCCATGCAAAGGTCTCGCTGTTGGCAAAATTGTCCCTGCACTGGACTTCTTCCCATACTGGTGTGTAATCTTTTGATTTTCTATGGCTTTAGAAAAAGAAATGATTTTGAAAACTTAATTCTTGGTTGAAGGATTTTAAAAGAAGCTGTTCAGGAAGGTAAATATTTTAAAAAGTAGGGCAAGAAATCCGATGCTGCCACCTGACAACGTTCAGTGGATTTAATTCAAGATAAACAAGTTTGAGAGAGAATTATGTAATCCCGTAGCTAAGTTATTTAACAGAAATCCATGCAGTGGTAGTGAATCTTGTTTAATTAACTGGAAATTTCTAAAAATGCAGAGAGCATATACATTCTGACTTAAATGATTTTCTTTGTCAATACCCATCTATGTCTCCCAGAAACAAAGAATGCTTTTCAAAGGTATATTTATAACTACTTTATAGACACCAGTTTTATTGTCATACGAATGAAGGCCATGTAGATGTCTTTGCACTTTTGTAAGTCTAGAGTCTGCATGCTGGTTTAGGTTAGGCTTAGGCTTCTTGACAAAGACTCTTTAAGGAGGGTAGGCAGTTATCTTTACTCATGGCTGTCACAGCAAAAACTACAAAAAACCCCATATATTTTCTGATTTTATAAAACTAGCTCCACATCTACAGTGAATGCAGTCCTGAGTTAATGATGGGGTTTGTTGTTTTGGAGTGGGCTCTTTATTTTATTTCATTGTTTTGGGTTTTTTTCCTTGCTATAGAGATCTGTTGGCAAACCATCAAAATCCAAAGTTTGATATGCTCCTGCACCTAAGTAATTCAGTTTTGTAAAGAGTTGGAAACAACTAATGAACATAGGTGTACATTAGGCTCCAATTTAAAATCCAAACATTCCTGAGTATATATTGGTGTTCTCCTTTTCAAAACTGCACTCCCAGAAAGTTTTCAGTTTAGCTGCTCTGAAACTCAAACATATGTTTGCAAACACATGGTGAATTCTGTGTTTAAATTTTTTTCTATTTTTTTTTCCATAATCCACAACAAAACATTATTATAGTTTTCACTTGGCATTTTCAGAGCAGCTCTAGTGTTATGGGACTTTCTGCCTGCCTGTTTTGGGGTTTTTTTTCTCTTAAGGTGAAGCCATTGCAGGTATATTGCTCTGAAACCCTTTTTGCCTGTTTCTTTCTGCAGCTGAGTGTACTGTGATGGGCATTCCCAGTGTAACCACAAACCTCTCTGGATTTGGCTGTTTCATGCAGGAACACGTTGCTGACCCAGCAGCTTATGGTAAAATCTTTAACAGCATATCAAAGTATCACCTCTGAGTTAGGAAAGCAAAATGCACAGCAACCATGCTGTTACTCCTCAATTTTGTGTTTGTTTAGGGCAAGGGAATTCATTAGGGGAATATATTCAGATCTCTGAATATCTTAAGTTGGACAAGTGATTTCAGCTTTCGTATTTATCCAAACCCTTTCCAGGTTATTTTTTTTCTCACTTCAGCCTTTTGTCTGCTGTATCCTTCCAAATTCATCACTGCTCATGTCAGTCTAGAGTCTCCCAGCACTTCCCTTTAGTACCTCTGGTCACATTATAACACTCTGAGCCTTCCAAAGAAGTAGGGAAAATCTGCTTCTTTTAATAGTCTGGGACTTAGAGACCAATGATGTGAGCCTCCCCAAACAAACATTAAATTACCATGTACACTCCAAAATGAAAAAAAAAAAAAAAAAGGCAATGGAAATACAAGGAATCTACTTCAAATGGTGATCTAGTCAGGAAGGTTTACAAATAGTTCATGACTGGAGTGCCAGTGCCTGGTATGTGAGGACAATTCTGCATCTTGAGTCATGCTCTGCCTCAATAGATCCTCCTTTTAGGGTTGATTGTCCCTGATTTCCAACTGGTGCTGTTGTCACTAAAGCTGTGGCCTCCTCTAAGGTACAGAGCAAGTCACAGCCCTCCCTGTCCTTTCCTCCTTGCTTAGCCAGGGCTGACAGAGTGCCCCATCTCTGGAAGTGTCTAAGGCCGGGCTGGATGGGGCTCTGAGCAGCCTGGGGTAGTGGAAGGTGTCCCTGCCCATGGCAGGGAGTTTGAACTGGACGATCTTTAAGGTCCTTTCCGACTCAAACCATTCTATAATTCTATGGTTCTGTGAATATTGAATATTCCCAAACTAGGTCCTCTTTCCAAGTACCTGGGCTTGTTTCCACAATCAGGCAGTGAAAACTCCACACTGGTGCCACCTTTGCCTGACCTAGGGGCAAGGGTTATAGCCAGGTACAAAATACAGATACACCTGCCTGGGTGGACATGTCTTTGAGGTCCTGCAGAAAGACCACAGAACACAGGTCACTTGCTCTTCTCTGCCAAAACATAGATGTGAGTTGACATAAATTACTGTGCTGGCCCCAAGCACTTCATTAAGGTAGTTTTTCACCTGTCATGTCCATTAAGAGAGCTGCAAGGTCTGGTACCCTCTCCTTCCCAACACCCTGGTGTAAAGAAGGTGGCAAAAATAAAGTATTAATCTCGACAATGTAGAGGCAAAGCTTACCTCTGCCCTCTCTCTGCCAAAATTGTCTGTTGAATGATGTATGTGAGTTAGCTGTCTCTATGGAAACATAGAGAATAGTTTTTTTGTATTTCTACAGAAAACACAGCCTTTCTCCTACAGCCTGATTCTGGCCATCCACACTTGTGAATTCTACAGCAAGCTAGGAAAGCACTAAATTGATTATGTTTTCTTTAAGAAGTCAGTACTTTAAAAATTATGGGAGTTTAAAAAGATATGTCTTTATCCAGAAACTCAAACCCTTTTGGGGTTTGTAAGCCCTTTACAGGGAAACAATAAAGCCTCTGAGTTTCGAAGAATTTGCTGAATTTCAGCCTGAAAAGTAAAGAAAAGAAAATCAACATTTAAAAAAAAAAGATTGCATATTCCTCTGCAATCAGAATGGGGACAAGTGTTCCAGTTGTAGCTGCCTTTTAACATTAAGGAGGACATACAGCATGTGACATTTGTAAGGCCACAGACAAATACACAAAAGCTGTGACAGAAGGCAGATTGGAGCTGTAGGAGGTCAGGTCCCACCTTCAGCCCCGCTCACCTCGGCCTTTCCCGTGTTCCTCAGGGATCTACATCGTGGACAGGAGGTTCCGCTCGCCGGACGAGTCGTGCAACCAGCTGACCCAGTTCCTGTACGGCTTCTGCCAGCAGAACCGGCGCCAGAGGATCATCCAGAGGAACCGCACCGAGCGCCTCTCCGACCTCCTGGACTGGAAATACCTGGGCAGGGTGTGTGGCATTGAGGCGTTAAAAATTCCAGGCTCACAGGAATAAGGGGCTAAAGGCAGGGCCTGCACATTTCAGTGTGATCCTTCCATGCTCCAGTGGCAAGGAGAGACTGAATGGGTTAGAGCAGGATCCGGTCACGCCACCGAGCTCTTTCTGGTGCTAAACACAATGTGAGAATCTGCTGTTGCTGGCAACACCTGTACTAAGGAGGATTTGTGTTCCAAAGTCATCTGGACGCTGTCAAAAATCCTTCCCGTCCTTCATGAAGTGTTGCAGGGCCCTGTGGCTCCTCAACACTCCTTAACTACCTCTGTGCTTTAAATGCAAATGTAATGTTTTTAATTTGACACAGAAAGCACTACAGTACCACCTACTAGGAAGGCAGTAGCAAAGTACTGTTCTCAAGTCCACAGGACTAAAGTGGATGCCCATATATGAGTTTTCTATTTTGGACCTTTTCCTGCTTGGATACCTGTGTGAGAACCTTAGCATTTCTATGGTTCCCAAAACTGCATAAGATACAACAAGCTATTTTTTCTGTGCACGTGCTGCAAACTCAGGAGTACAGTGGATCTAAAAATATTTTTGTCGAATTCTTAAATACCAGGCATCAGTGAACTCGTAAATGTTACTTCTCTGTCACTGTTACACATGCTTCTGTGCAGTCCAAAGTGACTTTGAACGGGTCTAAAACCTATGTGTAATACATATGCACACTTAAAGATGTAAATTCTCCTTGTTAAAAAAACCCCAGTTCTTTGCTGAGGGACAGAGAGTACCTGTCACTCAATAGGAACTACACTGACCAAAACAAATCCTAGTTTCCATCTTAATACATCTTACAGGCACCTTATTCAGCTTCTGTTCCAGACTTTTTTGGTGTGAATCTGTCATGAATGGCTCATCACTTCACAGTCCAAGCAGTGATATCAGCTGGATTCTGCTTATCTGAAAACACATTTAGCCTTTGTTCAGCGCCACACTCATTTTATGTTCTTTTCTCCTGCTTGCTTAAATCTACCCAAGATTTCTATGACTTGTAATGGCTTCTCTGTTTTGTTGCAGTATTACATGCATGCCAGACACTTGGCCCTCAGCAGAACATTCCCAGTCAAATTTGAGATGGAACCAAGTGCTCCACCAAAGGTAAAGTCTGCTTTTGGAGATGAGTTCGTTTTAACTGCTTTACAAGGAGAGAGGAAGAGTGTGAGGGAGAAGAGAGTTGGCAAGTTTGGGTTTAACTAAAGAGAAGTAGAAGCTCCTAATTAAAAGCTTAACAAGTTACAGACCCAGTCTCCAGTCAGGAATGTGCTGTTTTGGGCTGGGACGGGGTCAATTTTCCTCACAGTAGCTGGGCTGTGGTTTGGATTTGTGCTGAAAGCAGTGCTGATAACACAGAGATGGTTTAATTCTTGCTGAATTAAAGGGCTTGTACAGAGCCAAGAACTTTTCTGCTCCTCACCCACCCCACCGGCGAAGGTCTGGGGGTGCACAGGGAGCTGGGAGGGGACACAGCCAGGACAGCTGACCCTAAGTGGCCAAAGGGACATTCCAGACCTTATGGCATCATGCTCAGTATATAAAGCTGTGGAGAGAAGGAGGAAAGGGGGATGTTCAGAGTGCTGGTGTTTGTCTTTTTGGGTAAATATTATCTGTGATGGGGCCCTGCTCTTCTGGGGATGGCTGAACACCTTCTTGCCCATGAGAATGAATTCCTGGATTTGCTTTGCTTGTGTACACAGCTTTTGCTTTCCCTACTAGAATGTCTTAATCTAACCCATGAGCTTTCCCACTTTCCCTCTTTTGATTCTCTCCTCAGCCCCTCCAGGAGGGAGCGAGCTGAGGCTGTGTGGGGCTGAGTTGCTGGCTGGAGTTAAACCACAACCTGCTGGTATCAGATCCAAACACAGGGGTTACCAGGGATGACACAGAAACAGGTCAGAGGATTTAGACAGGACAGAGGATTTAGACTGAGCTGGATGGGACTGTGCCACTTTGGACAAGCTGAGAACCTGGCCCTTTAAATTCTCTTGGAAGAGTGGCAACTTCTAGTTTTTGCTTCTGCTAAATGCCATGGAGATGTTCTGCACCAACCAAATAGAGGGGAGTTGGGAAAGGATGTTCTAGGGAAAGCAAGGCAAGGTTCATCTGAACATGGTGGCTGGAGCTGCAAGGGGTCACTTTAAAGGCACACCTTCAAGCAGTTCTTTCCTAGTCCAGACCAGCACCAATTTGAGAAGAGAGCCTGCTCAGAACAATGTTTCTTGAAACCAAACCTCCAAAAAGCAACTCTTTTTTTAGTAAGGAGAGAGGAGGTTCAGACCAAAACTCCTTGCTGGATTCTGGTTTTGCAAATGCTGACATTATGACCTGAAAACTGTTTTGAATGTTCAGATTGAAGCCTGAATTTCAGTAAGCATTTTCTGACTACAGAATACAGAAGGATTTTGTGTTGTGCTGATTGTTTTAAGGCTCAGTAAAGATAGTCACGTTTTGCAAAAAGCAATGCTGGAAAGGCAGGATGTTGTTTATGGCACAGGGTAAACATCTCTGTCATACAAGTGTGTACTCACTGGCAGAGGAGGACTGAGGGGTCTGGGTTGAGGGAAGCTTAGTTTTGAAGAGCAGGGCAGGTCTAGCTTACATCTGATCCCTGCCTTCCTCTGAAGCGATGACAGCCCTAAACTGCTGTATAAAACCAATCAAGGAACTCAGTTAACACATTCCACTTGCTTCTCTCCCTGCCAGACGGAAGGTTTCAGGTACCCCAGGCCTTCCTCAGTGCCACCATCACCCTCTGCCTCGCAGCATTCCAGCCCCCACCACAGCGAAGCTGAGGACGAAGATGACGACGAGAGATACGACGAGGATGAGGAAGCTGAAAGGGACAGGCAGAACATCAAGTCCCCCTTTTCCATCGGAGCCTTGCCACAAGGGAAAAAGAAGCAGCATGGAGAATACAGGAACTGAACTCGTTGCTCTCACCCTGGCATTGCTCCCCAACCACTCAACAGTTTCTCCTGTAGGCTTGGCAAGCTTTCTGTTAAGGACAGTGTGATATAATTAGGGGAATCTTAAATGTTACTTGAGCTATACTGTTGGAAAGCCTAATATTATTTCTCCTTGAAAGTAGTTTAAATGACAATTTTTCTGTGCCCCTTTGAGGTAGAAGAGATTTTTCAGGATTAATAAAACTAGAGAATGCAATCATTCCCTGAGGAGCTTATACAAACTACAGATCATACCTTTGTCAATGGAATCATCTGTATTAATCATAGTCTAGACCAATAGCTACATTTTGGGTATCCCAAAGGAATTCCTGCTTCATTTATGTTTCCCCTTTTCCCTTCCTAAATTAACGTGAACTTTAAGCCAGAGCTCAAAAAATTAGAGAAAAAAAGTGTTACTCTGGAGAAATATTGGAAGAGTTAAAAAAGATACACTGAAAAGAAAATGGTCTTCCTTTTTTCTGATGCTGTTTGTTGTAAGCTTATATAACTTAAAACACTTTTTTTACAGCACACAGAAGTCTCTTGATCCAGTGGTAAAACATGCTTCCTGTGGAACAATGTAAAGTCTTATGCAATGGGCATTTGAATTTTAGAGACAAATGAAGTCATCTTTCTGAGGTCATTTAGACCCACAATAAACAGCAGACCGTTTATTTTCTGATACCTCTGGTATGTCTCTTTTATTTTCATCTTGTTGTAGATTCTAAGTTTGTTAACAAACTGGTTTGGGAGGAAATTAATGGAACTTGGCTAAAGTGAATGACAAAATTTCCTTAAGTAACACCTTCCCCTGCAGACAAGAAGCCACAGACCAATGTGACAACATTCAAGGATCAGTAATTTCCATTAGTCCATGCTCTACTTCACTTCTTTTAGAAGAAACCTAATCCTAACAAATAATGCTAAAAAACTTTCAGATATAATTTTGAAAAGCACCTGGAACCTCAAAGTTCTCGGGGAATAACTGATCCTCACAACAAGAACTAAACATTTCATTTGCCTTACAGAAAGTTTTTAGAAGTATTTCAGCTCCTAGAGATGCAGAGAGTGCCTGAACAGGCTCTTCAGAAACACATCTTGACATGAAGACATTAGGAGGGAGGTCAGTCTCTTGTTTTTCAAGTTTGTGCATCACAAATTTCTCATGCTGTTCAGGAAAAGATATTTCCAGGACATTTTCCAGCCTGTCCTTCAGCAGGTAGGACATTGTAAGTTTGGAAGTGTTTACCTTTCCTGACAATCCCTGGGAGAGCACAGATGTCCAGCTTTGGTTAGGCTCCTACCTTTCAAACACTTACCCAATACTTGATGACATGGTTCTGACTATAGGCCATTTAGAATAAAAGTGACAATGTGCCTGTTTGCATTTTTGGCCACCTAAAATCAGTTTTAAAACTGGACTTTCATTCTTGAGCTGATTCGGATACTTGAAAGAATTTTTCAGAAGTCAGGTTCCTGTTTTTGTGGTAAAAACTCATTTGGAATTAAAAGGAGTCGCTATTTCTTTAGCCATTTAAAAGGTAATTAAACACTGAGTAATTTTTCATATCAAAGTGGTGAAAACAAAGATGCTGAAAATGTTTTCCTTCACACAGTTTACTACGTGGAGAACAACTGCATTTTGTGTTTCTTCCACGAAGTGCTCCTAATCAGAGTTCCCTTACAGTGTCAAAAGATGTAATGGCTGAGAGTCCCAAAGAAATGACATATAAAGGGCATATTGATTGAAAGTTGATGGTTTCATAAATAAATCGAGAAATCTGTATTTATTGCTTGTATTTCAAAGCTGTCTGATAGAGCAGGAAAGCTGTGTGTGTTTCAGCACACCCACATGCTGTGAGCACCCTCCTGGTGTTGAAAGTTCGCAGCTTTCAGGACAGGACTAATCTGAATTCTCAGATTCAGGTCCTGCCGTGGCCAAAGCGACCTCTGCTCCATGCCTTGGGCTCGTGGAATCATGCTCTGCCTTGATTCCAGGATTAACCATTAACAAGGCAATTTATCTACAGCAAAACACTTCTGTATGTTGAATTTATAGCGTCAGGGGAATGGCTTCTCATTCAGCCACAGCAAGAGATTGCCTAAATTAAATGCCACACATTCCCAACAGTTACTGACATCCGACAAACTCGGTAGCAGCTATCTGTTACATAAGGGATTGTCTTCCAGATGGAGATTACTGGGGTTTCACAAACAGCTCACCAGCAAGGCAGGGGGTTTATTCTGTTTCATGATAATTGTGAAGATTTGTTTAAGCATGAGACCTTAAATCAGGAACAGGCACAAAAATCAGTCAGCTGGGAATAGGGTGAGTGCAATTTCTGTATCATTGGGACAGGCAGGGGCATATAAATTTCAGGACACTGATAAACCAAAGGATGTATAACCTCTCTACTTTTCACTTTTCTAGTATAAGCTGTCCCAGCTCATGTCAGGGCACTTGGAACAGGGTGATCTTTTAGCTCCCTTCCAAACTATGCCTTTCTAGGATTATGTTCCTTCAGCTGTGTTCCTTTGTATTGAGGAGAAGCAACATAATAGTTACTCTGAGTTGGAATTAATTAGCAGAGTTATTAGAAAGATCAGGGGAATTTAACATTAAAAGATGAAGAGCATGACTAGGGTAGAAGGTTAAAAAAATAAAAGGGTTGCTTGGACACAGAAATCTTGTGGCTATTCTTTAATTACATCAGAACTACAGAGGGCTTTCCAGTAGGACCACAGAACTACATAAATCATACATCCTTATCAGCACAGAATGATAATTAAGAGATTTATGCATAATTCCAATTCTGCAACTCGAAAAGAAAGAACAAAAAATGTACAATCACTATGCAGTGGTTAATGAGGCCCTGATAATGCAAGACCTGTCCCCAAAATGTCTTTATGTGCTGGGATTTGCTAAGTAGAATTATTCAGAATATTCCCACAGGAGTGAACTGGGGCAATAAGTGCTGCTGCCTATTCCCTGTACTGACTGATATCTGCCAAAAAAAACCCCAAAAACAAACAAACCAAAACACCCCAAACAAACAAACAAAAAAACCACACCAAAAATCACCAGCTTTGCAGTCACAGGTAGCTGAAATGTTTTTGTATCTCACTGAATTTATTGACCAGCAGCAGCCTACAGGGCACACCAGTGAAGTGCTGATGGAATCTGTCTTTATCAGAGTTTAAAAAGCTTCAATATTCAGCTAAGTGGAAGGTGGTAAAAGGTTTCCCAATGACAACTGAAAAACTTTTCGATGGAGTGGTTGTCCAAAAAGATGGTTTTAATCATCTTTTCAGGTGAGATGGTACCATGTATTTTAAATTTCAGATGAGACATACAGAATGCTCTAAAGAAAGCAGGAACTTTACAGATGCTTTCCTTATCTGAACTAGGATCTTTTAACCCCTTTGCATTCAAAATTTTACACTGTGAAAACACTTCACCCTTTGGGAACTTCAGTGAGAATGGATGAAACACTCTACTCACACAAATTATGCTTTCAGGCTCAAAGCTGTACAAATGTTAAAGACATGTTAAATAATTTCACCAATTTGAGAGACTGTCTGTCAAGTAGCCAGGGTGATCACTGTTTTCTTCTTCCACTGTAAGACAAGACACAATGGGGAGAAATAAATTGTAGATAAAGGAAAGTTCAGCCAGCCAAAGTTTTCAGCTTTCAAGTGTGCCTCAGGCACAGATTCAGTGCAGCGTGACTGCTCAGCTAAGAGAGGCAGCATCTCTAAAAACGATCACGTCTTCTCTCATTTTTAAATGTGGGAATTTTTCTGTTTGCTGAAGAACAGAACCAAACACAAACCATGTCCAGAGGGGTAAGTTAGCACATGGCAAAAAAATTCGTGCTAAAGAAAATAAAGGATTTGTTGTTCATTTGTGCATTGTCTTCAATCAAGTCTAAAATGAGCTAATCTGAAAGTGCATGGCTTACCCAGGTTTGACTGGTTATTTCCTACCACAGTGATGGAGATGTTATTCCACATAGTTTTTTTTTCAAACAAGCTGCTGGTTCTGCTTATCTCTCTCAGATATTTCACCCTTTTTCCTCAGTTGCTGTCCATCTCCCCAGCTACGGCAACAGCAGGCAGGAAAATACCACTAAAATTTGTAAAAATCCACCTTCAGAGGATTTTGTGGGCATAAAAATGTCACTTTCGCTGATTTAACTTTAGAAGTGCCCATATATTTTGTCTGAAACACTTTGCTCATTTTTAATTCCGCCTTTCTCGCTCTCCAAAGTGCCACTGATTTTATTTTTTTAATTTTTTTTTTAATTTGTTCAGAGTTCTTCCGGGGAAAGAAAGAGAGGGCAGCGCACACAGCCCCAGCTCCATTTCCAAAAAATAAAAAGTCTGTGGCAGCTGAAAAGGTGAGAGATTTAAGGACAGAGGATATGGAGAGCAAAGGATTAGGGTCTCAGCCTGGTGATGTGAAACCAACAGCTCCTCTCCTGGGGTTCTTATGGATTCTTTTACACCTTTGCACCAAATCCAGTTGAGGAATAAAATTTTCACAAGCAAACAATATTCTGTAGAAAAAGCAACCCCAGTAAAGATTTGGGTTGGAAAATTCAGCTAAAAAGTAGCCATCCCCTTGAATCCAAAGCAGTAAAACATCTGAAGAGAAAATTTAAAGCAGAATATACAAATATTTACCTGCTATCATTATGTGGCTCATGTTGTAATCTGTGTAAATGTACACTCCAATACAGGGAGCTCTGTTGAACAATACCTCAGTTCAAAACACTTTAAGATTAAAAAGACCTTTTAGATTAATTAATTACCTAAATTGCTAGTAAATGAAATCCTGAAAAACCACTTTAAAAAAAGCCAGAGTAAGGCAAAACATGCATTTACCTTCCTGTGCTTTCTGTAAGGAAGTAAGGAACAGTGCAGCAGCTTCAGAAAGAGAGAAAGGATTTGTGTTTTGGCTGCGTGTTTCTAGAATGAAAAAAATCATAGATGCATGGTTTGTTAGTCTCTTATGGCATTTCTTTCCTTTGTTCTTTGCTTTTTTATTATTTCTATTACTAGAGACTCAAAGACAAGAAAATATTGTCTCCTTCACTCTATAACATTGTCTGCTCAAAACCAGCTTGATAATTAACACAAGAGAAATTAGCAATCTTTTTAAAAGGGAGATTATTTCTAAGTCCCTCAGAAGGTACTTCCTTTTTTGTAAGTTCCTAACTTTCTTACAACATTCTATTCCCTCCAGAAACATTGCCTAGTGTGGATTGGTGTTGTCTGCTTCTGTTATTTGTCACTTCAGCACAATTAATAGCTTGATTTGATTTTGTTTTTCCCCAGTGCAAACAGAAAGTCAAAAGCACTGATGAAAATCCCACTAAGCAGCCAGGTCAGTCTGGAAATTATGTAAATGAAATCACACAGGTGCATCAGAGAGAAAAGTCAGACTTTATCATGTGAGGGTTGGAATGAAGGGACTAAAAAAAAGGGTGTTTAATTGTTCCCTTGGCTATGACTCCAGGAAAACAAATCCCCTCCCGTTTCCAGGGATTTCTCCCATAACCTGGGGGAGGTGGATGGGCTCCACACCCCCGTGGTGATGAACTCACCAAGCTGCACTCTGTCATACAGGTCCTTCCTCTGGCTCTCATCTGCGATGAAGCGACGTCCCTCTATATAAAAGCAGTGGGAGAAAGGTGAAAGCAACTCCTCAGTTCCTACTCCATAATCCCTAAAGGACTCTTTTCAATTTTGTATGTGGTCAAGAGACTTCAATCTCTTTGCTGGACTGTAAAGTATTTTCTTTTAAATGGTATTTCTATTTAAACAAAGAAAAAAAAAAACCCACCCCAAATCCCAAACTAGCAAAATAAAATCACATTGCTTCCTGTGCATCAATAAGAATGATAAAAAGCTCAGTAGGGAAGTAACACAATGCATTATTCAAAGGAGAATAATTTAAAGAAGGAAGAATTTTTCAAAAAGAACAAAAAGGGTCAAAATCTTCACTTTTATGACTAGAAGTAATGTATTAATATCACTAGAACTTTCAGTTATATTTACAGTTGTTTGGAGCTTATATTTATTTTATGTTGAAATTATTTATATTGTCTCCCTTTTGCATTTCTCTCAGGATTATGACCTTCTTTTTTTTCTCTAATTTACAGGGAGTTTTTTTTTCTTCCTCTCCTAATACCTGCCCTCCCTGATATCTTTTAATTTTAAATCAACAGTTCAGAATACAGTTTTTCATATTAATATTTCTGTTAAATTTGATTGTTTGGATCAAAGGACAAATCTCTAACTAAGTATAGAATCAGAGAATATTCTGAGTGGGAAGAACCCACAAGGACTGTTGAGTCCAATTTTGAAGTAAACAGCCTGTACAAGGACCAAAAGTGTGACCATGACATAATTAACACCATGCAATTAGCGCATCCTCCCTGCAAGCCTCGAAACTTCTACCCCCACAGCATCCTCGGGATGTCCCACTTGTGTGGAACCAAGGAATGATCCAGGGGTGGAGGAAATTATCTCCTCAAAATGGAAAGAGCTCGGGACTTACGTGCACCCTTCAAATAGAGCATGGCCTGAGGAGTCCAGTTTCTCCTTTGGAAATGACTCTTTATGCCAAAAAAAAAAAAAAAAAAAAAAAGAGGGAAAGGAGGCATATCAACATTCCATGCCATCACTAATTAGTACAAATACTTAATGGCACCAAGCTCTGAGCTTCAGGAGCTCCAGCCTGAGCTCACCTGAGGGGCACTCCAGGAGGAGGCGATGAAGGATGCTGCCAGAACCAGGACCAGGGCCAGGGCAGACACCGTGAGTTTATGCAGCCCCTGTGCACAACAGAGAACCACAAGGTGCAGGAAAACTCTTTCACATCTGCACATCCTCCCAACTTCACATCTAAATGTGAGGGTGTTCCCAGCTGCTGCCTTGTCCCTGTCTTGCTGCCAAACCTCCTCTTGCTCAGGCGGCGTTTCAGTGCTCGCTGATCTGATCCGAGGATTCATGTCAAATAGAACTTTATTGGTTTTAGTCAGATCCATTCCATCCTGGTGAGAACTGCCATCAAGGTGAGCACCTTTTGTGCTCCTTTTTACAAGGACACCAGATCCTCCAGAAATAAGAATAATGTGCAAACTAATAAAAGATGGTATAAAATCTACCTTGATTTCTACAAACCATAGACAACAAGCAAATGTAGAGGGCTTGTCATTACAAACAAACAAACAAACAAACCAAGAGACAAAATCTACTTCCTCGGGTTTCAAAAAAAGGAAAAAAATGTTTTCAATTTAGCACCCTATCAATATCAATCATGATCAGCAAAAGTCACAAGATGGGTTTCTTTCGATTCTTGGAGTTTGTTCACTGATGCAGCACATGCAAATGGAAGCATTGAGCGTGAATCCTCCGTGCACGAGCTGCACCTCTGCTTGTTCACACAGACCACGCTGTTATTCATGGACTGATAAAAGTGATGGGTACCAGAGCACCTAACTTTATGTTTCACAGTGGTTCATTTCATCCTGGGTTTGAGATGTTGTGCTATTGGTGTTTTTTTAATGCAGATATTTAAAATACACATAATATATCTGTATGTACATTTCTTTCAGATTATTTTTAAGGAAACTTTCTTAAGCCCCCCTGCAGTTCCTAAATACTGCACTCAGATGGAAATAAAGCATTAATTGCAAAGTAAATGTTTCCTACACCCCAAAAAAATTCTCACTTACCTTCATACTTATCTCAGTGACAAACCTTCAGTCTTCTTTCCTTGGGATGATGTGTCTCAAGATCTCCTTCCTACATGTCCAGGGGTCCCTTTTTAAGTCTTTGGAGTGGAGGTGCCCTCCCCTTCCATGGCAGGGCGGAGGAGTCTGAAGGGATCTCTTGTCAGCCCTGTAGATGGAGAAGCAGAAGGTCTGATGACTCCTGAGGGAAACCTGCAGCCTTGCAGGAAGTCCTGATTGAAATGATTGAAAGATGGATGCACTTGGAGATGCACCCCATTAACCAGGTGAACACCTCCTGAATACATCAGCATCAGCCCTGTGTGTTTGCAATGCATCACCTTCCTGCTGGATGATCAATAATCACAGCCAGAGTGGGTATTAATGTGGATGGTGAGAGTTTACCCAGGATAAGCTACAATACATCAGGTTAGTGTCCATTGTGGGAGCTGGAAAAGCTGGTAAATTACTCTCCAGCATCAAGAAAGAAGTGACTTAGCCAAGTGTCACTAGGGTGAGGTTATTCCTTGCATACACGCAGAGGATGCATTCTCTGGTTTGATTCTCTAATGATCTTTTCTATCTGGTTTTCTTACACACAAGTAAAAGTACAGAGCTCAACAAAAACAAAAGAGACCAAAAATACCCAATAAACTCTGAACTCCTAATAGTCAGAAACATTTTTCTGTCTCATGGATTGGCTGGAGTAAAAGCTGAGATCGTGGCCTTGAATAGGTCAAACAGTGAAGGAGTGAACAGGAAAAAAAGGCAGGGATCAGGGAAGTCATTTCCATGAGCTGCTTCTGGGTGATTGTTGTGCTCATTGCAGTCATGGAGAGTGGGTTTGGTCCTCAGGCAGAGTTAATCATGCTTGATGCCTGGCTTTGCTTACTCTGTAGCCAGGGGTTTTATCTCTCCTTCTGCACTTTTTCCTTTGTAAACTTGATGGAAGCAGAAGGAGAAGCAAAGCAAACAGGGAGGCAGAAATTTGCTGATTAGAAGGTTGACCAATGGAAAGTTTCCTGCAGCAGCCTCACAATCAGGGCCAGCCCATGATGTGACAAAAATCCAGGTCAGGCAGTGTGTGTGACAAACACTGGGTCCTGGATGTGGAGTCCAAGGAGGAATGTGCAGACAGACACTGCTGCTGCTCACTCTGAGCTCCTCCTTGGCATTGTTGTCTGTGGACACTGCTCCAAAGCACATTATTAAGTAAAGGTGCAATTGCTGCCCAGCTTTTGGGGGTATCACTCTGTTCCCTGCTCAAACCACACAGAATTGCTCACTGAATATCCAGAATTGCTGTCAGCTGCAGCTTGTGCTGGTGTAGAGGCAAGAAACCAGAGGGAAGTTCAGGTTTTGGTCCCAAGCAGCTGCTGTGGTGGCTGGGAGCTGCTGCTAGAGCTCTATCCTTTTTAAAAGGCCATGTCCTGATGCATCCTAGCCAGCAGAAGGGATTCTACTTGCACCTACTTCACTGAGAAGTTTGTTTTCCCTGCTCTTTTCCCTGTGCTCTGACAGATCAGAGACATTTCCTGATGATGCTTAACCCTTAGCCTTAGAAAGGGGCTGTGCATTTCATCCAGGAGACATTTAACATGCAGAGGCTTGGAAAAGGTAAAGCTACTCCCCTGTTCCCTTTTGGGGTGACTTTAGATCTTCCTGCTATGTGCAGAACAAAGGGTGGAATCAAACCATTCAGCTGAGCCTGTGAAAATTAACATCCTGCCTTTGGGATTGGGCAGTACGAGGTATCTCTTCAGGACAGTTCTCCTCGTGATAGGAAAACTAAAATGTGTCTGGCACTGACAACAAACCCTGCTTTTCCTGCCACTGGAATGAGACAAGATAACACAAAAGAAACGGGGGGGACAACCAGCTCAGCCTGTTCTGTTCCAGCTGGGGAGAAGAGCAGGAGAATGGGAGGCACAGAGAAAGATGTGACCATGCTACAGGAAAACAGCTTCAGTTTTTCTTGTCTTTTGACCATTTTGCAAAATCTGAGTGACTCTGACTTGGTGTTGCTGGAGTGTCAGTCTGCCTCCCAAACCTGGCTGTATTCTGAGTCCCACTGCAATCCTTGCAGAGTTTGGGGCTTGTTTGAAGCTGCCTGGAGGGCAGCAGGGAGCTGAACCGGGCAGATCAAAATCTGAACTGCCTTGTTGTGGGGACAGGTGACCACCAGTTCAAAAACAAAAGCAGGATCCTGACAGCATCATCTTAAATAGTTTTATTGCTATACTATCAGATGCCTCAATGCCACCAGGGTGTCTAAAAGTCAGGAGTTTAGTTACAATTTAGAGAGTTGACCTTGACCTTTCACATCAGGTGAGATGAACCCAATCTCAAATTGCATTTCCATAATGGTTTGGGGCTTGGGGGTTTTTTTTTGTTTGTTTCGTTGGTTGGTTTTTTATTTTCAAAAGGTTTTTATTTTTCCCTTAAATTGTCTGTGCCTTTGTGACTCACAGCTCTAAATCCATTTATTCCTACTTTGACTAGTGATTCCAAGCTGCTTCAGTTTTCAAACAAAAGCATATTTCAGAACCATCTCCTTGGAAATCTGTAAGGAGTCTGCATGCAGAACAAAGAACTCCAGGTTTGTAATTTCTGCTTCAGGGATCAAAATTTAAAAGACTCAGCTTCTTCCTTCAAAACTTTTTCTTGCCATGATTCTATGGCAAGAAGGTGGCCATCTCACCCTTCCCAGAAATCCACCCACTTCTAGGATGGTGTACGGGACACAGTTTATTTGTAAACAGGGACAGGAGGCAACGTTTGGGGAAGGCATTGCAACTCCTGAGAGTGTTTGCATTCACAAAAGAGCTGTGGCTGTGTGTGGGCACATGTGAGCTCGTACTCTTGAAAAAGGAAGCAGCCTATAATTGGGTTATGGATCATAACACACTAAAAAACTGTGGCACCTTGGGATGATGAGCTGTGCACCAAACACTCATTGTCAGTGCTGCCATTTCTCAGCTGATTCACCTGGAGGAGGCAGTGGCTCTGGCATGTAATCAATACCCTGAGTGAGAGAAGTAGAGGGAAGCTTGCTATAGCAGCAGGACCCCTTATTAGAAAGAACACAACCTATTCTTGTTCTTGGAGATGATCTAAAGGGCACAGGCTGCGTGTCCTGAGGCTGTAAGGGATAAAAAGCTAATTTCTGGCTTTGAAGTTCAGTGCTGAGGTGAGGGGAAAATGTTCTCGTGTGCTGGAGTTTTAACCAGTGGGGTCAGACTGACTGGTGTCACGACCATGCCCTTTCCCAAACATTTCCCTGGAAATACAGGGTACAGTCATTGTGCCAGTGTATTTTTAACTGCTGCTAAGTGATCCATGGCTTGCTCCTGAGGAAAGGGTGCAGCTGTGGTGTGTGTAGGTCGTCAGTGGGTACGTCAGCAAACACCGGTGCTGTCAAGGTATGAATCTCCAGAACTGATGACCTTTGCTTTGTGCTTATTCCCATTTCCTTTGGGTTTTTGGTTTGGTTTTTATTCCTGTTAGTTTGGTGACTCTCTGGGAAATACATCCCACTTCTGTCTGGCACCTGAGCAGCACCTAGCACAGTGTACTTCTGGCTCCTACGTGCTACTCTAGCATGATAAAAGGCTGTGAAATGTCACAGCAGAGACTGCAAAGAAGGAAATCACAAAGCACTTTGCATTTCTTTTGCAATAAGTTACATAGCAAGGCAAGCTTTCTATCAGTAGCAAAGTCAAATATAGATTGCCCTGGAAGGGTGTTGACTTGTTATCAACTGAGAAACTCAGAGGATAGATTAGACAACCCTTTTTTAGGACTCATGGGCACTGATCCTGCCAAGACACATGGTTATGAACTGTATGACCTCTTAATATCTTCTTTTGGGACTGTTTTTTTTTTGTGTTTCTGTGATCTTTCAAAGTTAACTCTGGACTTTAACCCCATATATCCCACTCAGACTGAAGGGAAATTTGTGTACCAGCTCCTTATTTGCCCTGTAAAACCTATTGACCAAAACAATCCCATCTGCAATCCATCCATCCATTTTATGCCACACAAATACATTTTTCAGTGTTATTTATTTTCATAATAGACCTTAATTTACAGAACCATAGAATAGTTTGGGCTGGAAGACACCTTTAAAAGTCATCTAGTCCACCCCCTTACAATAAGTAGGGATGTCTTCCACTTCTCTGGGAAGGTGAATTTTCATGGTGCAGTATCTCTGAAGGGAAGAGATACTCTGGTGTAAACCAGGTGCATGATCAGAGAGGCCATCAGTTGCTGGCCCAAATTTATTTAACTATTCTGTTGCACATTCAGCACCACCATGCCCGTGGGTGCATTTCAAGCACCGCAGATTTGCTGGAGAAGCTTTTTGTCTTTTCTCTAGACTGTATGAGAAGAATTGTGCTAAAAACTACTTGAGGTAGAGAACAGGGTGCAGAAAATCCAGTCTGTCAGAGATCATGTAAATGCCTCCCACAAGAGGGGTAACAGGGACTTTGTTGAGGACTAAAGTGTGAGCAATGCTGCAGCCAGGTCCAGGTTCTACTGTTCTCACAAGTGTGTTTGTGAAAGAGAAGCAGCTTCAAGGGATAATTATAGGTAAAATTTAAATATATTATGTGGGGTGAGGGATCTTAGAAAGCATCAGGAAAGAGCAGGAATCCCCAAATTTTTTGAAAGGTGTAAGCATCTCAGGAAGAGGTGTTACTTCTCAAGTTCAGTGAACCACAGGATGGCACAACAGTTTATTTTTTTCCCAGCAATGGATATGTCTGAGGCAAACACCAGGTGAAAAGACCAGCTGGAAAACAGTTTTCTCCAATTTGTAGGCTGCAAAGGAGATGTGGCCTTCTAAGCATGGCCATTTATGAGGTACTTTAGCAGAAGGCATACAGCCCTTCAGACAGGCAGGGTCTACTGCACAGGTCTTGAGAATTTAACACAAAAAAGAGAAATTCGTCAAGGATCCTAATGACTTTTTAATTATTTTTTTTTTCACAGAACCAAGGGCAGAGCTGACAGTTGACAGAGAAACTATTTAATACACTGTCAGCTCAAGAGATTTCAACACTTCCTTCCTTTCAAAAGTTGGGAGAGTGATGAAAAATATACAGTTCCCAGATTCCCTGTTCTAACTCTCAGAAATTAGGAGAGATCTGCTCCTGCTTGAAATTTTGCTGTAGGTGGGAAAAGCAGGAAAGAATTGCTAATAGGAATGAGAAACATCTCAGGAACTAGAGTTTTGACACAGCAATAACCTATATCACCACATTCCTTGCTGTTTTAAACAATAATTAAAAGAGCAGGGAGACTTCAAGTCACACTGAAATTACAGGCAATTAATCTAACAGCTTCAGGGGAGATGTGAGGGGAAAAAAGTAAAAAGGCCAGGAAGCAGGAGCCTGATGCTTGATTAGAACCTGGTTGTGGCTGGTGGTCCCTCTCAGCTGAGAGGCAACAAGTGTACCTTGTAAAGCTGATTTTCCAGCAGAAGAGCCCTTTGCTCATTTAAACACTGAAGGGCAGTGAGCTGCTACTCCTCAGTGGAACAGCTGAAATAGCTGTGCTATCTCCTTCAGAGAAGTTATTTTTCTACATGCTAGTGTGAGTATAAGGTGTTGGGCTGTGCTTTTTGCTGTTTGTTTTGGTTGGGTTTTTTTTACTGGTACATTACAGAAAAAAAAAAAAGTCAAATACCCTTTAATAGAGTGTTACTTTTATTTGTTTGAAGGCTCTTGTGCACTTAAGGAACAATCCTAAACCTAATTTCAGTGCTATTTTAATTTAAAGGTAATTCATCTGTTTCTTTAGAGATAATACATCTATAATAATGCATCTCTAATACAGAAGACTGCTTCCCCTGCCTGGAATTTATTTGAGGATTAAGTCTTTTAAGAGAGACATAGTTAAAAAGTAGTTTCTGCTCTAAAATTGTTATGAGCTCCTTTTTTTCTTTTTCGTTTTTTTTTTTTTTAAGTATTTCTGTGGCTAAGGACATGCTCATTAGAGTAAATGTTACTACTTGTAGAAATATTAGCAAAATAAACTTAGAGGTCTCACCTCTGCTTATATAAAACTAAGTTGTTGCCATGTGGGCAGCTTGTAATAAACCAGTTTAAATGATACACTTTCTATTTATGTTTATTTCAGTCTAGATTAATAAATGCTTATATATCATTTTATTCCTTGCTTCAAAAGTTTCTACAAGTGTTAAGTGCTAGCAAAGCCTGCTGCTGTTTTGGGGGAAAGGAATTCATTTTTCTACATGAAAAAAACCACTTAAAGCCTGATTCTTGGGATCTTCACCCAGCTTCATTCAGTATGTTATTATTATTTAATGATATGGCTCCATAGTCTTGATGTTGCTTCCATTGGATTTGTTTTCCCTCTTGTTTCTTCCCAATGACAATGATTCAGCTGTGCTGGGGATGCCTGTCCTGGAGCTGTGTCCTAGGCATGCTGAGGGCATCCCCTAGGGAACATTCTTGGTGCTGGTGTTTCAGCAGATGCTGCTTTGGAGGGTTGGGAATCTGTGTGTGCATCCCCATTGTCCCCTGGATGCTCCCAGGTGCTTGCACTGTGCAGGGTGGATGTGGGCACCTCGCTGGGAACGAGGATTTACCCCTGCAAAATGAACCTCAAATGCAAACACGCTGATCTTGGAGGAAATACCTTTTTAAATGTTGCCTGGGAGAACAGATAATAAAAATACACACGGGATGAGGTGCCTCTGTAGGGTGTATTTCTTGTGTAATTCCCAGTGTGGCATCATGAGAGCTGTAGCTGATTAGTGTCAGAAACACTGGGGTTTGGAGGCTTTTTTGTTCTTGTAGGCTCACAGAAATTCTGAAACTCTTGTTGGTCTCTCCTACCCCTGCCACCCCCAGCACAATTAAAGTGCTTCCTTTAATTTAAAAAGTCCTCTGCTAATTTTCAGGGTGTTCTTCAGCTTTTATTTTCATTCCCCCTCACCGCCGTGCCATGGTTATGGTATTTAAGAATAAGCAGTGAGATTTCAGGAAGTATTTCTATCTTTCTTCCCCAACTTTTCCCCATCAATTTCTAGTTCCCTGGACAACAAAATGTCCTGGCTGAAGGTTTCTGTCACAGCTGGTAAGTGGAAAATGGGTTTTCAAACTCCTGGAGGCCAAAGCTCCAAGCTGAATGGAAAAATTGGCACAATTATGTGTGTGTTGATCACCCTGACTCTTGTATCTTGTACCTATTCTTTCCAGATATTTGGCAAGAGAAGGGAAATGGTGAAGTCTTTGGAACGTGGAGCTAAAAAACGGCACCACAACCCAGTGGACAGCATCTGCAGGAAGATCAAATCCATCCAAATGATGGACCAAGTCTCCAACCCGGCTTTGCAGATACCAAAATTTCAGTCACGGAACTTCGACAGCCCGCAGAGCAACACTAAAAAAAATCTGGAAGAGCTACTGAAAGGGAGAACCTGCAGAAGTTGGGAGGGTACTCGTTCACCCTCGGTCAGCCCTGGCAGTGACAGCATTTTCTCTGCAAACTCTCCCAGTCTTGGCGCCACCTCCGACTCCTACTCTGCAGAAGCCACGTTTTCAATCCTTAAAAGCAGCGAGAGACCCAGCAGCTCATGGGTGCCTCCCTGTCCCGTGCAGAACTCTTCTCCATGCTGCTTCGGACCCAGGGAGGCCAAAGCCCAGAACAAACCGTGTCCTTTAGCCAACGCTGAACACAAAGATGTGCGGCCCAAGCAGAAGCACCTGACGTCGAGTCCAAATGTACATTTCCTCACGTCTGAAAAAAAGGCAGCAAGCGCTGTGGTCCAACCTCCCGTGCTAAAAACATTCCCCTCACATGAAAGAGGTAAAAATCCTGGAGAAAAACACGCCCTAATTCAGAATCCTAGACATCTGAACATTCAGCCTATGTAGACGATGTTTATTTACCACTTAAACTCGTAACAACACACTTTAGTAGCGCTCAAATCTCCCAAGACTGCAAAAGGAGATGAGGCAAATCTTAAATTGTCTCTAAAAAATATTGATGTGAGTGTGAAAAATAAGGAATTAATAAGGCAAAAAACTTTTTTCAAATTTGCTAATTCATTCTTGGTTTGAGAGATTAATTGAGATTATTACTTGGCTAGTACTACAGCATTTTTTTTAATAGACAAATTTTATTTGGCTCTTAATTTAGCCTATGATTTGTCTATCAGACTGATTTTGAAGCTGCATGAGTTTGGGTGTTGCTCTTAGTTCAGGGATTTTTTGTGGCTTGGGGTTTTTTTGTTTGTTTTAGGGATTGTTTTCTTAAGTTAACTCAACCCTAATGATTTCTCTACAGTTTATCGGGAGTGGGAAGGAAGAAATACCTGGCCCCTTAAAATGTCCTGTTTCGTATGTTTACTCCATAGAAAGAATAACCAAGTTGTTCCAAAAATACATGTATAAAAGTAGATGCATGGAGTACTTCCCAGCTCAGAGGCTCCAGCTATGACGAGTTCCTGTTGTTTTTTTAGCAGTGAATGCTCTGGTTTTATTGGAGGGGAAGCTGGTTAGTTGGTTTTGTTGTTAATCTATCTGGAATGAAAGTTACCATGAGCAAATAAAGATGGGCAATAATAGATTTATTGTTCCCAGGAGGGAGGCAGACCCTGGGGTACAAAGCTGACCACACCTACAACGTCAGCTTGATCTGTGAAGAGGACCTGCTGACCACCATCTTCTGTGCCTGTGACATCCACCACACAGGTCTGCCAGGGTTTTTCCATTGCTCTCTTTTTGTTCTCCCCTCAGCAGATTTCCAAGGTTCAGGTCATGTTATGGTCCCAAGCTCTGAGATTGGAGGTGCCTGTTGTGGCAGATGCAGGATAAATGTGCTGTGCCTCTTTTGCACGGTGCTTGACCCTTCCCCTGCTGATCTTTGCCGTGCTTCAGCACAGGGGAAAGAGAGGAGCAACACACTTTCTAGCAGTTACCCCTATTGCAAGTGACTCTTTCTTTCATTCAGCTTTTATCCTGTTAGAAACTTGGGAAATGTCAGAGCAAGAGACAATTCCTCTCAGTTCCACCCCAGACATGACTAAGAGTGGTAGAATCATGGAATGCTTTGGGTTGGAAGGGACCTTAAATACCATCTAATTTCATCCCTCCCCTATGGGCAGGGACACCTTACCCTGTCCCAGGTTTCTCAGAGCCCCATCCAGCCTGGCCCTGAGAGCAAGGATTAGTGTCATGTGTCAACTTTTGTTCCTCTTAAACTGAAGTCCACAAAACTAGTAAACTGGATTTTTACACAGAAAAAAAACCCCCAAAACTCACCACTACAAAAAAAACCCAAAGAAACAAAACCAAAAAAAAAAAAAAAAACCCAAAAAAAAACCCCCAAAAAACCAAATCTCAACCCAACAAAAAATAACTCTAAACTACTCTTTTTTTTCCAGATCACACTCTAACTATGGGAATCAGTTGCTTGTCTACAGCTCTTGAGGGCGATTGGCTACAATGCACTTCAGTAGTGTGGCCTTTTACAGATTTTTACAGTGCCTTGCCAAGCTTTGGAGTCTGACCCCTGTTTCTCCTTTAGGAAAAGTGGCAGTGTCCAAGATAATTGATTATTTGAGACACACAACCAGCCGGGAATCAGAGGACAGTGGTCTTGAAGAGCTGTGCAACATGCTTGACCCAGAGCACAAAGACATCTCCATGGACCTGGAAACGTATCACGCCGTCATGGGAGAGTGGATTGAGGACTGTAAGAGAAAATGGTAACAGCATTTTAATAAATCTATCCCATAAGTCTTCTGTGGAAACAGGAGATTAAAAGCTTCCCCTGTGGCTTTGAAAGAAAGTGGTATTGGGACACGATGTCCACAACATTGGGTTTGGCTAAAGTTTTTACAAAGTTTTACAAAATCAGTAAGCAGCGCAATGTCCTGCTGATTTTGTGACTCTTGATGCTCCCTTCTTTCAGGGGGGAAGGTTCTGCTGAGGAATCATCAGCAAGCACGGAAGACCTGGAATTTCAAGCACCTAAAAACATCTCTGAAGGTGCAGAACATTTTACTCTGTTTCTGTTCAGGAAGGCTCCAATTTCTTGTTCTATAACCAAAACCCCTGCCTCTTTCAGCCAAAAAGATGCATGTCTGGATGAATGTCACATCAGGAAGCCTGGAGGCCTTTGGGGGTGATGTATCTAAAGGAGACATGTGAGTCCACTTAAGCAATTCTTTCTCAGAATATAGTATTCCTAGCTTTGAATCACTTGACAGAAATTCCAAGAACTTTTATTTTGGAATGCTATCCTTGCAGATTTTAATGTTCACCTCAGTCTGCAGGAGCTCTTGATGTTGTCAGCCTTCTTCCTCACAGCTTCTGCTCAGACTTAAAATCAAGCCAGTATTTTTTCCTACTGATATCTTGGTGCTTCTGTGTCCATTTGCTTTTTTAATCTGTGGTCAGATGTTTGTCATGTCTTTCCCTGTTTAAACCAGTTCCTTCCCTCCACCAAATTCTTAGTGGTTATGACAATAAGAAGACATTATGTCCTGAAAATCTGGTCTTGGGTTTTGTTTGGGGTTGTTTTTCTTATGATAGGGAGTTTGTTGAGGGTTTTGTAGTAGTAGCAATGTCTGTGATTTGGACTCTGTTAATGGCAAAGCTCTTAACAAAGAGCAGAAGTTTCATTTGCAGTTTATGCCTAGTCAGAAATCCAACACTCCTCTGTAATGCTTCCCTATAATTTCTCAAGATCTCAAAAGAATGATCCTCCTTCAAGTTCTGGTTGAAAGCATAAAGTGGGGTGTGGCTTGGGGGAAAAGAAAGGACTCAGAAATTGCAGAGTGAATACAGAAGCATCAGTAGTGGCCCAAGAGGTGATTAGCAAAATCTTAAAGCATTCTTATGCTGACATCCAGCTGTGGCACTTTCTGACAGCAAACTCCAGTTGTAGGGAGCAGAAAAAGTGCTTAAAACCAAAACTTCTTGGTGCCCATAAAGCTGACTTGGAGATGCTCCATTATCTCTGTGCAGAGCAAATAACTGGGCACTGCAGCATCACAAGTCCTCTGTGGGCTCTCCTCTCACCTCTAATGAGTGCAGTGGGATGTTTTAAAAGCCTCAAGTGGATGAAATCACCTTTCTCACTCTTTCCTGGCTTTGTTAATGGGACAGGGAGACCTCTGACTTGATAACCTGCGTTGCTGACCTGCAGTACAACAACCAGAAGCTTCAGGAAGAGAACAGCAAACTGAAGCTCACTCTGGAAGCTGTGGATGAAACCAACAGCAAGCTCCTGGCAGACAATGAGCATCTATGTCAACAATTAAAAAGGTGGGGCACCCTGATGGCACCAGGCCTGCCATGGGGAGAGCTGTGAGCTTCCAGCCTTGCTTTTCTCCTCACATTGCTTCACCACAGCGGCTTTCTTGACTTTATGCAGTATCTGTAAGGTTTAGCCCTCTTGCCTGGTTGCTCTGCTGTGTCCCTGTGGTTCTTATAAAATCATTCATCTCAGGGCCAGGTTCATGCAGCATGTGGTGGTGCATGCACACAGGGAGAATCTCAGGCTAAAGCAAAAAAAAAAAAAACAAAACAAAACAACAACATAAAAAAGGGCATAATATTACCAAGAGGAGAGCCAAGCACTGGAAGGCTTCCCATCCTAGACCACATTCTTGTTGCCAAGCAGAAGTGAGTGTCTAAAAGCTATTTTGCTACTCATTTGATGGACTGAGGTGAGTTGTGTCACTTGTTCAGCCTTTCTGTAGCCTGAGTGAAAGCTGCCATGAGTACAAGCCCATTTTTCACTGTGTTCCTCTGGCCTAATGAATTACTCTGTGATATGGCTTGGTCAGCTGCCAGGCTCTTCCCAGGGTTTTCAAGGGAGATGAGGCAAGAAGGTCTTGCAGGATAGCTGGCATGGGATGTGTGCTTTGTGTGAGACCACCTGCCCTGGGGTGCCCTGCAGGATCAAGTCAGCTTGGAAAAGGGCCTTGCCTCTTGTTTGGGGCTTATCAGATTAGGGTAAGAAAATGCTGCAGAGCTCATCCTTGAGTACTGAACTGAAATGGTTTCCCCAGCTGTAAACCATGAAGTGCTGTAAAGATGAATTTGTGCTCAGGTAACCTGATGTATTTAACTGTAACAAGCTAAAATTTTAATATATTTAACATAGCTTTGTTTGCATCCACCTGTCTTGGATGGAGTTTCATCTCTCACTGTAAGAGTGGAAGGGAGTGATAAATAGGAAGCAGAACCATGAGCTTTTACTTCCTGAACAGAACTGATGGGCTTAAACTTGATTGTTGCTCTTCTGTTAAGTGTCTGTGCCAAAAAATAAGTCCCTGGTGGCTTCTAAAAAAGCTCCATTTCCAGCCTATCTAGACAACCAACATTAACTGGCTAAAGTTCCTCTGGATTTGCTTCCCCTTGTGCAGTGTCCAGAGCTCTGTGTTGAAAGCCAAATCCCTGGAGGAAGAGCTAGAGGAAGCAAGGAACAACCTGAACCTGTCAGAAGAGAAGCGAGAGCAGATTCTTTGGCAGAACAAACAGCTGGTAGGTGCTCTTCCCTCTTGTGTCCCTTGTACAGCACCCCACACCTTGCTGTGACAGTGGTGGGGCTGCTCAGGCTGTTAAAATTCGGAAGGAAGATCTCCTCTGTGCCTTCAGTGAAGGCTCATGAGCTGCACCAGCCTCAGCTCTCCCCTTTTTGTGTGCTCTCTGAAACAAAGGGATTCAACACCACAAACAAACTGGGTGTGTTGTGGTCTGCTGCTTTCTGACTGTTGGACTTTACATGATAAAACCAACCTTGTTTTTCTCTTTTTCTATTTTTTTTTCCTCATAAACTTGATCAGCAAAAAGAAAATCAGTCTCTCAACATCAAAGTTACTTCTCTTCAGGAAGAGGTAAAATAAATCATGATTTGACATGTTCTTGCCTAACTAAAATTTGCCATTAAGAAATGAGATATTTGTCAGACTTTGAAGCCTTGCATGCTAATTAGGTTATCAAAAAATCTAACATTTTAAAAGGCTGATTTGTCATATAACTTTATATCTTGAGGTTGCACTGTGCTTCATATTTTCCACTTGCTGGGTAGGTAAGGATATCAGGTTAAGGAAACATAGGGACAGAGACAAATTACTTCTCACACCACACCACTTTGTCCGAGATTTATAGGCAAATTCCATGCATTTCTGGTTCCCACAGCTATAAATGCACAAACTCTATATTGAAACAATTTTAATCATTTCATATTCACTTGTGTTTTCTTCCATTTAGATCCAAAGGAGGAATCATGTCTAGAGCTGTAACACCAAAAATACATAACAAAAATAGTTTTAAAAATGCAGTGGGTGGGGTCTCCACTCACACAGGGATCCATTGACACCGGCCAAGGGACCTACAGGAGTTTTTTTAGGGAACGCAGCTCCATCAGTAGAGTATCTTTAGGCTTGTTTGTTATTCAGAGCTGTTCATTCTTTCTCTTTTTTTTTTTTTTACTGTATTAAAGCAAATATTTTATAAACCAGTTTTTATCAGGTGATAAAGTGTTTTAATGCTTGCTTACAGGCTGTATTTCAGACTACTCAGGGGGAAATGGAGAAACAGGTTAAATCAAACATGGTAAAGAAAAGAACCTTAAGATCAATCTTTCTGCAAACCTCCTTAGTCCAAATAGCTATTAAACCACATCTTTCTGAAAACAATTCTCATGCTGCAGGGCTGGCTTTTCTTTGGCTTTCCAGGTCTGGTAGTGGTTACAAATCACATTTTGAGGCATTTTCTCTTTTACCAGTGCTCTGGGTGGGAAAAGGAGCAGAAGCAGTTTTGGTGGGGCAAACACATGCAATGTATGTGCAAAAATGCTGGTAGTGCTTGAGAGTAGGCAGCAGCTTGGGGGTGGAGATGTCATTTTTGCCTGGTTTCTTCAAGGAGAAGCTGTCAATCCATTCAGCTGTGCCTAAACACTCTGTGTCTCGTTTAGATTATTAGGAATAGCATGGACACCAACGAGCTGCAAAAGAAGATTTTGGAGCTGTCTAAAAATGCAGCACAGCTTCAAGTAAGCATTCCAAAGCTGAGAGAAATAAAAAAAAATCCTGGATTGTAGTTGGTTCTAGTGAAGGGGGGATTTCTGCTGCTGGAAGGCAAACAGCCCTGAACCTCTCTGTGTTGAGGGACTGCAGTGAAATAATAGTTTGGAGAGTGTGACAGTTTTCACCAAGGAAGTTGCTGCCTGGAGGCTGAAAACTAGGCTGATAGAAACAATCCAGAGTTTCATTCTTTCCTCCAAGTTAAACTTTTTTTGGATACCTTTCCCTCACTATTCAAGAAAATACATTAAGGTCGTGTTTTTGAGAGTTGTTGATGGAAACATTGGCCTGGACCGACGAGAGGAACCAAAGGTGACTGAAAGCTTGAGAGTGCTTTCACTGTTTGCTGGGTACAAGATCTGTACTTTGAAAGAAACACCATAGCAGGTATTTGAAGATGAATTTGATTTTTCTAAGCAAGGAACGTTGATACTCTTTTCCCCTTCCTAGTAGGAAATAGGAACTTTTACAGACTTTTATCTTAGTCTGTACTGATGGATGGGGGTTTTTTTAATCTTTTCATTCTTCAGATCCAAGCCCATATCTATGAGAGCACTGTGGTGAATAAAGAGGCAAGCCTGATCCAGGTTAGTTGCTTTTTCTTCGTTATTGCCTGAAAACCACACAATCACAGAATAATTTGGGTTGAAAGGGAGCTGAACGATGCCTTGTTCCAACCCCCTGCCATGGGCAGCGACAGCTTCCACTGGCTCAGGTTCCTGGTCTGTGTTGATGGAAGTATTTGTAAAAAGGCAGGGCAGTAGTATTCACTGTGGCACTTTTATTTCTACTCTTCTCACACTGCAGAACCTGATGCTATAAACGGCTTCAAAGTAGGCGAGCTCTACTTTAGGACCTGGTTATGAGTCAGCATAATTAAAGGTTTCAGGATTTTTTAATTTTTTTTTAAATCGCAACCTATTAAAACAAACTTGTAAACTTCAGACAAAATATCCAGAAACTTCTAAAAGCTATTCCTTCAGCAGGGACCTAGAGAAGTTCTTTCCCTTCATATCTTTTACTGAAATTGTTTGTGTCACTAGAAATGGTGACTTGGAGCCCAATGGAAAAGGAAATTTGTCCTTTTATTGCTGAGGTGTAATTATCTAGGCTTTGCTGAGGAGTGAGCATTTCTGATGTTTTTAAACATGCATTTTATGCTAGAAAACAAACATATAAGACCATACAAATGTGCTGGTGTTCTCTAGATTCATGAATTATGCAAAGAGCCTCCTATGCCAGTGGAATTTCTACTTAGCAGAGCCTGCTATAAATCTCCTGATAAAATATTTGACTATTGGGCTCCCTGCAAAGTGACTGCAGCTGAATTCAAACAGTAAAAAAGAGAACAGAACTTCAGTGTGATCCAGTTGATAACTTTGTGACTGAGTGTTTTAGTAGTTTTGGTTTGGTTGGTTGTTTATCCAGAAGCAGCTTAAGGGCACAAATTTGTTTGTTTGTTTGTTTTTTTAATAGCTTTTACTTTCTCCTACTTGAATGATTCAAAGCTTTTGTGAGCTCAGTAGTATAATTTTATTTCAACAAGACTCTTAGTCTACTGACTAAATGAGAATTTTGAAAGTAGACTGCTAGATTACATGTGGATAAATGTGAGTGGTTGGTGTAATTTTGAAGAAACTGGTGTAGAAAACTGACTTTACTTTTTTGTTGGCGTATTAGGAATGATCAGGTCCTATAACCTCACTTTTCCTGGTTAGCTTTCTGTGCACTTTCATCTCTTTCAAAAACCTCAATGATTTTTTAAAGAGAGAGTAGGAAGGACTCATAAAAGTGAGAGGACAAGAGCTCCTACTTAAAAATTCTGTTTTCTCTTATAAATGCTGTGTCTGTGTGGTGTCTTATTGGAATGGCATAACCTGACTGGAGCTCCTTGCTGTGGTTCTTCTACCAATTCTTCAGTCCTGCCATGACGGCTGACTCTTTTTCAGCCTTTGTTAGGTCATACTTAGTCTACAGAGTGCTGCACTCTAATAATGAAAAATATGTAAACTTGGAACATTTGAAGGGTCAATTGAGATTTAAATTCATGCTAGCATCTAATATAGACCATGTTTTAAAGCAAAACTGGAGTACTTCTGTCTAGTTTGATCTGTTGGACCTGAAACCAGGTGAATAGTAAATTAAAGTACAGCACCTGGAGAACAGGATTTGTCTCCTTAATTTCACAATTTAGGTAGGAAAGGTCATCTGAGTGTTTTCTGTTAGTTAATATGCAGGATAACTCACTGTATTCTTTTAAATTCACAACTATCTTTATGTCATAATCAGGTTGCTGCTCAAGCTAAATCCTTTATCTTACTGCTGTGATGGAGGGTCAAATATAATTTTGTTGTTGTTGTCCTTTCCTCCACAATCTCTGCAGAAGGAGCAGGACATCAAGGAACTCAAGTTAACCATTGTGGAGTGCTCCTCGATAATAGAGGTATGGTTTGGGCTGGGTTTGACCTGTGCTGATCCTGCATGGCAAAGTCAGCCTCTAACCAAACCCCACGGATGTTCCAGACACTGCGGGCTGAGAAAAACAAACTGCTGGAGAACATCCAGCACATGCAGCAAGAGCTGATCTCGTGAGTATTGGGGCTAAATCCCAGGAAAGGCACTTCATCAGAAGCCCAAAAAAAAAGACTGATACGTATTTTTTTTCTCCTTCTTTTAGGAATGGCTTGAGTTTCCCATTGTTGTGTAAATTTAACAGCAATATTCCTGAAGGGATGAATTCACTGCATTGTGAGCTGGAGCTTGCACAGTCTTCTGAGGTATGAATTAAACCTTAAATTAATCTCTTCCCAGTTGTCTTGCATCAGCAGAGGCAGAACAAAGCTCATTCCCTGTAGATGGTTAGATAACTGGAATTTGAAGCCATTAATCCTGGCATGTAAGCACAGAATGAGAAGGTTGCAATATTGTTCCAAGCACCTTGGAGAAAGTCCAAAGTAGAGCAAACAAAATGTTTGTAGATATGAAAAAATTAGCTCATAGTATCCTAGAATGGCCTGGGTTGGAAGGAACCTTAAAGATCATCCAGTTCCAACCCCCCTCTGCTCTACAAAGTAAATCTGGAGGGGCTTGGGTCATGCATTTAGCTGGCAGAAGAACAGACTGATGGGAGAAGATATCAGTTTTCCAATATATAAAGGCTTTTATGCTGCAGAAAGTAACTGGCGGTCTGCTTCATGTGCTGCCTACACCAGACATGAACAATGATTTTTTCGATTGTGAAAGAGGATGCTCCTTTTTCTTTGAAGCTGGCTGTAGTGAGAAAGGAAATACAGCATTAGAGCGAGATTCTTGGTAAAGTTGTTGGGTCTTAATCCAATGTATTGCTAAGAAACTCTGAAAAGCACCTCTGATGCTTATATTTAAATTAATAAAATAAGTTATTTATGTAAGCAGAAGAAAATTAGACTAAAAGACTTTAATCAGAATGATTTACTTACAATTACTTGTACAGTGCACTAGCTATTAAATCAATACTTTTCCAAGCTAATAATTGTTAAACGGAGTTTGTTGTTACTCACCCATATTGATCACCATGGGGAAGTCTCTTTTGTCATCTTTGAGGGGTGTGCCCTGCATGCACACCCTGCCAGAAGGGTTGTGTCAGAAGCCCCTGACTTTAAGGAATGGGACTGGGTTTTTGTGGTATAAAGTGATTGACTGTTGATCTTTCCAGGCCAGCTGTGCCAGCTCAATTGTGTCCTCTGTCAGGAGCTTTTCCTCCCATTTCCTCACTGGTGCCAGTTTCTGTCAGGAAACATTGTTCTTCACACCCTCAGAATTTTTAATTTTGGGATGGAGGAATCAGGCTGGTCTTTGCCTTCTCCAACACCAACAGCAGAATGATACCTCCTTATCAATCCACCACTGATAATTTTTGCAAGTAGGATATTGTTGAAGCTGTTTTACACCAGTTTAGGCAGAGCATCCTGTTCCACTTACGGCTTTGGTTCCGATTTTAAACTGAGCTATTCTGTTCCAGTTTCCTTAGACAATCTATGGAGTCCTGTCCTTCCCTGTGTGCTGTTTTCCCTTCAGATCCAAGCTGTGCAGCACAGCTGACAGCAGAGAGATGCTGCTGAGTGATTTCTGCTTGGTTTTGTACCAGGTGCTCTTGCAAGGAGTTAGCACGTATAGCACCAACTGCAGAAATGTACAAATGAACTAAAACTTCAGGCCCACAAAGGAGAGGTATGTTTGGCTAGGCAGCTTTGAAGACTGAAGGTATCATCCCATATTGCAGCTCCCCAGAGCCTCAGTGAATCACTCTGTTTGCCCTTCAAACACTGCAGTGAGACACGATTGCACCTGTGTGGAAGGGCTCTGCTTATTCATCACTTGGTAAAGGCTCCTCTGACTAAAGAGAACTAATTACTGACTTCCTCTTCCCTACCCTGACATGAATATTTACACTGGATCGCTCAGCAGCTTGGCTGGCTTGCCATTTTTTCCTTTTTTTAATCCTCATTGATGTGATGGTTTCGAAAACGCTTTTCTAAGCCTCAAGTTTTGGTAGCTCTGACCTTCCAGTAAACACAGAGCAAGGGTACTTCAGGAAAGCCTAAATGTCACTGATGCTGGTTGGAAATAAGGGGATGTCAAAACAGACTAGCTGGCTCTTCCATCTCTTCAAAGATTATCAGGACTGAGTGGACATCCCTGGATGAAACACTGGACCGTGAAGTGCTGCTTCTGCTTCAGGGGCCGGAATATGCAGGAGAAAAATTCAAGACTATCATGGAAAACCTGGTCAGTGGCAAAGCCTGCATGGATAAGGGTGTTGTCTTTGATCAGCAATTTAATTAGGAATTCTCCAGGCATTGGTAATCAGATTACGTTTGCTCCTTTTGGAAAAATAAGAATAGTTTGAGGTGTAGGGAGGGGTCATATTTTAACAAGATCACTTGGCACCTCCTCTAATGCTAATTTATATCCTGGGTAATTCTGGGCACAGTTGTTTTAGTTGAGCACTAAAAATGCTGGAGTTTAGAGAGGTTGTTTGGAGGTTTATTTTGTTTTTCAGCAAGAGGAAGCCTCTGAAGCAGAGGAGCTTGTCATGGCTTCATTAGAATGGGTGAAGGATCCTGATGAGGACATGCAACAGGCCTGGGAAGGAAAACTTGTGGTGAGTAACAGTTCCTCTGAAGGATTTAGTGGAATGGTGGGGCTGTACAAAAACTCCATGTGGGTATCTTGCTGCTGCATGCTGTGTGTGTTTATTACTGGAGATCAGAGTCCATCTGTGGGCCAGAGATGGCTGCATGGAGAGAAATGTCTCCTTTTACTGGGGATTTGGGGGGAGGAAAGGATGATTGCTGTTCACTTACACTCTCTCCTCTTACTGGCTTGTCTCGTGCAAGAGCTCCCTTAGTTAAAACTCTGTTGGAAGGAAAGGGTAGGTGAAGCAGGTCAATTAGCAGAGGAGGCTTTATAACCAAATTTCCAAATCAAAACCTCTACGGAGTTTATTTTGTTGTGAAAGGCAGAGAGTTCTGCTTTTACTGGGCATAGCCCACAGGAAAAATTTCAACAAAACATTGCTTTACAACTTAATCTTGCATAATGTATTTCTCCTACTCCTTATACCTCTAGTGGAGCTTGCAAGCAGAGCCTTTTGCTCAAGGTACAGGTAAAAATATTTTCCCTGTGTAGTAGCAAGTGCCTGTGGACACAACTCTTGTTCCCTCCTCCTCTAATCTATAACAGCACAGTTTCTGAAATTTCCATCTTATTGGCTGTGGCTTTTTCTGTAACCTGCTCCTTTCTGCTTATCTGTTGTTAGGGATGCTCCAACAACCCCAAACTGTACATTAATGCTCTTTTGGAGCTCCCTAATGGATGTCATTAATTAATTCCTCTCCCTTGGGTGACGGCAGGTGCCAATGGGGAAGCGCTGCTTGAGGCTGTTGGCTCTTTGGGCAGAGAGCTGCCCTTCTTTTATCCCTCTAGTGCTGCAGAACGGTGTAGCTGGGCCTCTTAGTGTTTCCTGGGCAGGGCTGGAGTAATCATTGGGAGCCATCCAGTCCCAGAGCCAGTTTTTTTAATAATTTTTCTTCAGGTAAATCCTGAAACCTTGCCCTTAGAGGAGGTGTAGCCATCTCACTCTCTTTGCCCAGATGTGACTTTGGGTAGACTCTAGCAAACTGCTGGCTCATGAATTGCTGTAGCTTTTGGACTGAAAACCTCCTCTTTCAAAGCTGTCAGAGCTGAAAAACTCTTGTGAAGTTACATTCACATGGGGATCATATTCTTGTTAAACATGTGAAGATAAAAAACTTTTGGTGTGGGGGTTGGAGTTGATTGTGGTAAATAAATCCTATTTTGGCTCCTAAAGAGCGATGCGTTTGGAAACTGAGCTAACAGAAGATCAAGAATGAAGAAAATTTTTTAAAAATAAAAGTTCCCATCCTTTAGGGTGCCATGGGGGATGGGAAGTGACTTCATGTCAGAAATTACCTTCGCTTAGACAGAATAAGCTAGATATGTGTGAAGTTTTGTGCATGGAGCTGAACAAGAGTGCATCCAAAAAAAGGAGAGAGATTCAAAGCAGCTTCTTCAAAGTAGCCTCAGACAAAGTGCAAGGTCCAAGATTTAATTAGTTTGTCAACAAAAGTTGTCACTAGAAGCCTTGCTCACCATTTCCTGTGAAATATACTATGGACATGTTTTGCTGGGGTTCAGTATTTTTAAAAACATTTTAGAGGCTATTAGACACAAAGCCAACTTGAAGTATGCTTATGTTTTTGTGCATGTGTACATATATTTAAGTATATACAGTGACAGCAAAATATTCACCCTCTACTGGGAGATAAAGCTGGTACACATGCCATGAGTCTATACCACTTCAGGGTCAAAATTATGGTATTTCTATCAGTGAGTGCTGCCTGCCTTGGCTGAGAAGCAGATCCTCAGGATGTGGGCAGTCACACATGGTCACATCCCATGTCACCAGAGGAAACCTATCAGTGAAAACCGCCTTATTTTTTTTTTTCTTCTTTTTAAAAAGCATTATATTTTTTTTATTTGAAGCTCATGAGCATCAGACTCCAACTTGCAAGCAGATAATGTGGCCCGTATTTGTAAGATTGATGTCTTCCCCTCAGAATTGCTGCAAAATCCCAGAAATATAAACTTCATTCTTTCCTGACCTCTGTTTGACTCTCATTAAGCGTTCTTTAAAAGCTGAGGATGCTCTTTCATGTGTTCAGTTGAGCAAGGTCAGAGACAGAACACTGGATTCTTCTTCTCATTACTTTATACTGCAAGTCACTGTCCAGAGAAGTAGACAGTTCAGTGTTACCTAACACTCAATTTTTACCCTTTTCTACAAACCAGAGGTAATCTAAAAAGCCTTTGTGGTGGGGATCATCCCTGGGTCAGATCATCTACTAGGTGTGTATGACAAACAGAAATATGGTTTTATTGGTTCCTGGTTATTTCATTTATTTTGCAGTAAAACGAACTCCATTTGGTACCAGTGGACTCAGCTGTACTTTGAGGAAAGGGCCACAGAAGACTAAATTATCAATTTTACAGCTTCCTGCAAGATGATCTTTATTAAAACTTCCTTTTATGAGCTATGGGGTTTCTTGCTGCACCTAGGCACCTTTTATCTTTATTCTGATAGTGTGGGATGGAGGTGATGATATTAATTGGTGGAGCAGGGAACTCCATTCTCACCATGTAAATTAAGGCTCTAGCTCATTCTCTGGCTCTGCTCCTCCTCTAACCACATGGCAACTTCAAAATTCCACAGGCTCTCAAGCAAGAACTAGGAGAAAAAAGACATCTTTGGACCCAGAAACTCCATCTTCTGGAAAAATGCAAGGAATCCTTAGACAAGGATTTTATTCGAGTGGCAAGCAACCTGAGGAGAACCAAGACAGAACAACTTCACCTGAGGAAAGAGCTCTCTGCTAGGTACCCCTTCAAAGCATGTGTGTCCTTTTTTAGGAGGGGTTAGAGTTTGGTTGTTTTGAGGGGGTGGGTTGGTGGTTTTTGGAGTTTTGTTTTGTTGGGTTTTTTTCTGGTTGCTTACCTGTTTAGTTATCTTGTTTTGGGGTGGGCTTTCTTGTGGAACAAAGTCTACTTAATTCTCAAGAATTTTTTTTTTTCACAGAGGAAGTGATCTGTTTTGGAGAGTGGATCTGGTTTTATCACAAGGTCTACACTGTGTGGGAGTTAAGGCTTGTGTCTGAACTGATGCACAGTCTTGGAGGTGTCTCTGAAAACAACAGGGAGACCACAGCCTGAGAAGTTAAAGCATGAGGGCACTGCCTATCGAGCAGGTGCAGCCATTAAAAAAACCTGCTGGGTTTGTGTGAAGCAGGAGGGCTGTTAAATATCTGTCTGCAGGTATTTTTGCTGTGGGATACAGTTGCTAGGCTCAGGGAAGATGATGTCTCAATTTCCCAAGGGTGTAACTTCAATGAGTTGTCATTAAACGTGAAAATGTAACTTTTTTTGGCATGTGGTTCCTTCTATGAGTTGTGATCTTAGAAACAGGATCACAAAATGGCCTGGGCTGGAAAGGACCTTAAAGATCATCCAGTTCCAAGCCCCTGCCATGGGAAGGGCTGTCTTCCACTAGACCAGGTTCCTCCAAGCCCCATCTCTGGGTTTGGGATGTCCCTAGGGCTTGGCAATCCCGAGAGCTGATGCAGAGCAGTTGTGCCATGCTTCTGCCTGACTTACCTTCCACTGGACCACCTCCTATGTGCTCTCCCTCCACTTGGAAAAGAGCTGGCAAAAATACTGATGGCTTGGTTTCTTAAAGCTGTCTGTGTCAAAATTGTTTGTGATGAAAGGAAAATAGAATTTAAAAAAAACCAAACTGAAACGAGTTAGGGAGGAAATAGGGAAAGGTTTCTGCAGTGGAAAAGAAGGGTTTCATTGAAAACCATCCTCTTTAGCATTGGTTCTGATGGCCTCTGCTTGCTGTCAAGTGAAATTCCCTCTCAAACGTGAGGAAATCAATCCAATGAAGCAGTAATAGCTCCAGGGTATCTTTTTCTAGAATGACTGACTCTATATCCATCCACTATTTCTCCCTGAGAGAACACATTCTTTTGTCAAAATTGCAAAAGCTTGCCCCACTGAGCTCTTGCTCCTTGACAGTTCTCTGGTGAGTCCCCTGTGGTGCTCAGAAACACCACAGAAAGCCTTCATCTCCTTCCTGCTGTAAAAAAAACCTGTCTGATTCCGTGGTGCTGCATCCTGGGGAGCTGCAGTGTGTAACAGCTGGCTTTTGGTGCCTGTCCCAGCAGCCAGAGTGTGTCACCTCCTGGGCCAGCCTGCTCCGAAATGTCACCGTGGTTTGCGCTCTCTCGCCCCGCAGGCAACGCGAGGTAGAAACTGCCAAACAGCTACAAGAAGAAACTGCTGGCCAGGCAGAAGCCCTGCGTTTAGAGCTGCAAAAAGCCACCCAGCAGCTGGAGGATGCCAGCAAGCACGTAAGGGGCAGCCCAGTGCCCTCTGTGCGGGGAACCAGGGGATGCAGAAGGGTCGCGTCCAACGCGCGGATGCCCTTGGGGAAGGGAACCGCGCGTTCGGAATGGCGTGCCTCCCTGCAAAAGTGGAACCAGCAGAGGAAGTAAAATTTGAGGGGGTGGTGACAACAGTTTGCTGATGAAAGAGGCAGCATTGCATATTTGTGGTGGCTTTAAAAAAAAAAAAAAAAAGAAAAGAGGGAAAAAAAAGGGCCCAAAAATAGCTTCCATACACAGTCCACCCCAACGTAAAAATGCAGAAGTTCAGAGGGAGCTTTATCACTTCCTGAGAAAGAACAGATGCAGTTTGGTTTCATTTACATGAACTGTAGAGCTCCTTGTGCTAACCAGGCTGCTTTATTTTATTTTTTTATTCCTTTCTTTTTTCCCTAAATATTGTTTTGCGCTTAGGCGGAGGATCAAGTTGAAGCATTTCACTCTGCTTGTGAGGAAGCAGCATCCTTGAAGAGCAAGTTGGAGGAAGCCATTTCCGAGCAGCAGAAGCTCAGGGATGTGAATGCAGATTTAGCAAGCACTTGCCAGTTCCTTCAGGAGAAGGTGGAAGACCACAAAAGTGAGTAACTTTTGGCAATGTGCCAGCATTCACTTTTTGCATGGGCAAGTACTTTGGGGTTTAGTTACATCAAGAGAAAACAAGATTGACCTGCAGGTCATCCAGTTAAATGCTCGGAGGAGTCTTGCTTGTTGTGTTGAGATTTTTTTTTTTTTCCCCCTCCTTTTTTTCTACTTTTCTTTCTCCTTGAGAAGAGGTGCCACAATTTGAGCTGAGAAGCTGGTGGGATCCCAAGGGGGGAGTGGGTGTTGGGACCCACCAAAGCTTCAGAAGCTCCCCAAAAAACCCCAGTCCTAGGAGGGGGATTAGTAACCCCACGGGTGGCACAGGTACTCCTTTACCTAAAGTGCTTCTCCCTACCTTATCCCTAATAAAGCCATCCCTCTTTCTTGAGCTTCCTGAACCAAATAGGCTTGATTTCTGTACATTCTGTGTTCTGCTTGTGTTTGCTCTGTGTTTTTGAATATCTGTGTGGTGTTAGGCTGCTCTCTTTAGTGGAAAGCAATCCTGTCACTGCCCTGTACACGTGCAACTTCTGCCACAGAGCCATGGAAACTTCACATTGCCTCTTTCTTACTCACTTCCTGAGTGAGCACCAGCACCTCAATAACCTGGGCAATTAAATAATGCAGAGGTCTGAGTCCAGAACACATGGTTTTTTTCTTTCCTAACCCTGGAGTCTGATCACTTTCTTACAGAAAAGGGATTTGACTGATTTAAGCCCTCTGAATGTTTTGGCCTCAGGCATGCACTTACCATATATGCTCAACATGTGTCTGCATTGCAAACAGCTCCACGTGAAACCACAGTTTGTCTTGCAGGAAAAATTCTCTGGGATCCTTTGCTGTAGTTCTAAGGAACAACTTTGTAGTGATATGGCAGAAACAGCCCCAAACTGTGCTTGCTCCACTCTGATCAATGTTTTGGTGTTGCTCATGTGTGTATGCCTGTGTTGCTTCCATGCTTCCCTCAAACTGTGCAGCTGCTTTATTTTGCTCTTAGCATGAGGCAGGACAGTGGAAATAGTTTGTCATTTTCCAGCTCTGAAGACATGAAGCTCTTCTGTAGAGTGAGCTTGAGTAGATTGAGAGAGAACCCTAGATTTGTGAGACTGGTGCCACTGTGAATAAAAAAAACCCAAAATCCAAACAAAACAAAAACAATCAAAAAACCCAATAACAATAACCAAAAAAAAAAAAAAAGAAAAGAAAAAAAAACCACCTGAAAATGGCTAAGACATTGGCTTTAAACTACTTCAGTTACTTTACAGAAATCTTTCTGTAGATAAATAAACTGGCAGACGTGAATAGAGGTTGCAAAGCATTATGAAGACCAGGGCTGACAAACAAGGCTGGCACTGAAGGAAAAGATGAACATGCTTTATGTTGTTTCCTGTAGAAAGCCAGACACCAGGTCTGGTGCCTCTTCTGACTGAAGGGCTGGGCTGTGGTATCCTCCCCACCTACCCATTCCAATCCCCTACTTCCTCCCACCTGCATGGTAAGAGGGGGAAAATGCTTCTAAATACCGAGCCATCCATCTGTACAGGATGTCAGGTGGAAAGGCCAAACGCTTCCCTTTCCCTCAGCGGTAAGTGAGGGATCTGTTTCCACAAGGAGCTGTGGCATCCTAACACTAATGATGTGAGGAAGCATTGCCTGTGATTTGCAGGTGAAGATGTCCAGAGTTTTCTCTTTCCTGGGAAAAGAACTGTTGCAGGTTTAACCAGACTAATGCAAACTGCAATAAATTCTGATAAGGAGTAGCTAGAGATGCTGTAACATCAGACTGCTCTTTATCAAGTTGTAAGGAACCCTGTTAGACTTGTAAATGTCTCTTCATAGCAACTGCTAATGCCCTAAGATGGGAACTGCTGCAGAGGCGACTCTGTGAATTGCTGTGCCAGGTATGGTGCCCTTTGCTGGGAACAGGAAAGGTGGGCTTGCACAGGAGGGGCTCTGGTGGAAGGACAACACAGCTGAGGCCAGCTTCAAACAAAGATACCAGGCAGCACCTTGTATCTTTTCTAAAACATGCATTTGTATGTCCAAATCCGCACATGGTTTTCCTTATTCAGCCTTCTGGGAAAAACGTGTCAGGACTTACAGGTGTGGTGTTGGTCTTTGCTGTGAGCAATTCTTGGTGATTGTATCAAAAGGGGCTGAGGGAAACCTTCCCTGGTGCATTGGTGTGATTTTTTTTTTTTTTTTTGTCCCACAACCAGCCCTCGCTTCTGCAGACAGGCTTGAAAACAAATGTTTAAAATGTCATAATGTAAGATTTTTTTCAGTATCCATATATTGGAACAGGCAGTGAAACAGTTATTAAGCATTTGTGGCCCTCTGTGGAGAAATATGTTGGAAATTACATAACTCTGGAGTGCTTTGCTTTGAATAAAATTACTTGCTTCAACTTTGGGAGGGGGTGGAGGGGGAAACATTGTGGAGAGAATTTTTTTTCCCAACTGGCTCTAGTAAGGAATGCTATAGCTGAGGATCTGAGCACTGTGGATTCAACACAAACCAACAAGGTATTTAACAGCAAACAGAAGATCCTGAAATGTCCCCTAGGCTGTGACAGGGGCATCAGAGGAGCAGTCAAAACTGGGCCAGCTGCACAGGAATAAGACTTATGTTTGTACTTGAGAATTAAAGGCTGAAAGTAGCAAGGGGAAATAACTGCAGAGTTTTGCAGCTGCAGTTTTGCAACTGATAGCTGCAAGTAGTTCAGTTTGAAAGACAGAGTTGCATTTTGCTCAGAATCAGTTGTAGTGCTCCTTCTGCGTTTTTCCTTTGGGTTTTTGTTTTTCCTTACCTGCCTACCTTAAACTCTCTCTATTACAACAGTGCTGTGCAGAGTTAGAATCTGACTACGCTCTGCTGCCCACATCAGCTGAACATGTAAAAGGGAAGGTAAGTGTGCTTGCTGTGATCGTTGCTGAGCTTGTTAAAATGAGATGTTGGGTTTATTTGGGTGGGGGTTTTTTCTTCATCACCTCAAGGAAATAAATAACTTTCCTCGTGAGAAACTTTGAGTTAAACATTCACTAAAAATAGTTTGAGATCGATATCTGTGTGTATGTGCGTGCAGGTGTTTACATGCACACAAAAGCATATTCCAAACGTTGCTGCAAAGCAGGTTCCCACTGCCTCTGAAGCACAACACAGCTTGGTCATAAATTGATTTTTGAGAAGGATCAGAGTCTGAGGATGGAGCTTCTTCCAATTTCTTTTCCGTTTTTCATTGTTTGAGCAACATTAGGTCAAAAACAGCTGTGCACATGTTGCTTCAGAAGTTTTCTTAGATGCCATCTTCAGATGACACCTCTTGGCTTGTCTAAAATAGTGTGTTTTGGATTTTTCTTTTTTTTTTTTTTTTCCTTTTTACTCCCTTCACAGGGTTTGAGTGGTTTTTTTGTTGCTCCTCCCTGGCTCATCTTGCCTGGCTTTGTAGGATTTATTTCCAGACCTATCTTGAACCAACACATTTTGTTGCAAGTGTAAAGTTTAGTTATCCTGCCCCTTCCTGTGACTGTTCTGCCCATTAAAGATATGAGCTCTTCTGCTTTTCTAGACAAAAAAGCCACAGGAGATGTATTTGTGTAACTGTTGGTGTTACATTATGCAGATGCCTGTGTGTGGGGGGAGTTGGTGGCATTAATGTATTCAGTGTGGTGGAACAGCAGCGCTTCTTATTTTTTCAATTAGCAGCTCCATTGCTCCAAACAACCATGGAGGGAAGGACCCACCTCGTGCTCTGACTTTCCCTGGGAGCTGCCCTCGGGTATTTCACACTGGCACGGCTCTTCTCTGCTAGGTAAGTCCTGGTAGTTTTGGACATTTCTCTGTCTTTCACCCGAAATATAGGAAAAGTCTCAACAGTGCTGAGTGTGCTGCTGCAGTGTGGAGAATCTGTTGTGGGCTTTAACCTCTTTCTGCGTGTAATCCAGGAACCTGAACCATGATTACAGAGCTGGCAGTGAAAGGCCTGAAGAGGTGGCTGTCTGTCAACCTGACAGACAGTTCCTAAGATCTTAAGGAGCTATTGATGTAAATCATATATCCAGGTATATTCCTGACAGGATGCTTGTCAGTCTGGATCCAGAGGGTGAGAGTTCTGCTCTTCCCGGTCCCTCTGGCTGGCACACCCTGAGGTGTCCTGCTCCTTGGCTGCTGAGCTGAGGGTAGTCCTGGTTTAACAACGTGGACAGTAACTGAGCTGCTGAGAATAAAATCACAGAGTGAGAAAATGGTTTGGGGAGGGACTTTAAACACCATCTAGTTCCATCCTCCTGCCATGGGCAGGGACACCTTCCACTATCCCAGGATGCCCAGAGCCCCATCCAGCCTGGCCTTGGACACTGCCAGGGATGGGGCAGCCACAGCTTCTCTGGGTAACCTGTGCCAGTGTCCACTCAGCCTTCTCTTCTCCAGGCTGAACTGTCCCACCTTTCCCAGCAGATTGTATTTGTTACTTTCTGCTGCTTTCCTGAGCTGTTCGAATTTCCCTGCAACTTCCAAGCCTCATGAGGATTAAAAGCAGCCACTGACAGCTATGCATTGCAGGGCTGCAGAGTGGTGCAGCGTTTGGGATTTCACACACAAGCATTTTCCCTGCTGGTACCACACAGAGGTTCTTCTTACATGGGCTATGAATGTTTGAGTAATTCCAGGCCACACTGATTGGTGTGGAAGTAGAAGTTTCTTTGCTTCTCTTTTTCAGAGCACTCTGCTGCTCTGAGAGGGATGTTTCAGCTTGCCAAACTCTCCATCTACAAAACAAGCTGAGGCCACACAACCAAACCCTTTCTTACCAAGATAGGAGTTGTCTTATAAATCTCTGCTTTGTTGGTCTGCTTCTTGATTGTTTTAGAGATAGCCAAAAAATTGACTTGTAACTAAATCCAAGTCCTTTGCCAAGCACTGCATCTCTTCATGCTTTTCCTTAACAGATGCTCTGACCTTGGAGACCTCCTGCCCAAATAACCCTCCTGGGCACACCTGGGACCAGCGCTGCAGGCAGAGCTCTGGCAGCTGCACCTTGGAGAGGTGTCATGTGGGACACGTGTCTAGCTCAGATGTGACATCAGGACAATGCAGGTAAGGTGGCAAAGTCACCTCTTTGGGGTGAAGAGGGGGAAGAGTCAACAGGGTCTAGCAGATTCCATGTGCTGGGTTCAGCTGCAGGGGCCTCCCTTAGAGGGAACACTGGACACCTGGTGATCAGCTCATGATGATCCAGGGAAACACTTTGCTTCTATCCACAGCTACCAAAATTCTTTACTGGAACTGCTGGCAACAAGCCAAATACAGTGATGGGGTTTCTACTTCATGCTGGAGAACTGAGACATGATTTAGGCATTCTTGTCTATTTTCCATGTTTAACCCACAGTTGGCATTCCCGTTACGTGCCAAAAATCCTATTGGCTTTGAGGAGTCACTTTTCTTTTTCTGCAGGGCTTAGAGCAGGAATTCTGAGGTCCTTGCCTATCAAGCTGCCTCCTTAGATCTTTAAAATAGAGATTAAACTGCTTGAGACTATGAGAGCTGAAGTGAATTGCAGTGAATATTTTAGAATATAAGGATGTTCCTGAAGGTGCAGAAGCAGGCAGTCTGCAGCAAGAGACTCAGCAGCTCTCAAAGCTTTTGCCACTGGTTTTCTGTAGAACTGTGGAGGAGGTTGGGAAAAGGACTGTTCGGGGGAGGAGGGATTGATGCTGGTGATGAATTTGTCTTTCCCTGAGAGACCAGCTGACTGACTGCACAGAGAGTGGTGACTTCAGTCGTTATGTGCTTAAGGAAAATGGGCACTCTATCTCTCTGTTGTTTGGGCAATATGCAAATAAAGCCTGTGTTGCCAGGTGGAAAATATGCTCTGCCGATGACTATGCTGATGCAGACCTTCCTGTTTCCATTACAATGATGGACTCCTCACTTGCCGAGGTGAGTGCTGCCTCTGATGCCCCAGATGTGGTTTTGAACAGGCTCGAGCATTTCATGCCTTGTTCAGGCCCAGATGGCTCAGCTATAAATCAGCACTGCTCCACAGTGGATGGAGCTGGCCTCAGTCAGCAGGGTGCTGTGGGGGGTGTTTCCTTCTGTTTGGGCATGTTTCTGCAATACCTTGGTTATAAAACCCAATGTCTTTGTGTTCATGTGCAACTGGGTCATGCTTTTAACTGTGGAGTGTTTTAAATGTGGTTTCAAGGCTGGAGACAGTGCTGGTTCAACCAAGGAAGAACTGGGTGTTTCAGCTCTTTTTCTCCACCTGCAAGGAGCCACAGGATGCTCCAGTTGGGAGTACTGCCTTTCTCTGCTCTTTCTGCCATGGGCACCGTGTAACAGCTGGAAAATGCCATCTTTGCTGTAGGGGAGCTTTCCTTCAGCTGATGTACCCAGCTCTGCCTTCACTGCTGCCCTGAATCCTGCACCTACAGCTTGAGCTTGCAGTTTTCTTGTGGCAACAGCAAGGGAAAAAATGCAGCTCAGCACACCTAAGCTGTGCCTCAATCCTCACTGTTGAAATCTAGACCTCAGCTCCACCACACCGAGCTTCTAATGAGCTTTACAAACTCCAGTATTGGTGAGGATGGTGGAAGAATATTGGTCAGTTGTTTCTGCAGACCTGGCAATAACTTTTGGGACTACAGAGCAGCCAGCCTCTGGGTGATCCTGGCTGGTGTGTGGTACCTGTGAGTACAGTATGGTCTGGTTGTAGTGGTAAATCAAAGCAGAAAGTGCAGTGAGGGTAGAAAGTAAGAGTTCTGGGGACTCTGTGGTTTCAGCACACTGGGGTGTAGAGCAGGTGAAGAACTCCCAGCTTGTGCTGCTACTTAAGTGCCCTTAAAGAGGATCCTCTCAAGTGTTCCTGCTTCATCCAGTCCTTCTGGAAAGTCACAGCTGTGCAAAGGTTGGTGAAGCACCTGTGCTTTGCTGCTCCGCGGCTTTCTGTAATTCCAGCTGGGCTCCAAAATGTAATTTGCCATTCTTGTTGTCACTTCTTAGTATAAGCTTTGCACATTAATGTTCTGAAGGGGGAAAATGAAAATGTTAAAACTTGCCCCAGAGAAAAGGCAAATGGGCTGTGCCCAGTATCTGTTCTGAACACTGGCACATAGGAAAATTTGAATATCCTTGTTCAATAGGAAAAGTCTCCCTAGTTTTCATGGACTTTTATTACACTGCAGTTGCAGATGTATTTGAGCAGGTCAGCATGTAAGTGACTCAGATTATTTGTGTTAAATCATTGTCACCATGGAAGTTCAGGGGCTGCTTAATAAAGGAGCACCTGTGAGAGCCAAGTCAGGCCTGGGCTTTGTTATTGTTTGTATTTATAAATGTGGAAGTCATGCCACAGACTGAAAACCAGACAGGTCTTCCAAATGTTAATGACTGTTTGGGAGGAGTTGTATCAGACTATGGGCTGAGATAGAGAACCCTTGGATTATTATACTAATCAGAGGGATGGAGGTGGGGGAGGTGATTAGGGATGTGCTTCAGGATCTTCTTTGGCTGTTCTTCCTCATGAAAGGACTGTGCCATTCCCCAACACCCTGTGCAAACAGATTTTACCGTGAGGGTGGTGAGGCCCTGGCAGCGGTTGCCCAGAGAAGCTGTGGCTGCCCCATCCCTGGAAGTGTCCAAGACCAGGCTGGATGCTGGTCTGAGCAAACTGGGATAGTGGAGGGTGTCCCTTCCACTGGTTGGATCTTTGATTTTTAAAGTCCCTTCCAACCCAAACCATGGTGTAATTCTATCTTATTAAGAAATCTAGAACGTGATATTTCTCTTTTATTGGGATTTTTCTTTTCCTTTATGTGGAATACATGGGAGCTACAGTCCTGGTAACAAGTTTAGGATATTTAAAAACCTTCATTAAGGGTTTTTCTTCATTGCAAACAGAGACCAGTGACCCTATGCCCATCCGGGGAGGGACAGGTCATGTATATCTTCATGTATAATTTCAGTCATTTCTAGGTGATCCAAGGGCTTTTCTGTTTACTTGGGTGCTGTGTGTTAGTTTTCAAAGCCCTGTAGTTTTCTTTTCTTTCCAACATGATGTTATTCTCCCTCCCCAATACTCCTGCAGACCCAACGGCCTGAACAAGGCAAATGCATTGCTGTACTTCCTCAAGCTTATGAGACTTCAAATAATAATAATAAAAATAGCCTGAATTTGCATTAGAGGAACCATCCACCTGGCTGGGGCAGGGCTGTGCAGGAGTAGCCTAGCTGCAACAGGGCAGGGAGGAGGGAAAAGGCACTTCCTGATGCTGGGAGCAGCTGGTCACTCTTAGGAGTGACCAGGGCCCTTGGATACCTTCTGTTCTCATTTGCTGTGTTTCCTGTGTCCTCTGAGGGCATTTGAGGGGGTAGGAAAGACACCAGAACATAGGCAATCATGCTGATGTGGTTTTTCTGTTGCTTCTCCACAGTAGTGCTCTTGGGTGCTTGCTGTGTAGGGAGCTGTCCGACCTCCTTCCTCCTCTTCTTGGAGAGAGGAGTGGGTTTGGGATGGTTTTGTTTTCTATTTGGCACTTTTCTTCAAAAGTGGGTGTAATACAGCACAAGTCATTACCAACTTAACCCTTTAAACCTCATTAGACCCCTCTGTATTTTCACCCATAGAGACCAATCGATGAACAACCAAATGAGCAAGCTGGAGCTTTCCAGGATGAAATGAGGAAGAGGGAAATTGCACATAGAGCACCTCCCTCAAAATTAAAAACCCCAAGAGGATATTGGTTTTGTCTGTGATGTGATACGGCTGAGGTCCAAAACCACACTGTGGCAGCTAGAGGAACATGAGCACAACTGCCAGCTCTTAATTGCTTTGTTCCTTTGCTGTTTGCACACCAGGGAGGCTTTTGAGGCCTCTGAAGGGGCTGGGTAATTTTTATACATAATATTGTAAAACTGGATCCCCTCAAAGGCACTCACTAAGATGTACAACACAGCACACAATTTTTCTGTGTTCTGAACCACCTACTTGCTCATGCTGTGACTATTAACATTTTTATTTACCTAATGAGTCTGATCCCTACAGCCAGGTGAAGCTCTGTGCACCTCCCTTGTAGGTTTTGAGCTTGAAAATGGATCTCTCCTGATGCACAGAGTTCAGATGGAACAGTGGTGCTGCAGTAACATGTTTGTTGGTCATTGGAAATGTGCGTTAAGAGCAAACCATGGAGTCGGGAACCAAAACGCATCTCTGAGTGTGACATTCCTGCAATGGCTTTAGACTAGTGGGTGAATCTGTGCACTTACCAGTTAGTTCTTCACTGCTGGAATAGTTTGGGCACAGCTGGGAAAGTTAGTTTTGGCATACAAGTTTTATACTGGCAGTTATCGCTCTGATGCAAACTCTTTTCTCTCTCTCTGAAGATTGACCGTGGGGAGCCGACACCATCAGCTGCTCTGATCCCATCCAGGTCAGGTCTTGTGCAAGATTCAAAATCCTTTATCAAGATCTGTATCATGTGGATGAGTATCTGAAAGGGTTTTGTTTTGGCAGTGATCACTTAACATCAGTCCGAGAAGCTCTTGCATCCTCAGTGGAAAGCGCGGTGTCGATACCGGGTGAGTCCATAATTTGGGACGCTGGAAGTCCTGAATGTGCCCAAGTCTGTGTGTTTCCTGAAAATAAAAGCTGTGTTTTCTGCTGTCTGATGTTGCAGGCTGCCTTGTTATGGAGCAAAGAACATTCAAGGGCTTACACGAGAGAGGGGAAGATGTGCCAACTTCTGCAGCAACAGAGACAAACAGCGACAAGGACCCAGCTGCTCCCGTGTCAGGTACAGTGACTGCTGCACCACCCACGGCAGAAATGGTTTGCTTCCAGCACATCTTTGAAGTGAGGAAGCTGAGTAAGAGCTACAACATGAGAATTTCTATTTTTGCAAGTATTTTCACCTGTTAGGGCTCTCAAGCCTCCCTGAAGCTGAGTAGGAATAAAGTTTCTTACCCACTTTACCAGAGTACTGCAGGCAGGGAGCATGAAATGACTCGGTGAGATCTTGGGGCTTGCTCAGCTGGCAAAACACTGAGTTGGGTATAAAATCTCAGACAATTTTGACAAGAGAAAACATATTTTTATGGGTTTGAACAGTTATTTTGTTTGACAGTGCCACTAAACATTTTCTCTCTTTTAAGGCTGTTGCACAAGAAGCTGGGATGGGTCAAAAGGAGAGACGAGGGTATTGTTCTGTCTTTGCTAGAGCCATATACACCCACCAGATTCTTACCAGATCTGATGGTTTTCTTCCACTGGAAAACTATAAAACCAAGCCAAAACTGGAGCATGTCTACACACTGTATTTAAGCTGTTTTTGCAAAGCTGATCTGAATAAGCAGCACAGAATACCTGTGTACGTTTGTTTGTAATATTGTTTTTAGTCTTTACCTCAACATAAGACTACAGTTTCTTGTTTGGTTTTGTTTCTTTGCTCCATACTGTCTTCCTGAAATCTAAGTCTGTCCCCTAATTTAAAAGTATTTTCTTTCTACTGATTTCCCTCTACTGTTAATTTTCATATGTGGTCGAGGTGCCTTTGGCTAAGAGGAAGCAGATATGCAGAACAAATTTAAAAGAGTCCCAACAGCTTTAAAGTCTGAGAATCCAGCTGCTTGTTGCACATCTCTGAAAAGAAAATGTTCCTAATATTAGAACTGATAAATCTCCCCTTGCAGGCTTCAAACCTGAAGCTGGAGTTCCTCTGGGGTTTTGTTTTCTTTTTTTCTTCCCTGTGCCATTTCTTTGTCTCACAGCTGTGTGACCACATAAACAGAGGAGAAAACAAAATATTCTAGATGTTCTAAAAGGTATAAATATTAATTAGAACTGCCTCTTTAAACAGCAAACACAACAACAACAAAACCTCCACGCTGGTCTCAAAATAATAAAATTTATTTATCCAAGGGAATATTACTTCAGCTACAGGAAGTACATTATGTTCTCAGCTGTAGACATATAACATTTCTTATGGGGATGTTTTCCAATCAGGGTTATCACACTTTTTCCTATGTGTCTTTATAGTGTTCTTTGCTGCCTCCTCTTTTTCTCAGTGGTCTTTCATGGCATTTGGTGCAGTTTTTTAGCCCAGGTGGCCCACGGCTAAAATGGTGGGTGTTGGAAGCTTGATGAGTTTTATTGTGACATTTGAATTTGGGAATGTTTCTCCACAGGCCCGAGTCAGATCAAGAAGGAATCCTGCCTGGTGATGGAAGAACACAAGCCTGCGTTTCAAAATGTTTTGAAGCAAGACCTGGTAAGAGTGCTGGTGACAGTGAAAAGCCCACCTGGGTTGGCTGAGCAGTGACAAAGGAGGGGACAGGTCCCTCCAGGGGTGCTGTGGCTGCTCCCTTGCTGTAACTGCTCTGTGCCTTTAGGAGCTGGGCCAGGAAAAGAAAAACAAAGAGCGGAGTGAGGAGGCCCCAGCTGTGGTTCCCAGCAGGAAAGGTAAGGGGGTTTTGCTGAACACCTTCATGTTACTGGAGCACAAGCTGAGTCCTGAGCTGTGTAGAGGGAGCTGCCTGTCCCACACCAAGCATCATCAGAGGCTTTTGTTCTAGGGCTTGGTACCTGCAGTTGGAGATCAAAATGAAGAGAAAAACAGGGGTGTCATGCAAAATCTGCTGCTCTGGTTTCTGCAGATACTGATCTAACCAGCTGCACATCCCTCTAGACAGGAGGAAAATTCTTAGCTGCAATTCTTAGTTTGGGCACTCTTGCTCTCCTAAAGAATTGTAAAAGAAGCATCTCTGTGATATCCATGATACAGAGCAATAAGATGTTGTTTCTCCTTGGACATCTTCACTTTCCAAATCACCTCCTCTTTTGCCTTTGGAGATCATTAAAAGCTGGTGAGGTAGTAAATCACATAACATCCTGAAGCTAAAACCTGCAATTAACTATTTCTTTGCTGATAAGATGGCAGCTGAAGTCCCCAGAACAACTGACTTTTGGCATTTTGTACAGGTGGCAGTGCTGTGGTGCCTCACAATGAATAGAACCTGAGGCCCACGAGTTATTTTCAGTGGCAAGAGCTTAACACCTTGAAATCTTGAACAGGGGCTTCTGTGGAAGCTTAAAAGACTCTCACAGGTTGGTTTGGATAGGCTGTTTTTTCACTTTGGTCTGAAAACACCTTTTCTGGTCTCTTCTCAGGGAGTTCACCGACTGCAGGTGGCATTAAAGGAGATAAAACCAAGCAAAATGAGCCGTAAGTGTTTGACTTTCAGTGATCACCTGCAGGTATGAATTTAAAGCCACAGTCTGTTCCATGGTTCTTTTTCTTCTCCTGCAGTGACTCCCCAAATGAGAAGGAAGTGGAGGTAAGTCTCAACTGCTTGTATCCTGGAGTATTTCATTTAACAGATCTTGGAGATATTAATCAGAGTTTATCTCTTCCCATGTAAAAGAATGATCCAGCTTAAACTGGATGTATTTCTGTAGGTGAACTTGTGAAATCTTTTTCCAAGCCTACTGGAAGTTTTTGCAAGAGATAGGATGGAGAAAGGTGGAAATCTGTAAAACTGAACAAAGACTTGTCACTACCGTGAAATTTGTTTGCAAGCTTGAAGGAGCATAGCTGTGACCTCCTCCCAGGCAGAATGTGCTGATTTAAGACAGTTTTGTCAAAAGGCACAGATGGCACAGAGTGCTGCCAGGATGTCACCTCTTCTGGCTGCAGAACATTCCCCCATCACTGCAGATGGGAAGACTTGCCTTAAGGAAGTGGGTCAGGTTCACTTACTCTTCTGTATCTCTCCTAAACTGTGGTCACAGGGTAGAGTCCCAAATGTCATGTCAGTGTCCAAACCTACTTAAACTTCTGCATCACTTGGATTCCACTGAAATCTTTTCTTCTCCCACAACAGGCTGAATTTCTGAGGCTATCCTTAGGTTTTAAGTGTGACTTGTTTACCTTGGACAAGAGAGTGAAGCTTGAAGAGAGGTCCCGAGACCTGGCTGAAGAAAACTTGAAAAAGGAGATCACAAATGCTGTGAACATGTTAGAGGTCAGTACTGGCCAGGGCTGGTGGGGTGGATGGGATAAGTAGATGTGAATGTCTCTCTTAAAATAGCTCTTTAAAGTGAGGGGTGTGTGCATGGGATACATGATGAGCAAATATGAAGGAAGTTCTGGAGCGATGCAGTTGAAATATGAGAGATTACCAGGGGTAACCTTGATCCAAGGGTATTTTGTGCTCAGGCACTGAGGAGCTTTTCTGTTGCACAAGCATCTGACCCCTGCTTCAGCTAATTTTATGCTCCAGTCTCTAGAGCCCACTGGAGTTCTCTATCCAAGTTCCACTGATTGAGGATGTTAATGTGGGCCTGAACGCAGCTCCTTGGTGTCATCAGCTCAACTCTTCATTCTCTGTTAATACCTCACACCAGATTTCTTACCAATGTGTGCTCTTAGGCATTAGTTCCTCTGTGTGAAGAAGATAACCAAGCACAGGAGATTATTAAGAAGCTGCAGAAAAGCCTGCAGTTCCTTAGCCAGTACGCAGCTCGAGTCGCCAGCAGAGCAGAGATGTTGGGAGCTATTAATCAGGTAACGCTTTCCATCTAAAAGTACTTTGTACAAAGCTGAAATCCTCTAGCTGCAAAAGGAAAGCCACATCTCCTTGCTGGGCTTCTGGTTCCAGGATTGGATTTGGAAATCTGATTTGTACAGTGTAGGCTGTCCAGTACAGCTTAGTCCTGGTCTTCTCTTCTCACTCTGTGTTGTTGTAAGGAATCCCAGGCACTGAGAGCAGCTAGAATTGTGCAAAAACCCACAGGAGAGATAATAAGGCACTGGTTTAAAAAACAAAACAAAAAAACCCCCCACAAACAAAAAAACCAAACAAAACAAAAAAAAACCCAAACCAACTTTGCAGCAGGGGGATGTACAACTAGCAAGCAGTGTGGTAACAGTGGCCTTGATGTTGCAGAGATGGTTCTGTGCCTTATGGAAAGGGTAGCTAATCACCTAAATCTGTGGAAAATTACAAAGCCCTGCTCAAATGGTAGGTGTAGTTGTGTGTGATACTCCAGAGCACCATGAAAATATGACTTGGCAATAACAGCAAATGCATGGTGGCAGCTGAGTCTCTAGATCAGAGATGATGATGAGTTGTAAGGGCTTGGAAAACTGAAGATAGATTTCTTTCTTTTACAACAAGAGCGATCCCTGGAGAAATGAAACCTGTATAGCGTGTGCCAGGACAGGGATTTTAGCGAAGCTTTGAAAGGGAGGATAAAAGTGAGACACCAGAGTAGAGCTGATGCTTGAGGGGGAAATCTCCAAACAGGAGGCAGTTCCTGACAGCTGCTGCTTTCTCTGCTCACTCAGGAGAGCCGGGTGAGCAAGGCTGTGGAGGTGATGATCCAGCACGTGGAGAACCTGAAGCGCATGTACGCCAAGGAACACGCCGAGCTCGAGGAGCTCAAGCAGGTCCTGCTCCAGAATGAGAGGTCTTTCAGCTGCCTTGGAGACAGAGGTAACCAGGAAAAGCCTCTTTCCCCTTGCTAGCACCTGCCAGACAGACCCTTATAGCTACAGAAGAGTCATATAATCCCTTAGGTGATAGGATTATATTATTGTTTTATCCCCTCTTCTAAGAATGGCAGGGGAAATAGCAATTTATTAACACTATTAAAAGCAGCTCTCTGAAATTAACTTGTACCTAAACTGTCATGGATCTCAGGGTGTGTGTGTGTGTGTGTGGGACCATCAAAAGGACACAGAAATGTTCTGGCTTTCAGCAAAGTGCATGGCATGTTGGTGATAATCTTATTCCTTGTGAGCAGTAAATTTGGGTGCTTGTTCACAGTAGCTATTTCTAGGTAGCTGAGCTTTGGTTGCACTCTACACAGGAATTACAAACCCCTTAAGTGCAGAGGGCCTCTATTTCCCCTTCTCAGCAGCCAGGTTTGCAGCCAGTGCTGTGCACTTGTGGCTTTGCCAGAGAAGTATTAAATTCTTCTGAAAAATAGGTTGTGTTTTATAAACACCAAAAGGGAAGTCTTCCACACCATAAAATCCTTGCAGGAGCCTTTTGAATCAGACTTCTGACTGTGAAAGACAGTGCTGGAACAGGACCCTGCCTCAATAATAGAATATATTTGATAGTAGGGACAGAAGTTGATGCTTGCAGAGAATGGGGAATGTGTGAATGTTATGAACATATTTAATGAAATAGGAAGCTTTTTCCTAAGATCTCATTTCTGCTTTCTGAGAGTGCTTTGCTTAAATAAACTTTGTAGAAAGTCAGACCTTAGGCTGGAAATGACACTCACTGCACTCCTGTAAGCAGCAAACTCTTCCTATAAAGCTCTGATGTCTGATCTCTTCACAGATGAATCTACGAATAAGAAGCTACAAAGTCCTTTTAACTTCAAGGTAATGGTGCTTACATGAAATTTCCAATTTATTTTAAGTGTGTGTGTTTTTCTTTGCTTTATGTGCTGGTGCTCTGCTGCTTGGTACTTTTCTCTCACAAATATGGGCTGGTGTCATCAAACATGAGGATCTACTTTTCAGGCACCCCAACAACCTTCTAAGTGGCTCTCCTTCAGAAGATGAAGGTGAAATGGTTGGGCTCCCACTCACTGGTTAAGAAATATTATTCATGTGTGGTTCTCTTGGAGTTTAAGGAGGGTTTAGCACAAAAGCTTTTAATATGAGATGGGAGCAATTGTAACTGAGCGTAGGAATTCCTGTCAGTGAGGTTAGGGGAATTTAGTTACATTCAGTTTTGGTATTTTGCTGGAAGCTGTGCAGCCAGCCTCACTCAGGTGGGCAGAAAGCACTCATTGTGGAAAGATGCTGCTTTAAAAATCTGATTTGATCTGTGCTTGAGATTGGATTCTTTGTGTGTCACTTGAAGCTAAGTGTCAGCATCCCTTTTCTTTTAATACAGTTTGTATAAAACAGATGATATTTTGTGTGTTCAGTGGGTAACCCGGTTGTGCCTTGCTCAGAGCCAGTAATGCCTCTTATTTGTATAGCCCTCGTCAGCCCTGCGGAGAGTTAGCATTGCCACAGTGCCCAGGAGTGCTGGGAATGCAGGGATTGGGGTGCCACTGGTAAGTAGGGGCTGCTGGAGGGGTGCTGAGACGCTTCACCTCCCCAGAGCTGGCTGGGATGAAGCATCAGAATGCCAGTGCAGTAAATGTGGCAAACTCCTCCTCCAGGCCCAGTTCCATGAACCCGACGGGGATGAACGGAGTGACAGATTCAGCAGGAGATCAAGCAGTTGGTAAAGTCACCTGGGCTTGTCTTTGAACAGGGGAAATATTTTTCAACTCTAACTGTGCCTGTAGTAAGCAGTTTATGGAGCATCTTGGGGTATAATAAGGTGTAGCCTATACCTTTCACATCAATTTTATGAGTTATAATAGGTAAATGAGCCTTATGAGCTCACCTTTTTCTTTATTGAGCATTGAGAGCTTTAAAAAACAATCAGCTTTCTTGCTTTAGAACTAAAATGTGAAATCTAAATATCTACAGTGGATGGATCTGTAGTTTTGTTTGGTTTCATTTGGGTTTTTTTCAAATGATCCTAATTTCAAGCAATTAAATTATTTGTCTGAGGTCAACCAAATCAGTAGGCTGCTGATAAATTTCTGATTTCTTGCTCTCTGTCTGCTGGGGAAAATCAAGATCAATTTGTTTAACACATGGCAGGGGCAGGCTAGGGGTGAAGCAGAACGAGAAGCGTCCTTCACTGCAGAGGTTCCTCAGCACCTATTCCTGGGCAGAGTATGAAGAGGAGCATTTTGAAACCAAGTAAGTTCAGCAGCAGCCTCCTCCCAGGTGTGTTGGTTTGGTTTTTAATGAGCTTTTAATTCACCACCTGGTCAGGGCTATAAAGCCAAGCTGCTGCTGTGAATTTGGCAAAGCTTTGGAACTGTTGATTCTTGTTTACAGAAATGAGCAGTTGGAATCACCTGCTGAAGTACAGGAGCAGCCAACTAGGAAGGAAAGCGTCTCTGAAAAAGGAAAATACCCATCCAAATGGGCCCTGGAGTCAATGTAAGTTCCTTTCACAAGTTAAATCCATGTTTGGGAGGTGCACACGGGAAGAGGGTTCAAACAAAAGGCCAGGACTTTCAGTGCTTTTGACAAGCAAGATTTCTTGCCTTGCTCTCAAAAGCAAGGCAGCTTTTGTGAATCTTCTTCAGAACCAGTGTGAG
>VZSR01002340.1:7698893-7724164 GCA_013398615.1 Brachypodius melanocephalos
TGATTTGGGGCCGAGCTTTTGGATTTGTGGACACTTCCAAATAATTTCTACAGGAATAAGAATTTACTGACAAAATGAGTCCATCATTACCCCCAGAAGCGTTTCAGAAACACAATAATACAGTAGATTCTGGACAGGTTTAGTAAGATTGCATTGATATGAAAAGAAATAAGGTAAATAACATAATAGATCACTGTAAATAAAAATAAGGCATCAAAAGGTCATAGGCTGAAGGTGAAAAATATATAATTATGAGGAGCAAGAGGGATTTAACATGAAATACAATTTCCAGATGACAAAGATAATTATGTATAAAAAATTATGTCTATATCATATAAAAGAATGAATTTAAGGTTTAATTAATTGGAAAATGTTAGTAAAAGGCAGAAACACTGTGGACAGAAATGGCCATAAATATTTTCTTTTAAAAAGCCAAACCAGCCCACATAAAACATCACAAGGGATGGTACAGGAGGAGAGAAGTTACTGTTGATGGAAATCAAGAAAAAAGCATTCAATACTGTAAAAAGAGCTACAGTAATTGTTATGGTATTTGTTTTGAGAGAATGAGACAAAATCAAAAAATGACAACTCTAAAATGCTGTAAAGTGGAGCTAAATTATGCCAATAGTTTGCAATTGTTTTATTTAAGTCAGTACTAGAAGAAAACCCACTCTTATTAAACCAAAGGATGACATCACAACACTGAAGAAATTTGCAACTCGTGTGGGACAGACAGTTTTATTTTCTAGAATTAGGCCCTCTTTTAACAAGGTGTAAGAGCAGGTATCTCACTTTAAACACCCATTTAGGTAATACTCAGTACCACCCCACACTACACCAATGGATTGGAATCATCATTTTCTGAGAAAGTAAATCTCCCCAGAGCCTGGCAGATTCATAAAAATTGTGTGTCTCACCCATAAACATATGCATAATAATACACATATCTATATAAAAATGAAAAACATGTACATAAGCATAAATTAAAAAAAAAAATGTGGAGACAAACTCCATTTTCCTATCTGTCCTGTTATCTCTCCACACTTAACAATCATTAATAGAAATGTCAACAAACCCCAAGTGTTATCAAAACGTCCCTGTATTTATAAACTTTGCTCCATTCACATGGCGATACTGCAGTGTTTCATGGAATCATGGAATCATGGAACGGCCTGGGTTGGAAGGGACTTTGAAGTCCAGTTTCGCTGTCCTAGGCTCCTGGCCGTCCCACGGCCCGGGAGCAGCGTGTCCCGGGATGCTCCCGCTGGGGCCGCGCTCCCTTCCTGTTCTCGGGGCAGGAATTGTGTCCTCCCTTCCCTCCGGCACTGCTGCTGCTGCTCCCCGCCAGACCGGAGCACCGCGATCCCGATCCAGCAGCGGGATAGGAGCACCAGGGAGAGACGACGAGAGGCAGACACCGGGAGTGGGAGCAGAGAGGACACAGGAAGGAAAGGAAGAACAGGATGGAGATGGAATAAAAACAACTGGCATGGGCAGCACGACAAAGAGGGACTAAAAAAGAATAGGGACAGGAACGGGACAGAAGGATCCAGACAAGCAATGGCACAGGGAGCGGGATAGAGCAACATGGAATAAAAAGGAACATGAGTGAGAGATGGAAAAAGACAAATAAAACGACAGAGTGGTAAACACACAGGAAGGACAGAGGGATACAGAGACAAAGAAGAGAACAAGGACAGAGAGAAAATGACCACGGCAGGTGGGTGGGGGGAAGACGGGCAAGGCGCAGCAGAGGGATGGAGAAAGAGAAGGATGGGCAGCAGGAGAGAGGGATGGAGAAAGAGAGGGATGGGCAGCAGGACAGAGGGTTATAAAGAGAAGAGTACAGCGAGGGAGAAGGACTGAGCAGCAGATGCAGACAGGTACAGCCAAAAGGACAGTGAGATGGACAAACAAATACCATCACGGTGCAGGACAAAGGAAAAAGGAGAGGAAGGAAGAAGGAAAGATAAAGATACGGGTCTCTCCCTGCTCTTGTGTGAAACACACCCTGGTGCTTCCTGTATTTTATGGCCATCCTGTGAACTGCAGCCTGGTGTCTAAGCCTGGGCTAACCCAGCTTCACAGGACAGCATTTCAGGCTTTTTAGAGGGATTCAGAAAGAAAATTAACTCTGCACTATTCAAGTAAATCCATATGATCTTGAGGCAAGAGCTGGATCTTTTCTCCTGTAGAAACTGACACAAACCTACAACTCTGATAACAAAGATACATTCTAAATGTGTCCCACAAGGAAATGCAGTTTCGCCTGCTGTTTGTTTGTTTGTTTGTTTAAAAAGAAAAATCAGCTGGAAATAAAGACTAAAATGCAGTAAGATTCAAGAAGGTGGGAAAAATTACAGTGAAAAGGAGTTGTTTATTGACTGAGTTGGTGCCTATGGTTCATATGCTAAATTAGCATGCTAAATCCCAGTGGTAGAAGTTTACATTTCATAGAAACAAGCTGTTGAAAGCTAGGGCTGAGAAGAACGTTCCAATGACTGAAGTTGCAAAGAGCACTCCTGTCTGATAAAGTATTTCTTGATACCATGGAGCCTGAAACACTGAAGCTCTGCAATAGGATTTTAAAAATTGGACTGAACCTGGCTGAATAGAACTAAACCATTTTTGTTACCTGGTTTGAAGCACTTGTAGGAAAGAAAAATCAGGCTAGATAAGGTAGAACACACTAGTCTTAATTTTTAATGTAGCTACCACACAGAAGACCTGTTTGGAAATGCATGTGCTTTCAGATGGATAGGATTGCTGGAATGAAAGGTTGAATGTTTTTACAAATGCCTGTAACTCATAGACTAAGTATCAAAATTATTTATGTAGTATCAGAAAGATGCATTTAATCATCATCAAAATACACGAGTTTTTGCTTTTCCATCCATTTGGTGAATGCGGAAAGACCCTCCAGGGCCCAGAGCTGGCAAGGCTATGAGACTGCAGCACACAAATGCCATGACCACCTGGCTTCCTAGGAGAAAGATGAGTGGAGCCACAGGTGTGTTCTATGCTGGTTGTAGGGAAGGTGCTCCACTCCAGGGCTGCAAGACTCAGAGAGAAAAGAGAAAACTGGCATTGTGAACAGACAGCAAAATGCTTGAATTTTGCCAGGCACGCCCTGAAACTGGTGGGATCTACTGATTTGAGGCTCTCTTTTGAAAGAGACAACAGCACAAGAACTGGACATGGTGACAGCTCTTCCCTGCCCCCCTGCATCTTCCTGCATCCATACATTGAGCCTGGACCGAGTGCATTTGCAGAGAAGGAGAAGATGGAACTTCCTACAAGATCCTGCAGAAAGACTCTTCAGTCATTTTTTTACCCAGCAGAAAGACAAGGTGCTGCATGTTCCTATGGAAATTCCAGTGTTTTGCCAAGAAGAACAAAGACTCCAGCCTCTTGAATCTGACAGCTAACTACAGGTCAGCAGAGCAGAATGTGGATCCCAGGGAGATGGGCTGGCTTTGTGCACTAGTCAGGCACTGGAATTGCTCATAATAATTTCTCCTCTTCCTGATTGCAAACAACTGAACACCAAGGAGTTTCCAACATCCTCCTTCTTACAGTCCACAAACTGCTGCATCTGAACTGTCAGCCCAAAGCACATGAAAGATGCAAGCCTGGTTTTAGAAGATGAAGTAATAACAAAAGTTTTGTTATTCTCCAGTTGAAGGTACTGCCCTACTGTGGAAAAGCAGAACAAAGTACAGGGGACAAAAAGCCAAAAGGGCATAATCCAAGAGATCAGGGTTGTAAGGGACTTTAAGGATCCCAGTGGCCCCTCCTGGGGCAAAGCCATGCACAGAGATGGGGGAAGAGGCACTCCACTGCCTTGCAGCCTCTCCTTATTTGTTTGGATCATGGCAACATGATTTACTTTATCTATAAATATCCCTCTGGCACAGGGAATGATGCACTAGATGATATTTTCCAGATGGTCTCACGTTCCTGGGTGAGGTGATCCCCTGGCATCATTAGGAGAGGGAACAAAACGGGATCTGCAAGCCCACATATCATTGTGCAAATGACATTAAAATAATTCTATGTCCCTCCCTGCTCTCAGGACAAAGCAGGAAGAGCCAATTCCTGGCATTATGTTGTGATTCCCAGGCTGAGACAGCACTAGCACCCCTCAAAATCCACATCCTGCAACTCAGGCACACAGGAGTCAGTGGCTTCTCTTTTCTGCTTTTTTGCCCCTCAGCCTTTCCTTCATTTTCCTTCAGAAAAAAAAAAATTGTTTTCTTTTAAGTGGGGGAAGGATTTGAGGATTAAGAAACCGAAAACTTTGCTGCTGTTCTTTATTATGTTGGGGTTCTAGTTTGTTGTGGGGGTTTTTTTTAATTTTCTCACACTTGTTTCACCACGAAGAGCTGTGCAAGGCAGGCATTTGAAGTCATCACTGCTGTTCCAAATACTCTGTGTTTTTCCGGGGCCTTTGGAAGGGGCAGCCTGACCAGGCAGCCAGTGGACCATGGATGGTCCACAGGGTGCCATTGGCTGCCATGAAGTTGTGCAGGTGAAGTGATGTGCCTCCTGTGGCAGGACAGGCAGGATCAACTTGGCCATGCCATGGAACTCCTTGCCTGCATTCCCCAGGAGCTCTGTGACATTCCTGCAGGGTGGGACAGAGGTGACAACCGGAGCTGCAGAGCTGGGAGCTGTAGGAAGGGCTGAGGGGCAGTGTCCTGTGCAGGACCAAGATGTGTGCAAGGAGATGTCCTGCCCCTGCACTGGGACACCCTCTGGACACACAGGGATGCTGAGGAGGAAGTGCTCTTGCAGGGATCAGTGGGGTACAGAGTAACTGGATCAACTCCCTGAGCAGACTCCTGTGGGTGGTGTTACCCCACTGAATCCTGTTGGACCAGTGGGCAGAGTTGGGTTCTGGAGCAGAAAAGAACAAGCAAAATTAGCCAGGTGCATAGTGCAGGTGTGCAGCAGCTTTGTGCTAACCACAGGAACTCAGGGCACACAGGCCAAACTCTGGCCAGATTATCCAAATATGTTGTGCAAATCCAAGCCCATTTTCTTTTGTACTGTAATGGTCCTGTTGATTGGTTGATTTATTGGGGGAAAAAAACAGAAAGTGAGCCAATAGGGGGAAACAAATGCCTCAGGGTGGCTGAGATCACACATCTAGACCTCCAGCTGGGGGACAAACCTACATCCAGCACTGAGCCATCAGTGCCTGAGAGAAATATTTAGTGTCCAAAATTTGGAAGCTAACAGCTCTGAACCAAAGATGTCCCCATGCCTGAAATGCCTCAGGTATCCTAAAGGCCCCAAAAGAGCAGGAGGGATCTCCACTGGTATTTTTACAGATTAGTGGAGCATGTAAGAGCACCTCTGAGCTCAGTGACCATGACAGCTGCTATCACTGCCTCCTGCTCCTGACATGCTGGCAGCCACTCCAGGAAGAGCACTGGGAAGCCCCTTTGGAGCCATCATCATTCACAGCCTGGCATCTTGAGAGGCTGCCCTAGGTCAGCTTTAATTCCCTGCTCTTCTAGGAGCTGATTCCCAGGGGTCTGCAGCTCCTTGCAGGGCAAAGAGAAGGGGCTGGCAGCAGGAAACCCGTGTGTGAGGGCAGCTGCTGGGGGCAGCCCCCAGACCCTGTGCCCTGCCCTCGGCAAAGCCTCACTTCCTTGTGGGTCTCTGAGCCATTGCTTATCCTGGTGCTTTCCTGGTTACCTGTGCAGCAGCAGCACTGTGGGTTTTGGATGGTTCTCCCTCTCCTGGGGTGCTGGCAGAGCCATTTCCAGCTGTAGGAGCAGTGGGGTGGCCGTGCCCTGGAAAGGAGCACCAGCCCCGGGCAGCAAGCAGTGCCTGGCCACAGCGCTGGCCCTGGAGCTGAACACAGCAGAAGGGCTGTAAAACAGGAAAGGCTTTGCCCAGTGCCTGTGATGTTTCTGGGTGGAGAAGAGCAACCCTGGAAATATTTAGGGTGCAAGGAGCACAGGGGGAGGATGTACTGGGAGAGACCAGCCTGGCTGCACTGCAGCTGCCTGCTATCCACACTGGGAGTATTCCCAGCTCAGCCACTCTGGAAGGAGCTGGAGCTGCCATTTTTAGGTGCCTTTACTCACAGAGTACAAGGAGTGGAAAGAAACTGGCACAAGGGCTCTGCCCTAAGCAAGGGATGGCTCCAGGGGGGAGATCTGGGCTGTCAGTGCTGATGCATTGCAGGGAAGTCCACACAGTCTCTGCTTCCAGAGCCAGATGTTGCAGCAGAAACAAAATTGGAGACTGTGACCCTTGCTCATCCTGGCATTTGCCACCTTAGCCTCGTTTTGGAGGTTCCCCAGGGCGTGGGGCTGTGAGTTTCTGTGCTTCCCTTGGAAACGGAAACCATAGTTTGGGAAAGATTCTTTGGACTTCACCTGTTCATGGCATCCACACCACCCCCTAAACACCACCACCACCACTGTGCACAGCTCTGCTGTTTCAACTTCACATAATTTTAGGTACATTTTATTCCGGTTCACCTACTCCAGATTGGCTGTTATTTTCTCTCTGGAGCCAGGGAAAGCAAAACTGTGCAGCGCTGATGGAAGCTCCCGTCTGCCGGGGCTCTTAGAGGTGGGCGAGCCCCGAGCAGCTTTAGGGAAAACGTGGCCACTGCAGTGTCCCAGAACAGGGCATGGCCACGGGTCCCCTCGGCAGGGGTGTCCTCCACCAGCCCGAAGGCTGCGCCTGCTCCAGGCTCTTCAGCCGGGAAAACGGAGTGCTTGTCTTCACTGTCTGCACTTCCCGGCCATGGCAGTGTGATTAATCCCTAATCCTAGCCTGCTGCTGTAGGCAAGGCTGTTTTTCCTCCTCCTCTGGGTTTAAGGCAGCCCTGCCTGCTGGCAGGTGAACACACACCTTACTCACTGGTCAGGACTAAGAGCCCGCAGTGCTGCCGTGTTTACCGACTCCATGGCTACTCGGGAAAACCGCTCCGCTTTTCCTGCCCGCTCCTCCTTCCTTATCAGTCCTGGGGTGCCTGAGGATGAATGATTAGAGGTAACGGCAAATATTGCACCCGAGCTACCAATTCTGCTTTTCAAATGGAAATCAAACAAAATTAAACCTGACACAATGCCCAGGAAGGACGTTGGGGTTGTTGAAAGACCATTAAGCTTTAAGGAGAGGATGAGTTGCAGAAAACGTTCCGTAATTAACTCAGCCACCCACAGCCTGCTGGAAACCCGGAAAACCTCAGTAAACATCGGCAGTTCTGTGTGTGAACAAAAGGACTCTATTTCACCGGTTAAATACTCACTCTAAAGTTGGTAAGTGCTGTGTGCTGGCATTGGTTGGTTCAGGGGGAGTGAAAATCTTCTGTGGACCTGTTTTTCCCTGGTGTTTTGGTGGGTTTGTTGATCCTGCTCTCATGCCCCATCCCAGAGTGGAATAAATTTCCCTGGGGATGAGTAGTTTCTGCTTTGCGTAAGTGTTGTGGGAATTTTGGCTCATACAGCACCTTTAGCACCTGGAAAGGTCAGCGCTTAAGCATCTGCTAATCCTTGAGATTTGAGCTCTGGCCTCTGGCTCAGGAGTCTGGAGCTCTGCCCAGCCAGACCAGCACAGACCTAAGTGGGACTAAGGAGGGATGCCACCAACAGGAAAACCAGACAGGTCTGCTGGAATTCACACAAACGTGAAACCCCTCGCCACACACAAAGTCGGAAAAAACCCTCTGTTAAATGATATTGTTGTGATCCAGTTGACGAGCACGCAATGTACCCACGCCTATTCCCCTACTTGAGGATTTTTTTGCCTCTTTCACTGCTTTCAAACTGGTACAGGTTTCATACCAAAATGGTTTGCCTCCTTCAAGAGGAAAATATTTAAATGAAAATGTCCAACTCCCCAGAGCTCCAGCACTCAGACTAGACTATCTTCTTTCTTGCATTAGCACCTTGGAAGAGCAGCCCTGCATCAATAATAAGCCAGGCATGTTTTTGGAAAATGGACTTTTGCATCTACGTTTATAGTCCTAAAGGTATTTTACTTCCAAATAGCCTCCGAATGAAGAGCAATTCGCATCTGAAGAGTCGTGAAGAGCTGTATTACGGCAAATATCCTTAAGGACCAGGGGAGGAACAAAAGGCTTACAACGACCTTTATTTGTGTGGGAACACAGTGCTCAGTTGGGTTTAGGGTGTCCTCACTGCCTTATTTACCTCCACACCCCACGGTGGGTTGTGAAGCACAGAGCATTTTGTCTCATGCTGCACCAGAGCTGGGAAATGCTGCAGCTGCTTTCCTTCCTTCAGGAAAACTCCACTTTACGGCCGTGAATGGTAACATCAGTCTGACAAAAAATAAATGTAAATAGAGGGGAGGGGGCAGTCAAACACCGGGCATTTGTAACTTGAACCCGGTACCCGAATCAAAACCACCTGATTTATGGGAACTGCCAGCTCTTACTGACCACAGTGTTACAGGTCTGGGTTCTTATTAGTATCTATGACATTTGTTCATTGCTGTAATTGGTGGAGTTACTTGGGGGTTTTCCAGGGATTCGGGGCATTTACTTCAAACTGGGCAGGAAGAAGTGACTTTTAATGAGTATTGAAACTAAAAGGAAAAATGGTGAGGTGAATTAAAAATGCACAAATTTTTAAAAATTTGACATTTCTACGCAAACATTTTCCCTCCAACTCAAAACAAATGTTCCTCTTGAAACAGCATTTGAATTTTGAATATGGTTAAATCTATTTAAATGTGATAGAAATTAAAATAATTTGATACAATCAAGATGACACTTTACAATATGATCCAACCCAACTTGGCAGTGATGATTAATTCAATACTCTCTAACTTTGGCCTTGGGCCAGAGAAAGCTTTTGCAATCTCAGGCTCCTACAGAAAGGGACAAACAAGTACTTCATTTCCATGTACTCAAATGTTTCCAGGTCTCCCTGCTGCCAGCTGTAGTTACAGGGGAGTTGCCCTTAGGTATTCTTGGAATGGGCAGAAAGCTGAAGCAGAGACCTGCTAGGCCATTATTGTGCAGATTAGAGGGCTGCTGGCCTTTTGTCTGTGGAAGAACACCTCACTTTGGGTTTAAATTATGTAACAGCCATCCTGCTTTCTCTTTGAAGGTACCACACTGTTGTAATTTCCCTCAGTGTTCCAATTTCCCTCACATCACATCTCCATTATTAATCCACTTGCTGGACATGATGTTTATTATCACGCTTGACTCAACTGGCAAAATGTATCAGAGTGCATAAACCAGGGTTGGTGCACACTGATCAATAAATATTATAATGTCCTAATGCCTCTAAAAGGATTTATCTGCTTCTGCCAACTTCATTTCTTTTAAAAAAAAAAAAGCGCTTGGTAGAGGCTCAGGAACTTCATTCCAAGGTGTGAGTGTCTGCTGGCAAAGCCACTCACTAGTTTTATTCTTCTTCTTTTCTCTCATAATTCCTCTCTTTTCCTTTTGATTAAAAAAAAAAACACCCTCCCCCCCCAAAAAAAAAAAAAAACCTGGGAATGGGAACACGCTCCAGTGTCAATCCCATTGTGTTTGACTGGGAATACCATGACACAAAAAAGGCAGGTGTTTTAAGAGCCTGTCTGCAATCTGGCTCCTTGCAGGAGAACACCAGGCAAGGCTGCTGACTGCATCACAAGAGGATTTGATCTGCTTTTCCAAAGGGAGAGAAAAATTCTGCTTGGCTAAAACCAAAGATAGAAGAGACAGCAAGACAACAGCTGAGGCTGAAAAGCACGAGGGAGGAGGGCAGATGTGAGTGTCCTTCAGCTCACCAGAGTCACCACCAGCAGCACCCCAGGACCAGCCACTCCCTGGCACGACCCCATAAGGAGCTGCTGGATGGAAAGGCAGAAGCAGAGCTGCATCAGACCCCCTGTGCCTGCAGGAGATTGCCCTCAGGCAGGAACAAACATCCCTAAGGGGAAGGTCGTGCTCTTGGTTATACCCATTTACCATGCTGGGCCTTGCAGCTCCATGAACATCTGGGCTGAACCTGTTTTCCAAGGAATGGTATGTAAAACATCTGGGAGACTGATTCTGCGAGGGCACAGTGTCCTTCCTTCCTTCCTTCCTTCCTTCCTTCCTTCCTTCCTTCCTTCCTTCCTTCCTTCCTTCCTTCCTTCCTTCCTTCCTTCCTTCCTTCCTTCCTTCCTTCCTTCCTTCCTTCCTTCCTTCCTTCCTTCCTTCCTTCCTTCCTTCCCTCCTTCCCTCCTTCCCTCCTTCCCTCCTTCCTTCCCTCCCTCCTTCCATGTGCAGGCAGCCCTTGGCATGTCCCCGCTGCCCTGCCATGTCCCCAGCCCTGTACCCTGACACAGGACGGTGCAGTCTAATCGCTGGGTGCCAGTCACACCACACCCTTCTCCCTTCCCTAAACCCTTCACTTGTGCCAGGCTCGGAGACCAGTTTCATGATTACGCTGCTTTCACAGGAATAAATTCTATGGGATCTCTTTCCAGCTGCAGGGTTCAGCCGTGGCTAGCAGCTGGCTGGTTTATTTGAAGCAGGGACGAGGACGAGCCACCTGTATTGTCACAGCAACCCCTCCCCAGCGGCTTTCCCCTTCCAGGTCACACTTGAGTCGCCTCAGGGGCTGACCGATGTCACAGGGAACTGTTCATCAAACCAAATCCGGACCAAAAGCTTGAAAATCGTTTTGTTCAGGTGATTCGCACCTGTCAAACTAGCTCAGCAGTGACGATGCTACTGCTCTAACGGGTGCTTTGGAGGGCGATTTACATCTTGTTAGGCTCTCCACGGGGACTCGGGGTAGATTATTTGCTTCCCACACCCCAATTCGGCTCCCTGAGACCCTGCATAACCCAGCCCTGACCTGTGAGTGGGGCTGGCTGGCATCCTTGGAGTACTGCCCTCCCTTCAAGCTTCAGGAACTCATGGTAAAACAGCCCAGAGTCACACGTGTGATCTGAATTCTGCTGGTTGGATTAATCTCTATGTCCAGAATCTAAGATTTTGCCATCCCTGCCATAGAAGCCCCAGGGGACATAAATGCTGGCTCTGGCACGCTTCTGGAGAGATCTCCAGGCTCCAGACCCTCCTTCTCCACTTTGTCACCTTCCCACGGGGTGTCTGCGTGTGGCAGCGCTGCAGGTACTGCACCTGCTCTACGAGCCCCCGTGATCCAACTGCTGGCTCCTGAAGGTTCCCATGGGCTTCACAAACCCCATCCTGCCTCCCGCTGGAGGCTCTCACCCAGGGACCAAAGGAATGGCATCCAAGCAGGATGCTCCAAGGAGGATGAGCACTGACACCTTCAGTAGTGGCAGCTCTCTCGTTAATTTAAATTCTGCTCAGCCGCACAGACAAAAATATCTTTAAATTTCTTTAAACTTAAAATTTTATTAAGATCTGGTCTGATAAAAATTTTAACACATTATTGGTGGGGAGAAGCAATTTCAGGTTACTTGATTGGAGGGAAAGTTTTGTTTGCAGCAGTGTCAGTATTTCTGTGGTGGAAAGGTTTGTCACAGGTAAAACATTTGTAGCGTATTAGTAACACATAAATATTGTGGGAATCAAAACACGGGGCTGAAAGGCATCTTTAAGAACTCGTGTTCAGCTCTTGCTCCAGGTAAGATTACATCTGTCTAAACCATTCTTGATTATCACCTAACCTGCTTCGCAAAATCTCTGGTGATTTTTCAATGTCATTTACCCCACCCTATAGCAGTCAATGGTGCTGTTCTAAATGAAAGCCCAATTTTTCTCCTTTGTTCATGCTCATTAAGAACTTGTTAAGCAATCATTGCCAGGAATCATTTAACAGAAAAGTTCCTCCTGCTTGAGGGTACGTTTGAAACTTGCTTTGCAACACGTCTGCAGCTCAGTTACCGCCTGCTTTTTTTTTTTTTTTTTTTTTTTTTTTTTTTTTTTTTTTTTTTTCTTAATTGTTTGTTTGGTGGGGGGGGTTGTTTGTTCGTTTGTTTAACTAAAATTTTTCGTTTCCCATCTTTAGTGACTCGCGTCCGCTTTCTAAATGATCTCCCTTGTCGTCAACAGGTGTGGGAAGCTTCCGCCTTCCCCTGCTCCTCCTCCTGTCGGTAATTAGCGGCCCCTGAGGTCGGGATGGTTCTGGGCAGGGTGGGTCACCCCTGCCACGCATCGCCACCCGAGCGAGACAACAGAGGTACAACTGCGCTGGGACGGCTCAGGTTACCCGGCCGCGGGGTAGAGCACAAACTCCTGCAAGTGGGGAGGAGAGAGCGAGGTGGGGGGGATAACAATACTGAGGGCGATTTTGAGTGGTACAGTGGGAATTAAAAAAAAAAAAAAAAAAACCCAAACCCAAAGCGCCCGGCCGAAAGCGGCGGTGCCGGGGGTGGGGCCGTTCCGCGGGCCGCCGCCGCCGCTCCGGGGCTCGGGGAGGGGACGGGTCCCTCCCGAGGTGTCTTCCCGACCTGACCTGACCTGACCTGAGGGGCGGCCCCGGGAGGGGCATCTCGCTCCCGTCCGGCGGTGGGAGCGGCGGGGGCTGCGCTGGCTCCGGGACGGAGCTGCGCTCTCGGCCGAGGTGAGCCCGGGGATGCGGGGCTCGGCAGGACTGGCGCTGGGCGGCTCAGCCCTCGTGGCCCGCTCGGGAAAGGGGCTGTTTTTGCACGGGAGAGGTACGGATGGAGCGACTGGAGCGCCAGCGGGACCCCGGCAGCGCCGAGCCGGCTCCGTGCGGCCGCCGGGGCTCTGCGGGGCAGCTGCCAGCGCTCCCTCCCGCAGGGGCGGCGGCGTTTGGGCCGCGGGGTGAGGAGGGCAGCCCCTCTCGGCCCCCCGCACCACTGTGGGGTTTGTGCGGCGCGGGCAGCGCTGTCGGGGGCAGTGGCGAAGGGGCGAGGGAGGACGGCAGCTCACTCCCGTGCCCGCCTGTGCCCCAGGCTGCAAGGGCTCCATCCTGCCTCAGGAGCACCGGTGGGACGCTGGAAGGTCAGGGAGGGTGGCAGCGGTGGGAGGACGAAGAGGAAAGGGTCAGCTGGGAGGGAGAAAAGCGGAGTTCCGCTCTGCCAGCAGTGACTAAGAGGTCTGGCTTGGCTGAGAAGGTGGAAAGACATCAGAACTGGTGAGCAGGGAGGGTGCAGTTGGCTGCCGTGTTCTCGGGTAAACGTGCTCTGGAAAACGTCGGAGTTTGGACAGGGATAAAGTCTGAGGAAGAAAGATGGAGATTCATAATAGAACTGTAGGAGATGGGAAAGAGACTACCTACTAAAGAGGCATTAAAAATATTACAGAACTCTTGTAACTGTAGTAACCTAAAACTATTAATGCTGCTGAAAGAAGACGAGTTTAGAAGCTTTGGCTAAAAATTAGCCATCCTGGTTAAGTGAACATGTTGCTTTCTAATGTGTGAGAGGTTTCTCGGAATAGATTGGATGTTTCTTAACTCTGAAGAAACCGGTGGGTTTGCACTGTTATCCATAGGGTTTGTTGCAATGGAGGCCAGAGGAGCAAATCTCAAGAAACTCAAATACGCCTGCATTTGGGTTTTGTAGCAATCCCTGCAGCATCTCGAGTCAGTGGCTCTGTAGGAGGAAGCACTGACTGGTGAGGCACGTGTGGACATCCTTCTCTTGTTCATGTGCCCTGTTTGGCAACACATAAATGGCCATTACCCTTGAAGGCAGAAGTGTATGAAGCTGAGTGAAAAGCAGTCTGTCTGCCAGGTTTAGCTTTAGGTGTGCAGTGCAGGGAGCAGCTGTCCCTGTACCTCAAGGTTTCTTTCTCATGGGATTTCTACTGACTCTTGAGACATTTGCTCTCTCCATCCAGTGATGGCTCTAATGAAGTTTTTCCTGTTTAGGGGTACCATTGTGCCAAGTTACCATGCACTGAAGTTCAGTGACACCAGAAGAACGCAGCCTCCTGGATGCTTGCTGTAGAATCTTTCTGTGGCAATATTTGTCTGTCTCACTGGCGCCTGTGCCACAAGGAAGAACATTCAAACTAAAACAGCAGACTTTTGCTGTTCTAGCTTTAGCGAAGCTGGTCACAGCAGGTTCAGAGGAGCCCCAAGGAAGAGCCTGAAGAGGGAGGGAGTGGGGCCACTTCCTTTAGCAGCAATCAGCTATCGCCTTGGCTTTGTCTTCAGCAGATACTTTGACACAAGGTGCTTATGAGTAATTCTTCCATATTAGTTTCCTTTTGTTTGGTCTCTATTATCGAGAGAAGCCTCTGTGCTGGTCACAGTCACCATAAGGAACCATGCAGATGTGCATGTTCCCTGTGTAGAGGGGAGACCAGGGGAGTGGGATACCCACGTGCTGGATGTGCCTTTCTGTCAGTGCCGTGGTGGTTTGAATCATGTTACATTATGTGATGCCAGGAGAGACTGGAGACACCCCTCTTGTCTTTACTGGCAGCCCCCCAGTAAATCAGTGTAGCTGTGCTGTTATTCAGCTCCCTAAGAGTTGTGCTTCCCAGGTTTGTCAAAACCTTGGACTGTGTCTTGTGGCTTTGTGGTTCCTTTCTTTGCTCTCATCAGGGCGGTGTGTTTCACTCCTGATCAAATTAACACTAAAACTCCTCAAGCTGCTGGGTTGTTCAGGTTCCAGAACAGCTTCACAGATCTTCTTTTTGGTGGTGCTTTCACTGGGAAACAGGTGATCAGCTCACTTCTGGTAATTCACTTCGCTGTCTTTACTGACTTTTACAATCATCTTAAACCAGGGTTGGGAGCTCTGCCCAACAGTTTAAATGAGGTCTGGTGGAACTTCAGATTATGACATTGTGAACCAGCCACTCCCCTGTCAGCAAAGGATTAAGTACAGTCATGTTTATTTAGATTTTTCTCTTAGAAAGGAATATGCTCATGCTCTTTCAGTTGCATAACACCTCTTGTCTATGCGAGATCAGTGTCTCTCAATCTTTAATAAGTTCAGCCTTTCAGTTGTGCTGTCATATAGGAATGTACTTCCTCAATGCTCATAGGAGGAAAGTCGTGAGACAGAACAAGGAACCCCTGAGATCCTTGAAGAAATTTAGACATCAACTTTGCTGTAATTTCAAATCAGAGGTGACACTTCCTGTTTCAGTTCTAAGTGACCTTCTCCTTGGTCTGTAAGAAACCTGTTCCATAGCAGCACAGTAAACAGAGGTCCTCTAAATCCATGTGTATTCTGCTGTTAGACCATCTTTCCTTGTAATTAGCAGTGATACTGTGAATTAACAGGATTTTCTCACTTCCTGATCAGGTGGAGTTCTGACATCTGTGTTTTCAAGGTCTCCTCAGATGTGCCACCAAAGGGCAACTCCTTTTCTAGCCATGTGCCAGTATTCTCTTGAGCTGTGAGGGTTAAAACAGTGTTTAGTCTTAAATTTTATACCCCAGCACACAAGAGCCTGCATGGCTCCCTACAGAAATGCAGTAACAGGAAACTACTGTTTGGAAGCTGTTGGTGGCATGGAGCTGTATCAGTTTCCCAGCTCACCCACTTCTAGCATCTGTCCTTTTGTCTCTTTGCCCTTTCCAGCAGCTTTACACAGCCAAATTCTGCCATCCCTTTCATTTTAAGTATTGATGAGGTGTTTATGTAGTTGCTTCCTTAAAACTAAAAGCTATTAGGTACAAAGTTAAAGAAGACACAAAAGATGGTCTAAACAAAAAAGTGTTGGGAAACTTTTCTTGACAGCATGCTGAGAACGATTCTCCTGTGTTCTTTTGGGTGGAAAATGAGATACCAGAGGTTTCTCCACTGTTGTGCAATTCCATCTTCTGTCCTGCCTCACAGCTCAGGGTTTGTGGGTTATTGCTCAGGAACCTCTGATTCCTGAAGCCATCCTTCAATACCTGCTGCTCCCCAGTGTCCCCTGTGCTGGGCTCAAGGGCTCTGGCAGAGGGGGTAGGAAGGTGTTGAGCAGAACAGCGCTGGGGAATTATGCAACTGCCATGAGGAAGTGAGAGGGTCACAGCATATTCTGAAGGGGGTGGATGAAGGTTCAAAAAAAAAAAAAAGGGAAATGAGGGGTGGGCTTCAGGTCACAGGCCTTTTTGAGCTGGGAGGCAGGTTACAGCTGCCACATCACTGGCATGCTGTGTTCTGCAGCAGGGAGGGCTGGCCAGCTGTACCTGCTGCAGGGGCTCTGCTGCTCTGCTGTCGTGTCTGACAGGTGCAAGTAAAGCTTACCTCTCCATTCATGAAATAGGCACAGAAATCTGAGGAAGGCATCAAGGCATAATGTTTTGTTTGTGTTTATGAACCTTCATTTAAGAAACACTCAAGATCATATGAGATCCTTGCAAGGGCATGCAGAATCTTACATTTCAACAAGTAGTCTTAAGACTAGCAAAAGCATTTTGTAAAGTTAAAAAAATTAATCTTCTTGGGGCTTTTTGGGTAATCCCAGCTATCCCTGAATAGTGAGGAGCAGATGTCACCAGAGGGTCCTCCTGCTCCACACCTTGGTGGCCTGGCTCTAGTGGGGGCAGCCTATACCTACTCGGCTCCCTGGAGGGCCTTGGGAAAGCTGCAGGGCAGAAATGACACTTCCCTGCCAGCCCTCTATTTGAGTAAAATCACAGAATAGGCTGATTTGGGAGGAACCCACAAGGATCATTGAGTCCAACCCCTGGCCCTGGACAGGACACCTCAACAATCCCACCCTGTGCCTGAGAGGGTTGTTCAAATGGTCCTTGAACTCTCACAGGCTTGTGCTGTGATCAAACCCCTGGGGAGCCTGTTCAGTGCCCCAGCATCCTCTGGGTGAAAAACCTTTTCCCAAAATCCACCCTAACCCTACCCTGGTACAACTCTAGCTGCTCTCTCAAGTACTTCAGCCCCGTGTTCATTTGAGCAGGCAGTCATGATTTCAGTGTTAAAAATCTCTCCTCCTGATCAGGCAGGTGAATTCTCTGTGTGAGTGCCATGTGGAGCATGCACAGTATGGAATTTTAAAAGGGCACATTCAGGGAGGTCACCTGTTTGAGCTAAGTCCAAATAAGATACTCTCATGAAGTGTGGGGAAGTGAACAGATCCAATTGCATTAGCTCTTGGTGTTCTATGCATATTGGTATTCCATGTTCCATATGTTTTGGTATTCCTCAATGAAAAGGGAACTATAATTGAGGTGCAGGCCGTGTAAAAAGTCAAGGCATTTGAAATGTGGTAAGGACAGTAGCTGGTGTAGCCTTGGGAAAAGCCCCACCATTCCCTCTTAGGCTGTGATTGTGGGAACGGCTTCCCACAGACTGACCTGCAGCAGCCCCCATGCAGTCTGTAGCCCTGGGACACACTAGACACCAGGACCAAAGAAGCACAGATCCAAACACAAGTCCTGAGGCCATATCTCTGCTGCAGACCGCCTCATTCCGAGTATTTCTAGAGACCAGTCTTGATCACAGCTCTCCACAGCACATGGTAGCAATTCAAAGTATCAGTTCCTATTTCTGCCCTTGGTAAATATACTGTACAGGAAAGAGCAAAGGGGTAAAAGCAGAAGGTGAATGAAGGTCAGTTTTGTCTGTGGTCTTTGGAAGGAGAGAACCCACATGCTTTGCTTTGACAATTTGAGCAGTCTGTAGTTCTGGTTTTTTCTAGTTTCTGGGTTTTTTTCTGATTTTTCTAGTATATGATGAAAGCTTTGTAATCTTGAATTTTCCATTGTGCTCAAAAGGAAGAAAATGTCTGTCTGTAGCTTCTCGAAAACACAGTAAGTGGGAACTGATTTATGTAAACCTTCAGCAGCATTTTTTTTTTTATTTCACTTAAGGGTGCCTTAACACCAAATCTATTCACTGGGGATTACACCCACTGGTTATTTCTAAATTGCCATAGCTCTAGATCCAAGATTAGTATGTTTAATTTTGGTGTACCAAATGTTATTTAAAAACCTGCCTTGACAATTGTGCTTTGATTCTAATTTGAGATTTTAAGATTTTGTGTATTTTCTTGTGATTTAATGTTTCTGTTGGCTTTTAAAGGAAAAGCTTAAAAACAAAACAAACAAAAACAAAATCTTGGCCTTCTGGGAAAAACAGAAGCAAGGGCAAAATCTGTTGGCAGGTAGGAATGAAATAATGGATTTGACCCTCTCTATGAAGCAGCAGCAAGAAGACTCTGGATCTTTTCTAAATATCCTGAACTCAGTATCAAGGACCATATTTAACAAAGCATTTAAACCCAGTGTTTCACCTGACCTGTGTAGAAATGCCCTAAAATATAAGATATAATGCCCTATTTATGTAAGATATAAATGTCTTATATCACCTGGAGTGGGTTGCAGCCATGTCTACCTCTGGAAACTCTGGGAGGGATGTTTTATGCCTCGCTGAGCCAGCAGGACATTGCTGCAGCTGGGGGTAACCAACCATTGGGGCTGGAATGGGATGGGGCTGTGGCAGCGTGTGAGAGCTTCAAGTGCCACACAAAAGGGACTTGAAAAAAACAAGTTTATTCCTTGCTCTGTGTGCCACAGGAAAAGCACTCAACAGGTCAGTCCCTGGCCCCGTGGGAAGCACAACCTGATTTTGGAGAGGGAGGACCTGGCTCTTGCCTCTGGCTGCTGTGATACCTCTTTGCTCCCAAGTCATCTCTGTGTTGTCCCAGCAAAGTCCTAAAGCACCTTTTTCTGACAGGGCCGGGGAACTTATTAATGTTTGCTTTGCTTTTTAGGCAGTCACACAGTACTGTGAAGGTAAAAATAGGAGTGAATTTCAAGCAAACACAGCTGCATGTTTGCATTGGTGTGGCAGTCATTCCTGTGCTTGTGGTCTTTCCTCTTGCTTTGTTTCCTCCATTGGAACTGCTGGATGGAACCTCAGGGGTGCACCACCATCAGCAGTTGTGTAGCCTCTGATGAGACTTTATCAGATATGATGAGGAGAAATGGAGCTTTTGCTCTGGCTTCAGAGGTGTTTGCAGTGCCCCAGAGGACCCTGCTGCTTTCACCACTGTTGCTGAAACAGCTGCTGGAACATGCTGCACCCATTTACTGCCTTTTAGTTCTATATTTCTCTCCTTTTAAGATGTGGCGTGTCTTTTAAAAAAACCAAACTAGATCATTGCTATTTCTTTGCTGTTTGTCAGGAAGAACTGCTGAGGGAGCAGTAGTGCTCTTAACTACTCTCCCTCACAGCTGTGCTTCAGTTGAGCTGTTCTATGGAAACCAAACTCTCAGGAAAGGTTCGTATTTATTTTGTAGGCAAAGTTTTCTGGCTCAGATTACTGAGGTAATCCCCCCTTTGTTGGCAACTTCTCCTTAGGCTGGTTTAGTTGCAACACAAGGCCTTTCTTTCTGGGAAGTCTTCACCATTGTGTGGCAGTGCTGGGATGTCCCCATCTTCCTGTTTAACTGGTCGAGAGCCCTTTGGTGCAGGCACAAACTCTTGACAGGTTTAAACAAATTAGAAAAAATGAGATGGGAAGCCATCAATAAATTGTTGGCAAGTCCTTTGCATTCAAGTCGGTAAATGATGACATGGCACTTAATATCATTCATCTTCCTTCTTTAAAGAATTTCTAAATAATTGGATGGGTAATTTTGGAAATTGATATTACTAGAAAGGGAAGGGAAATAAATATATGAGTCATTCAGGAAATCAGTAACCCTCACCACCTAATTTCTTTTATAACCAGTTTTGATTGCACTAGGTAGTGAAGAGCAGCTCACCATCTGGTAATTCAGCATTCAAATCCAAATGTCATTCTTATAGGAAGAAAAAAATCTCTGTATTTAAACATTGTGAAATATTCTGTATGACGCAGAACCAGCAGGGTTTGGGAAGCCAGGGGCTACAGGGCTCACCTGTGTGGAAAGGGGCCCTGATTCCAGCTGGTTCCAACCAGCTCCAAACTAGACAAACCCAGCCCACTGCACACCAAAACTGCAGCTGGTCAGAACAGCACACTCTGCCTCTGTTTGAATATTTTTAAGAAAGGGTGGAAGCTGCTAGGGACAGGATGGTGGAGTCTTGCTGTTTCTTGCAGCTGTATGGACAGAAAGTGTGTGTTACCCTTCCAGAGTCCAAGGAAAGTAGAGGATCCAGATGGGAGGGCAGCTAACTGGGAGCTGGCTGCTCACCAGGTGATGTGTCAGGTAATGTAGAAACACTCCAAAGTGGCCACTCTGAGAGGCTGAAGGTGTCATAGAACAATAAGGCTTTTATTCAGTAGAGGGGGAAAGAAAATGAGAGAGAAAAAAAATTCTCAGCAGTTTTCTTCTTGTTTTCACCTGAAAAGTGATTAATGTGGAATGAAAAATCATGTTATCAAGCTGACCCATAGCTCTCTTTAGGAGATGTAATATAGTTCTCTGTTACATTATGCATATTTCTATTTTGTCTGACAGAACTTCTGGTTTTACTGTTGGATGGTATTGATTTTATTTCTTTTAAATTATGCAAACTTTTACCAAAAGATAAACAGGGATTAAAGCAGAGGAGACACTAAAATGTTCTGCATCTTTCAGACAACTTTTTATCTTTTTCTTCAAGGAATATTTCTGGAGTTTTGACTTTATTAGAAGGCAGGCACCTCTGAGAAAAGCGTTGCCACACTGATAACAGTGCTTTTCAATTAAACTGTCCATTTATACAGCTTATTTCGTGCCATGTCTCCTGTTCTTGGGCTCATGAAGGTTAGCTGGTACACAGGAGCTGTACCTCAAGGGGGAAGCCAGGGATGGGGCTGGAGATGCAGAACTGGCCAGTGCAGCAGAAGAGGAGCATGGAAGGATCAGGAAGGTAATCCTGGATCCAGTCCCCTGGGAAGTGACTGAAGGATGATTGTTTTCTCTGTGCTGCCTGAGAGCTCTCCTGTGCCGGGGGCTCTCATGTTGGGGGCATACAGGACACACAGTAAGGAGTAATATTCTGTAGGGCTCTTTTTACCCTTGTTATTCTCCTCATTTTATATCCCTCCTCCCAAAATACGTAGTCTGGGAAGGCCATGGTGCAAAGTAGGTTCTTGTGGGAAAGTGCAGTTACCTGTCTTAATCTGATAGATGCTGGGGACTGGTGTGTCCTCAGCAGGAGAGAAGAGGGGAAGCAAAGCTCTCCCCATGCTCTGTTTGAATATGCCATTTATGAACATCATCCTGTTAGTCTTTTATAGATACTTCAGGGTTATCTCTCTCAAATAACTTGACCGCTTGTTCAAGTTATTGTGACCACTCCCTTGTTCACTTGGGTTATGGTCTCTGGGTTTTGCTTTATAAGCATTCCTGGAAATCAGATGAACAGGTAGAGTCCAGAAGAGAGAACTGCAGGACAAAGTCACTCAGTTGCACCCTGCCATTACAGCCCAGGCTGAGATCTTGACATTTAAATTTGTGTATAATGATGAAGCCAAACAGCATCCTGTAATATGCTGGTAGAAGTATGAGAAGTATAAAGCACTTTTCCAAATGGTATCTGTAACCAGAGGGAAAATGAAGTAGGCACATGAGGTCTGGAGAGTTAAATGTGGCAACTGCATGAGACTATAGAAAACACTGCTTGAAAACAATTTCCAAAAGGTAGTAAAGTTACCAATATTATTAATCCTTTTTATTTTTTTTTCAGTTGCAGAAGGAATATGATGCCTGCTAGAGAGGCGGAAGGTTGGTAGGGAGTGAGATTGGAAAGGAATTCAGAGATCACTTTGAAACAACCCAGAATTAATTTCTGCATCTGGCTATAGGTAAGAGAAACTTGGGGATGTTGGGCCCTGCTGTTTGTGAACAGAGAAGGGCTGGTGGGAGAGGTGATGGTAGGAGTCTGTCTTGGGCATAGTGGTCTTGAAATGAGAGTTTTCAGTTCTTGAAGAAGTATGGAATGGAGTCACAAAAGTTCTACCTTGGACTTCTGCCTGTTCAGGGCACTGGTTGAGGCAATCCCTTGGGAAGCAGTCCTGAGGAGCAAGGGGTGGAGGATTCTCCAAGAACAACATCTGAAAAGCACAGGAACAGGCCAGCCCAATGTGCCATAAGACAAGTCAGCAGGGAAAAAAACTGACCTGGATAAACAGTGAACTTCTGATTGAACTCAGGGGGAAAAAAAATATTTACCAGCTTTGGAAGAAGGAGCAAGTGGCTCAGGAGGATTACAAGGGTGTCATTAAGTTATGCAGGGAGAAAGTCAGAAAGGCCAAAGGCCCAGCTAGAATTTAACCTGGCAAGTGTCATGAGAGATAAGAAAACTTTTTTTCCCCAAATACCTTAATAACAGAGAGACAAGGAGACTCTCCATCCTTTATTGCATGTGAGGGGAAACATTGCCATGAAGGATGAGGAAAAGGCTGAGGTACTTGATGCCTTCTTTGCTTCAGTCTTTAACTGAAAGACCAGTTATTATCAGGGTGTCAAGCCCCTGCCTGAGCTGGAAGATAGGGACAGGATAATTCTACAAATTTCTGACTAAGTGTAACAGCATTACTGACCATTTCCCCTTCATCTTGAGCTACTGCTTATTGTATTCAGAGAGGCTGATGGAAACGTAATGATGTTGCCATGTCTGGCTATCTGATTTTCTGTTTGGGGCCATTACTTAGGTACATCATTGATGTTCTCTGTTGCAAATAACTGAGCCTGTAGATTTTTTTTTTTTGGACAGCTTCAGTGAGATGCCATCATATCTGTGGCTGCTTTGTGTACAGTGATCTGGGAATCAGCAGCTATCAAAACTGCCATATAATTTCTTCCCACAATCTGTTTTTTTGTAGAAACTTGCTAATCTCATTCTCTGACTCTTTGCTGTGGCTTGCTTTTAATGCATCTTATCCCACAAAGTGTCTATCCAGCATTTCATTACAGCTATATAAGAAGGTGTTCATCCTTCTTTTATTTCAGGAGAAAACCTAGTTGTAAACCCACTGTGAGAGAATTGGATATTGCAGGGTTCATTCTGGAAAGATGAAGTCATGATAAATACAGAAGATATGGTTAAGAAAGAGGTGCCTTCAGTGTCCTCTGCCTTCAGCTGCAGTGTTTTATTGGTCTAATATACTACATTTACAATATTTGCTCACCTCTTATCTCAAACATTCATACGTGCTTGGTCTGCCATCCTCACTGAGTTCAGGAGGAGGAGCTCCAAAACTGTTGGTAAAATGCTAAAACTATTTCCCCTAAATACTAGGGGAATTTGCTGTTGGGCACCACTCTGTGTTCCTGTGCTTAGCAGACTGATTAGTCACCTACTGAATGCTATTATTGTCAAATCTCACCTCTTCAGCTCTCATTAGTAATGTAAATCTGGAGAAAATGGACATCTTCAGCTGTCTTCTGGTGTGTCCCCAAAATATTTCTATCAGGCTGCTTGTGATGGGTGGTATTTATTGTTCTAGGCCCTTAGCTCCTACCTAGGTATGCAGCAGTACTTTGCTGGACATTTTCCCCTCCTCTCTGTTTTTTGTTACCGAATTTGTTTACAAACGCCCCCTCAGGTGTTTTGCAGTTCCTATGTCCACACGTTTGCTTGAAAGGACGTCACTAATCTTAAGGGTATTTGGTTTGTTCCCCTGAAGACCACAGGGGCTAGTGCAAGCACTTTTTCCAGGGCTAACCAGAGCTGTGTTGCTGTGTTTTTGCTGGGTGTACATTCTCACGTACATGTCGAAAACATAGCTGTTATAGTTTAATGCCACAAAGTAGTTAGAGTCTTGATAAAAATACGCAACAACGACAAGCAGTAATAAAACAAAGAAAGAAGTGAAGCTGTACCACAGTATACTTTCATTTAGCCCACAAAGACCGGATGTTCATGACTAATTCTGGCAGATTTCTACAGATCCTCCAGCCAGCCCCAGACCTGACTCCTCAAGTGCAGGTCCCTGGCTGCAAGAGCTGCCACTCTCTGCTTAGCTACCCCAGCAGTACTTTCCTTAAACCCAGAAGGATATTTTTAGTGCCCAGGACTACAGGAATGACAGCTGACCTGGCCACGAGAGGATGCAGCTATTGCTTGAAAATGTTGGAATCAACCAAAGCATCTTGCTCAGCTTAAGATGCAAAACCATCTCTAACCACTTTCTCTGCATGTTCTGAGGTGCAGCAAAGAACTACATTGCAAATCCACTTTAGTTAATAGTACGTTATGTATCTATAGATACACATATATTTGCTAATAGTTAAATCATCCCTTTGAACCTTCTTTCCTGTAGTCTTCTGCTAATTTGCAGCCCTATCCAGCTTCATAGACTAAATCTCCTAATTAATCAGGTATAAGCTGTATCAATTAAATCCTAGAAGGGCAACAATAGCAAAGTCCTTACTGACATCCTTCATTTATATTCTGTTTTTGAAACAACACTTGTACTTCTGCAATATGGACAACCATAGTTTTCCTGTAATCATCTGATCACTTCTGGCTAAAACACTTGTATTTAATTGGTATAGTAAGATTTAGGCCTGGAGATCTTGAGACCTTCTGCAGAACTCATACTCTGAGAATTACACAGTTCTAATGTAATTATGTAAAAACAATCCTAATTGCTTTCAGTGTGAAGTGAGAATGTAGCATTTAATTCTCTGATGTTATCACTATTTGAACTGTCATGTAGATTATATGATGTTTTATAAGAATATCACTCAAAAATGAAAATTTTTTCTTATTAGGAATGATTTGCAAGGTTTCAGGGACTTCTGAATATCTGCTGTTACAATTTGAAAAGTTAAGGATTGCAGGAATGCAGGATGCTTTTCTGGCTTCATGTAAGTTGGCTTCATGCACAATTCATGTTGTACCATCAGTCAATCATTCAATTATCATCTAGTTTGGGTTGTTTCCCTTTTTTTCTGTGATTTTGCTACCAAGGAAATATCAGTGATGCGCTGTTAGTTGTGTAGGGCAGGAAATCACTTTGCTCAGGCAAGGGTGCACTAAAAGTAGGAGTGAGCATGTGCTGATCCAGCAGCAGCAAACTGTTGGCAGTCCTTGCATGGTGGAGTTACAAGATCACATGTGGTGCCAGCCCTGTGTCTGTTTCCTTTGTTTTATCTCTTTTGTGCTTGGAACAAGGGATCCTTGGTGATATTTCAATATCAGAATTTACGTTGTGCAGTGAGGTGTCTCTGCATTTTGCAATTTTTCTTTGGATACATTTTTTGTTTGCATATTTCAAGTCCTGTAATGGTTAACTTGGTTTTTAAATTTAATAAGCACGATAGGCAGCATTTTCGTGGAAAGCACGTGGACAGAAAAGGGCCTGGTGGTCCCATGGACCACAGGCTGACCAGGAGCCAGCACATGTCCCCACAGCCCATGGACCATGGCCTGCAAGGTCACGGGGAGTGATCCATGCCCACCACTCAGCACTGGTGAGACACTCCTGGAGGGCTGGTTCT
>VZSR01002340.1:7744262-7765593 GCA_013398615.1 Brachypodius melanocephalos
CAGCCTTCTGCTGCCAGCTTTTCTGCTGATTTCTTCCTTCAGAGAGGTCCTGACTTGGCACTAGCAGCTGTTTCTCCTCACACCAGAGGCTCCAGTTGTTATAGTTCTGCCTGCTTTATCTGGGCCCAGGTCAGGATCAAAGACACGGGAAGCATAGAGTCTAGTTCCGTCATGGTTGTTTATTCTATCTCATCTATTTACAGGCTCACAAGCTGTGAACTTAACTAGCAAGCTAGGGAAACAAGGGAAAATGGCTGGCTTCTAACTTTTTCCAAGGCTATTGAAGAGATAATTACCCAATCCCAAAGTGACACCTCTATTATTTATGCTTTTGACCCAACAATGACTGCTTGAGTTCCGCAATGTGGACATCTTTCATCCAATTAGAGAAAATCACCCAAATCCATGAAGAAGGTGAAGAAGAAGAACCCAGGCAATGCCCTGAATCCTCCATCGTGGCCCACACACATTATTAGATACTAAAACCCCAAATCCAAGTTTCTAGGATTCCAACAGAATATAACTTACGTTACCTACTTAAGTTACACAACGAATGCAATTTACGCAATTTGCATAGCTGATGCACCAGCAGTGTGTTTAGAGCAAAAGAATCTAACCTCTCCATTTTATTCTTCATTCTACCCAAAACAATGCTCCAAGAAGAAGATTTTATTGCTATAAATCAGAAATTACTCAAGACATGAAGAGAATTAAAGATCAGTGGCAAATAAAGTGACCGTTAACAGTGTCAGAGCAAGAAAAACGGGTATTACAAATAGGTCACATTTAAGGTCTGATTAAACACCTTCTCCAAAGTAAATTTACTTTCAGAGATCCTTTCAACAACATGCAATTTTATACAGCCTTTAATCTTTACATAGAGAAGAACAAGATTTGGAATACCTGATGAGCAGCCATTTACAAGAAGTTTCCAATCATTTAAAAAACTTGGTTCAAATGTTGTGAAATACATGCAACAGCTTTTATGGTTAACAGAAGATAGAAACAATTATCTAGATTTTCATATTACACCAGTGTCTATGTGTTCTATTTGAGTCCAGTGATTTTTGTGGGGTTTTTTTTTTCATTTAAAGCTGGTGGCAGCTGATGTTTGAAGAACTGATTCTAAGTTACCAGCTGTGTTTAAGCACAATCTGATTTTAACATCACATTTATTTAAAGCTAATGGTTCAGTCGCCTCACCAATGTTTTACACTGCAGTGAGTCAGTAAAACTGAACAGAAAGAGGAAGAGAGTTCTTGCTGTGCTGCATGTATACAGTATTAACTTTTTTACAGCCAAATATATCCCATCCCCCCTACCCCTCCTGTTAGAGGAGAATTAGTATGATTGCCTCTTAGCCACTTGCCATGCCAGGAAGAAGTTTTTCTCTTGGGAAATACTCTGAGCAGGGAGAAGGCAGCCAGAAGCTCAGCAATCTTTCCCCAAGGCATGGGGCTGTGCTCCCCTTTCACTCCTCTTGCCCAATGAGGACTGTCACTGAAACTGAGGACTGTCACTCAGCCTGACAGGAAGGTGCAGGAGGTGCCAATTCCCACAGGAGTCTAAGGACAACACCACAGCTCGCGCTGCTCTCAGCACAGGAACATTGCAGGAACCTGTAGCAGGCTCCCACTTCACCTTATCTTGCATCATGGATTGTTTGCCATACAGATTTTACACCTCTGGATGAAGTTTGAGCCCAGAAAGAAGCACTGCATGTCGGAAAACCTTGAAATTCCAGTCTCGTTATTCTGTATCCAGTTATTATTTGACAATAGAAGAGATGATAATTAATCTGTGATTAAAAAAATCATAGGTGGGGAAGAAAAAAAAACCCAACAAACCCTTCTCTATTTACAGCTGAAAATGCTAAGTGTGATCTTGTGAATATTAGGAGGTGTTATAAGCAGGAAATGTTTTAGAAAGGCAGAACTCTGTGTGTGCTACTGGAAGAAAGTGGTGGGAAATGCTGGTAGGTGCAGGTACCCACTCCAGTGCCTGGCCTGGGAAGCTTGCATTCATTATGTGGCTAAATCAACCTTCAGAGGGTTTAAAGCTTATTGTTGTTTGGTTGGTATTGTAACATTTTATTCTTCATCATAATTAATTTCTGAAAAGCATAGCTTTAGGTCTGAACTAGATATAAGTATGTGGAGAAGCCAGAATGGCTTAATGCTAGCTACCAGTCATACAAGTGCTTCTGTACCTCTGGTCCATGCACCCCTTCGAAGAATTAATTTAGGGCCAAATAAAGCCCCTGGTGATGAAGACACCTGACACACATAATTGCATAGGGAACAAGACATGCAGCCCACTTAAAAGGGAAGCTTCCTTCTGACACTGGTAGGGGAAATCAAAGTATCTCAAAACTGAATATCCTTAATTTTAACAGAAATTTTCTTTTCCATCTTTGGTAAGTATTTGTTGCACTTCAGGGTAAACAAGGTAAATGACAAAAATCCAGTCCCCTGGATTTGTCAACTGCCCCAGTTCATCAACTGAATGCAGGAATTATTCTTCTGTGTTTTCATTTAAAATACAAAAGCCAGTGGGCATACTCTGTCCTGTCTTACCAGAGTGTCCATACTCTGGTAAGAAAGTCGCAACTTTTTTACTCATGTTAGAGGACAGAGCCCAGATGGGAGCCCAGGGAATTTTCACTTACATGCAGCTTCATCACTGGAGTCAATGGTTTTAAGTTGATCTTTAATAAAATTACAGCTCAGTAGCATCACCAGCAATTTCACAACCAACTGTCTACTTGAATCTCCTTTAAAACGTCTGTCTTGATTTGGACACTGAGCTAAGAAAAATGCAAAGATCCTGAGGAGAATGGAAGGAAAGAAAGCACTGATCAAAGGCAAATTAGACCAGCACAGAATCTGGGTCGTTCCCAGGTCTAATGCAGAAAAACAGAGTGGGCAGAGAGAAGCCTTGGTATCTGCATGGGTTGGTTTCCCCTGCAGCAGAGCCCAGCCAGTACTTCATCAAACCCATTGCACAGGGCAGCAGGTGTGGTTTTTGTGCAGGAGTTGAGGCCAGGCTGCCTCTGTGCTCTGTTCCTCTTTTTTTTTTGTCACAAGGTAGTGGGGGAAGTGTTTGGTGCTATCTCACTCACATGTGACCAGCATTTCGAAAGGAGTGGGGCAAGAAACTTGTGAAGATGTTCTGCCTGGCAAAACCACCACCTCAAGCATCAGATGCTGACCCTTGCCAATTAAAGGATCAAGGAGATCCTGGGAATAAAACATGTTTCTAAGGCATGCACATTAATGAAATCTCTGCACATTTCTGGCCTCTAATATTTTGCTTTTCTAGACAAGGTGGCCAAAGGGGAAGTGTTGGTTTGTCACTTCTAGTCTGGTGCCTACTCTTCCCTGAGATGAGAAAGGGTTAATTCAAAGTTATTTAAACTTTGGTCAATCTAGAGAGGTGTGACTGAGAACACTGAGTTTTACAGGCTTCTAGATCAAAGCAGCCAGGGCTCACACCTTCACAAAGGGCACCTTTGGGCTGTACAAGCTCATTCAGGGAGACTGAGTAAAAGCTGCCAGCTGGAACAAACACCCTGCAGGTCTATGGCACGCTCAATCCTTTTCCAGGAAAAGGCAGAGCAGGTCTTTGGGTGACATTCTGCATGTGGATGTAGGGAAGAGGAAAGTTTATGAGAAGCTGAGGGTGCTGGACATTCCCATGGAAGCTTTGGCTATTGCTGCCAAGTCCCCACAAGCTGACCCACACTGAAAAGCAGTGGAGACACAGCTTGGGTTGGTCAGCTGGAAGCCAGCCAGGTCAGAGCTCAGTGAAAGCAGAGCATGAGGCAGTTGAGGTCTCCACCCTTCCTTAAATTTTAATATTCAAGCTGGAGCCTCTCCTGCCAGATTGTCTCCCACCAAACTCCAGGATCCCTGTGCCTGTCTCAGTTATCTCCCTTTTCCTAAGCCTCAGCCTCTCAGTCCTGGAGTCCTTCACTGTAGCCAGTGGTGTTACAATCTCTCCAAGTCCTGGGGAGTTTCTGGTGCAGCAGCTGTATTCCTGAAAGAGAAAACTACCAGGATCACAGAGCCAGGCATGTTCTTGTCATAGAAATGCCAGGAATACATAACTCCATCCCTGCAGCTAAATGTGCGTACCTGGACTGTGACACCTTCTTACCATTAGGTTGGTCTGTTAATATTCTTTCACTTAACAGTGCTAATTCCCAGGTTTAATAAGTAAATTATGACTGACTTAGGATATATTCTCGCAGCCAGATGAGCCAGCTGCACACTCAGCAAACCACGAGACTGAAAGCAAACATCTGCTTGGGCATACAGGGGGTTCAGTACCTCTGTCTGAGCCTAGGGGATAAGAGAAAACGCTTTTTTTTTTATTTTTAGAACTGCTAAGCATACAACTGTCTTGATTTTGTAAGGAGAAAATGTCTAGGAATCACTGAAGACATATCATGAAGACATAATATGTGAAGACATATTAATTAAAGAGATTTGAACTGTTGCACATTTAGCACAAAGATACATGTGGTTATTAGTCATTAATTTTCACACATTGGTGTAAACCAAAATTTACGGGAGCCTGGCTGAAACATCATTATCTTACTGCACAGCTCAGTTCTGGTGCTTTTTGGATAAATATCGCCATTAAGGAACCCTTAAAGCTGAGCAAACTGGGATTGTTCAGCCTGGAAAAGGCTTTGGAGTGACCTCATTGTGGCTTTGCAGTGCCTGAAGGGAGCTTAAAGGAAAGATGGCGAGAGACTTTTTGTAAGGGTGACAGGACAAGGGGCAATGGCTTCGCACTGACAGAGAGGAGGTTTAGATTGGATATGAGGAAGAAATTGTTCCCTGTGTGGGTGGGGAGGCCCTGGCACAGGGTGCCCAGAGCAACTGTGGTTGCTCCATCCTTGGAAGTGTCCAAGGCCAGGCTGGACAGGACTCTGAGCAAGCTGGGATAGTGGAAGCTGTCCCTGCTCACGGCAGGGGGTGAGAACTGGATGATCTTGAAATTCGCTCCAAACCCCAGGCAGTCTGTGATTATTCAGGCAGTTTAATAAAGCGCACAAGGGCGCTGGGGGTGCGCTGCGCTCACACACCGCGGGTTGCCCGAGGAAAGGACCGGGACTGCGCGGCGGCCATGGGGGGGGGGCGGAGCGTGACGTCACAATACGGGGCGTGGCGCGGCCCAGCGCGACGCGTGACGTCACGGGGCGGAGGGGGGACATGCGCCGTTCAGAGCGGTGCGTGACGTCCTGAGGCGGGGCGGGGCGCAGCTGAGCGCGGTGTGTGACGCGCCGGGGCGGAGCGGGGCGGTGCCGGGCGGTGCCCGCCGTGTGTCCGGGCAGCGATGGGGGCGCAGCTCAGCGTGGTGAGTGCCTGCCGAGGGGCGGCCGGGAGCGGGGTCCCTGTCTGCCTGCCCAACCCCGGCTCCGCCCGCAGCGCTCCGGGGCGTGCCGGTGTACCGGGGTGTTCCCGTACACGGTGGAGACCGTGTGGTGCCGGGAGCCCCGCGGTTGCCCGGCGGCGCTGCGGAGGCTCCGGGGCCCCGCGGCTGGGGCGGTGCTGGTGCCTGTGCTGGCTGCCTGGCCCGGGAGTTTTGCCCTGCCAGCTCCGGGTATCTGTGCTTGTTATTGTTGTTGTTACTGTTGCTGTCGTTGTTGGGGGCCCGCCCTGTTACTGTTGGGGGCTCTGGACGCTTGTGGTGTTTTCCTCCGTCGGAGTAGTTTCAGTCTGTAGGAGCGTAGGTTTAGAGTGGCCGTGAGGAAGAAATTCTTCCCTGTGAGCGTGGCGAGGCCCTGGAACCGATTACCCGGGGTTGTGTCTGCCCCATCTCTGACATTGTCCAAGGCCAGGTTGGATGTGGCTCTGAGCAGCTTGGGATAGTGGAAGGTGCCCCTGCCCATGGTGTTGGAACAAGGTGATCTTTAAGGTCACTTCCAGCACAGACCATTCCACAATTCTATCTACGATCGTGCTTGCTGAGCAGTGGGTCTGCAGCGCTGTCATCTCTGGCACGCATCGTTCCCCTCTTTCATCAGCAGCCTGTTACGGCTTTTTGCTCCTGTGCTCAGACACTTATTTCTCTGGGTTTGTGGGAGGGGCAGGATGGAGCTGGATTCAACATGTGCTCCTTTGGGAGCAGCTGTTGTAAGGCGCATTCAGCAGAGGAGATGAGGCTAAAGCTGCAGAAGTGAAGAAGTCCCGTTATCCTCTCGTTGGTTTCTGAAACAGATGAGAAGAAAGTTTAGCTGAGATTACTTCAAAAACAAGGTTTTGAAGGCGAGGGTACAAGGTTTCTTATGCCAAAGCAGGGTTTGGTTTGTAGGGCAGGGCAGTGCTGGGGTGTCGAGCTGTGAGCTTGTGTGTTGGACTGTGCTGTGCTCACCACACCCTGGCAGTGCAGTCTCCATGGCTTTTCTCTTTGTTATCGCACAGAGGCCTCTTTCCATTAATAAAAATTCCTGCTCAGTTACTAATTCTGCCTTGTCTGTTTGCAAAGATTTGTGCAAACAGCTGGAAATGATGAGTCACAAGGTCCCCATTTAGTGCTTCCCAGGCCTTGTTGCTCTCTGTTGCTGGAGACTTGATGCTGTGCAGTTATCTTTATTAAAATCTCAGTATGCCCTGTGGTGAGAGTATATTGGCCACTTTTAACCCAGAAAATGCTTTTCTTAGCAAGCACGACTGTAATCGTTGAGCCTGCAGTTCTTCCCCTTTTTTCTGGTGATAAATCTGAGTAAGGGACTAAAATAGCTTTCTGAATTAGTGGGTGTGCTGTTTCTTTCCAGACCAAATCCCATGAGACTTTTGCATTAACTGACCATGAATAACAAATTGCATTCCACAACGTTAACGCTGTGTTAAAATTATTTGTTAGTGCCTGACAACAGTAGCACTATGTTTTTGTTCATTTTAGATAGCCATATTTGGAAATAAAACTGTTTTAACTTATTAATGTCTCATTTGAAACATCTGCTGCAGAGTCAGCTTGCTATTGCCACTAGACTTCACTCACGTGTTAATTTCTCATTAAGGAGTTTACTTGCTGCTCTGCCACCTTGAACAGCTTCCCTCCCTCTGCCCTTTTTTGTGACTCAACAACAAAAGTTCTTCCCAGAGCTGCAGTAATGTGGTGGATCTATGAGAGTTAAGGGATAATTTTCCTGTAAACTTCAGCTTCTTCAGAAACAACCTGTATGGAGCTATTTCATCATTCCCAAATAAAAGTGAAAAATGCAGTGTGTGTATGGCATGGTGTGCCCTCAGGCTGTACACAGTGATGATACATTTTAAATCTGTACAGCACCATTTTAAGAAGAGAGAATTTATGCCATTCCGCAGGTCTGTTATTAATAATGTAGGAAGTTTTCATAGCCTCCTGAGAGACTGTCACAGTCGTGCAAATGCCGTTCTAAAATAAAATGAAAGTGAAAGCTAAGCAGGCAGGCCTTTGAGCTAATTTTTTCTTTTGCTGTAATTATGCTTTTCCCTTCTCCTCTGTTGAAGTGTTAATAAGTTACTGAGTCAGAGAGGACTTTTATAAGTAGTTGTGCAGTTTATTCTCCTGCCCCAATGTGAAGAGGGTGGCGTGGCGTCAGAGCGTAATTGTTATGTCTTATAGGGCTTCAGATGTGGGGAAGATGATGGTAAAAGGACAAGAAGGGCTGTCCCGTGGTTGTGTCCTGCAGGTTGGCTGCTTTCCCAGGGAAGGGGTGCTGCTCTGTGTGGTGGTGGAAGCACCAGTGCCTGCACCCAAACTCTGAGCTGGAGGGTTTGGGCAAGTACGAGAGTCCAAATTACAGGGTGTCTGCAGCGCATGGGGTGGCCTGTGAGGGGGTCTGTGCAACAGTGGCCCTGCTGTCCAGATGGCAGCAGCTGGGCAGCCTGGAGAATGGGCACACTTTGCCAGGGCAAAGCCAACTGCTTGGGGATCCACCTCGTGTGTGTGTGTGTGTGGAATTCCCACTCATGGACCTTCATCCTGATTGCTGGGGAGGGGAACAGGATGAGCCCATCCGTGCTGTTTGTGTGTGTTTGGCCGTGTTGATCAGTGTGGTCAGCCACGTGTTTAGGTTGGATGTTAGGAAAAGGTTCTTCCCCCAAAGGGTGGTTGGGCACTGGAACTCCCTGAGGAATGGTCACAGCCCCAAGCCTGACAGAGTGCAATGAACATTTGGACAATGTTCTCAGGCACAGAATGGGATTGTTGGGGTGTTCTGTGCAGGGCCAGAGGTTTGACTGGATGATCTGATGGGCCTCTCCCAACTCAGCATATTCTGTGGTTCTGTGTGTATTTGGACATGTGTGTCTGTGTGCCTGCTGAGGATGGGGATAAGGAGCTGTGGCAGCCTCACTTTGTGCCCAGCTGCCAGCATGGCAACCCCATGCTGGTGTGCAAGTTCCTCAACACAGGAGTGATGCCAGGTCTTCATAAAGCAAATCTGTGGGTTTGGGTTTTTTTTTATTTTTTTAAATAACACTTCCTCTTCCTGCTCAAATAAACATGTTCTTTTTGGTGATTAGATTGCCATGGCATAGTACCCTGTTCCTTGTCACCCAAATGACTCACTCTCATTCCACATTTGTGTCTAATGCTGTTTCTGTGCTGCTGCAGTTGCGTCAGGTTGTGACATACCCAATATGGCTGATCTACACCACCTTCATGAGGCTTTTCAGGAATCCCCAGCCTGCAATCACCCTGAAGGACCCAGAAGTGAAGTATGCACTGAGGCTGATTGATAAGGAGGTAGGTGCACATGCTGAGCATGACCTCTCCGTGGGTGCTGTGAAATGCTTACAGCTTCTGAAGTCTTGGGTGGATACTTTTGTCTTGAGGAAAGGACTTCTTTATAAAAGCTCTTTGTGTGGTATAACTGAGTTCTGCAGTTCTGCAAGCAGCTTGTTTCCAAACAGTTTAGAGTGAAGAATGCTGCTTAGAAATTATCAAACTCACAGTCATGTGTGTCTCATCAGCAGAAATTCCCAAACTGTGCACCACTGGCTAGGCTAAGGGATACAAGTCCTGCTGTCAGGTAGAGAAGGCAGTGTAAATATAAATTTGGAATTTATTTTTATATTTGAATTTTTTTAATTATTTCCATAGTATTTGGAAAGTTATCAGTTACTCTTAATCTGCACACAAGTATTGTTAAGTATCATTAATTCTTAATCCTGCAGATGCCAGAGTAGTTTTGTTTTAGAAGTGAAATCACAAACATTAAATCCCAACAACAGAGCTGACTGTTCTTTTGATTTTCCTCTTTCAGGAGGTTAGTCATGACACAAGGAGATTTCGATTTGCTCTTCCTTCCATGGAGCACGTTCTGGGTCTCCCTCTAGGTACGTTCCTTATGAAGAATCCAAGCGTTGCTTGCATTAATTACACTATAAGGGATTTTGTGGGGGATTTTTCCCTATATTTTGAATTTGGAATACTGCTCATGTGGCTGGAGCTGTTACTGAAAGCTCTGCAAGATTATCCTCATGCTGTGAGTAATCTGTGGCTCTGAAATGCAGTTGTGTGAGTGAGCATCCAGTTTGTCTCTGTGGAGAGAGTAGGAACAAACACAGGTCTTCACTTGTACTTTTCCAGTCTCAGCTTTCCAGCATGTGTTACTCCTATAGGGCTGAATCCGTGCAGTCCCTTTCCATGCCCTAAGGCACCACTCTCATCCACCTCTCCTCTTAACACATGTGGTTTACCAGATGATGTACTCACTTCTGAATTTCATGGAACTTTTGAATCACCCAGGGGTAGCTGTTTCCAAACAGCTGTCATGTGGTCTGGTGCCTTCCATGACAGCTTAGTGCCATTGTTTCCTCCTGCTTTTGTATAAAGAGCTTTTAATTGTGACTTGTGTTTAATAGGACTTCTGCTTTAACGAGCTGCTGCAGTGATCCATGGCTCCTGTGCTTTGTGGTTGTTGTCAGCATCTTTTCCAGGTGCTAAGTTCCATCTTGTTTGGGGTGTTAAAAATCTCTTGATCTTTTTAGTAGCCTTGAAAGCAAAGCACCTTTTCCTGGCTTGCCCAAAGTGGATATTGAGGAGTGGTTTGCAGGGTGAGACTTGGGAAGCAGAGAGAGCTGAAAGCTGCAGAGGATGGAAAAGCAGCTGGGAGCAGCACGGCTGCAGTTGGGTAGCAGATGCCGTTTAGTCCAGCACCAGCATTTGCTTTTTATCACCAAAAACACTGAAAGCTTCATTCTGAGGGACAGAGTTGTATGTGGCCCCATGCAGAGGCTGCCAACTTAGATCCTGTCAGGGTGGGGCAAAGCTCCAACAGGTGAGGGCATAAGGCACATTTTTTTTTCTGGGAGAGGCACCCTTTCTGCTGTGTACCAGTTCTTGTGAGATGTGCCCCAGCAGCAGCCCCACTGTCCAGGCTGAGAGTCTGCAGTGATCACCAGGGATCTGTGGTCTGTGCCTGCAGCCCCTTCTGCCCTAGGGAAGGAACAGGAGCTCCCTGCTGCAGCTCCCTCCAGGTCTGCCCCAGCGGGATGTCTGTAGGCTTTGCTGGGAGGGCTACTGGAATATGATGTCCATGTACAGCTTCAGGTGAGTTATGGTTGCTCACTCCCCGAGTCACCAGGTAGCACATCTTCCTTCACCTGGCACTTTGTAATCCTTCTGAAGTAAGAAATTAACCATGTCTGAAGGGTCAGCTGCTTCTGGAGCTAATCTAATATGGTCGTTATAATCACTTGCAAACCAGCTCCTGGCAAAATCCCTTCTTTGTGTTCCCATAACAGGCAGAGGAGCTGTGCCATCACTGGAGATGCTTTGTTCTGTTGACCTAATGGTGATGAAAAAAATAAAACTCAAAACCTCTCCCTCCTTTCCTGGTTAATCTTCAGATTAGGTTAATCTTGGGTGTTTTCAGAATGCTGGAATTTTTTAGGAAGACCTGCCATAGAATGTAGTTATTTTCATGTTTTTTCAGAAAAAAAATATATAGATACTGTGAAGAGAGACTATTGTAGAGAGCTCAGAGGATGTGTGACAGATGGAAACGTGGTTGCTGCATTCACCTGTTGAGCTGGAGGAGTAGCAGGGTTAGAAAAGTGCTTTGTGTCTGGGTAGCCTTAGCAAAGGCAGCTAGAGAGCTCCTGGAAGACATGAGGGATCTGTGGTCAGAGCAAGAACAGTTACAAACTCAGTTTTAACTAAACTCTGGCAGTTTACAACTAATACGTTAATAAAGATGTGTGAACAGCATTGGACAGTTTTCCCCTACTGTGTCCCTTTTATTTGTCTGTACAGGAGAGACAAATCCCATCTTTTGAAAGATCTCAGGTACAGTTCAGGCTTTGGTAAATGTAAATGCATGAGGTTATGATTGACAGACAGAACTAGCAGTGGAGTTGTCTGTCCTTCCAGGTAGATCTGTGCATGGCTAACAACTCTGGCAAGGTGTTGCAGTGTCAGGAAAATAAGAAAGGAAGAAGTGATGCCCCAGAAAAAGGTAGTTAGAACTTTGATGCTGCATTTCAGTCCATGCCAACTCAGCACATCCACTGAAATAAAAATCTTTTGAAAGAAAACTAGTTTTGTGGGTTTTTTTTTCTTTTTTTCCCTGCAACAGGGCAGCACATCTACCTGTCTGCACGGATTGATGGAGCTCTGGTTGTCAGACCTTACACTCCAGTTTCCAGTGATGATGACAAGGGCTTTGTGGATCTTGTTGTCAAGGTGAGAATGTCACGCTCTGTTCCCAGGCTAGGCAACTTCTGACGCACCTTTGCCGTGCATTTATGTGAAGTTTGCTGTGCTGGCTTCTCTTCAGGATTGTGCCATTACCTACAGTCCACATAGCATTTTGCAGGCACTTTAGTGAGGGTGTCTCATGAGATGCTGCATCATTTTCCACCCTCTGTGTAGACCTGCAGGTGTTTATATGCTTTTTAATTCTTCTGGAATAAGGAGTTAACCTTGCCTGAATGGGCAGCTGCTTCTGAAGTTAATGGAATTTGGTCATTATAATCACTGAGAGTGGTGGTCATTATCATGACTGATCCAGGCAGTGGAAATGATTGATTTAATTGGTAAGAATGTGATTTTAACTCTTGTGATAATGTACTTTCATTTTGCCTCTTGGTAGCTAGACTACCTATCATTTAAAGCTGTTGGGAATTTAAAATATTAATATCTGCACTGGATTTTCTCTTAGAATTTTGCTCTTTGGAATAACAGTGTTTTGGGTTTTTTCTTTATTTTTCTAGCCCCTTTTAAACTCGGGTGTATATTGTGTTGATTATTATCAATATTTTCCGTGTTGCAGAACGACAGTGGAGAAATCACTGGTCTCTGCCCAAAAATTGGGGCAGGAATGACATTTTGGTCATTTGCCAGTCAGAGATTGTGTTTCTTTATGGAGTAATTGCGTGCTTTGCATGAGGAGTATTTGTACCTAAAAATTTGAAGGGCAATGCTCTTCTCTGAGCTGTGAGATTGAATTGCTTTGTTATTGTTTTCAACAGGTCTACTTTCGAGGTGTCCATCCCAAGTTTCCTGATGGGGGGAAGATGTCTCAATACTTGGACAGCCTGAAAATAGGGGACACCATTGACTTCAGAGGACCAAGTGGCCTCCTTGTGTACAAAGGAAAAGGCAAGAGTGGTTTGGAAGATAGAATTTACCCAGAGTAAACAGTACAGCAAAAATGTCTTATTATTACAGAAGTGCATTTTATTGTTGCTGTTCTCAAGTAAGCTTATATGGACATACTTTATACACTGACAAAAACACTGGGTATTTGCACTGTCCACTGCTAATTTCCCAATTTAAAATGAACTTTATGAGTAGGCATTACTTTTATGTCAATGTAAAGTATCTCATGTTAGTATAATGCAGCCACAAATGTGTCACAAAAACCTTCTGGCAATTCTGTGTGAAGCAGGGCTTTGACACGTGGTTTTCCAGAGCTTTGTATGAAGCATTCATGTTATCCTGGATGAAGAGAGCTGTGGATACCACACAACATTTTGGGGAATTTCAGACTCTGTTGTGTTTGGCTGAAACGGGCAAATCGCCTCAAAAAGAGAAAAATTTTTTAAAACCCACCATGCTGCATATTTTATGTTTTCCCTTAAAATAATCTGCTCAGGGGGAATAAACTCATAGTGAGTTTATTTCGTCTGAACAGTTCATCAGTGTAGAACTGTTCTCAGAATCTGGGCTTGTGCATGTCACTGGGGGTATGGGATGTGAGCAAAGTGAGATACAGGTGATATGTGTGTAGGCTGTGGTCAGGGATAAGTCATAACCCATGTCAGTGTCTGATGTTAATCTTTTGTGATTGCTTTAATTCAGGACATCTTCACTCTTTTTGTTCTCTGGGAAGGAGAGTGACAGGGCTGAAATGAAGTCAATTTAGCAGGAGGTGCTGGGAAGGGATAACAGGAGGTGTTTCCTGCTTGCTTCAGTGTTTTCCATCTCTTTCTCTCTTCAGGAAAATTTGATATTCGGCCAGAAAAGAAAGCTGAACCAGTTACCAAGACAGTGAAATACGTGGGAATGATTGCAGGGGGGACTGGTAGGTGTCTGTGAGGATTCATCTGTGGTTTCTGACAGCTGGTAGATGCATTTGCTCACGTTTTCACACTTGTCCCTTCTTTTATGCCCCATCCTCACATCACTGACCTGCCTCTCTCTTCCAGGGATAACACCTATGCTGCAGATCATTCGAGCAATCATAAAGGACAAAGATGATCCCACCATTTGCCAGCTGCTGTTTGCTAATCAGGTAATTCTGTAGTTTTTCCTCTGTTTTTGTTTGTTTGTTTGTTTTTTGGGGGTTTTTTTTTGGTAGTGTTTTATTTACCTGGCAGGACTCCACTCAGCAAATGAAATCCCAGAGATACAAACCCTGAGGGGAGAAGTGACTGAAATGTTTTAAACCTCCCATATAAAAGTACTGCAATAAATTGAGGGTTTAGCATTACTACAGAAATGTTTGCTAATGTTTGCCTTCCTGTGACTCACTGCTCTGTTTCTAATCCAGTTTATGAATGTTAAAGCCCTGCATTCCTTTGTGCAAGTTGTTAATGTTTTGGGCAGACTTTCAGAGCTGTCTTCTTAGTGGAAACATGAAAGGGGTGGACATTTGTCTCCTCCAGCAGTTTTAACTGCCCAGCTTTGCAGCAGTGTTTGTCTGTGGAATCTTTCTGTCTGAGGACATCTTGGGTGAGGCTAAAAACTGACTGTGGTCTCCAGCAAGTCCCTCAGTTACAGAGCTTTGATTCTTCTTGGCTGCCTGCTTTCAGTTCCATCCTCTCTGTCAGTTTTTCACGTGCTTCTCTTGCTCCTTGAGGTGTGGCATCCTGCATGCTGGCCAGAGGGAAGCTTTCTTGTCCATGGAATCCTTGAGATTTCTTGGATAACCCAGATGTTGGGGTGCTGTTGGGCAACACCCCTTCTTTGCCTGATGTTCTTCCACTATGAATCTTTCTGCTTTTTAATTTCTCCCTCTAAAGAATATTTGTGTCTGGTTTATGAGTCATTATTTATTCACTTTATACTTGTGGCTTTTAGCTTCCTTATGCTCTCCTCTGTTTTTCCTCTCATATTCAGTTGTGTGCTCATTTCATTTGTGCCATATCTAGGCCTACAAGAAAGATGGAGAGAGACTTTTTTCAAGGGCCTGGAGTGACAGGATAAGGGGCAATGGCTTCACACTGACAGAGAGCGGGTTTAGATTGGATATGAGGAGGAAATTGTTCCTTGTGAGGGTGGTGAGGCCCTGGCACAGGTTGCCCAGAGCAACTGTGGCTGCTCCATCCCTGGAAGTGTCCAAGGCCAGGCTGGACTGGGCTTGGAGCAGCCTGGGGGATGGAACTGGATGAGTTTTAAGGTCTCTTCCAACCCAGGCAGGTGTTTGGTACCTCAGTTATAACGTGAGGTTTTTCTGCCCAGGAGCCATGATCCAAATGCTGAGATTCCCTGTTCTGAAGAGTCCTGCCAGTGCTCTCTGCTCCTGGCTGGAGCCCTTGGATGTGGTGTAAAGTGCAGTGGTATCAGGGCAGGAGGGCCAGGATTTGCTAGGAATGATTCAGAACAGCTGGCACAGGGCTGGAGGTGCCTTAGTAGCATGGGAAACCCACTGCAGCTGGGAGGGAGAGCCTGCGGAACAGTTCCCTGCCTGTTAGCAACAGCCTATGGAACCATCAGTCCCTGGCTTTAAAGAGTCCTTGAACCCAGTAACTCCACAAATAGAAAGCAGTTTTTAAAAATACCTTAAAGTGTTTAAAACAATGTACATGGGCTCCTACTATGCTTCTCGCTGGTACACTTTGAGTGGGCCAGAGCCAGTAGGAGTTTTTCTGGAGCACTCACAGCTGCAGATCCAGGAGTAGCACCTTCTCTGGAATAGCTGCTGCACATTCCTCCTTATCCCCACAGTTATGGACTTAGTGGTGACCTCTCTGCCAAATTACTATGGCTGCGGGGGATGGCAGTACTTTCAGGCCCTGCCCTTTTCCTTCCTGCCCAGACTGCAGCTGCTCTTAGGGAAATAAGGCTTTCCTTTGGCCCTCAGTGATGCTGCATCAGGGAGGAGCCAAACTTGATACCCTGAGTAATGTTTATTGTTCCAACCAGAACTCGAAACCCTTTTGGTTGTTCATTCTACATGCCTTTTAAAAGCCAAGCAGTCTCCATATGGCAGTGCTGATGATACTTGAATTGGCAAAGGTGAAAAATCTGACATTTCTCTGTCTGGGTGGCACAGTATGAAGGGGTAGGGAGATATTGCTGTGCAGTCATGATTAGTTTTTTGATGTAATAGTGCTAAAAAGGGCTTTATTCTTCTGATTCCGTGATTAAGTGATGGTTCTGCTTTGTTTTATTTTTAGAGGGAAGGCATTGCATGGTCAGGATTTATGAGCCTTTTATTGGCCCTGCCACAGGCTAGGCATGGAAATAACGTGGGTTTGCTCTCTTCAGCCTTTAAAACAGAGTTGAATCATCTCTTCCCTCTCTCAGGGCTGTGCAGTAGCTGCTGCTCTGTGGCCATCAGAGGGCGGCACTCGTGCAGGGTGTGATCCTTGTTTTCCTTGTCCTGCAGACTGAGAAGGATATCCTGTTACGTTCCGAGCTCGATGAGATCCAGGCTCAGAATCCCAGTCGCTTCAAGTGTTGGTACACTCTGGACACAGCACCTGAAAGTAAGACCTGAAGGGCCACTCCATGTGAAACTCATGAGTATTAATGTGCTTTACAGGAGACATGCCATGTCATATGTGTATTTCTGAGCTTCCTGATTGATTTCTTGCATAGTGAATGTCTGAGTGCACCTGTGGCATCATTCTCCACACTGGGATGTGCAGGGGCTCAGGTGTAAGCAGAGAAGCATTTCCAAAGCTCAGCTCAGGCCGGTGGCAGTGCAGTGTTCCTCCCATGGCTACACCTGAATATTTACCATTGTCTCTTGTGGAGGGTGACCTTCTTTTCTCCTTCCCCACAGACATAAATATAACATGTTATCCTTGTGTTTGGAGCCTGCCCTGAGGGAGCTGCAGTGCCAGAGGTACTGTGTAGCTCACAGGCACAGATCCCTGCCTGAGCTTGCTGAACAAGCTTGAGGAAGAGAAGGCTAAACAGTGTCATTCCTTATGGTTTTCCTTTCTTACCATTCCTTGTCATGCCCACCCATGTCAGGATAGATTCATACTTGTATTCAGTGGGAGTTTGGGGCAGAGAAGGAAAAGCCGTGTGCTTCCTCTTCCTTGTGACCTCTGGTACACTGAGGGAAGGTTCTTGCCCTCCCCACAGTCTCTTGCTGTTGTGTCATCCACTGCAAATTAGTGTTCCCCTGGAACTTTTGATCAACATTCCTTCTTTGGGGAAACTGTGAACTGATCTTAGCAGTTGGGATAAAAGTTCCTCTTTGGACCTCCTCAAGGCTGTTCTGCAGACTTTCACTGTCGTATATGAAACCTGATCAAAACTGGGATTAAAAAACCCTGTCAGTCTTACGGTGCCCAAAAGTTTGGGTCAGCAGCAGCAAAAGTTTGTTCTGCATCCAGGGCTGGGGATGTGGTGGTTAAACCTGAATCCCAGTAAAACTGACTGTTACTGTAAATGTTCCAACTGGGAACAATTTCATCAGCAGGTTTTCTCCTTTCTAAAGTGACTTTTATCTCTCTTTTCCTCCTTTTAACCTCATTCCCCTTCCCCTACTTTCCTTTTTTTTTTTTTTTTAACAGATTGGGATTACAGCCAAGGATTTGTGAACCAAGAGATGATTAGAGACCACCTGCCCCCACCTCAGAATGATGTTCTGATCCTCATGTGTGGACCTCCTCCAATGATCCAGTATGCTTGCATTCCCAACCTGGACAAACTGGGCTATGCCAAGGACATGAGGTTCTCCTTCTAAACACAACTGTTATTCAGGAATCTTGTGTAGAAGGGAAGGAAAACAACATTTAACAAGGAACAGGACAAAGTTACAGAGGTGACTGATGCACAGTGCTGGGAAAAATACATTTACATTAAAAATGCTTCATATTTTCAGACTCTCTGGCAAGTAAGACACGTAACTGTGCTAAACCTGTGTGTGGAGAGGTGGTGATGCCTCATGCTCTGTGTTGTGAGCCCCATGTCCAGGGAGGACAGTGCAGCTGCTCAGGGCAGCACACATTCATTTATGCTTTTTCTTAGTGCTGTAATCAAGTGGCAGTAATATCCTACTTCCTAACACCGTGCATACCCAGGATTTAATTCAGTATGAACTATGAAAACAGTGAAAAGTGTTGGATTATTCACTTTGCTTATGCCAAATTGTAGTCCTTACAGAGCTCTGAGGGCCAGGAGTGTTTGCCTTGTATCCATAACCTTTGCAACACCAGTTTAAAGATGCTTGTTGAGTTGAAGGATGCCAGTTAACCATTTGTGACTGAAGGTGTTGCAGCTGCATCATTAATCAAAACACAGAGATAGGCAGTGATAAAAGATGGGTTTCCTTTGTATTTCGGAATAGCCTGTCTTAGGCGCAAACACTTTTCCATCTGGTCACAGTTCTCATCCCTGGGCAATGAAAGAAACTACAGAAGGTGGCTTTGGGTACTGTTCCACAAGTACCTGGAATTTTTTGCTTGATAATGTGTAGGATACCGGAAAAAAAAAAATCTTGATTTTGTATTTACTCCTAAGTACTGGGAGATGGCCTAGGAGTACAAAAGCCGTTCTTCTGCATGTCCTGTGCAGTGAAAAAAAAATTGCTGGGTGAAAACTGGGTGAGATTTTCTTGTTCATGGTTTCCTAGAGATGGATTTGGACTGAAGGGAACCCAGGTTTCATTGCCAGGAGTGTTTTGGCAGGCAGCCCTGCTCTGGGTGCACCAATCACCCCCGTGTCTTGATCAGGCAAAGCTCCCCAGGGTTTGCTTGATAAGGATGCGTGGGAACAGCCTTAAATCACCAAACTGACAGCAAATTCAAGTGTCTCACTGAGTCTAAAACTGTTTCCTAGAAGCTGTTTACTACAGCTTCAATTTATTTTTAATATCCTTTTTTTACAGCAGCCTTTTACCTAGTTTTTAGGACACAGCAGGCATCTTGCATGCCCAACCTTCTGCTTCTGACTAGCAGAGATGCTGCTGAGGTGAGAGGTGTCCTGCAAGGGGTCTAGGAAACTAAAAACCTTGTTCTGGTGATGACATCAGAGTGACTGAAAGGATATTTAGTCATGTATGAAGTACTGTGGGTGCTGAGGTAGCTACAGGTGTCAATGTACAATAGCAATTTTTAAAGATTGGATAGGAATTTGAGGTTATAACTCACTGTTTTCTCTTGTGCCCGTACAACAGGTGGGTACTGTGTATTTAAAAGGTTAATTTTTCAGCAAGAATTAAAAGGCAAAGATAGTACAGTTAATTTAAGGAACCTCAACTAGATAATATTGTTATTAATTGTATTAATTTGACGTTTGCCTCAAGTCTTGAATTTTTGATGTGTGCTTATGAAACTTGTTCTTTAATACTATGATCCAAAATTGAAATATTACTCAATTTTTCAAGTTTTAGTCCCTTTTTTGGAAGACAAAAAGCAGAATTATGAGAGACATGATCTTGCTGCTGGTCTCTATCACTGTGGGATATGCATAGATTTTTTCATGATTGTATTTGCCAAGGTCATTCCCATCCTTTTTTATCCTGAATAAAGTTTTGGAAAGCTGAGTTTCATGATAACTGATTCATATTTTGATTATTCTTAACCTAGAGTTTCTCTTGGCACCAAAATCAGTGGGTAAACCCAGCATGTCCTTGAAGGGCCATAAGATCCCAGATATCCAATCCCTAATTCCCTCAGGATTTGTTCATTGAAGCTTTTCAGGGTTAATTTAGCAAACTTAAGGTTTTGGCAATTTCACGATAAAAACAACAAGAAATCTGTGAAACTTAACTAAAGCTGGCTAAAAGTGGTCCCTGCTGATGACTAATTAAAACAACTAATTAAAAAGGAGGTAGGATAATAAAGTAATTCCTGGCTTTCCAACACTAAAAATGCAGTACCAGAGGGTTCTGTTAGCCCAAGGGTTTGGGGGGATATTTATGATGGCTCAGGTTGAACTAGGCTTTAATATTGCCTGGATTCACGGGATTGGGCATTCCAGCATGCACTGCACAGGTTTTTCCAGGGAATTCTCTTGACCCCAAATCCATGTGAGTTGAAAGCAAAAACCCCTGGGAGTTGAAGGCAACAGGATGTTTCTTGGGCATTTTGAAGTATTTGGTGTGTCCTAAATGTTAGCTTTGAATATTAATTCAAATCTTCCAGGATTGTGTGTCCAGAGTTGCTGGTTTAGGGATGGGAGGATCTGGATTTGGAGTTGTGGGCACTGAGCACTCCTTGTGTCAGCTTTAGGTCTGGATTGGTGGGAATTGTTGGAGGAAAGAGAAGGGAATTGAAATGCACAGATCCATTCCTAGAGAAATGATCAGGATGGGAGAAAAGAGGGTGTGGAACTGCTGGGAGCTCCTGGAGTGAGGGAAAGGATCCAAGGATTGGAAGGAAAAGCTGTGGAACAAAGCCTGAAAAGGGGAGGGGGGGAAAGGGAAAGAATCTCTGCTCCAGGAATCCAGCAGGGGCCAGGAGAGGATCATTTTCCATCCACCAGCTTTTGGTGAAATCCTAATAATGAAGGTCAAAGGAAATTATTTGTTTGCTATTAGGTTTGGAATGAAAGGTGCTCTTCCAGAGGGAAATATTCACCTGTTAAAATTCTGTTGGATAAAGGAAAAGAGGGAGGAAGCAGCTGGGGAATGAAGAGATAGATTTTTCGTGGATACAGGGAAATATGTGGAAAGGGGCTCCTAGGTAAAATACACCTCACAGGTACCACCAGGAAAAGCCCCAACTGCTCATTTTTCCAAGCTCTGACATTCCAGAGGGGTAACCAGTGGTTAGCACATCCATTTCTATATTCCTTGGATGCCCAGTGCTTTGTTGGAAAGAGATAATATTCGGAAATGAGCAAATCTAGGTATGTAATTCTTGATAAAAAGGCTCTGGAGGCCCAGGTTTTGATATTCTTCCAACAACCAAACCCAACAGAGGGAATCCTGGAGGAGGTGGGAAACACTGTCACTCCGTTGATGGAATTAATGGGAAATGGAAAGCAGCAGAAGCAGTAGGAACAGAGCTGGAACCAGACTCCAGCCAGGTAAGGCAGACACTTAAATGGTTTGAAATTAGAACTGGGCAGGGGTGAGGAGAATTAACTGCTAAATTTGTACCCCATGGCATGTTCCATGAGAAGATCTAGACTGGGGACTGTTCCCAGATGGGAGCAGTGAGCCTTGGAGTTGTCTGAAGAAAGAGGGATCCTTTCAGCACAAGGATCAGCTGTCAAGTGTAGAGATGTTACCAGAAAACTACTCAGGGCTGTTTAGTTCCCAAGCCAAGTCAATCTCCTGCCTTGTGAAGCTCAGAAATCTGGGAGGACCCCTTCTAAAGCTGGCTAAAACTGGTCCCTGCTGATGACTAATTAAAACAAGTCATCAGAAAGGAAGTAGGGCTGATTCAATACTCACAAACCCATCTTGCCAAGATCAGAGTTCTCTGCCCACCAAGGACCCAGCATTCAGCAGGGACATTTCTCCCACTCTCCAGCAGAGACCTCCTCCCTCCACATCCAGGGACGTGCAGCCACTCGGGGAACACCAGCTTAGACCTGGGCTGAGAACCAGAGAGGGACAAGGAATGTTTTTAAGTCATTCCAACCTCAGTGGTGCCCAGACCTGGGAGAAAGCACTTCCCACACCACTTGTGGAATTTCCTTCCCTGTCCCTTCCAGTTTTGGAAGGTTTCTGTTGGATCCTGACTTATTTGTG
>VZSR01002340.1:7765693-7778613 GCA_013398615.1 Brachypodius melanocephalos
TTGCTTGTGGTTTATTACAGTAATTTACTGCCTGCTCCTAGATTGTCTTTAAAAAAACCCAAAACAATGTATTTAGTCTCCTGTGGTAGTTTTTAGATACTTTGTATCCAAATTCTGTAAGGAATGTGAAGCTTCCAATATAAAGACACGTGTTGTGTATCTCAGAAATCAAAGGTCATTATTGCAGGATTCCTACAGTTGCTTTGGTACAGAGCCATGGGAAACACTCCCGTGTTGTGGGAGGTTGCAGATAAACAGAAAGATCAAATGGAATGAAACTCCAGATGCAGCTGCAAGAAACATACGTTTTTCACAAAAAAAAAAAAAAGGCAGGGAGAGGAGAGTGGCAGAAAGTCAGGACTACTTACATAAATAATCTAAACCACAATTCTGTCCCATGCTGCAAGCAAGATACTTGTATGAGTGTGTGGCATGCTGCTCCCTCAGCTCCTTTGGGATAAAGCAAAAGGGGATGCATTGTTTGCTCTTCTCTCTCTCTCTAGCTTTGCTGCATTTAAACCAAATATTTACTCATTCTGGTAAACTTTCTCATCATGGGCACTTTTCTCGTGTTCCAGATTTGGTGACAAGGGTTGATAACTTCTAAAATGGTGAAGGGGATTCCTGACAGCAGCTGGAGGGGAAGATACTTCCAAGGGGATTATTTTCCCACTTAGTCTATTACACAACTGCTGTGGCTGCCCCATCCCTGGGAGCATCCAAGGCCAGGCTGGATCAGGCTCTGAGCAACCTGGGGTAGTGGAAGGTGTCACTGCCCATGGCAGGGGATTGGATCTGGATGAACTTAAAGGTCCTATCCAACTGAAGCCATTCTGTGATTTTCAGAGGGATTAAGTCTTTAAAAAGTCAGAGTTCAGGCATTTCAGTCTAACAGCAGGATGCTTTTCATAGGACAGAACTTCTAATCTGTTCCAGTAGTCCTAAACCAGTCCATTAGATGTCTCTGGATGTGGCACTTATGCACATGGTAGACTTGGCAAAGTTAGGTTTACAGTTGGACTCAATGATCTTGAAGGACTTTTCTAACTTAAATGATTCCATAATTCTAAGAATATCTTACAGATGTGGGTGTGGGATGGCCAGATTGTCTTTTTCCCCCAAGTGATCAGGCCTTCATAGGTAATTTCATTTGGTCACTGATGGACAAAGAATTTTATGGCACTATTATCTGTAATTCTGTGAAATGCCCAGCTTAATCTTGTGTACAGCAATGAATGATGACACACTTCTGTGTCATTAAAAAACCTGGGAAACATCTTCCAATCCTTCAAATTCAAATACAAATTCAAATGTTTGTCCTGAAAGTTGAGTTTCACTGAAAATGCAGACCAGAATTTACAAGATTTTTAGTATGTCCCAAGTGAACTTTCACATTGTCATTGTTTTATACTAACAAAAACTGAGTGCCAGCTTGACCCCTCTGCAGTCAGGGAGAATCTTTGCCTTCAGCATGGCCAAGATCAATATTAAGAATAATTGCAAGGTAGCTGTTAAAACTGAAACTCAAGTTAGAAAAATGGGCTGGGTATAAATCCTCTCTGCAGACAGACTGTATTTTTTCCCTTGTTCTTCCTCTGCAGTTATCATAGCACAGATTTATGGGCATTCAGACATATAAATCAATATATATTTAATTCACACAGGCTACAGGTGACATCATTGTAACAGAACTTGCTTTGTCACTTGTAGCCACAGTAATGCATCTCTTTATAATCCAAAGTTTCTAAATGTTGAGCTTCTTGGGAACTGAGAGGTTAAAGTAATGTACAGCTGTTAAGCAAAAATAAAAATGTAGTAATGCTCAGGTGCTGCACTCAAGGTCACTGCCACAGGTAATGAGTCAGAGAACAAGTCAGATTCAAAACCAGCATTTGGGCAAGAAGTTTGTGTCAAAACAATGAAATTAGTTTGGATTCCATATGGTTTATTTTGTAGAGCTGGAAATTGTATAACCAATATTTTTTACAAACAAGTGCTTATAAATTACCTGCTGTGAATGGAAGGAGGTTGTTTACTTTTTAAATGATGGAGCATTTTCTTGCAGAAAGATCCCTGCTCTTCCGATGCCACTAATGATGTGATAATGCTGTGCAGCACTGTCTGGAGAAAGCCCAGGTCTGGTTCAAATCAGGCTGCTTGTGTCTGGCACAGTACAGCACCATCAGCACACCAGGGAATCCCAGAAATAATCCAGTTACAGGAGCAAAGCCCAGCAGACCAACCTAACTGGCTCCTCTTCCACCACCCAGCTCCAGTTCCAGCTTGGGATTTTCCACATAGCACTCTCAGGATGGTGTAAACATTGCCTAGAAGCTTAATCTGGCAGATATTTTAACGTAAGTAGCTTTTATTCTGGACTAGCTCTGTTTAGAATTGTCCCCATGTTGAAATAAATATTTATACTTGGAGTGTACATGGTAAGATTAAACTCCACAATTAAATTGCTGCATTAGTTGGTGGTTAAGTGGAAACTCGTGCACAGTAATTCTGCACTGAAAGTAAGAAAGAGACAAAGTAAGAAAAACAGGTGGAGCCACAGGCAAAAAACATTAATTGCTTTTCAGCAAACGTTTACAGCATCTTAACTATATTGATATATTTGTAAAATTATAGAAAACGTAAATAGAAGTGATCTGCACCTCAATTTCAAACCTACTTTGATTTTTAACACAATTTTAGCTGAGATATTTATCCAAGAAACACAAAGGATCATTAACATTGGGAAAACATTAGTAACGTTTTCTTAAGAATGTGTAAACATTAACGAATTGCTGAGTTCTTTCTGCATCAGAGACAGCACTTGGGAGTCCAAGGGCCTTTTGCTGAGATTCCAGGACAAATATTAATGGTGAGCTGAGCAGAGCTTCTCCTATGGAAATAGGAAACTTGGCTGCAGAGCAAAGCCAGGATAAACATGTGGATTCAACCATCGTTTAGCTTAAGCAAAGCCACACAAAAATAGCTGCAAACTTTACTGAGCAGATGTGACTTCTTTTCTGTCAACTTGGGATACCACTTCCAGATTTTTGACTTTGCCTGTTTGTTCTCGTTGCAGCCATTCCTATGATAGCTGTGCATTTTTAGAGATTAATTTACTTTCCCAACACCCGCAGACCAAAACAAAAATGTCTTCTGGCCTTGCCTGTTGAAAGTGTCCCTGTGTGTAGGAAAAAGGGAAAGATTCCTGTGGCCAGAAGGAGACTGAGGAAGGCAGCACACTTCTGTTCATGAGGAGGAATGAGGCTCTCCACAGAATGAAAACAGATCACTGGCTGCTGAAGCTGGTGGTTTTTTTCCAAATAGGTGACATCTCTATGTGCATGTGAATTGTGAGGAAAATTCAGACTAACTACTCTGTTGGGATTTGAGTTGCCCAGCTGGGATTGCTTCACACACTCCTCAAGCCTTTCTGTGGGAAAGGATTAGTTCAGAAGTCTCCCTTGGCTTGTGTTTTCAATGTTTAATGGAGGGATGTGCTGTCTCTAGCCACAATTCCATGAGAAGTGAGGGCCTGACCCTCTCACAATTGAGAAATATCCACTCTCCAATCACTTGCATGAACCTGTGTTATTCCACATGCAGCAAGTCTTGGTTTAAAGATGAGCCCAAATTAAAAAAGACACAAACTCAACAGGACTGACACTTTGGTGTCTGAGTGTTGTCCTACCCCCAGCCTCACTGCTTGGTGTAGCAATGGTAACTCAGTGTCTCACCTCATCTGCCTTCTGAAATAAGGAGGATTCCAATGGGTTTCTACTTAGTCTTGATAATGAGAAACCTGGACTTAATCTGCAAAATCTCATTATCTGGCTTTTTGTTTGGGGTGATTTGTCAGTGGCAGAATTACATCACTTAAGTGAGGTTAATGCTGAGAACAGGAATTAGGCCATCAAATCTGAGATAGTGTGGGTGTTACTGCTGTTTGGGGCTCACTGAATCCTGGTGATGTGGGGTTTACATAGAGTTTGGGAAGGGGAGGTCTCTGTTTCTTCATCTGTTACTAATGCTGAAATAACCTGGTTTGGATCCTCACTTATATGGCAGGTTGGTCGGCAAAGGGTGCTCTGCAGAGGAGGAATTTGTAATTCTTGGTTCTGAAACTTTCCAGGTAGGGGGTGATCCCTGCCACTGGTGCTTCTAAGAGCAGGTAGGAAAGAAAAATGCTGAGCTGAGACAAAACAAGCTAGGAAAACTCTTGGGACTGGGATTCCTCAGATTTTGTTTGAAAACCAGTCAGGACCCTAGAGCTAACATCAAAAACCTATTTGCTGTATTCATTGGCATGATAAGGCTGAAACCACCAACCATGCAAAGCTCTGTTTCTCATAAAATCCTGTGATTTCGGGTATAGGGCAGGAGTAAACTGTTCTGACTGCAGTAACTTTGCTTCTTGGCAGTGGCTGGGGAGATGGATGAACTTCAGTGCTTTACCACCAGTGTCTACAACATCATTTGCCTCACAATGGTTACTGAGAGATGTTCCTCAGCCTCACAAGGAGCTGGAGCAGGCCCCTTGGACACACTTGGCATTCAAGGATGGATGTTGGTGCGGATGCTGTTGTAAACCCATGAAAGAAAAGGAAAATAGGAGGGAGCTCTTTCCACTGCTATTTTTATTCTGCCTTACATCACCTATATAAGGATACTGAGTTCAGCCACGGTGCATTTTAAACAACGAGCCTGGTGTTGAGATCTCTGTGTTTAGTCCTTCAGCTTTGCATCCTGGGTGACCTTTGGACTTCATCTATTGTCTCTGTTTCCCACCTGTGTAAACAGAGCCCAAAGCACTCCACACTTCAAAGGCCTTTCCTTGAGAAGAATCCATTCACCGTTACAGTAAGAACAATCATAAAGTGCTCAAAGCTGAAGGAAGGCTTCTCCTACCTGGGAAGGCTTCTCCTACCTGGGAAGGCTGCACAGATGGAGAGTTAATGATTGCCAAATGTAATTATTGTCAAGCTGAGGCTGCATTTCTGAGCAATGTACAGGGCAGACAGTTAACGCCATAAGGAAATCGGTGTCACAGATTGTACTGTAGCTCATGGGATGGAAAGTTCTTGCCAATTTGTTAATGAATTGGTGTACCATTAGGATAAAACAATAACAAGGTCTATCAGACAGCAGTGGAATGGCTGGACTTTAGGGCCTGGAGAAGTCAGTTGTCTCCTGCTGCTGGCCCTCCTTGCCTGATAAGGAATGTTGCTGCAGCCTCACAGCAATGATTTTGTTGGTAGTTCTTCCTGAAAAGCGAAATAAGCACAAGGAACCAAACTTGAGCCTGAAAAGCTGAACTTGCAAGCAGCGACACTCTTTTTCAGCTTGATTAATTAAAATTTAATCAATAGCTGGGACACAGCTGCTGACTAGAAAACCAGCATATGGAGCTGATCTCCATATGGATCGTCTGAAGAAAATAAGAACTTGTGCACACATTGGCCCTGCACTGCTGTTACATCAATCGCTGTTTATATTTAAATCTCATCAGATTGACAGTGAGTCTGAGTTCTTACTGTGACTTGACTTTTGAAGGTTTTTGGAGTAAATGGCATGTGGAGATGAGCTTTGTGCTATCTATAGGATTTCCTGTCTCACAATAGCCCACCCAGCTGTCTTCTCTATAGCTGAATATTCATCCCCAAGTAATGATGCACAGAAGATGTAATTCTGCAGTGCAGCAGAGTGCCAGTGGCAGCTGTAGTTTTGCTATCCCCCGATGTTAGTACAGAATACAGAGGCTTTAGTGTTCCACTGCAAAGAATTGTGTGGCCAAAACGCCCTTCTTGCAGGTGTACCTGGATCATTGCTGGGTTTGTACTTGTCATTGTTCCCTTGGATGATCTTAGTAGGTTCCCTGTGGTGTGCCAAGTGTAACTTGATGCTGCTCCCTCAGGCTAAGAGAGGCCTGAAATCTCTAGGAGAAAGTTGTATATAGAAACACCTGATTCTGCACACTTCTCTAAGGGGGATAGAGCTAACCTCTGTTTTCCTCCTGGCCTTGATGATCACAGAATGGATGGAGCTGGAAGGGATCTCTGGAGCTCTCCCAGTCCAAGCCCCCTACTCAGGCAGGTTCACTTGGAGCAGGTTGCAGAGGATCACATCCAGGTGAGTTCTGAATCTCTCTAGAGAAAGAGATTCCAAACCCTCTCTGGGCAGCCTTTTCCAGTGCTCTGTCAGCAGCACAGTAAAGAATTTTCCCTCATGTTCAAATGGAACTTTCTGTATTCCAGTTTGTGCCCATTGTCCCTTATCACTGAGCACCATGGAAAAGAGCCTGTTACCCTCTTCTTGACACACACCCTTAAAATGTTTGGACATATTGGTAGTATCCCATCTCAGTTGTCTCTTCTCCCTTCTTCCTCATCAGCTATTACTGTCCACACAGCTACTGTGAGATATACCTCAGATCAAGGAATTCTTTAAAGAAGTTCCAGCTTTTATTAAATGAGATTCCTGAAGTCAGGATTTCCAGTGCCTTGTTTACAGCCAGTCACTGAGCACTGAGCTGAGTGGTGCTGCCCTTGAAAACGTCCTCCAGGATATTCTCACCAGGCAGAGCTCAGATTAGGCCAGATGGTGGTCCTGAGTACCAGAAAGTAAGTGAGAACAGAGGATTCACCATGGTGTGTGTAGCAGAAGTGGGGAAAATGCAAGGAACCCAAATGTCTTGGAGGGACATCCTTCCTGGGATGGATCCATCCTGAGCTGCACCTGCTCCCCAGCTTGCAGAGAGATCACAACAGTGCCATTGTCTTCCTCAGCATCTGGCCTGATATTGTCACCACGGGGAACCTCTGGTTTAACTGACAGGCAGGGATGGCCATAGAGACAGGTAAATTCCCAGTGAGGGCACCAGTGCACACGCAGAAATGTTATTCCAGAGTTTGTCCTAGCTCTGGTTCAGAAATATCCCCTGCAGACCTGCCTGCTCTACCGGGTATTGCTTCTCTTTAAATATCATTCTGTGCTAGTTTGACATTTCCCCCTCCTGCCAGCTACAGAGCTGGTCTAGAAAGCTGGAGGGGCTTTTTTTTGTGAAGTGGGAGCATTCAAGCAGAGAGGCAGATCTGCTGCAGGGCACCGACAAATAAATGATACCAGCCCGCACCCAACGGAGTGTAGATAGGAATTTCAGCTGTTAGAGAGATGTTCTTGTCTCTCCTGCACCAGCATGGTATTTACATCACCGAGACAGAGGCACTCTGCTGTCCTGCAGCTATAAGTTCTTGCCTTCAGAAGCTGCTTATGTAGGTTTCAAATCTAAGACATTCAAACCTAAGACAAATACCTACAACAGGTTACAACAAGGGATGGAGGGGAAAGATCAGCATAATATGACTGGAGGTTGCCATTTCGTCTCTTGGCATATCTTCTTGCTGTGATTTGTTTCTGGGTTTTGTTCAAAGTTGTATTGTCTTTGTGCTCTCAATCCCCCTCCTTAGCCTGCCCTGCTAGAGAAGCTGCTAAAACTGGCCCAGGCCTTGTGAGGGGCATCAGGACATGTAAACCAACTTTTCCCACAGTGCTGGAGTCCCTGGGAAGGGTGTGTGTCCATCTGAGGTCCATGTGAGCACAACCCCTCCCAGTCTGGAAGTGTGCTATGCCTGTCCCCCGTGCTGGCTTCCTCCCAGGCTCCTTCCCCTCATTCTCATCCTTCCCTCCAATAGCCTGTGGAGTCTCATTCAGCCATTTCACAATAACACTGTATTGATGCTGGAAGTTCAGATCATTATTTACAGAGATTACTTCCCCCCGTGACACTCCAAAAGCTGCTGGCAGTCCTCCATGGCACTTGTGCCAGCTGCCTTCCCAGGGAAAGCAAGTTCCAGGTTGAATCAGTCTTGAGACCTGGGCAGAGAAGGGGATGTGGGCTCTGAGCAGAGCAAGAACTCACTTCTGACACCCCAGTTTTGGGAATGCCATGGCTGCCTTTGGGTTGGATGAGACAAATGTTTTGAAACTGCCTGAAACTGGGTGAAGTCACTGGGGGCCATGTCAGTCTCCCAGCTCTCCTTTGATGTGTGTCTCCCAGCTCGTTAATGCAGGAGCAATCAGCTGCATAATTTTCATGGGAAGCAGGAGGGCAGCTTGCTTTAATGTCTTCCTACGTGCAAAATATGACAGGTTGAATTTAAAAATGCCCCCACACACTTAATGCAGCTTTGGTAGCTCACTGTGGGGGCCCACACTGATTGCTGCAGCCCATGGGGATTCTGTGGGCTGAGTGACAATGGGGGACAGGAAAGGCCTGTGATTTTTAAGTCCTTTTTCCATACTTTATCATAAGAAATGCAACATCGTTTGTCCTGTGTTACTGGAAGCTTCCCATGATCTCCTGTGTTTGCAGGAGAGGGGGAGCTCAGTTTCTTCCCCAGCAGGGACAAGCCCATGTGTCACTTGTTTATTTATTAATTATACTTGACTAACCTGGCAGACCATTACAGGAGTGCTGTCCACAGAAGAACCCATGCAAAGCCCATCATATACTTTTTCATAAAACATAGCTGATTTAGACAGATCATTTACAGGTGGTGAGTCAAAGTGCTTGCTGCTGGTCAGTATCCCTCAAAACACAATCCTGAAGAGAGATGGCACTTCCATTCCCTGCTTTTATTCACAGTTCAGCCAGCAACACAAGCTTTTGGTGCGTAGTCCCCAGCTAGTTTCTCAGCTTTGAACTTATTGCTCTTCCTGTTTCAGATTATTCAGCTTGTTCAGCTCCAGTATCCTTTCTGCACATGTAGAAAAATCCCTTTTATCAAAAGCTGGTTCACTTCAGCCAATTCTTGTTCCAGATGTTCAGATGGTAATTCCATCAGCTGGGCTGATTTTATGTTCTTTAAAACTTTAGTAGCAAATGTTTGTGATTTTCACCTTGAATTTTATTTAATTTTTAAAAATATATATTAAACTTATGTTTTAATACTCAGTGTAAGAATTTCACACTTTATCTTAAATAGGCTTATATCTTAAGTATGCTGTTAAATTATTAACGAATCCAGCTTAAGTGTTTACTTATGTATATGTAAAGGTGCAGACCTATACTTTAAAAGAAGACAAGATTTTTAAAAATCATTCAGTCTAAAGCCCTGATTCCCAAACAGTAAGGTGGACTTTTGTGTTTGAAAAACACTTGCCAGAAGATAATGATTACTTCTGATTTCTGTTTTATCTTAAATGTGAAAACATCATTCCTCAGATGCCTGAGATGGACTGAAACATCTTTTAATGTCCCCTGCACATTTTGTGTATAAATTAAAGGCCTCATATCTGAATTTCCTGCCTTTTTTTTTTTTTTTAATTTTTCAGGTAGTTTGTGTACAAATATAGGCATGCTGTATGTAAGTACACAAGAAGTAATCTGAGTAAGGGGAAGTGGTGACTAAATTATTTGGAAATGCTGAAATAGTTTTTTCCAGAACCCAAGATCAGGACAAAAACCCCACAGCAATGACTTTGATCACTCATATTTTAAACTTCTTTAAAGAGCTTTCGTAAGAGAGAAGGATTCTTTTAGGAACCAAAGCTGCTGTGCTGTTCTAGAAGATGGACACAGCTGTTCTCTGACACTGAAGCAGACCTCCTGCTCGGTGGAACAGACCTCCTCCTCCTCCTCCTCCTCCTCCTCCTCCTCCTCCTCCTCCTCCTCCTTGCTGGAACCTGCTCGGTGCACTCTTACTGCTGTCTCTTTAAAGAAGTTCTCGGGTTTTTGGCACGAAGACAAAACAGGACAGGACTGCTGATGCAGGATCCCTCGTGCCTGTGCATTAGCAAATTGGGCATTCATGAGCTGATAGGGCTTGTAAAATGTTTGGCGGGAGGCATTTAGCCAAGCAGACGTGACCGCCGCAGGTATTGCTGTGAAGCCGAGCTGCCAGAGGAGGTGCGGCTCTCATCCTCAGCAAGGTCAGACTCGGGATGTCATTAATCTCATCTGAGATTTTGCATGTTTGCTTATCTGCCCTTACGCTGTGCTCACCTGTTTTCCGTGCCTTCCTTTTTCTGCTGCACGTGTTTGACTTTTTGTCACTCACGTGTGTTGCATCCAGGCTGGTCTTGTCCCTGTGCAGGAGCTGCATTGGCAGCAGGACACATTAAATGGATGCAGAAGGTACAGCTGAACAAGACAAGGACCCTGCAGCCTGGCAGAATTCCTGTGCTTTGTCCCAGCCTTCACCTCCTCACTCGATCTCCACCACCTTTTCCAAGCTAATCTGTGGATGAACACATGTGCGTTCCCATGAAACAGCTTGATGTTTACGTTGTGATTTTCATTTTATTTTGCTTAGCTACTGTTCTTGGAATATTTGCTCTCATGAAAATCCTAAATATCCATCTCTTCATCCCAAATGTGTGGCTCTGTTTCTCTCTAAATGTTAAAATCAAGGCTTTGTCAGGGGTGGAAGTTAAAATGTTTGACCAGCAAGGACATTGTTGAATTAGTGCAATCTGAAAAAGCAGAAGAAATTCTTCCCTGTGAGGGTGATGAGGCCCTGGCACAGGTTGCCCTGAGAAGCTGTGGATGCTCCATTCCTGGAAGTGTCCAAGGCCAGGCTGGATGGGGCTCTGAGCAACCTGGGATACTGAAAAGTGTCCCTACCCATGGTAGGGGGCTGGAACTGGATGGGCTCTAAGGTCCCTTCCAATCCAAACCATTCTGTGATTCTGTGACAGATTCATATTTCAATTGTGTAATGACTTCAGTGAGATATTCAGGCACTTTTGCAATGGGAAGAGGTAACTATTCCTCCAATTCACCAGCAGACAACTGAAATTCAGTCCATCCCTCACACCTTCCAGCAGGAATGCTGAAGGGTGATTTTAGTTTTTACCCCATTGTTGTCTCATGGATGGTCCTCAAATAATTTGTTTTAGGTATATAATGTAAATATTTTAATTTTATAGGTTTAGTGAAGTTCTATTTATAAACTATTCCTATCAGCCATACTCACTCAGACATGACTTACTCCCCCACTTAAACAAAATCCCTTTGTTTCTTCTTCTACTTATCCTTAACATAAAAAGACAGGGCTCACAAGTGAAGTGGAGAATAAAGATCATTTTGACATCTTTTCTAACCTAAAAAATAGATATTTTCCATGAATGAAAGATTTATTCTCCACGTCTGTGGAGAGGGAGAGAGAAAGGGGGAGACCAAAACCAATAGTACCTACACTGATGATGACCATTTCTTCGTGCTCCCTTGGAGCTGTATTTTCCATGTTTCTCCCTTCTTTCAGGAAAAAAAAAAATCCCTGTTTTCTGGCTGTCTGTCACTTTGCTTGGAGCATGGCAAGCACTGTGCTGACTGATACAGTGAGACAGCTCAGTGACTACTCCAGTCAGCCCCTTAAGACTTTCCTTATCATTTCTTGTCTCTCCAGAGCAGAAGATTCCAGTAATCTCAAGCGATTAACTCGCTTGGGTGCTGCCACCTGATTGACTCAGCCGGGGAGCCTGGTTTGGCTTCCCACCTCACTGAGTCACCAGCAAAAGGCATTTCCAGAGAGGTCAGTCCAGGAACAAACGACGTGAAGGCATCTCTTGGAGATGGGAAGAAAACGCAGTTCCTGCCCCCGTCTGCGCAGGATGCCGTCGCCTTCCTCCGTGGCCTCTCAGCCCGAGTATTTCAGGAATGTCTGAAGCGCGTTGTTTTCCGCTCCTGAAGGCCACTTAAAGCCCGAGCCCAGGGCCGGGCTGGCCGAGCCGGCTCTGACACTGCCTCATTGTGCGAGCTGCACCGAGTGGCTGCGGCTGTGTTGCAGCGCGCCGAGCAGCGACATCCGCGCTCGGCACAGCCGCTCCTGCAGGGAATGCACGAGGGGAGCGACCCTTCGGCTGCTCTGCAGCATCACAGTCCCACTGTGGTACTCGCACTGTTTGAGAGTCTCTTCAGAAAGGTGTTTCATGGCTATCCCAGTGCTGGAGGGATTTGGAGTGTGCCTGTCAGCCTCGTTCTGTCAGGACTCTGGAAAGACTGCTTTGAGCAGCACGTCACGTTCATTACCAACTAGAAGTTGATGCCAAGAATAAACCAAAAGATGTGCTTGGGTATGTGAGAAACTTCAGGAAAATGTAAGGAAAATATTCACACAATTCCCTAGGCAATGGGAAAAAGTAATTTTGAAAGCAATATGTGTTCAGAATTAGTGGGAAGTGAATACTGAGAGTTATCCTGGTGGTTGAGGAGCAAAACGTAGGTGTAGGATGTCATCAGCAGCCAGGCATGGATGAAGGGTGGCAGTGAGGTCAGCCGCGATTAACAGTGCGAGTTGTGCAAGGGATGAGTTTGGCTGTGGCTAGAAGGAAAGTCTCCTCCAGATTAGGCAGATGCTACAAAGAGAGTTTCTGGTAGGGTTGTTATGTCCTGCTGTATCCAGCACGCCTGCTTTGCTCTGATAACACTTTGCTTTGCTTCACAGACTCGGGTATGTGCCTTGCTGTGCCAGCCTCATGTGTGCATTTCAGTGGAGAGGTGCTTATCTGGGACATTCCAGTCTGGGGGCTACCAGGAAAAGTTATTGCTGGCATCTCTATGCCAGTTCCTGACTCCTCTGGTGAACATTTTGTCCTGTGTTTGAAGTTAAGCACCCAAAGGGCTTCTCTTCAGCCCCATCAAGCTCTGACTATACCGGAAATCCTCTCCTGAGTGTAAGCAACAATTATCTGCTGATAGTGAAATTGAGAGAATGCTGTAACAAGTACATGTACGTGAACCCAAGGAGGAATTCAGACCAGTTAAGGTGCACTTACACCTAAATTAGTGAGTGGGAGACCTCCAGGGAGAGGGAAATAAAAATTGGTAGGCCTGCAGAAATTTCAGAATATAAAACTTTGTCGAAGTGTAACCTTTCCTTTCCTGGTTTTGATCACAGCAATGATTCAGAGTAATGGGAAGA
>VZSR01002340.1:7786016-7821628 GCA_013398615.1 Brachypodius melanocephalos
AATCTGATAACCACTAGTGTGAATCAGCATCTTTTAAATCCAGTAGTTCTCATGGCTTCAAATGTGATGGATTTGGGAGAAGAAGTTTGCCTTCTTGCTTTGTTACAGACACATCAAAATAAGAGGAAATTATAATGGTCTGGTTTTCTTTGCCTCATCTCAGACTGATCAGTTCTGAAGCAAAAGCATAGGGAAAATCAGGGTGTGTTTTATATGTGAGTGTAGAATTAACCCCAGATAGTTCATGGGCACTGCAGTGGTTGTGAGAGGAGACACAAGACACACAATTTATGGTTGGTAACAGAAAAATAACTGCAAAATAACTGTAAAACAACTGCAAAAGTATACAAACTACCAACCAACCCCCCAGCTGTGTCATTATCCAGTCTTTCCCTTCTTGTGCTCTGTTGTGGAGGACAGAAACAAGAACACACATGCATTTACCCAATCAGCATCAGGATGTTTTGAGGACAAGGGAGGGCAGTTCCTTTCCTTGGTTCTGTGGCAGCTGTGCACACAGCTGTCCATCTGCTCAGTCAGCAGGCGTGGCCATGGGGGTCTGGTTTTCTCCCAGCTTTGTGGTTTGTGGGCTGAGTCTGTCCAAAGAGTCCAAACACAGAAAGGCTGTTTTACTCAATCTTGAATCATATTTTCTCTCTAAAGTGTGTGTACTCTCTCTAAAGTGTGTGTACTAGCTACAGCCAGATAAGAGGTTTTGACAGAAATACAGCCTTTGTGAAACATGGAAAAGCTGTTGAAGGAAGTTAGCTATTTAGACTAGCCCAGATCATGCAGAATGTAAGGGATGGGGAGAAAAACCTGCATCCTCTTTGGAGGCTGATCTCCTTGGTTTTGGCACGTGAAGATGTCTGTAGGATCAAATTAAAGTTCTGCAGTAGTGCTGCTAATTAATGTCTGTCTTGAAGAGCAGGTGAGAAGAGTGTCTTTTTTGTAAAAACACCTTGATCTGTTGGTGTGTTTCTGAAAATAGTTATGATCTCACGTGGTTGTAGCCCTTGTGATCTTGGGTTCTGTACAGCTTTGTTGTGTCCTTACACAGCTGCCATAGGTTGGTAAAAATCCCTCCAGCCATATGGACACTGTCAGAGTCTACTCTCTGGATTGGATCAGGTGGGCTGCTCCTATGGAAGAAGTGCTGTGGAGACAGGGAAAGGGAGCAAATGCCTTGGGATCTTCAGTGTGAGGGTGAGCGGATAGTCATGGATGTCAGCTGTGTGATTGTGTTTTGCATGATTTTGGAATATTTTTTTGTGTCTTTGAAGTATCCATCTCCTCTGTTCTCCTGGTTTAGGTTTTGGACCTGTGCTAAAAGTAGGATGGATTCATCTTTGTCCATCCCCAGCCTCAGGGAGTATGCTGTCTCTGAGAGTTGCTGCATAAAGGATGCTGAGGCAGGCAAGGGCTGGGGTGTGGGTGAGGCTGTGGCTGTGTAGGAACAGGAAACATTCCTGGTGCTGGAACCTGCATTCCAAGCTGGAAAACACGTGGGAGGTGGTGGTTTCATGGCCATGACGCTCAACCTTTTTGCTTTCCCTCGTGCGCTGGAAGCGTCTGTTAGACTTTTGTTCAGTGGTGGGGGAGGCATGGTACACAGAGCTCCCTTTGAAAGAACCAGACAGAAATTTTATCCTCCCCAGGAAAAGCAAGGTGCTCCATCCCACAGCTGACAAATCTTTTGTGTGATCTACACCCTGGGAACCTCTGTGCTGTGAGGGGGGACGTCCACATTGCAGCTGGAGGCTGAAGTAGCCATCCCTAGTGACTTCCCTCAAGATCCAAGTTCACGTGTCTGTTCTCCTGGACCTGGATGTGCATCATAGGCAGTGTCATTGCATTAGTGGCCTACAGAGAGGGAGGGGACAACGTGTTGGAGCAGCCAGGGTACACTGAGTGTTCCCTATTGCTGCCCACAGCTGTTGACACAGTGGAACAAGGGTCTTGCTGAAGAGGAGGTGGGTGTGTTGAGCAGCTGATCTTCAGGAAAGGCTTGTTGGCAGCTGGGTGACTCCTGGTGGGTTCAGGTGCTGGCTTTATTGTAGTATCCTCTGTCCTGCTTCCAAACCAGGATTAAACCAAGGAAAATATTTCTTTACTCTTAATTTAAATCCCTGGGAAGTTGGTTTTTCATCAGAGCAGACTTCAAAAGGCTTGTCAGTTGGATCTTAGAGCCATCAGCATTTTTTTCCCCGCCACTTAACCAAAGCTGGTTTAATTTGTGACAGCATTTTTAATTTGTTATGCTTGTAAAGGAAACATCACAGGGGAAAGTTCAGAAATGCATATTTATATTTCTTGCCTGAGCTTAAATTGGTTCTAAGAATTTGGTTCTTGTATTTTTATAAAGAAAGGCTGGATTTTTTTTCTATATCGCACAGTTTTTGTTTGGTTTACTGTTTGTTTCCTTCTCCTCCAGAAGAAGGATATAGTGGCTTGCTTTGGTGTCCACCTTCTCTTGGATGTGAAACATGTAACAAACAGGTCCTAACCAAAAACAATTTCTCAGAGGTTTCTACACTCACGGTGGAGCTGGTGTTGGACCTCGTGTGTTGGGCAGGGCCACTGCAATCTCTGATGGTGCTGGACAGAACTGTGTTTTCTGGAATATCTTTAGGATGTGCAGCAGGAATATGGATGCTGTGGGGGAGCTGCACCACTCTCTGCCCCTGTTTTTGGGAGGACTGGAGCCTGTGTTGGTGACAGATCCTAGGGAGGTGTGTGCCCTTCTCTGGGTGAGTGAGAGGACTGCAGCTGGGTTAGGGATGCAGATGTGCCCCTCCCTCTCCCCAGTGCCCTGGGGGAGGCATGCAGCCATCCAGCAGCAGTGGCTGAGGCTGGGACTGTGCCCCATGGCGTGGGGACACTGCAATCTCATGGCTTGCTGCTGGCAGCTCTTGGGTAGGGCAACCAGATTTGTTATACTGCTCTAATGCTGGGATGCTGCTGGCAGTGTTGACATGGTGGAAACATCTGGGAGCAGCTGGCTGCACAATGGGATGAGTCCTGGGGCTTCCCCGTGGCATTGCCTGTCCTCAGCCAGCTTCTTGGGCAGCTTAGAGGATGATTCATTCTTCACTCCTTTAAAGCCTTCACACGAGTTAAAGAGGCTGCACTGAGGATGTGGCTGCGTATCTGGATGGGCATTTGGTGGACAGAGCAGTCATGGGTTTGTTCTGCTGCAGCAGCATCTTGCTCTCTTTCCATTTGCAGTAGAGCTTGAGGGTGTCCTTTGGTGAGCAGTCATGAGGCTGTAAACGCAGCGTGGAGATTAGAAGATTGAGATTTGTTTTCAGGGTGGTGCTGGTAAACTTCCTGCAGCTTGTGGTAGAGATAATTCTGCAGGTTCTGGCTCCATTGTTGTGGCTGGGTCTAAGGTGAATTTAAGAAAAATGTTTTGGTTGAACAGGCTTTCCTTTCTGTTTTATCCAAAGGGAAGTATCTGTTCAGAGCCTGATCTGTTGTTCTCATTACTGAGGGAGTTTCTGAACAAGATGTAAATCCATGATTATTTGCATGTCCTTATCTGTGTGACACAGAGTTTTCCAGGTTGATATCTCATGTTTCAGACTCTCTTGTCATGGTGTGCAGTCCTAAATCTGCGTATACAGAAATGATTTCTCTTAAAGGGTCAACAGAGTGAAAGGCATTTGTCTCAGCATCATTTTGGGCAGAATCAGCTACTGAGGACCAGCAGTGCTGAGCTCACAGAAAGCTCTTGGGCTGTTGTTGGAAGAAGAATGAGATGCACAACTGTCCATCCTGTCCATCACAAAACTGTAATGCCTGGTGGAGATGGAGAGGAGGCACTGATTACCTGCAGGGCATATCAGGAATGAGACTTCCATGTAACCTGCTTCAGAGGGAGAGGGAAATATCTTGTAGCCCAGCATGACTGTGAGGATGGAGGCCCACCATGCCTCCAGAGACATTTGTGTTGGAGCAAAACCACAGCCTAGCCTTGGGCAGGGCTTCCTTTTGTGCAGGGTGATGGCAGTGGCAGCTGGAAATGTTTTTTCTTTTGGAGCTTGTTGGAAGACAATCCTTGTTACGTATGTGCATGTTTACCTCCTTTTTTGCATTAGTACCAAAACAAGACCAGGCTCAAGGCTGTCTTTTCCAAGGAGCCTCCGTGCTGATGTCTCCATCTGAAATCTGTTCCCATTTTCTTCAGCTTGTTGCTCTCAGACCTCACGGTGCTTGAAACTCCCCCTCCCTTCCCCACTCTTCTAAGGAATTTTGCAAAGAAATCAATAGCTGTCTAGTTATGACAGCAAAATGAAAAAGGCTGTAACGTCTCCATAGCCACCTAAAAAGTACTTGTAAAATGCTGGTGGAAGAGAGTGCCCTGGAATTATCCCGTGCATTCCTTGCACGCAGACTGAAAATCGTTTGCATTAGTTAAGTAATTGCTGCACGCTTGTCCAGTGAGCAGTGTTTGATTACTGCAATAAATTTTTGTTCCTTAAACCCTGTGAAGCAGAAAAAATGAATTTGTTTTACACAGAAAACGAACTGACCTGAACTCTCTGTAGATGAACTGATTATAAATGGACCAGCTTAATCCAGCTTGTTTTTCTTCTCGTGTTTCATGTAGCATCTGAAAAGAGACAGCTTGTGGCAAATTAGCCAGGGTGAGACTACAAAAAGATTGAATTATTCCTGTTTGAACAGTTCCCAGCATGCAAGCACTTGCTGCTTGGCTTGTACATCATCTGCCTTGCCAGGGCTGCTGTGATTGAGGTGAAAGTAAATAACCTCCAACTGGAAATCTTGCTTTTGCTGTAAATGATGATTTATTCATTCACCAGTGAAAATACCACAGAGATATGATGAACAAAAACTGTAGTTGTTGTGTGTTTGGCTTTTTTGTAACAGATGTCACTCCCTGTTGCATTTCTGAGCAGAGAAGCTGTTTGACGCTCTGTCCTGTGCTGTCCTAGGAAATCACTTTGCTCCTGGTGGATCCTGGCACTGGTGTGGCAATGCAGCTGTCAGAACAGAGCTGTTGTGCTTGGCCTGTGTGCCTCACTCTGGGGCACGGCAGCAGAAAAGCAGGCAGCAGATTTGGGCCTGCCCTGTTTAGGCAGGGCTGAGCTGACTGTGGAGCACCTGGAAATGCAGAAGGAGTTGAAACAAGGAGTTGTTTCTGTAGGGGCTTGCCTTGATGTACTGGTGTATCTCTGTGCCTCTTTCAGAGGGGAAGGACTCTAAAGTTTTGAGAGCTACAATATAAGAAGGATGTGAAGCTCTCAGAGAATGTCCGGAGGAGAGACATGGAGATGGTGAAGGGCCTGGAGGTGAAGCCACATGAGGAGCAGCTGAGGGCACTTGGTCTGTTCCTCTGGAGAAGAGGAAACTGAAGTCAGAGCTCAAAGCAGTTCTGCAGCTTTCTTGTGAGGGGAAGAGGAGGAGCAGGCCCTGAGCTCTGCTCTGTGTGACCAGGGACAGGACCCAGGGAACAGCTGGGGCTGTGTCAGGGGAGGGTTAGGGTGGAGATCAGGAAAAGGTTCTTCCCCGAGAGGATGGTGAGCACTGACCAGGCTCCCCAGGGAATGGTCACAGCCCCAAGGCTGCCAGAGCTCCAGGAGCATTTGAACAACAACCTCAGGCGCAGGGGGGGATTTTTGGGGCTGTCCTGTGCAGGCCAGGAATTGGACTTTGATCCTTGTGGGTCCCTCCCTACTCAGTTCATTCTATGGCTAAAAAGGGTAGGGAAGCTACAGCACATGTGGTAGTTTGGGCTTGGCTACCCAGTTGTTTAGGACGGTGTATCCAGCTGGACTGCTGATGCTAAATTGGAATTTGGCTGTGATACTGCAGTTAATTTCTCTTCTTACTAAAAATGTTCTATATAATTTTCCTATGGCTATGGTAATTAGGCCTGGCTTTGCGGTTGCACATGGTGAGGAACAACATTTCCGTTCCTCAGATCCAGCTGTGTTCATGTAGCTCCTGCAGAGCATGCATTTAGGAGCAAAACAGGGGGTCTGTCTCTGTCTGTGTTAAAAGGAAGGAATGGAGTCTTACCACCTTCCCTCTGAGCCTTACTTTGTTGTCTCTTTGCCCGAAGATGTGGAGCCATTCGTGGGTGAGGTCTTACTCACTGTAAGCAGGGTGAGAAATAGGAGTGCTTTCCATTAAATACCTGCTGGAGCCAATGAAAGTACCATTTCTGCTTCTAGTCAGAGTTCCGCTTGGCGTTGTTTGACTTGCCATGTGTTTTTGGAAGAGAGAGGTGGTTGGGGATGGAGACCCAGTGATGGTCTAAATGGAGATGCTTTTGCTGATGTCCCTTTTGTCTGGGCAAGCTTTTAGGGGGGTGGCTGGGGAAGGGAGGAGAACACCCTGGCATGGAAGGGGTGCTGGGGTTTCTGCTGCTGAAGTCCTTGGGCATGGAAGTAAGGGGCAAGGAAACAGGTCCCCCAGGGAATGTAGAGGGACTGGGCTGGGCTTGTTGGGTGGTGAGAGCCCAACCTGAGCTGCTGCAGAGGAGGGAACCCTGCTGGCTCTTGGAGTTGGCAGTGCCAGCTGCCATAGGGTGCATCCTCTTGGTGCATGTCCTTGCCCTCCCATAGGCACACAGGGAAATTCAGAGTGCTGTGATTTCTGGTGTCCTTCCTTCAATCCTTCCTGTCTTGCCTGTGCTGCAAAGTTTTGAGGCAGATGTTTTCCTCTGGTATCTAGGTCCTCATGCCTGGATTTTGTTGATGTTTATACAGAAGCATGAGGGCAGCCAGAGGTTCTGCGGGGTCTGATACAAGCCATACATGAAATTAATCCAAATTAAACTGTTAGTCGTTCCCTGATAAAGCAGGAGGTTACAGCACAGACTCAACATGTTGCATAGCTTTGAGACTATGAAAAATGAAACTGGAATCCTTCTCTAAAAGTTGGCTGTCCCTTTTTGAGGCCTGATGAGGTTTTGAGACAAGCCAGTACGCCAGGCTTGCTGTGTAGGCGTTCGTGGGAGATGAGGCAGATTTCTGGGAAGGGGCTGTGGCTACAGGGAAGCAGAGGAGTGCTGGAGATGAATTAAAGTAACTAAAAATCTATGGGGCTGCTCACGGTGAATCTGTAGACCTGCAAACTCCTCTCTGTGGAGGAGGGAGAGATCAGGTTGTGTGTCCTGCTGGTGTGGGCCAAACTGGAGCTGCTTTGCCTACATGATGGGATTTTGTATGCCAGTCTGTATGCCAGCTTCCTCCTGGTGCTCCACAGCTGTGGAGCATGTGGCAGGGATGTGGAAGGCAAGAGAGAACAGTCTGGTCAGGGCAGCTTTCCAGGGAGTGGATGACAGCCCTATTCTTGTTGCAGAGCCTTTGGTAGGGCTCAGGAAATGCTGAGGTTGATTAATGGCCAGATTCTCAATGGGAAGCTTGGCATTCCCAGGGCAGTGGGAAAGCGTGTTGCAGGGACTGGCTCTGATCCTTGCCCCCTTTTCCAGGCACTGGGGTGAGGGTGTTTTGGACCTCCCAGCAGTGGTGGCATTAAGGAGCCATTGTAGGCTAGAATGATTTTCCCTGGATGGAGCCAGAGACAGCTCCCAGAGGCGTGGGGCTTTGCTGGTTCATGTCTTTGGAGTGGACAGATTTCTCTCAATGATGTTTTTAGGCCTCTTGAAGAACAAAAAGTGTACAAAGATGTGCCTGCTCAGGAAAGTGTGCTCCTGAGTAGTGGAGGCAAGAGATGGACCAGTGTAATTTTGCAGATGAGTTTGTTCTGGCCTTGAACTGTGCTTCTCTGGAGGGTTTGCAGTGCCACCTACTTCTTGTAGGGCTGGGAGTGGGGAAGGCTGAATGCTGCCAAGGAGTTTGAAACTGCAGACCAGCCCAGGAATGCAGCAGTGCTGCTCCAAGGGAAAGAGCCACCTCTCCTGACCACATGGAACCTGTGTTAGTCTGGTGGCTGTAAATAGACTTGCAGCCTTTCTGCAGAGCTTTGATGGCTGAGGAGAGGCAGATTCTGAGTGGGACACTGATTCTTAACTGTGATCCTGTGTGCAAACAGAGCCTGGAGAAAAGGAGCAATTCTGTATTATAGTCTTTAAGTCATGCATATTGATCTCTTTCAACACTGCTTAGGAATAAAGGATCAAGGAAATACTGCTGGTGGCAAGGAAGGAACTTTCTAACTCTGTGCTTGTGGGACCCTCCTTCCCATGGGCTGTATGCTTGGCACTTGGACCATATTAACTACTTGCATTTGGAATTCCAAAGAAGTGGCTTCCCCTCTAGACTTCTTACTGCAATTTACATCTGTGAAGCTGAATGCAGATGCTGCCGGCCAGGCTGTGGAGATCCATGTCCAGCTGTGTATGTACAGAGAGGGGGGAGATGTTATTTTGGCATCTGCAAAGGCAGCTTACTAAAAATAGGCTAAAGCCCATGAACCCAGCAGTGAAAGCAGTTGTCTAGTAAGACTCACTTGATGCATCTTTGGGTTTTTTTTTTCTGCCCTGAGGAATATTTGTTTGGAGTATGCTCCATGTCTCAGTGTTTGCAGAAAAGGCAGCTGTGTTCATGCTGGAGGTGCTGCTGCGTGGACAAGGCCAGACCGACCTCTTAACTCCACCACTCATTGCCTTTGAGGCTGGGATAAGTTGCCTTCCTTGTTTTCACTGCTTTCCTGCTACCACAGCTTTTGTGTGGCTTCTTGAAGCCTTTGTGCTGTATGAGGGCAGACAGAAGTCCTGTCTGAGCAGAAGCAACACTTTTTTGGGGGGGCACTGCCAGTCAAGTGGCACATGACTGGTTTCCTGTCATTCGGGCTGCTGGCCCTGGCCGTGTTTTATGGGTTTGGTAGGGGCAATTCCTCACACACATGTAGCAGCCTTTGCCCCTGAGCTGCTTTGTGGTATCAAGTCCTTTCCATACCTTGATGCTGTCTTTCCCTGCATCTCTTCCTCTCGTTTGTGCATCTTTTGAGGTGACCTGTGCCAAGGAGTCCTTCCCAAGACCTCGTGCAGGTTTTGGGAGTGGAACTGCCAGGCCCACTCCTACGCAAGGCTGGGGCCTCCGACAGCGCAGAGCTGGCTTCGTTTCCAGGAAAACAGAATAAAGCAGGTCGGTATTAACTTGTCTTCACAGAGCTGATCCTGGCTGCAGCTTAGCTGGGTCATAGCTGGTAGAGAGAGAGACTTCAGGTTTTAATGCTGGGAAGAGAGAGCCTGTGCTTGGCTGTGTCTTCATAACTGTTTTCTGTCATTGACTGCACGTCTGGAATAGTAGGAGGTAGTGTTACATTTCTGGACAAGGCTTTGAACAAGATCTGCTGTCAGAACAGCTTGATAAACTGCTTACTGTGATGCAGAATGCTGGTCTGTCATTTTGCAAATTGAATTGCTGGAAAGCTCTTATGATTATTAAAAGATACTTTGTGTTAATTTAATTTCCTGTAAGAGACACAAGCTGGGTGATTTAAAGAAACAAAGCAAATGCTTAATCAAGGTAAAAGCAAAGACTTCATATCTATGCATGTGCAATGCTTAAATATTGCATACTTCCATGGCATCCTGTGCAGGGACAACATAAAAAAATTATACATGAACCCCCTGTACTTTAAAATTTGTCAGTTTTGGAGAAAGCTGGGAAAATGTGTAATGAAACCCAGGCAAAGCAGGAATGAAGAAAATGTTGGTTTAATATCTTCTCTGAGTGATGAGAAGCAGGAAATTTTCCCCTCATTGTATTTTAAATGAGTTTAAAACTGTGTTCCAGACAGCTTGTGAACAATCAAGATTCAGGGCTGGTTCTGTGAGCAGAAGGGCTATTATTTGGGCTTCCTGGCTGGGTTCCAGCTCAAGGGATCTCAGTTTGGGGTGAAATGCCTCCTTGCTATAGGCAAGCGTAACTGTTGGCCTCCTCCTCCTGTTCCTCAGGGACTGGCAGCCTCTCCTCCTATTTTTTTTCATGCTGATGTCCTTCAGAACAGAATTAAGCTCGAGTGATCTCGCCCACATGTATTGAACTTGACTCCTGCCAGCAGTGAAGGGCGTGTGTGCCCAAAATACTGAACGATTGTCTGGCCACTCTTCCCGTGGTGAATGGCTGAGGAGAGATATTCTCAGCTGTGTGTCCCAGTGGAGCTGGCCCCTCTCAAATGAGTCAAACATGAGTGGTCTTGGGCATCCTTTGAAGGAAGGATGCTACTCTGGATAAGTGTAGCTGTGCTTTTAAGGATGCCAAGGGGCCTGAAAGCTCTGCTGTAATTATATACAGCACTAAACTTTCAAAATAAATGTGTAAAAATATGAATACAAATGTTGTGTTACTTTCTGAGTTTTTCCACAGGGTATGATGGAGTTGTGTTGAAAAGAGAGGGGAATACTTGGAAGACCTTTGGGGTCCCTGAGTGTTGATTGCCTGCAGTGGTGCTTAGGGCACTGTTTAAATGTGCTTAATCAAGCATTTGCCTGTGTCCCCCAACAACTGAAGTTAAGTGTTGTGCTCAAAATCAAGATGTAGATGAGAGGGCAAGTCAGGGACAGTGCTGGAGTTAATTCTTCAATATAGACAAACTCTCTGGTAATCAGTCTGTTTATTTGAGTCCTGCAGCAGTTTAGCATTTCTGTTCTGTTGTTCCCTTTACTTGCACTCTCCCTTCCTGCTGCACTGCTGTTCAAAGTCCATCTGGTCTCAGAAGTGGCTCTGCCTATCAATAATATATCAAATGACGTTCCTGGGGTTGTGTGTGCTTTATAAAGTGTATTGTGTGGATAGCTGCTTGTGTAATTTCCAAATGCTTTTCCTTGCAAGAAGCCTGCTAATGCAGCATGGTTGATGGTGAACTGAATTTGTCACTTAGTGTTATTTCTCTTACAAATACCCGACCCTGGGAGTGAGGTTGGTGTGTGTATATCCAGGTGGTGTTTTATTAACTGAGTGTTGTTAAAGAGCTTTGCTGTGTCCTGTTGCTGCTGACTCTGCTCTAAAAGAGTCACAGAATGGCCTGGGTTAGAAGGGACCTCACCCAGTTTCAGCCCTCCTGCCAAGTGGACACCTTCCAGTATCCCAGGTTGCTCCAAACCCTTTCCAGCCTGGCCTTGGACACTTCCAGGGATGGGGCAGCCATGGGCAGCCTGTCCCAGGGCCTCACCACCGTCAATGGAAGAATTTCTTCCTAATTTCCAATGTAACCCCATACTCCTTCAATTTAAAGCCATTCCCCTTTGCCCTTGTTAAAAATCCCTCTCCAGCTCTCTTGTAGACCCAGAAAGTGCTTTAAGGTCTCCCTGGAGCCACCTTTTCTCCAGGCTGTGGAACCCCAGCTCTGAGTGCTGAGAGAATCCTGCTACCACGTGTGATTTGAGCGGGTCCCCTTTGCAGGACAGCTCCAAAGTGTGGTTCCCTGCCCCTGCAGCCCAGGATGCCTCAGCTGGGGTGAGGGGTTCCTGTGCTGAGCTCTCTCTGTGTGTAGCATGGCTGTACCCAGCTGTCCCCAGGCCATGACCCTCCTAGTGTTCCTGAACTGAAAGCTGCAGGTCACAGGAAGTACAGCTGCATCGCTTGGAATCTCCTCAATTCTTGAAAAGGATTTCCTGGGAACAAAGGCTCTTATTGCTCTTTTTCTTCTATTTGTTGTTTTGGGGTTTTTTTTCCTTCTTCTGCCTGCTAATAATCTTGGCTTCTTGTTCACTGTTCTCTCCCTGTTTAAGGAGGCTGGGGAAATAATGGTTTCCTTGTTTTTTTTAATTCTGAACTAAGTTTGCTGTGGTATCTGTAGGGCAAATAAATCTTTTTTTTTTGCTTCTTCCTGGCTTAAGAATACCTTTAATTTAAGAGAAACTATAAATCTGAAATAACAGAAAGTACAGTTTGACCTTTATTAGTTAGGAAAATAGTGATGTAATGAAATGGCTACTGAGAAGGATCAATGGGAACAATCACATGGCCCTTTACTTGTCATTTTCCTGGCTTTGCTTTCCTGAAAGCCCCATGCTTTGCCAGAGTTGGTTCTTAGGCAGTGCAACTATAGAGCCACGTGGGGCTTTAAGTTTGCTTTGATATCTGCCCTTACCCAAATGATCAGTTCCATCAAATTTAGATTGAGCAAAGGCAGCGGGGGACAACTGGTGAGGGGTTGCAGCAGAGTTCCCAGAGTTCTCACCCCACTGGAGCTGCCTGCCAGATGTGCCTGCCTGCAGCACAGCTCTTCTTCCCCCTGGCCAGGCAGGAGGATGGTGGGCCCTGGGGATAACCTCTCCTTGCAGCACAGGTTAAGGGCAGCATGCATGGGGAGGATGCTCAGATGGCCATACAGCCACCTTCCTTCCTTTTCCCGCCCCACCCTGCCCCTTCATATCATCTTGGGGGTAATTGCAGCTGTTTGGGGAGCAGAGAGCTCCAGCTGCTGAATCAGTGGGCACATGCATGTCTGGATTGTTCTCCCTCAGGGTTTGGGACTAGACTGTGTCTTCACAACGCCTACTATAAAGGATTTGTGACTGACATGAAAGGACTTGGAAAACATTAAAAATTGGTTTAGCTCTGCCCTGGCACCTTCTCCTTCTGCTTTCATGACATGCAAGTGTCAGCATCAGAACTTGGCTTTCTGGGACTAATCCAGCCTTGGCTTGAGGAAATGGATATTTAGGTGGTGCTCCATTAAGTCAATGCTATAACTTTTTAAACAGTGCCCTTTGAATCAAACCTGGTTCCTTTATGCTGAGACAGAGTGATCAGTGTTGGCCTGGGTTAGCAGACTCCCCTGCTTATCTTGTTCAATGCTCTCTTCCTTCTTTGACTTTAAAGTGCTGTCGGGTCATACCTCACTTGGCTCCTGTGGTTTGCGTGGCTGCCATGCGGGAAATCAGCTGCAATCCTCAGTCTGCTCTAAATCTGATGGAAAACTTTGTTCAGCTTAAACAAGGAGTTGAGGAGACTTGCAGTGGCTCACTGACCTTTTGAAAATACACTGAGGATGGATTGTGCAAAGTTCAATCTTCAAAACCATGTCCTGCACTCCGGTGTGTTTGTTTGGTTTTATCTGTACTAACAAAGCTTATTTTAAACTCAGTATCAGCATCCTTGTATGGAGGCTCCAGTATTACCTCTGGATTTATTACAGCCAGCTTCACAGTGTTGGATTTGCATAGGCTTAACAAGGTTACAATGTACAAGTTCTAATTAACAGTAGTAGAGCCTTTGGATAGGAAGTCAACACCTTTGTTGTTAATACAGTATAATTAAGTTTCTCAGTACTTGGCTAGTAATTACACAAAATTCATTGCAGTATGGAAAGACTGTTTGGAAGCAGAAGCGTAGAGGCATGTAGAAGGAGGCTTTTGCAAATACCAACTGCCTGAATTGTTCTACTCTTAAAAAATCATTTTCTCTCTTTTGTCTTAAATAGTGCTGTTTTTGCTGTTTGGAGTTTGTAACTACAGCCTATTCCTCTGCTTGGCGTGGGTGGCTTTAAAAGCTAAAGCTTTGAGGTTTGTGTGTCATGAGGTGCTGCAATCCAGTCATTCATCTTCTCTTCCTTGGTGAGTGTTTACGGAAATTTTGAGGGTTCAGCGAGGACTTGGACTCATTCAGAAGCAAAATCATCTGTCGTGAACACTCTTGCATTACAGGGAAGGCTGGATACAAATCTGTATTCCCTGTTTTCAGCTAATCTGTAGGAAGTGGTAGTTAGTGCAAGACAGTGATTATTTCAGCGGTGACTTTTTCAGCATCCAGCATATTTATTGTCCAAAAACTGTTGGAAGAGCTATGGCCTTTAAAGTCTGGATTGCACACACAGGACCGGAGTCTAGGCACAGAACAGCAGCTCTGGGTTTAGGCTGTCTTTTGTTGCTTTCTCTGAGGGAAGCCTGGAACAGTGAGGTGAAGAGATGTGCTGGAGCTCCTGAATGGGTTGGCAGCGGAGCCCTGAACCCAAAGCCAGAAGCCTGAGCATGCTGTAGTGTGATCACCAGACACCAGAGCATGCTGTAGTGTGATCACCAGACAGTAATTCTGGATCCACAGCTCTGGGCAGACTCATGAGTGCATCTCTCTCCTGCTGCGTGTGGTGCAGGTGTCTGTCCTGCTTTCCTGTCCCGTGCTCATTCAGAGCATTAGGCAAATTCCATTTACCCTGCTCTGCATGGAGAGTTGAATTCTTCGGTGTTGCAGTGGTGGATTTTTTTTTAAGAAGAAAGTTCATGGATTTCTTTTGGCAAGCAACTCGGAGTAAACTCAGAGATGTAAAGCTTCCTAAATTACTCATCTTTTCCACACAAAACTGGGTGAAGTGTAGGGCTTGTCTCAGACATTTTCTTATGATCAAATGTATCTGGCTTCAGACTGAACATCTGAAAGAAACTTCTGGGAAGGAGAGCCTTGGAATAAACAGCAAATGAAATCACTTCACAGCCCTCTTTTGTATTACCAGGGGAGGAGGAGAGTGATTACTTCTTAGCAAATTAGGCTACATAAAAGAACTCTATATAAAGATTATAAGTGCCCTAATGAGTAATAATCAGTGATGCAAGCAGAGAGGGAAAATGTATTATCACCATTGCTGCCATGTCTGTGAGGATTACTGGAGTTTAATGAGGACCTGCGGGAAGCTCTTTCAGTAATTCCATCTTGTAGGAGGTGATCTCTCAGCCTGCAGGTCCCCAGCTTGCATGAAGAGCGGGGGGAAATCTTGAATTAAAAAACAATGTGGTGTTGCATGTTGGGAGCCCTGTGCTTGAGATGCCTTCTCTGCAGAAAAGAGGTAACAGGCATCTCCATGTGGCAAGTTTTGCAGTGCTGCACACAGAGCTCATACACATCTTCCCGTTTTGTCCTTCTCTTCTCTGCACTTCATTTCTTGGGTTCTCCTGGTTCATCAATACCACCCTCTGTAGAGCACTGTGTTGATGTAGTCCTCTCTTATGCTGGCCTTGACCTGCAAAGCCCAAAATTTAGAAGAGGGTGCCAGTTCAATGTCTCCTAGATCTTGTCTTTGCTGGGTTAGAGAGATGCTAGGTACCTAAGGGTAGTAAACAAGGAATGTATGGGAAGTGAATGTTGTGTTGCAGCTCAGCAGCTAAGAGGTTTCATAGAAATCAAAGTTTTTGCAATGTTTTTGCGAGTGATGACTTGCCCTGTAGATAAAGCAGGAGCTATGTTTTACTTTTTGGTCAGGTATGGAAGGTTATTTTCTTCCCTCATAAGTTTATAGGATTCTTAGAGGAAATTTCAGGATAAAAGGAACTGAGACAGAAGCCCCATAATTGAATAAATGTCTCATGTTTTGTGTGGAGGGGTCTCTAATGAGACTAAATGACTGTGTACAGTAATGAGGGTGGGTTTGGATTGCAGGAGGTAAGAGATATGGTGGTGACTTTCCCTGAAAAGACATCTTGGAAAGACCTTCTCCCATCTGCATTGCTTCCACCATCCCCTCCATGGGACAGCAGCACGTGCTCCTGGGTATGGCTCAAAGGGACAAGACCCTCCAGCCTTCCAGTGGGAGGCTTAGGTTTCACCCAGCCCTCCTGCACAGGGGATGGATCTCCCTGTACTCCACTACCTGTCCTGAAGATGGTCCCTTCCCCAGTTTCCCTGGTGGAAAAGAATCAATTTAAGTGATATTGAAGTCTTTTTTTGCTGTCTCCCAAATTTTACACAGCAGTTAAAAATCTGTTTGGCTGAATTGTTGGATTTTAGGAACATCTGTTTGTAGGATGTTTAATAGAAGCATCCTTGTGTGGGATATGTCCTGCTTCTAATATTAGTTCTCCCCTGTGGGAAAGATGGTTATTAGGTGATTTCTAAATGAAGATATAACACAACAAATACCTAATGGTGCACTCATTTACCCTCAGCATTTTCTAAGCAGTCTTTCACATCTGACCTTTCATTTTGGAGTCTAAGCAAAGTTTGCCTCTTTCCTTAAAAAAAACAAACAACTGCTCTTCCAGAAAAAAAAGCCCAACCAGTTAAGTATGAAATATTTATTTATCCATATTTCATGTGAAATACGAAAGTGGCTCTCAGTGAGCTGGTTTCTGCTTGGCTGCTATGGTGGCTAGGGCTTGTTCCTCCACAAGAGTGAAAACTGGGTGGATGAAGTAGGAGAGTTTGTTGGACTAAGTTGAGTGGCAAACTCATGGGTGAAGATGCTGCTTTCTGGAGTCAGGTATACAATCATAGACTGTCTTGGGTTTGAAGAGTCCTGAAAGATCATCCACTTCCAACCCTCAGCTGCGGACAGGGACACTTCTCACTATCCCAGGTTGCTCAGAGCCCAGCCTGGCCTTGATATCCGCATCTGACTGTTTCAGGAGGTGGTACAATGAATTTTGTTCGTTGAAATTCATTGTGATTTAAGGCTTACTGTTTTTGTGGGGTAACTTTACTTTTCTGCCCAGGCTCTGTCTTGTTCCCAGCCTCAGTGTTTGGAAGCTCTTTTCCATAAACCTCACCACCTTGCTTCTGACAGACTGCACTGCTTGGCTCAGAGCCCTGGGCTGCGGATGCCGGCAGCTGCTATTAGTAAGAGGAGCCAGACTATCCCAACTGGAGAGACATCCTCTCATCACAGGACACATCCATGCTCCTGGCAGGACCAGCATTTTCTCCATGTTGCCCTTGACCTGGGGTGTTTGCAGGAGCAATGGAGCTGTTGTGGCTGTCCTCCTGTCTGGAGGCTGTCTGAAGTGCCCTCTGACAAGTGGTGGACATGGTTTTGTATATTATGACCCTGGAGGACTTTGGGCGAAGCTGCTGCTGGTGACTTTTTAATTTGCTGCATAATTGAGCAGCACTTGGAGTGATGGTCTGGAAGTGGAAAATTATTTTGCATCTTGTTTAGCTCCTGAGTCTTGTACTCTGCATGCATATTTTCTGTGTCATGAACTGCCTCCTTGCTGTTTTCTCTGAGAGAAAAGCTGCTTTTTCTGTTGCTGCAAGACGCTGACCTCTTTAAAAAGGGCAGACTGAAAGCTAATGAAAATTTTCCTCCGAGAATAATGCTCTCTAATTGTTAGTGAAATAGTTTTTGATACTGGTGGCAACATTCTTGTTTGTTCCTTAACTAAAGTGCTGTAACAGGTTAGGTATAAAGCAGATTCCTGAATAAAATTAGGAAGCAGGACTAACTGTATTTGCCACTGGTGGCTGCAGGCCGTGCCCTGAGGTTGCTGATGGAGCAGCTGCTGGGCCAGCCAAAGGAGGGAATTGCTGAGTTCCTGCAGCAGAATCTGATCCTGTGAGAGGCTGATTTGGATGTGTGTTCTTTACCTGCATAATAATTGTCCCCAAAGGTGTAGGAATGTGACACCTGTTTGGATCTCTTCGCCTTCTGCCAAATGTGGTCAAAACTGACAAGCAAGTTGAAAATTTAATAGGGTGAGGACTGACAAACAGCACTACCACCACATAAGCTTAATTTCTTTAAGAATCCAGGCCAGAAATATGTGCTGAGGGTTTTATTCTGCAGTCATGTGATTTAAAAGTGTGTGGAACAATGTGATTAGTAGCAATGGTATTTCCAGGCTCATTTGCAGTGCATATGAAAGCACAGCAGCTGAATCCTGTTGTGTGCATGTCTCTTAGCATGTAACCAACTTAAAAGGGCTGAAACAACCCAAGTGTCTGCATGGAGAGAAAGCAAAATACATGTATAAAACTTTTTTGTGAAGCTGGCGAAGCATCTAGTTAAGTTGATCCTAATTTCTAGGGTTTTCAGCTCTAATCCTTTGGCTGCTTCCTCTTGACAGCAGCAAAATGTTGTTATTTTGTTCCTTTTCTTGGTAAGTGCTTTTGGGTTTTGCTTCTTGCAAAGCTTCCTCCTCACTTCCCAGCTCTGGAAACACAAAGTTGGGCTGTGTGTGCTTCAATAACAGGATTCTGTAAGTTTGTGGTGATTGGAGCTGTTTAAGTTCCTTTGAGGAACGTCAAAGTATTGTTGTGAATGTGAAGGATGCCCAGAAGAATTAAGGGTAATTGAAGGGCAGGCATGTTCCTGGAAAGTGTTATGGGGAACCTTATGTGAGAGCCTGATGCCTTTTTATCAAGGAATATCTTGTGCTTGTTTTGAGCAGAGTTGGGAAGGAAGATGGAAAACAGTGTGGCAACACTAGTGAGGTTTAGGAGATGAACACCTCTGATAGAGCGGTGCCTTTTGCATTTGATGGAGTGTGCCAGGGTTGAAGGAATGAGGGGCATGGAGGCTTTTCCTGGCTCTTTTGCATATGTAGTAGAATAAAACCAAACTGGTGCCTGAGAGAGAAAACACTTTGATAATCTTTCTGTGTTCATTTAGTGATAGCAGTGCTTCACTGTGATTGCTTGCCCTAAAGAAAAAGAAGTCTCGCCTAACAGAACTCACATAACCTCTGCATTCTTTGGGTTACTGTCTGATTAGCAGGATCCATGGCTTTAGTCACCTCAGTGTCAGCAAACGTGATACGACTGTGAGGGGAGAACACTGACAGCACCAGCACTTGGTGGTCTCAGATCTGTCATTCTGTCATATCTGATTCCACAGACTTATCATCGCCCTGTTTCCATAACATGGGTTTTGGGGCATGAGATCTTCAGTTAAATTAATGAAATAGTTTTCCATGTTTTTCAGACAGTTCTGCATCTTCCATCAACTAACATCTGCACTTTCACAGATGATGAACTACATAATCTGTTGCTTTGGCTTGTAGAATTAAAACAACGCCCTAGCTGACAGAAACTTCATTCAGTGGCACTCCAATGCAGAGATGGACACATTTTAATATAAAATTAGTCATAGATTAGTCATATTTTTTCTTTTGTAAATCATGTCTAGTTTTACTTAATATCTGATAAGTTAGTGATTTGAAAGCTTTTATTTAAACCTTCTGCAGTTTGTTCTTGCTGCTGGTCTCACAAGTGCTTCATTGAATGGTCTATCTTGTGTTACTTATCTCTGACTCATGAGATTATTCAGAATATTTTATTATGCTTCCAGAAAGTGTTTCTTTGCTGTGGTGATTAGCTGTGCTGTCTATATCCTCCAGTGCTGCTGTGTTGTTTCAGTGACTTCTGTGCATATACATTGTTCAAAAGTGCTGTTTTATGGTAGGAAATGTTGGGTGAGCTATCAGCTGGTTGGGTCACTGGAGTTAATGATGTGGTTAGTTTTGTTCAGGCCCCTTTAGTTGTGCCAGACCCCCTGGGTTTGGATCAAAACTTGTTTTTTAAGATCAAGGCTGGCACTTGTAAATGCACAAGTTTTGGGTTTCAGCTGTGGGTACAGTAAGACCCAAAACCAGACTGACTTGTTAGTGTTGATGCTGTGTGATTTTTGCCTGTGTCAAAATGTCTGCAGCCTTCCAGAAACCAAAAATAAAGATAAGGGCTCAAACATCTGTGTTTTCTGTTCTTGCCTAATTTGTCTGAGTGCAGCTAGCCTGTCCCAGCATAAATAAGAGATCTGCTACATGGGATGAGGATGCTACATCTGCAGAGGATGAAAAATGCATCCCGGGACAGGGTGATTCAAAGGTGGAGGAGGCTGTGTCGGTGGGTGATACTTGGCGTGGATGAATGTTGTGTACAGATGTGAGGAAACCATTCAAGCTGCAGTCCTGATTGCTTCCATTCAGATTCAAACCAGCCTTTGCCTAAAGGCCTTTTACACAAAACTGTGCCATTAGTGTTCCAAAATAAGACTGTGCATCAATGGCTTTTTCCATGGAAAACCATTAACTCTCCAGATCATTCAAACTGTTAGTGTTTCTCCCTTGCTTTGCTTCTTGGCTTTAAATCCTTCTCGCACCTTTCCCAGGCAAGATAGCTGGACACAATCAGCTTGCATCAGTGACTTCCTCGGAATTGTATATGTTAATAATTTTTTCTTAGTAATTTTGAATCCTGTTGCCTGTGGAAAATCCTTTGTAAAATGTAGGAAGAATGTCATAGTAGCTTTTTAATTGAAACACAAACAGGCAGACATGAGGCAAGGGTGTGGGAAGCAGCAGCAGTAATTTGAAATGTGCTGTGACTACTGGGGTCCCATGTTACAGAGTCATTTTTTAGCTTTTAGTAGAGAGGAGGGGCTCTTTCAGATCTTGCAGCTCAAAGCCCGGCTTTTCTTGATCAGAAATGATTAGGCAAAACAGATCTTTATTTTTATCTAGTAAAGAACAGACATGAATCAGACTATTTACTTGCAGTGCTCTTGCATTCTTCTGGAACTGTTCCTGAAACAAAACTCCTAGGAGTCACAAAGCAAAGAAATAGTGCTGCACCTTTCTTGTTATGCTGTGCCCCTAAACACAGTGCAGCATGTGAATTTTTCAGGTCGTTCAGCACAGGGCTGTGTTTAAATTCACACAGCATGTAATTAATTGCATGCAGTTATGCGTCTTGAATTTGAAAAAGAAATGGGTGGCTATTGCAGAAAACATTTGATTGGCAAGGTAAAATATTACTGCTGAACATGCAAGATTGTGGGATTAGGATTTGCATTTTCTTCTTGGTTAAGAAATTAGAGTCTGGAAAAGAAAAAGAAGACCATGTCGTGCACCTTTCTTTCCTGGGCATACTGGAGAGGTTCCCCCAGGGTGTTTATACTTTGTGATGTTCTCTCTATGAAAGCAATAACCCAATTAACTCTCTCCTGCTTTGCCTAGTCCTGCTCTTCTTAAATGATCATTTCTAACAACTGGCTCTTGGTTGTGAGGGTGGTTTTCTGGGAGGTTGTTTTCTTCGTACTGAAAGTGAACTTGGATTGAACTTGGTGGAGGGCTTTGCTCCTGCTGTCCAGGCTGGAGAGCCCCCGGCCGCCTGCGTGCCCTCAGGTCGGGGCTGTGTGTGACAGGGGAGCAGCTATTCCCTCAGTTCCTGGCCTTGGTTGATAATTTACCCTTCCAGTTAAACCAGAAAAGCCCCACCCTTTCCCAGAAGTCCCGACAAGTCCCAGTTTTCACTCATCGTCCTGAACATCAGGCTTTCTCTGGGGGCTGTCAGCCTTCCTGGCATCCTAATGCAGGTCATGGGGTGATCCCCCTGGATCTCCGTGTCCTATGCCCTGTTCAGACTGGAGAAATGCTGGGATGAACATCACAGCCAGTCCTATAGGAAATACTTCTGTAAACAGTCTTCAGAGGTGAGGGTGTGCAAGAGGGGTTTCTTTAGCTTAGGGTTTAGAGGGTGTCTAGTAGGGGTAGAGTTGGGGTTTAACCCCAACCAGCAACTAAACTCCAAAAAGTCACTTATTCACTCCTTTCCTGGTGGGATCAGGGGGAGAATTGGAAGGGTAGAAGTGACAAAGTTTATGGGATAGGATAAAGATGGTGTAATTGGGAGAGCAAAAGCTGTGAAATTCATTCACAAGCAAAGCAAGGAATTAATTCTCCACTTTCCATGGGCAGGCCGGGGTTCAGCCATCCCCAGGAGACCAGGGCCTTATCACAGCTTACAGTGACTTGAAAAGACAAACACCAGCACTCAGAACATCCACCCTGAGCTTTATATACTGAGCATGATGCCACGTGTGGTCTGGAATGTCCCTTTGGTCAGTTGGGGTCAGCAGTCCCAGCTGTGTCCCCTCCCAACTCCTTGTGCACCCCCAGCCCTTCACTGGGGTGGAGTGAGAGGCAGAAAAGACCTTGGCTCTGTGCAAGCACTGCTCAGCAAGAGCTAAACCATCCCTGTATTATCCCAACTATTTGCAGCACAAATCCAAAATTTAGCCTGTACTACCTGCTGCGAAGAAAATTAACTCTATCCCAGCCAAAACCAGCATCATAAGTTCATTAGTCAAAATTAAATTGAGTTTGAGGAAGGAAGGAAGTGGGGGAATGGGAAATGAAGCCCACTTCCCTAGCAGCCTGGGGAACAAACAGAATCCTTGTGTTGCCAGGGTCTGAGGCAATTTGTTCTCTTTTGAGGAATGCAGGGACATGTTCCTTTCCTCCTCAGTCAGTGGCCATACAGCTTCCCCGAGGTGTGGGCTGAGTGTGTGTAACTCTGACAAGAAGGAAATGACTAAACTTGCTGTCAAACCATGGTAACAAAGAACATCTTTGATTTACCAAAATAGTGGTGGTGGAGAGGCTTGGGAATAGCTGTGGTGCTGCCACCCGTGCTGGGAGTGGCAAGTCAGTCTGGAGAATGGCCCTCGTGGGGAGTGTGAGTCTCCTGCAGTGATGGAGGGAGACAGACCCAGCAGGGAGCTTGGTTCTGAACAGCTGCTGGGGCTTCCCTGTGCTGCAGAGGACTCTGAGGGAGTTGGGGCAGCACCGGTGGCTGCAGCAGGAGGGCCAGGCCAGCTGTGACAGGCAGTGGTGGCCAGTCCCAAGCAGCAAAGGTGCAGCTGCAGAATCCCATGGCCACCACACTTCATGTCTCCTTCCCCCTGCCCAGCTGCTGCCTGCGTGTCCTGGCAGCCCAGGCAATGGGAATCCCAAAAGTCCTATCAATCTGGGAGCCTCAGCTTCCAGTCAGATATTTGTAAATGAAGGGAAGAAGTTCCATCTAATTATAGGTTTTCCATTTCAGCCCTTCATATTACTTTAGGCAGGCTTAAAATAACACTGTTAACTAACTTCTTTTCTCTGGCTTTGCAGTTTCATACATGACGTTCTGCAATGCCCTTTATAGAAACCTCAAATATTTTTTTTTTCCCCGCCTACCACATTTTGTGTCTTTTTCCATCTGGCAGATGTTTTTTCCCTGCATCGCACAGGGCTCAGTACATAATTATTCTGTTGCAATAGCCTGGAGCCCCAGTCCTGTGACAGAGTATGCTTGCACAGGCTCCTATGTCCTGCTCAGTTCTGTGTCATTTTTTCTTCCCCTGGTGGTTTTGTTCAGTCTACTCTAAAAAACTGTTCTGAGAAGTAACGAGCACCAATCATTTGTGTGCCTTGAGATCATCTATTACAGCTTTTTAGTGTACAGCCCTGAAAACATTTGGGGGTTTTTTCCCCTCCCAGTCATACAAGGGCTGAATTCTTTCTCTTCCAGTTTACAGCCTCTGGATATTTGCAGTTTGTTGCAACAAGTCAACAAGTAGTCAGCGTGCCTTTATTCCTACATTTTTGAGCCGATTCTTTGCTTTCCAATCATGTTACCTGCTTGTCTTAAACTCCTGCTCTTGCTCTTGGCATGATTTTTGTTTGGAGAGCAGTATCTCACTGTGCCAGTGAAGTGTTGCAGGTGGGGGTACACTGGGGTGTTCCTGGTTGTTTCCATCTTTCTACCAACCATATTTCACTGAGTACTTGTATTTGAGTCATTTGTTCTTAAGCCTTTTCTAGTGGGAACTCGTGTAACTGCATAGGTTTGGAAGTTTTTAGTTATTAGCCTGAAGTTTTATTCCCCAAACTTCCCTTTTGCATTTCAGATTCAAAGCCTACTCAGAACCTTCTTCTGGAACAGTTTTGTCAAATTTCCCATACCAAATAGCTCCTCTTTTGTCCACAGTCTGTAGATGGGAGTATCCGAGACTAAAATTTCCTGTCAAACCACAGGAACAGAGAACATCTTTGATTTACCGAAATAGTCATAGCCAAGAGACTCAGGAACTCAAGCTGTTGGGAGTGAGTTGTGGGCTTAGTTCAGTGCTGTGGGCTGCTCTGACTTCCATTGGCTTTCCTCCACACCCTGATTTTCAGATATTCAGTAACGTTGGGTGCTTGTTTGGGGTTTGTTTAGGTCGTAGTAGTGAGAAGGAAGTCTTGCCAGGTATTATTCATCTTTGTTTTGTGCTATATGTGTGTGATCAGCTGGGGAGGTCGAGGGCAGGCACAGGCCAACTGTGTAATGTAGAGATACTAAGAAATAATGTTGCTGGGGATTATTTGGAATTAACAAGCTCATTTCCTTTTTGTACACCAGTTGTCATCCTTTAATCTCTTGGTTTAGCTTTTTTTAAATGCTGTTATGTGCATCATCCACAGTGCTTCCTGTATCCTGTGTCACTTGATAATAAACTTTTACAAGATATCACTGTTAAGTCATCTCAGGCTTTGAGTGATTAATCAAAGTCTCTATTTCTCGTTTTTTCAGTGTTGGAGGTTTATATGGATCAGTGGTACTTGCTCAAGAGTGACAGTGGAGTTCAACACTAAGTCTGCTCCTGTAGGTGAGTAATCAAAACCCACTGCATTGCTGATGTCTGTTATCTACTAACTGCTTTTTTTTTTTTTGGCTTTTTGATATCTTACAGAGGAGCTCCTTTGGGCTTTCGTTTCAAATGTCATTAAAATGATGCTGTATATGATTTCCAGGAAGAGTTGTAGAAGAGTGCCAGTCTGCTTCTGCAGATATCCATTGGTTTTGTATCTTTTGAAGGATGGTCCTTACTTTACCCAGTCTAAGCTGTTGTTCAGAGTCAGAGAAACGTGGAAACTGTTTCCACGTTTAATGACAGTGGATTTAGGGTTAAGAGTGGACTGTGGCAGAGTAATGAAGTATATTTGGATTATCCAGAAGCAAAACTGAAATGAGCACTGTAGCTGTTCTGTGGCATATGAAGGGTTCAAGCAGTGCCAGTGCGCCCCAGTTTGGAGGGTTCACCTCCACCACAGGATCCCCCTGGACAGACTGTGACTGAGTGATGCAGCTGTGCATATGCAGTTAATCTGACTCAGCAGGTGTATGGCAATGTGCAGAGAAACTGCCAGGAGCTTTCAGATTACTGGAGTAAGTTTATGAGAAAATGCATTCAGCAAAACAGAGTATGTGTTATGAGATCCTTTGGAAATGTCCCAGTTCTGTTGGCTTCAAGGAGCAGCATTTTGCATTTGGTCTAGACTGATTTGGTCCAAGTAGCCCAGTGCATGTCAGAGCTGGCAATCTTGTTTTGGGAAAGCTTATCCCTCATCTACTTTGTTTGGGATATTATGGTATGATTTAGCATCCTAAATTCCAGCTGGAGAGCTGGGTCAGATTGCTGACCCGTGCACTTGATCTGTGCACGCCGTGGCTGGGATGCGCTCATCTCACAGCTCCACAGCTGGGCTCCCAGTCCCACAGGATGTGAGGACTGGTGTCATTTAAAATACCATTTCCCTTATTTTACTCCCTTACCTTCTCTATAGCTCTTGGAATGCTTCGTTGTGGCTTTTCAACTCTTCCCACGCTACATGACTGTTCATGAGCTCTCTCTGGGATTCACAGCTGCCCAAGATCTTGCACCAGATCCGGAAAGAAGTGAGTGTTGTTGCTCCTTGTTTATTAGAAGCCCAAAACTCCACTGTCAAAAGCTTTTATTCCCTGAGTTTTTAATCAGAGGTCTGCTGGCTCTGGGAGTGGTTATCACCTATTGTCTCCCATCCTGGTCACATTTGTTCAGTTTTATCACTGCTTATCAAGGTTGACGGGACTATACTCCAGCTGGACTTGCATCCATCGTGGCTGTAAAAACATGGTTCAAAGTCTGATGCTGGCTGGCAGCCACGTTCTGCTGGATGTGTGTTTGGAGATCTTCAATCTGCTGGTAGCACCATGTGAATGTCTTGCCTTTGCTGGAAGTCTCTCCCTGTTAACTTCCCAGATGCTGTGCTGATTCCCCCTCCCTGGGAGCAGCAGAAGGCCTGGGATATAAATCTGCCTGGTTTTCCCTGTCACTGCTGCTACTGCTCCCTGGGAAGGGGTGTGTGTGTCCATGTCCATCCAGGGTTGTAGTAGCAGGTGCTCAGTCCTCCCTTCTCCATTCCTGTGGCTCCAGTACTGGCAGGTCTCTGGCATTTGGAGGAGTCAGACCTGTTGCCCTCAGCAATCACTCTGAAAAGTCTGATTTCTCCAGCTGCTGCTTGCTTTCCCTATTAAACAGATAAATAAGAGCCTCTCCTAATGAGATGTCAGGAAATTCCCGTACCTGACTCAGCGCTGACTGACAGGGCAGGGAACTGTGTTTTGGGGTGCCGGCTGCTTCTCCCAGATGGAGAGGAGCATTGGTTTCTTTGCTGGGTTACCACAAGTTCAGCACAGATGTCTGACCTCCAATCTCACCACACAGAATACACCAATGTGTTCAGAGTGGAGTTTCAGTGCCTCTGCCCAGGGCCTCTTATTTATCCGTAAAAGCATGGATTTCCATCCTGCTGCTCCCTCCCTCGCTAGCTCCATGTTAAACATGCTGCTGCCAGTTCAGCCTTGCCCCACAGTGAGGCCACGTGTATAAATAATGCAGAAAAGCTAAATAAGTCTTTTAAAATGAGCCTTAGCAGAGACAGCTGCTTCAGCGTGCTGCCATGAAGACACAGAAACCTGGCTAAGTCCCTGTAGCCAGAGTCAGTCCCTGCAGCTCCTGCTCTTTCCTGGCAAAACCCTGCGGGTTTGCAGGTGTGTCTTCACCCTCCTCCTCCAGCTCCAAGTTAGGTCTGTGCTCGATAGCAGCAGATTTTTGGTGTATCTAAAGCTGAGACAGAGCCCCACATGCAGCCCTGAAATAGTGTCCAGTCCACCCTCTTACAGTGCCTCTGTGCAAGAGGCAAAAATCAGTATTTGTTGGGTTTTACCCCCCTCAATGTCATATTGAACACAGGGGGAAAATAAACACAAGGCTACTTCTATGTATTCCATTTATTGACACTTGATGACTTGTCCTGCAGAGCCCAGCCCACACACAGCTTTTCTTGAGCTTTTAATAGTGGTGCTAAACTAAATTGTGCTCAAAATAGTAATAATTTCAAACATTTCCCCAGAGCCTGTGGCTGTTCTGCATGTTTATGTGAGGTGCAGCACTGCCTGTGGTTGGGGCACAGGAGCATCCCCAGGCAGGCTGTGATGGCGATTTTTCTGGTGTCTTTCTCCTCCCCTTCCTTTGAGAGGAAATACTGCTGCTTGCAGAAAAGAAGCATGTTATTGTGCTTTTGCTCCTCACATTTTATGTGATGTGGTTTGGGTAAACTTAATGGAACTTAAAATTCTACTCACCCACAGTTCTGATGGTGACTCTCTAATACACATAAATCTCTGCAGGGAGGGGAGATGTATTTATCTGTAAACAGTGAGCAGCCTGCCCTGTTTATCCAGCTTGTGACCCCTCTGCTGCACACGGTGTTTTCCTGCATCCCTCCCATCCGGTTCTTCTTATTTTATTGACTTTTCCAGTCCTGGAAATTGCTTTATATTCAGAAAACATAAATTCATCCTTCACAAAGCTTGCAAACCTGATTTCAGTTCTTCCCTTCTTCTTTGAAAAACTCTTTTTGCTTTCTTTAAGATCAAAAATGTACATTTTCCCTGTTTATTTAGACAAGCTTATTTTGTCTGCAGGAATCTTCTCAAAAGCTAAGTTTCTTTGCTTGCATTTATAATCCTCTGAGGTTTATGTATTGGGAATAATCTTTGTGAGCTGGAAAAAGATTGTCCAATCTGTTTTAAGATGTCCCACTTCTTGAGTATTGCATCTCATTAGGAATACAGTTGGCTGTTTGCATGGCTTTTTTCTTCCTCTGTATAGCTTGGGGGAGAAAATATATCATTTCTTCATCTAGTGATAATGTTTGGCACTTTGCATCTTCAAAGAACTCTCTGGCTATGGATTGAATAATTCCTCTAACACTGTGTATTAGTTTCTCTTCATTTCCCTCATTTTACAGATGGGAAAGTGAACAAGAAGTCAAGTTAGCTTAGGCCATGGAAAGAGAAACAAGGTCAGTTTGAGTTCCCACCTTCCTGACTTCTACTAGAGCAAGAGAGAGTCTGATTCAGGTTGACACAAAGGGAAATGTAATGATCTTTCCTAACCTTCTTAACTACTTATTTAAGTGCATTTGCTGGTGGTGTTTTTTGGTGGCTTTGTTTTTTTTCCCCCTAAATACATTTTCTCACTGACTGATGTGGTTGTCCCTTCTTAGTGAGAGGTTGGAGGTGTGAGAGGAGTTGTCTGAAGTTTTATAAAGGTCAAGCAGCATGTTAATGGGGTTAGATTTGTGGGAAATACTTATTTGGGAATACTTTTTTTCCCATCTTGTTTTCCATCTGAGAGTAAGATGGGAAAAGTGAGCCTCAAAATGGGAACTGTCAACACATAGAAGCTGATCTTTCTTGTTTCACCCACCACATGCCATGCCAAGATTTTTTTCCCTCCTGTGGACTGTAGTGGAAGTTGTTGGCTCAGAGTAGTGTCTGGAATTATGTCATTTGCAGAAATAATTTCATACAACTGCACTAGGCTATAGGCCTTGATTTACAGCTGCTTGATGAACTGACAAGACTCCCAAATGCCTTGCATGGCATATAGAAAAGGTGAGTGCTGTAGGCAATAAACTCTGGAATTAGGCACCCTGTTACAGAGGAAGTCATGGTAACAATTTTGTTGCCCGCTTGCTAGAAGTTAATTAAACTTTTTTTCTTTTTTCAGGAATTCTGGCTTTTTACAAAGTTGCTTCGGGGCACTGGGCAGTGTTAGGACAGTTTAGTCCTTTTGGGAAGAGCAGATAATCTGCTAGGTGCAGAGGAGCATGGAAATCACATGAAGAATTCCTTCATCTTCCTTAGGAAAATCTCGTGGCTGCTTCTCTGCAGGCTCTCAGAGGTTCCCTGGCCACCTTCTGACTGGCTTCAGATGCTTTGTTTGATAAACTTTCAGGCAAAAAGCCTTGCATGGCCTAGCACGACTTTATTCTGGGTATGCCGTGCTAGTGGAGGCTGTGGAGAAAGCAGCTGTCCCTCTGCATGTGCTCTTTTTGGGGATGCAAAACTTGACAGAGCCTTTTTTAGGGGCTCAAGATTTAGTTCCAAGATTATATTTAGTTTTCTGTTTGTGATGTGGGGTGGGGCAGATATCCTGATGCCTTAGATGAGATCTTCAGTGATGGACAGCAGCACCAAGGTATCACAGCCAGTATTTTTATTTTAATTTTACTTTGACTTTCTTATATAACTAATACCTCATTTGTACATGCTCCTTCCCAGTGTTGGACAGAGCTGTCCTGAACCACTCTATATTCCCAGTGCTCTGATTTCATCCTCTGCTTCTCATAACACCCAAATTGCTGATTACTTGTCAGCTGACTTTTTAAGGATCTGAATGTGGCTTTTCTTGAATCTGGATGTTTCTCCCTCGCTGGGCTTGGGAAGCCCTCAGGGCTGAGCTGGGACCTGGACTTTGCAGCAGTGAGTGCACAGCAACTGGCGAAGGCTTTCATCCCTTGCTTGCAGGGTGTGAGTACTTGTGGTGGGGTCTTGGTGTTTCTCCTTTGTCATCTGACAGCTTCTCTCACTAGATTTTGATTTCAGCTGTTTAGGAAAAATGTCAGCAGCTCAGCATGTGGGGAACTGCACGTGCATCTGGAGTTGTTCTGTTGTGTTTGTTTTAATTTTGTGTTCTGTAATTTTTTTGAGGTATTGCATTCAAAAGTGGTGAGTGCCTCCAAGGATGCACCCAGGGCAAATTGCTTGGATCATGCTGATATCCAGGGAATTTTGTTGCGATCCTTTAGGATCTCTGGGTGTTCCTTAGGTATTCAAAATTAAGAGGAAGGGACCAACAGGCTGAAAGGTGATTGCCCAGGGAGGGTTGAATGGGGCTTTTTTTTAACCCTGGGGCATCAAGCTGCTGTCAGAAAACACTGAGATCTTCAGTGGAAAACCAGCTGTTGGCATTTTTTCAGCTCTCCTCACTGCAAATTGGCGAGCTCCCCATTTCTCCTGTGTTTGAAAGGCTGAGGTGGTGCGGCCCAAGTCTGACAAGTGATAACTGGGGAACCTGGCTGTGTTCTCTGCAGGGATTCCAGCTGTAAGCTGGCCATCTAAAATGAGCAAGGAAGTGGCTTCCAGGCTGAGGTATCTGGAAAATATCAAGGAGTAGGTGACAAGGCGTGAAGGGCCAGTCTGAGCAGTGAGAGTGCTCCAGAAACCTGGCAGTGACAGCAGCAGTGCTGGATGCAGCTGGAGATGGGCTGGAGCAGGAGCTCTGTGTCCAGTCTTTCCCCTCTTTCTAAGGGAGGCTCAGACCCACTCTGCATTAAATTGGTGTTTGTCCCAGCCTGCTTATCTGCTGGCCAGCCCACACACTCGCTCCACATGTTCTCTTATCTCAAACCCAGAGATGCAACCTGAAATTGTCCTTCCAAGGATTTGAAAGCTTTTTTGATAAAGTTGTCTGTCTGCCAGTGTTTTCAAGGACACGTCACACTTTGAAATTGTGGTATTAAAATAATTGCTTTTGAAATGAAGAGAGGGTCATGTGCCCTACATCAGAAATTCCTCTTAGTGCTTATTAATCTGGTATATAAATGTCATGGCTTACATCCACAGGGTGTTTATATTGAATTTTTAGCTGCATCAGTATCTCTTACTCCTCAGAATAAATGCCATATAATCTGGTAATGAGCAATATTCTTAATTTAGAAACCAAAAATAGGACATAGACAAATCTGACTTACTGGAAGAAAGTAGAAAATAGCCTTACCTCGTGAAGGGAGAGCAAATTCCGTAAAACATCTAGTGTTTAGTGTAATGGTATGGCCAGAGAATTCCGTCTGTTTTTCTAGGATGGCACAACAATTGCCGTATTCCAAAGGCCTGATCCTCCTCTGGTAAACCTCTTCTGAGGTGTGTAATGGGGTAGTTGGGAAACATCCTTTTTTCCTCACCCTGAGTAGGTCAGTGCCCACCAATTGGAGGTACATCAAGCAGTAGGGATTTAGGATTATGCCTTCCAACACCCTGTTTGAGGAAGATGAAGTCGTTCCTCTGAGACCTACAGTGGGCAGCACTGGCTGGAACAAAATGAGAATTTGGGAGTGGAATCATCCTTGCTGTGGCAGGTGGGCATCATCCAAGACCTCTAATGTCTAGAGCACTTTCCAAGCTGACAGTTCTACACCTGAAGGAGGTGCTTTTTCTCATGCCCTTAGCACCTGTTCTTAAGTAACAGCAGTGGAACCAATAGTCATATAGGCGTCAGTGGCTAATAAAGTCACTCCCTGATACACTAAGGATGGTAATACTGCAGGATGTCCCCATGGGGTGATGACTCAGTGGCCAGAGCTTGTTTTCTCCTCACCATGAGGGGCACAGGCTGTTAACTTTTAGCTCAGGTGCTGTGTGAGTGCTGGGCAGATGGGTGAACTTTGTTCAGTGGAGGCTTTCCATGACTCATCCCTTTTCCCAGACACAGCCTGCTCTCCCACCCTGTGAACTCCCTCAGTGCAACAGAGCAGCATTTGTTTGCCCTGATTCACAGAGTGATTTTTTGGTTTTGTGTTCTGTATACAGTAAAGGTGATTCTGTGTAACCCTAGGTGAGTTTTGCCTTGAAACACTTTGGTAAAGAAGTTACCTTTCTGTGTGATGGTGGTGCCACACTGAACCAGAGTGATGTGGAACAAGATCCATATTGGAAGTGAACGTGTGTTTGTTGCAGACATGGTGTGAGTTTTGGAGCTTCAGTGTTTCCTGTGGTCCCAAACATATCCACACCCACACCCTCAGAGCTGTGGTCTGGTGATGCCTTTAAGTGGAGAAGGAAGGTAGATTGTCGCCACAATGATCAGGATGTTTGTGGAGATTTGCTCATGTTGTGTTTGTGGCAGAGGCCATGTCTGGTGGATGGTCTAAAGTCAGTCAAGGTGAGTAGAGGGCTGTTATTTATTATTGATAGCACCCACAGGTTGCACAAAGCTGCCAGGATCTGTATTTTGAGGTCCTGTTTTGGTCACTTGGTCAAACAGGCAGCCAGTGTTAAGCATGTTCTCAGCAGCATTGACTTCAGTGGCATTAGAAACATGCTTGACATCAAATGTGGGCTTGTGCAACTTGCTGATCTCAGGCTGGGTGGGTCTTGCTGAAAAGCTCCTGTGCCGACAGAGAGACTGTCGCTATTTCAGGCTGTGCTTCTGCTCGGCTGTCAATCCAATTTAAGGGGACCAGATTATAAACACTGTGAAATGCTGAGCTGGTGCAAAGCTGCTTTGCTGATAAGGAGCTGTTCAAAATATTTGGAAAGTTCAACTCTGCTGCAGGACTGGGCAACCATTCCTGGCTGCACTCCCAGGGCTCCATGCCAGGGGTGTTTTGGCTGGTTTGCCTGCTTGGCTGGATGCCGAGTGGCCGAGGCTTGACGTGCCCTGGGTGTCACTGTGCCTGAGGGACACTGGGGGATGGCAGTGGTAAAGCAGCCATCCTGGTTCTGCCATCTGGGCAGTGAACAGCTGTGTGTCCCTGTGGGGGCAGAAAATAGAGTGGTACATCCCATGGGGTGCTGCAGCATTGCCGGGAATACCAAAACTGACCTTATGGCAGCTCTGGTCTCCCTGTATATATTCCCAGCCCCCAACAGATGAAACTCTGATAGGTGGGAATGCTGCATCCCTGTCTGAGGAAGAGCTTTGTTGACTGTCAGTGTTTCAGCCCCAGAATAGTCTGGCAACAGAGCAAGTTGGCAGCTTGCAAGTGCTTGCAGGAGCCTCTTTGTGGATTTGGTTGCTTTTTGCTCTAAGACCTCAGCAGAGATTTCCATGACTCCTTCCTTGCCCTTATCCTGGCCCTTGCCCTTTCTCACCCTCTCCTTTGCAGTGCAACAATGTGCTAGTGTTTTATTGCTTCCCTTGCAGATTCTGGGCACTAATGGAATTTACAGAATCATAGAAGGGTTTGGGTTAGAAAAGATCTCAGAAATCATTTCATTCCGACACCCTGCCGTGGACAGGGGCACCTTCCACTATCCCAGGTTGCTTAGAGCACCATCCAGCCTGGCCTTAGACACTGCCAGGGATCCAGGAAAAGCCACAGCTTCTCTGGGCACCCTGTGCCAGGGCCTCATCTGGCCTCCCCAACAATTTTTTTCCAATATCCAATCTAAATTTCCTCTCGGTCAGTGTGAGGCCTTCCCCTTTATCTGTCACTCCAGTTCCTAATGAAGACTCCCTCTCCAGCTTCCTTGTAGGTCCTTATCAGATACTAAAAGGCTGCTATGAGATCTGTATGAAACCTTCTTTCCTCATGTTTTTGTTGTTCAGGGGTGTGTCATATATAAACCTAACACCTTTGCATCCTGTGAGTATGTAGAGTAGCTACGCTTGCATGTTCCCATTCCTCCGTAGCCTATCTCATAATTTCCCTTAGGGACCTTCTTTGCAGCTGTGCTGCCATTCACAGAATCTCTGCCAGCTGTGCTGCAGTGCTCTGGGCAGGGAATTGGGAGGAGTGATGTGCACAGTCCATCACCAGTGTGGTATTGTGTTCTCTGGATAGTTCCTGCAAGCGCTCACCTGGATCAGATGCCTGATGCCAAGGGGTTTCCTGGTGCCTGGATGCAGTCTTGTGTTTTCCTGTTATCAGGATGCTGTCAGCCAGTGATTATCCTCCTGTCACTAAAGGCAGGTGCAGAAATAGCTGCCTGTTAGGAGGATGGGAAAGGGAAGCTTAACAACATTGCTACATCAGGAGAAACTATGAGTGCAGTCAGTTCTGACACCGAGAAACCGTGTAGGTACACAACAAACAGTAGTAATGGGCTGCGTCTGTCTCCTCTAATGCTTCCCCTATCTGATCAGTTGTCAGCATCTGTTAATCTCTGCCACAGAACATGGAGACAGCTCTGAGGTTTGTGTTGGTAAGGGTGTGTGCTGTGTATAATTCAGAGAGCGTTGTGACAGCCGTAGCCAATGCTGTGATCCATGCCAGGGAGCAGTGGGATGCGGCTGCATTATCTTCTGTGTTACCCAGGAGGAGTTTGGAGCATTGCTGGCGTTACAGCAGGGGAGGGAACGTGTGTGGTCATGTTACCCTCAGCAGACATTTGCATGTGCCTCCTCGGAGCACCAGGTTCCTGGCCCGCAGCCACATTGACGTCTTGGGATCTTGTCAGGCCTTGCAAGCAAAGGAGCACCAGGCTAGGTCACAGTTCTTGGACAAAAAGCTTCCAGGGAACAGGGGGAACAGGCTGCTGATGCAGAGGTACCACAGGCATCCTTGTGGTGCCCTGTGCGTTCTGACATGCATGCTGGGTGTGTTTCTCTTTTTTTGTTGTTACTTGCTATTTTCTGAATTGAACACTACTACAATTCTAGTGACAATGAGAAATAAGTTGACTCTCCTCTCCCCCATACCATTTGTAAAGGATTTGAAATGAGTGTTTTGAAATCTGCAGAGGGGTATAGCGTTGATTGTTCATGAGACAAAAATTGCTCAGGCACAAGTTGAATATCCACTTGCACTGAGCTTGGCTTTAGCAGCAGTGGGGAGCCATGCTTCAGATTCCTGGATGATATTGCCACATGGAGTGCTGCCTTTCTTCCTCACTGATGCAAAGTTCCCACGAGTGAGAAGTTCCCCCTGGTGAGACTTTTGCATTAAGTGGAATGTGTGCTCTACCTGGATAGGCTCACCCCTTAAAATAGCCATGAAGACCAGAGTAACAGGAGCTCCAGCTCAGGTGAGCAACTTTTAACCTAAGCCCTTCATGGTAACTGGTTTAGCTAAGCTGTTTCTTTTGATTTAATGCCCATTTTACTTCACTTTCTTGTCTGTCTTCAGTCAGGTTAGCTCTCTTGAGTTTGGCAGCTGGAATTAGGAAGATAATGGCTGTTTTGTAGCATATTATTGGCACACTGCTGTGTACAAGTTCAAAGTTGTTGACCTCACCTAAGATGGAAGTTTCCTACCTTGGCCCACAGTGCTGCAGTACCAGGAGAGCCTCTTGGGCAGGGTTGCCACAGGTTGAGGTGCTGTGTGAGTACAGAGCAGGTGGTCTCAGCTTTCAGAACCACTGCTGGGTACAGCCTGAGGAGTGCCTGTGGCATGGGAACTCACCAGCAACCATGTGGAATTGTTTCCTCTGGATGGAAGGAGGATTGCAGCTGTCTGGCCATGATTTGGCCAGTATTGGTTTCAGGCCTGAAGAATTCCTCTGTCCCATATCTGTTGGTTGTCCTCCTTCCCCCTGCAAGCTCCCTGGGCAGCCCAGGTAGCCAGAGCGCTGCCCTCTGGGCACGAGTCACTGGTCACTCACTGTAAGCCTGGTGGTAAACGTCTCCTCCTCAAGCCCTCAGGTGCATCGTTGGATCAGGTTGGCTTCATTACCTGTTTACTCAGCAGGCTGCCTTTGGAGACATCCCAGGGATCCTACTCACACCTCCTTCTTCCCTGCCAATGTTCACACTTGTGCTAAATCAGTTCCTTCCACTCCTCATCAATGGTCACAAGTGTGACAAGACATCAGCTCTTCTTCCATTGATACTGAGACTTAGTTTAGAAAAAACAGGATGCCGTGGAAGGAGTGGTCTTGTTCATGTTACTTTCCTAAGTCTTGATCTTTTTAGACACAATAGTGCAACAGGGAATTAAACCCCTACTTTTTGGAATGTTTTTAATTAGCTGACAGTATTGATTAAGATCTTGCAATCTGTAAAATACTGCACATCACACTACTGCATCTTGGGCAATGCTCCATTTTATTTTTAAAGACGATTCAAATAGAATATTAGGGGAGAGGAAAAAAAAAATTCGCCCCAAACCAGAGCACAGAAATGGCAATTTAGGATTCTTGACATTTCTCAGAAAGCTGCTTAGGATTATCTCCTTAAAATGGCAGATTTTGCCTGCAAGTTGAGTAGAGGAGCAGGAAGTGATATTTCATTAAAATACTAGGAGAGGCCCAAATGCATTTATGATCATTGAGACATTTGCAGGAAACAGAAACTTAGAACTGCTAAAAGTTTTAATAAAGGCCAAA
>VZSR01002340.1:7821728-7885567 GCA_013398615.1 Brachypodius melanocephalos
TCAAACCATTCTCTGATTCTATGATAGGAATTAATTTGCAAAAATAACAGAGTTTGTCAACAAGACCTGAACCTTTGTGAGGTAAATCACCATGGTTGATTTTTGCTGTGTCAGCAAAACCTTGAAGTGGATGAATCCATGTGGGTAAGTGGCAGTTTGGTACTGTAAAGAGGATGGTGACTGGGTTTTGTGGCACTGCTGGAGGAGGGGCTGCAGCAATGGATTTTTCTGTGAGCAATTCAATGTGCTTGCAATGTAGAGCTGTCCCCACTTCTGTCCAGTGACTGAAGTGGCAGCCGTACAGAGCTGCCAAAATGCCCCTGCTCCAGCCTGTTTCCATGGAATGGTAAATAAACATGGAGTTATCCCTGAGAGGAGCTGGGCTGTGACAGGAGCTCTGGTGAAGATGTGCCACAATTTCCATCCTGAAAGAAGCGATGTTTCTTTTCCTAAACAGGGATGAAACTGTTGTTCTGTTGTACAAGTAAAGCAAACATTCGTGCCCGTTTTGGATTTATTTTTCCCATGTTAAGCACAGCCATCATAGCTGTGGCCTTGGCATCACCAGTGTCTTCTGCAAGCCCAAACTGGACTTGTCTCAGTGCTTTTTTATGTTCAGCAGAGTTAGTGTAAGATCCTCCTCTAAGGGAGGATCCCTTCCTAACTTTAGCTGGGGAAAAAATGTCTTTAGTCTTTCAGAGCTAAATATAACCTCCCAAAAACCATCCCTCCAATGGTGGCTGAGTAAACACATGGAAAAATACTCAGCCCCAAAAAGGAAAGCACAGGAGGCAATAGTTTTAAATAGTTATTTATACAGATCTATTATATATGAAGCAAGAACCAACATTTTAAAACTTATTTAGTGCTTGAGAACATGCAAGATTATGTCCAGGTAACTCCACTGTCTCCATGTATACCACAAAGGATTTGGCCCCACATGTTCACATGGTTACTGAGGAAGCTGCTAGTTCATGATGAGAAAATGCAATAATTTGTTTACTTCTGTTATTTGGGGTGGGGTTTTGCATTCTTCTGGTTGGTTTGTTTCCTGTGGGGTTTTTTTGGCATGGTAGTAGAGGCCAGCTCCAGGATCATCCTTTTATTTCAGTGGTTCCAAAAAGGTCTTTGAAGCATAAAACCTGATACATCTTGTTAGCCACCCCCTATCGCTTTCCTTGGCAACTTTTGCAGTGTTTGGGAGTCAGATCGAGTTTTTCCCTTGCCTCTTAAGAAAACCATTGAAGATGATCAGCTCACCCTAATTAAACCACATGAGGGCTTTGCCAATGCTGGTGTACCTTGTTTTTGTCCCAGCCTCCTCCTTCCTGCTGCCTTCACGCACTGGGCACTTCTATTAATCACAAATTCCCACTTGATGGGTTGCATCCTACAGGTTAAACCTGTGTTGTCCTTTGGGAGCAGGATCTTCAGCCACAGGTGGGGCCTGGAGGTGTATCCTGGTTCTATTTGACAATTGATTCATTAATAACTTCTGCTTGGCCAGCTGGTATAGTGAAAATCAGCCTATGGTTAATATATACCTTTCTTTCTATGAGACTGAGTCTTGCCCCACCATCCTTAAAGGTTGGGAAAGTGTGAAACACTTTCAGTGTCTGCTTCTTTTAGCATCAGATGTCTAATTTGATTTGTTTGTAAGTAGGAAAACTTTGAAGTGTGGTCAAAATACAAAGGGAAAAATACTTCAAAGAAATGTAACATTATAAGTGTATCTGATTCCTCAGGGTTTTTGAAGCTTTATCTTGAGATTATGTATTCAGAGGAAGATTTGTATGGAAATACTGAGGGTCATTAATGCATCCAAGCCTTTATGAGTGTTGGCTTTGAACTATTCTGTGCTAGTTTTGCTTTCACATGGTGGCAGGCAAGTGGTCCTTCACCCATCTGTCTGCAGTGCCAGTGTCCCTGACACAACAAAAGTTAACGTGGCCTCTGAGGGGGAAACCAAAGCAAAAGCTGATACAGAGTGAGACTTGTTCAGCACTGTTATCCCATGATCAGCAGAGATCTCTGGTGTGGCTGAACAAAACCACAGTGTGTAAACTCCCCAAACTTCTGATTTGCACTGGTCGCTCTACTGGAGTCCAAGGTGGTCTGTGGTGCTGGATTAAGGTTTCTAATGAATACTTTGAACTTTGGGAGAGTTCAGATCTTGGAGCTGAGCTTTGTTGGAGGTTTGGGCATCCACTCCTGTACAAACATGCCCAGCTGTGCTGGAGGAGAGTGGTTGTTGTTTTTCCTTTTGGCAGACAAGGATTCTGGCATTGAAGTTTTTAATTGCAGGAATTATTTTAGCAGTTCCCAGTGCTCAAGGGGGGTGTGTGTGTATGCGTGCAGGAGGAGCTAATTAGATGTGTATAAATAATGGGCTTGGGAGCTTTTAATCCTAGATGTATTGTTCCATCCTTGCTGTCATCTCTTACAGTGGAACTGTGGAAAGTAAGAAAACTATGAGGTTACACAAGAGCCGCTTTTTCCCAATACAACTTTGAAACATCAGTGAGGTTACTTTTGGTCTTTCTACGTCATAAAAACATTTTTGAATTTATTCAGTTTTTAATAAAACCATCTTAAAATATTATTAAAATTTTTATATTGTTTTTGAAGGTTGATTTTAATTAGATCTGTAGGTCAGGAGGACAGAAACAGTTAAGCAGTCTAGGATTTTTTTTTCTCTATTACAGACTTTTAAAAAGTCAGGTGATCTTGCTTCCCCATGCCTGCCTTCCCTTCTATGCCTTACTGTATTTCATGTCAAATAAGGGCCTTTCTGTGTTCAAACTCTCAGGATATTCACAGATCACAAAATTTCCTTCAACAACCACGTGCCTCAATAGTGCTGTTCTTTCTTAATGAAAACTAATATCCCAGTGGAATGGCTCCTCTGGAAGACCTCAAGTTTTGAGAGAGTTTGTGGGGTAAAACTGGCTTTCCAGAAGAGTCTGTAAACCTGACTGACTTAAACGTGTGGCAGATACTTAATAACGGAGAGAGGCAGTTCAGCTCTTGCATGTGATGGTATTTCTACATTATTGTTGTTGTCGTGGGATTTAGCCACACCTAAGTTTGCTTCAGACTTGTTGACTTGGATTGTGGCCCCACTGGTGCTGTGTGCTAACCCATCCACTGCTGACCCTGTGCCTACAGAGAAGGTTTTGTAGCTGCCCCTTGCTTCAATTAGACTGTTCTAGATACCCAAACCAGGTGATTTATAGGTGTATTCACACTGAACTGCTGCAATTGCACTGTAAACTGCTCTTAAAAGTTATCTTCTTCTCCATATTAATGTGTTACAGCCCTGTCTGCTAAAGGCAGCCCATTGTTGGTAAGGTCAGCAGTAGACCACGGTTTACTGCTGTATCTAAAGAAAAAGGCATTTTTCATTGTTCTATATAGTTTTAAAAACCGCGTTTCATGCTTAGAATACCTGTAGTGAATAACTCCAGTCTCAGTACCTTGTTATCCCAGAAAAATCCATGTAAGTTTGCAGCAGCTGCAGTTCTGCCCCAGTTGAGTATCACACATCTCTTGATGCAAGCGTGTCTTAATTTTCTGAGTGCTAAGATTTGTCTTCATCTCATGGACTGCGCCTTCCTCAGCTGCAAAGCCAGCACTTTCCGCTCATCTTGCTGATGGGGTGAGGGGTGGGACATTCCCCACTCCTACACATGCCCAGAGATTTGGCCATTAGATGGAGAGCGGCTGCTCCCTTCCATCCCTAGGCCTTTCTCTCTTACTGGGGAAGCAGCAGAAAGAAGACACTTTCTTCTCTTCTGGGCCTTTTTTTCCCTCAGTTTCTCTCCTTTTTCTGCTTCAGGTGAAAGAGGAGAGTGTAGGGCTGGGTCCAGTTGTGTTTAAAGCTCTGTTCCTGCAGAGGCCACAGCTCTGGCTTGCTGCTGATCTGCCGCCTCCCTCTGCCTTGCTGGTGAGGCCCTCCTAGCCTTCAGTATCAACCACAAATCCTTACCCGAGTAGCCCTCCAGCCCAACCCAGCATTGTTTCCATTTCCCTAGCACTGATGTCTTTGTCTTATGAGCTCCTCTGAGCCCTAGGCACAGCTCAGCCCCTGCTTTACCAAGTTTTCTAGCCTTGGGTGATGCTGGAAGCTGGAGGGCGTCAGGACTGAAACCATCTTTCTGCAAGGGATGCTGTGGAGGTGTCAGTCATACAAGAGGGAGAGAGGTAGAGATGGGATGGAGAGGACAACATCTGTACCCTGAAGAACCATCTGTAGGCTTTCAGGAGAGAGGAATGAGCAGCAAAAGAGCTGATTCCTATGTCCTGGCTGCTAAGTTGCTTCTGTGCTGAGGAGCAAAGCTGGCACAAGGGTGGGCAGGACACATGGCTTCTCGGCCAAGCAATGATGTGGACAGCATATGGTTCCTTAAAGCTGCACTTTAGTAGTAGTGGGGTTTTTGGGATTTGTTTGCTTGCTACTCACCAGTGCAGCATTCAGAAGAGAAAGGTGCTGAGAGCACACGGCTCTTGGCTCTGGCCCTCTTGGGGCTGAGAGCCCACAGCTTTTGTCCTTCATCTCTTGGCACTGGGACTTCGGTGTTGAAAAAGCAAGACAAAATCAACAGCACTCTGCTCCCTGGCTGAAAATAAAAAAGAATAAAAAAACTTTGCTTACTCCAGCGTTACTGAAATCCCTGGGGTTGTGCTTTCCCTAGGGATTGGAGAAGGCATGTGGGGAAGAGAAGTGGTTGAGAGAAAGTGTGGGAAGGGCAGTGCTGGGAAAATGCCCTCTGTGTGTGCCTCTTCTTCCCCTTAACATCAGGGAGTGGCTCTGGAGCTGCACTGTCAGCACAGGTTGTGTCCCAGAGTAGGGAGAGGATGGTCCTGAGAGGATGAGGGAGTGCATCCCAGCAGAGCCACACTACCTGGGCAAAGAGGCATCCCATTGTTCTGCAGCCAGACAGTGCCTTGCTCTGCAGGGTCTGTGGCAGCTCTGGCTGGCTGTGGGATAGCACACTCCACAGTTATCAAACATCAGAGGTCACTGTTTGAGGAGAACAAACACACTTTTGAGAGTGTTTTGCCCAGAGCCACTTGTCCCTTTTCAAAGCTGAGAACTAATGCAAAGTTTGAAGTCTGTGTTTTGAACCCACATTGAGTATTTCAGGAGTGTCAAAGGTAGAACGTCCATTTTTAATAGTGCTTAAGTCCATGTGCTGCCTAAAGCAGCTTGTCTTGATGTGGACTCTCTCAGATTCCCAACTGTGCTACCTAAACAAAGGCTGTTAGCAAAGTTCCAGTGTGAGTTATTGGCAAAGGGCTTCAGTTTAAGAGAAGATGTAGAGGTCCACAAGTTTTTGAGGAGAGAAAGAGAAAATCAGAGGGAAAGTTAGCCTACAGTTTATTGGTTTTCACTTTTCCCCTATTTTTTACTCATCTAAGTACAGTCCCATTCTATTACATGGCAAACAAAGATTCCTTAACCAAGCTGAATTTTACCCTGCTTCATTTTTAAAGTGCCAGGAGAGTTGAGATGGCAAATCATGTTGTGGGAGTGGTGCAGTGGTGGTACTGGCAGCCTCACGTTCTCAGAGATTATGAGCCTTTGAAAAACAAAAGTATCCTCATACACAAATATGTGCATCAGATATCATACTCTTGTTTCACATATTACTCTGGAAAGGTAAGACTTAACACAGCAGAATCAGAGACAGATGAAAGGGGAAGGCTGCAATATATACACAGATTTTCCATATATAACAGCTGATGCTGCAAAATTACAAGGCATTGGATTCTTTGTTGGTTTTTTACAGACACATATTAAAACACCGTTCAGGCTAAATATTTTATTTATTTATGGACTTTTAATGGGTGGTGCCCTCTACTGCTTTGTGTGGTGTCAACTCTGAAAGTGTGCATGTGGAGACCCTTAGACCTGAAGGTCCAAAATCCAAAGCCAGATCCTTTCAGATCTTGAGGCTTGTGGATCTGACCTTTGGATGCAGCTTTGAAAGAAAATGGCACAAGCTATGAAATGGGATCTAAATGTGAGTCAGTGCTCAGGACTAGGTGGGTTTTAAGGTATTTTTAAGAGCCACCTTTTGGCCTGTCACCCGACAGTGCCCCTTTTGTTTTGTAGCCTGTGTGGCCACCGTCTGTCAGGAACATGTTGCTGGGGAATGTGAGGCATTTCCTTGCTTGCATTAGCGGTCTTGGAGTCGGGGATGAATATCTCATTTGTTTTTCTAATCAGCAGACCCAAAGCAAAACAAGTGAGAAAACAATGCATTGGTTCTCAGGCTCTCTGAGGTGAGAAGTTGAAGACTATTAAATAGTTAACCAGTAAAACAGGAACAGCCTGAAGTGGTCTATGGGGGGTGTTTTTTTGTTTTGTTTTGTTTTGTTTTTTTTTACAAGACTTCATTTGAAGTCCTGGATTGCTTGTGAGACAAGAGTGAAAGTGAGTCTGAAGAGGGTGTGCAGACAGGTATGAGCATCACATAGCTGCTGTGCAGGTCACCCAGCGCTCAGACCCCACAAAACATCACCTGTCAGTGTAAAACATGGGGTTTAAAATTTCCTTTCAATTGCAAAAACAACAACAAAAGGGCTGCTGGAGTAGGGTAGCAGAGATAAGCAGCCAGAATGATTTCAGTGCTGGAGACCCAAATAAAGGGTTTGTTTTGTAATTGGATATGAATCTAAGCCATAAACCTTGACTCAGAGACTTTGGGTGTTTGCATAAGCTGTTTGCTGTGTAGGCATCTCTGTCAAAGCATCTCAAGGATGCTTATCTTGTCGAGGCTGAGCTTTTGATTTACGATCAGGATGTTTAACAAATTTTAAGGCAAAGTGCAGAATGCAACTCAGCTGGCTTGTAGTAAAAGTTGAGTTGAGGTGAGTTTTTCCCAGGTATAAACATTTACATTTTGGAAGGACTTCTGTGTTTTGGGCTCTTAAAGTACTTTAAAGTAATTTCTACAGTTTGAAACCTTTTATCTTGTGACGTTTCTTATGTGCTATGGGATGGGCTTTTATCCTCAGTGCTTCCATTCATTTTTATCAGTTAAAGGAAATAAATAGCGTTTGTTGTATAATAAAGAAATAATGAAATTCAGAGAACAAAGAAAGGATCTAGACTTAGGAACAAAGGGACATTTGTTGCTTTTTTTTGTAGTCCTGCGTAAAAGGAGAGCAATATTGCTTTGATGTCATTGACTACAGCTCAGCAAATTCAAACAGAATTTTATTTCTAAAAACAAACAGACTTTATCAGTTTAAAGTAAGCCTTTGCCAACATTTGGGTTGTTTTTATCCAAAATAATGTTATGGATACACCTGGCTCCACACGATGACCTTGGGTAAGGGGGACAATGTCTGGATTCTTTGGCCAAAAGCATGTCTGGGACCTTGGTAGATTGCCATCCCTGCCTCAGACTAAGATATTTCTCTATATAATTCCTATTGAGACATTTCTAGCATTTCCTAATTTGACTTTTTAAATTTAATTTGTTGTTTTATTTCAAAACACCGGAGCAATGTATTCAACTAGGATCCATTTTCTTTTTTAGTTTCTTCTCCCAGGCCTGGAAGGAATGAAATGGAGTCGTCATTTACATTAGAAGGAATGTTAATGACTCCAAGTGTAAATTACCCGAATATATTCATTAGTAAGTGTTAAACTGCTACTGACTGGTGGCACTGTCGTTGAGCATCTTCAAAATATCCCGTGAATAACTGTGCCAGGGATTTGGATTGAATTCATTTGAAACTGTTTGCAAGTGTGATTGAAATGTATTTTGTAAATAAGTCTCTGTGTGTTTGTGTTTCTCTTCTGGCCTGCCAGAAAAAGCAGAAATAGTTGTGTCTGAAATGGCATTTTTCTTCGTGAAATGAAGCTTTATTTTGTAAAAGTTAATTGCTAAGGGTGTGTTCTTTTAGTGCAGTGAGGCAAGAGAGATGAATTCAGAAGTCATTTTGGACCTCTTGTGCAGTCATTTGGTACATGTAGGACTGAGAATGCAGGACATGGAATTTGACAGCATTTAGGGTCTTACTTTTGCACTGGAACTGGTTCTTTCCCCACCCTCACCAGAAAAGATGACTGTAACTTCTTAGCTTTTTCATTTTACTTTCGTGGTAGGCTGCTCTGGGATGACAGCCAGCTCTTGGGGGTCTTCTTTTACTCTCAACAGCTCTCAGAAACAAGGCTTAATCAAGGTTTTTAATTTCTGTGTATCAAAATTTCCTGGCTTAAGGAGTGTTATGTGTGAATGGGAGAGCTGGGAAACTTAAGTCATCCATTTTATTGCATCATGTCATAAAAATAATCTGTAGCTGATGCTTTATTTCCCAACGCTGAGCATTTGCAGCCCGCGTTGCACAAAGAGGAAGCAAGAGGGACAAAAGGCCAGCCCTCCCTTCCTCAGAGTGGTGACATCCAGGGCACCGTGTGTCCTCTGGGCCTTCAGACCTGCCAGCAGGCAGCTGATTCCCTTTAACTCTGCAAACCTCTGGCCTGTAAAGCATGGTGTGTTTTGCAGGTGGAGATCCAGAATGAGACTACTCCCAAAATAACAAAAAATGGGCTCGAAGATGTTGCCTCTGTGTGTGCTGTTTGATGTAGAAGAGAGGCAGCCTCTGGGTGGGAAAACTATCATTTCCTACATATGTAAAATGCTTAAGCACTTTTTTCCCCCCCCTTCTTTTTTGAAGTCTGCCGTCTTAATTAAATATGAGATTTTGAAATCCATATCCAGGCAGCTTTCCTGTTTGCATCCAACAGACTGCACTTCCATTCACAGAGCCCCTTGTTGGTTTTTTTTTTTTTTTTTCCAGCTTTCCTTGTGTTTATTTGCAGGGCAGCGTTTTGTTTTCTCTGTAAGCCGTTTGGAATACGTCTTCACCAGTGCTGTAGCCAGAGGGTTTGTATGTCATTCAAAAATAAAAATAAAAAATCTCCACCTACTGAAAAGTGAACAGCACAGCCCTAGCAACCGGCTGGTGCGTTTGAACCAGGGGAAGGGACATTAAACAAGTAAGACCACGTTATGTCTTCTCTGTTACAGCCAAGAATGTGGTAGAAATGCCAGCCAGTGATAAGATTAATCATAAATGATAGCAGAGAGAGCTGTATTTTTGTTTTATTTTTGGTTTTTTTAATGGTGGGTTGTAAATACAGGCTTGACAAAGCGATGCTTGTTCTTGTCAGCATGAGCAAGGTATTCAGCTGGGAGCTCTGAAAGGGGGATCTGCCTTTGTACAAACAACCCCCCACACCCCACCTGGCACTGGTTGTGCTCACAGGAAGGTAAGTGTTGTCATTTTCTTGGAAAGGAAGAGAAAACTTATTTTAAATTGTCTGTCAGGCAGGGCACTGTCAGTACTTTCCTCTCAGGTGTGTTGTCAGTGATGTTATGCCAGGGGTGGATTCCATGCATCTGCCTCTCTGTCTCCTGTGTGCACCTTGACATCTCATTCATCTGCCATGCCATAGATCCATCTGTGTTAAAATGATGATTTTCCCCTTCCTGCTTTTGTGGATAAAGGGAATTTAAACTGCTTGTCATCCTTAGCTATGCATTATTTTCCTAAGGAGCTCCATTGCACTCCTCCAGGATGGATTTTTGTTCGTGTTACCTGTATGGTTTTCCTTAATCACTGCCAAGAAAAAAACCCAAAGCCTTGAGTTTTGTCTTAAGTTTTATTTATATCAGACCAAAGCCGTAAAGAGGAAAGAGTGGAACATACATATTGGAAAAGCTGTGCTGCATCAGTGGCCAGCTGAGGCTTCTCTCAAAGTTTGTGAAGTCGGAGAGTGCCCTTCAGGGGGCACAGGGATTAATCTGCTTGTGTTTTATTGTTGTCCCCTTTCCTATAGTCCACAGAGGGGTGCTGATTGCTTATTTGTGTTTGTTTGGCTCCCTCTGCACCTATCCTTTCCACTCTCTTCCTCCTAGGGTTTGTTGTCTTTTCTGGTTCTGTGCAGTTTGGTCGTTTGCTCCCCTGGTCTGTGAGGCCCTCTTTGCCCTCTGCCCACCCCCTCCCTGCATGCCAGTGATGGTTCTGCAAAGACCAAAAACAATTCTATGCCTTTGCTAGGAAAGGATACTTCCAATATTATTTTTCTATCACAGCAATTTTACTTCCTGACTGCTGGATGTGCTGCACTGTGCTGGGAAGATGGCCAGAGCAGGATGTGCTGTTCCAGCCTAGTTTTCAATGACCACTTTTAGGACCAAATAACCAGGGAAAAAAGGATTTTGTTACATCATTCCCAGCTGTTCGGCTTGGGGCTTTTTGTTCTTTTTCATTTCACCTCTCCAAGTTTCTCAGCTGTGGGCGTGGTCAGGCTGCTAACAGATGCTCCATGAGTGTTGGGAGAGTTTTTGGAGGTCTGTATGTTTGCAGGGTCTTGCTTCAGTAAGTTTTATCTTAAAATTTCTCCCTGCTGCTCTCAGCAGTGCAGCTCCTTTGGGAGTAGCAGTGGAGGAAGCTCTGTGCAAAGCAACGTGCCTTTCCTTGGAGACAGAGCCAGGTAACCTGGAAGTCTCTTGGATGCTGTTGGTACCACTGTTTGCTCCCATCAGTAGAGCTGTCTTAGGGATTTCTGACAACCATGGACAAACCCCTTGTTTAGGGGAAAGCAAGGAGTACATTTTGCAAACATGAGGGTTGGTTGTACCTGGATGAAGTGCAAGGTGGTGATTTTTCTGTGCCTACAAGCTATGACTATATTGTGCAAGTACAAATTAGCAGTTCCTTGTCCCCAGTCCATGCATTTCCTAGCCAGAAGGTGAGAATCAAGGGATGCACTGTGAACAAATGTGGTTAGGGAGCACTCTATTCTTTTGTGTGTTTTTAGCCTACACAGGCTTTTCCTGCCAGCCTCCAGGACTGTGTTTAATGCTTGATCACGAGCTGCACTGATCTTGCTGATGCTGAGGTGGGAATGCACCACTGGAGGTCTCCAGCCCAGCCCCTTCCCAAAGCAGAGGTGCCCAGGACAGGCTGTGCCATGCAGGGTCCAGTTGGGCTGTGAGTAGCTCCAAGGTTGGAGACCCCAAAAGGGCAACCCTTTCTATTACTTGCCATCCTGGTAGTAAAAAAGCTTTTTATTTTTTTTTCCTTTTTATTTAGGCTTCTTTTTTCTCCTGCCTTTTTAATTCTAAGGTGAACTTCCCTGTGTTTTCACATGTGCCTATTGCCTCTTGCCATGACACTGGGCACCACTGAGAAGAGCCTGACTCTGTCTTCTTTACTCACCTCGTAAGGTGTTTCTGCACTTTGAAATGCTCATGTGCACTTCTGATTCCCAAACATTGATTGGTTTCTGTGAGTTTGTGATTGCTTTGTGGTGTTGGTCTTTTTCCACTTAGAGCTGTGAGGATTCAGTGTTTTGCCTGGGGCTGTAGAAGCCCCGGGCTTTCTTGTGTGTTCTTTGCCCTTTGAGGGAAATCCACAGCAGATTGTTCACACTCTGCCTTCATAGACACCCATATTTGAGCAGGACCTGATATCAGAGCCAGGAAATCTTAAGCAGTTGAAAAAAGAGACTGTCTTCAGTGTTTAGTGTTTTCCAAGTGAATGTGCGTACAAAAGCTGCATTTTCTGCTCATTTTTATCAGATATGGAGGCACCGAACCAGTTGTCTTCTAGGATCTGCATATTCTGGCAGGTCTTATACTGATTGAAGCTGAATGTTCACATTGTGTTTAAAACTGGGGGCTTCCTCCATGAAGGCTGAAAGTCTTCAGTTATGATGCTGCTGCATTTTTTGAGATTTGCATCATCTTCACTTACAGGTATTTTGACTGTTTAAAGTTCTCTTGGTTTTTCTGACTCTGACAAGCATGTAATAAAACCAGGCATTTGCCAAAAGCTCAGCCGTCTTTGTGCTGTTGTTCAAAGGTTACCTTAGGGTTTGGACCTACTTCATGTAATAAAAATGTTGTTGTGGAAGATGAAATGTTTGTTGGCATTTTAAGGATAGCATTTCAGCAAGCTGGCTGGCAGCCTCCAATAAGAGCTACTTCCCAGCTGGGTCAGACCAATAAGGTGACTCATAGGAGGGAAAAATCAGTTTATAATAGGGATTTTTGTTTAGGTTTGTTTTTTAGTAGATTATTGTCCAGGACTTATGCCAGAGATATGGTGAACTACTTTCTTAATTGCTCATGTTGGGGCAAATGTCAGCAGTGGGGTGACCTAATACAAAAACCAGCTGGCAGGGTATGCAAAGGTTAAAGCGAGTTTTCCTTCCTGGTGTTTGTTTAGCTTTGTTCACTAGCTGTATTTATAGCAGAATCAGTCTCATGTGTATTAGATGAAAGCCAAGGCAGTCTGGGCGGTGTTGGTGGTTTGGATGTCTGTTGTGGTGGGCTGGAGGGATTGGAGATGCCTCTGACCACTTCAGCCAAGTTCTTAAGCACCTGCTTAAATTAACTTGTAGCCATCAGGATTTCTGGTTTACTAGCTCACCTACAGGCAGCATGTTGGGCAGGCTTGCTTTTCCAGCCTGCTGGAAATACTCCATTGAGGACAACTTCTGGCTTGTAGAAGTTTGGGAGTGAGGTCACATTGCATTGTAACGATGTGAATCTGCTAAACTCAGAGCAGGGATAGTCCATACACACACTACATCCAGTGAGCCATGGGCATCTGAGACGTCCTGCCTGTAGGCAGACAGTTCCATGCCAGGAACTTCTCTATTGTCAGACATCCAAAAATCTCAGACAAGTGGTCAGACTTTGCTTTTTCTATTTCTTGGGGAGAAAATTACAGCAGACACACATATGGTATACTGCTGAGCTCCCTTTTAGTGATAGAAGGCCTGTGTCTTCTCTGTGAGCTTCCTGGAAGTGCCATGTGGGATTTCGGAGGTGTTCTGTGGGATGCCCTGTCAGTGACATGGACCTGTGGGCAGAGCAGGCCATGGGCCACTAGAAACAGTCATCAGGCCAGTGCTTTGATTCCTCGATCTCAGTCCATGCCTCGTGGTGAATACCTCTAGGTTTTGTCATGGTCAGCAAATGGTCCCAATCTTCTTTCTGATCTGACAACAGTGATGCCTGAATCCAGAGAACATGCAGTGAAATTAAATTCTCTTTTGCAGATTAAATTGCAGACTTGAGGCTCTGGACCAACTCACACCATCGGCGTTTTACTCCTCCTTAGGGTGTAGCTGGTGATTGTTCCTGGGAAGAGAGAAGATGATGAGTGATGCAAGTGATATGCTCGCTGCAGCCCTGGAGCAGATGGATGGCATTATAGCAGGTAAATACCTGGGGCAGGTGTTTAGTTTGCTTTTTGGGTCCTCCTTTCTCCCACTGGGAGGACAGAGTTCTAGGCAGAGAAGGGAAGGGAAGGCTTTCAGTGCCTTCCATTATAGCTTAGAGTTAACAAATGACTGGAGTGGAAGGATTGCACAGACTCTCACAGGCTCCATGTATTGGGGTTTTGCCTACCCTCTCTCAAAGGGCTCTCTCAGGGGGATCAAGGACAAAAGGGGCTACTCTGAACTTCCCTCAGCTTGGAAGAGTTAAAACATTAATTGAATTTTCCTTTTTTTTTTTTTCCTTTTCAAAATTAGAATGCTTTGGGTCCAAATGTTTGGTTTGGAACTGCTTTGAATATATGGATTTTTTATAAGTACCTGCAAATTGTAGGTTGTCCAGTGAGAGGCATCACAAAGAATACAACCTCTGCTTTTAAGCTGCCTCTCGTGAGTTAGAAAATAATATAAATATCCAACACATGGGAAGGAAAAATTAAGAAGTCAATAGTCAAAAATACCCTTGCAAGTATAGCAACACAGTTATAAAATTTTTAGTAGTTCCACTTAAGCAGTTTTCCTTAGGGAAGATTAATAATACAGTGTGTGTTTTGTTTGAACAATGGCTCTTCTCTGCCTAAAGACACTAAGGACACACAGCAGGAACACATGTAAAGAGGATTCATTTTGATCATGATGATCTCCAAAAATACATGTAAGCTGTGACTTCAGTAATTTCCATAAGTAGACACTGGTATTTGGATCTGATCATGTGTTTGTGTTTCCAAGAGCCCAAGTTGGTTATGGCAGGATGAGGTTTAATATAAAAACAAAATGTGATGCTGGAAGATTTAAGTCACCACAGACTTCATTTACCCATGTCTGTGAATAGATCTATAAAGGAATATAACAAAGGGATATCAGTTCCTGTGCTGTTGGGATTATTTTTCTCTTTATTGTTTTCACTGGGAATTTAGCAGAATACTTGGATTTTTGTGGCTTGCTAGATGGGGTGAATGAAAGTTCATGGAAGTGCATATATAGCATATCCTTGTGGTTTCTAAAAGTTGACAGTACAAATGAAGGTCTGTCATGAACATGTCTCATTGTGCCGGGGTATTACAGAATTAAGGTCACAAATCAGTGTACTGGAATTACAGCTGGAATTAGCAAGGTTGGCTTAAATCAACCTTAATCCTAAATTCATAGTTTCCTTTCTTACTTCTAATAGCAACTTCTAATGTAGGTCAAATATGCATCCTGTGAGTTTATGCAAATGAGAGATTTTTCTCTTTATTAACATGCAAATGTCAGTGCTACTGTGTCAAATTGCTGGGTTTAAAATGTATTCCCATCCAGAAGCGATTTGGTCTTTTAATTTATCTTCGTCTTTTTTATTTTAAAAAATTTCTGGTGCCTTGGAGCAGCATAACATATTCCTGCATGGAAAACGCAGGGCATGGTTTCCACTGGACACGGTCACTGGAATGTGACTTGGATCATTCAGTGCCTGCAGGGTGACTCAGGGCATTGGCAGAGGATGTTCTATCCTTGGCAGCACCTTCTGCCTTGGGCATTCAACCCAGGGAGCAGGAGCCCAGCCCATGCCTCAACCCCACGGGCAGGTTGTGGTATTCCCATTCCCTGAGGACCAGCCCACCTCGTTCCTGCTGGAGTTTCCCTCCCCAAGCACCAGTGCTAAGTTTGGCTGGGATAAACCCTGCCAGGAACAACCCCCACCCTTTTCCAGCCTTGGGATGCTCCCAGCTCTCCTCCTGCGTCTGACCCCGTGTGATTTTGCTCCTTGCAGGTTCCAAGGCGCTGGAATACTCCAATGGCATCTTTGACTGCCAGTCCCCCACCTCTCCATTCATGGGGAGCCTGCGGGCACTGCACCTGGTGGAGGACTTGAGGGGCTTGCTGGAGATGATGGAAGCGGACGAGAGAGAGGGGCTGCGCTGCCAGGTCCCAGACTCCACAGCGGAGGCTCTCATCAAATGGCTCCAGAGTCAAATGGTACAGTCTCACCTTGTTTTACCTCTAATAAGCTCATTTGGATGTTGGCTAGACTGGCTCTGTTTCACACAGGTATTTATAAAGCTTAGAGTGGGTATCAGAGAAGAGATTTTGTTTTGGAGATACTGCTGTGGAGTCTTGGAAAAGCTGTTGCTCAAATGCCTTGTGCAGTGAGTTGGCCCTTGGTGTCTTTGATGTACCACTGTGCCTCAATCTAGGGAGCAAACAATACTTGGTAACTGCAGTTTCATCTCAAGACAGCTGAAGAAAGACTTTTTTTTTTAAGAATCAGATGCTTAAGTGGGGGAAAAGAGTTGTTTTGAATACTTTCCAGTAAAAAGCATTTTTGGCAGCATTTCTTCTTTGGTGGAGATCAGTGTTATTAGTGAGCTTCCTTACCTGATTTATAACATAAGGGAGTGGTGTAAGCTCTGCATCCCTTCAATCTGGATGTCAAACCAAACTTCTATTTGCTGTGTTTGTGAATTGGCCAGTTTTTGTCACCTTGCTTTAAAAATACACAGGAATATAACTGACAAGGCAGTTCTTTCCCCAACACTTGGTTTTCCCAAAAAATCACAGATTATCTCAGTGTAGGTTACCTGAAGACTGCTCTGGGAAATAAAATGTTATACTTACCAAAAGGTGAGTTAAAACAGCATCATTTTTGAAGAAGCTGCTGGGTTTGCCTCCAGATGCCCTGTGACTGGTGACTTCTAAGCTGGGCCAAGGAAGAGGTCTTGTGCTCCTGGTGAGTGAGAAGGTTTGTGTTCTGGAGGTTTGGGTATGTGCAGGTTTTGGGGAAGCTCCAGCAGTGGAAGTCAGGAGTTGCTCCCTGAGGCCACACTTTGGTTTTTAAGCCACCCTCACTGCAGCTGTTACAGTAATGGCAGTGGGTGGACACTTCAGCATATTCTGTCAAACCATCCTGCAGCCATGGCCAGGTCCTGCTGTGTCACACACTGGGTGCTGGCCAAGGTGACACTGTGCTGCTGAAATTGGGGTGCCAGCCTTGGTGAAGGCTGGAGCTGCTGCAGGACTGTAGTGGCTCTGTGTTCTGTGTGCCCCCTGTGCTGCTGCTGTTGGGACAGGCGGCCACCATCACCTGCTCCCTTCCCAGGATGGGCACTGCAGCTCCTGGGAAGGACTCAATCTCCCTGGAGTCATGGCTGATCTTGCAGAAAGCATTTTTATCTCAATAAATGGATTGATCTCAGTGCTCGGTCGCAGCCCAGAGGACTTCTGGGTGCAGGGCTGCGTTTGCTGCAGCTGGCACTGGGCAATCCTTTGTGCCATCTGCTGTCATGGGGGCTGAGCATGGCAATGCAGGGACAGATGGGCACCTTGGACTTGCTACTGTAGCCCTTGCAGAAAGATCTGAAGGGAGAGCCATCTTTTTCCTTTTCTTAAATCTTTGCTTTGAACTACTCATTTGGAAATGCTTGAAACTTAATGAAGCACATGGGAGCCCTCCCACTGCCTCCAGTGGGATTTGGATTTCACCCTCACTGTCAAAGTGTGGCAGCCAACGCTGAGATCAGGAGGAGGAGACAGGAGTGACATTGAAGTCAGATCTTTCAAACAGGCGGAGTTCCTGCTAACATCAGCATTCTCTGCCTGTGTAACATACAGCTGTGAACATCGCTGTAACTACTCACTGCTCTCTGTAGCCATTACAGGTCTCATGCAACTATGGCCTTGATAAATAAAAAAACATGCCAGATAAACAGTCTTGGAAACTGCACTCTCCCATGGTGTTCAGAGTCATCTGTAGGCCATGTTTAGTGATCCCCTGCAGGTTATTCTGGAGTAAAAGGGCCCAGCAGCATGGCTGGGGCTGCAGTGCCTGCAGAGATTAATGAGGTGGAGACGAGTCATTGCCCCTTGTGATGGCAGGTGTGTGATTTTGGGGTGCCTGGCTGGTGGGGTCTGGAATGGGGTCCTTCAGACCTGCACAATGTGGATCACCTAATGACAGTGAGACAGCAGTGGGTTTTTATCGCACCCATGGGCTCGATAGAGAGGAAGGGCTCTGTTGTACTGTTCAGTTTAGTACCTCCCAACCACTGGAAAAGATGTGCAGGAGTTGTGAGTACCAAAGAGTGCAGAAAACTGCCATTCCATCTATGCCTCAATTACTCTTTATTCTGCCTCAAATTATTACCCTGTATTCTCTGTCATCCTTAAAGCCCCTTGTAGGAAAAACAACATTCCACTTACAGTGTGCTACAGCTGCAGGATTTGCAGGTGTTACCAGTCCCTGTCTGATCAGGGAGGTGTCACACGAAGTGCCTGGGTGATTTGCAGGAAGGTTTTTTGCAACTATGCCAGTTCTTACAGAGGAAGAGCAGACACCTTCTTTGTTTGAAACTGGTTTAATCCTCCATGCATGAAGTTGCATCCCCTAGGATGCTGGAACTGGTGTATGACATCCCATGTGGGGCTGGAAGCAAGCCTCCCGTGTCTCAGAGGAAAACAGAAATAGTGTTTGCTGCTGCCAGACAGTGTGTCACAGGAGAAAAATCCTCCCCTGGCTCCTGCAGCCAAGCCACTGGTGCCCACATTGGGAAAAGGGGATGACAGCAGTCACCCGAAGTTTCTGTAAAATAGGGCAGAGCATTCAGTCCTGCCATGCCAGAATGGGCTGCCATGTGTCCTTGATCCTCTTCCTTTCTGCTCCTCTCAGTGTGTGTGTGTGCAAGCACTCAAAAAGGGCCAGTGGATTAAAACACCTCGTGCTGCTTTTTGGTTTTTTTAACGGGTGAGTGCCAGATGGCCACGTGACACCAGAGCACACGTACAGCACCCGGACATCTGGCACAGCTCTTCCAACAGAACCCATCATGTGGTCCCCAAGGGGGGCTGGGAAAAGTTGTACATGCAGCTCTCTGCTGCACAAAGAAGGCAGTTTAACTGTAACATGTCATTGCAGCTCAAAACTGATCTCTGCTGCTGAAACCCTGCTCACGTCTCCATGTGCAGATGGTGAATGTCATGGGTGAAACTGCAGACGAGGCCATTTGTTCCAGGTCTGGAAAGGGACTGAGACCTTTCTGAGCTCAAACATGTTTGGACTCCATGCTTTCACTGGGAACCAGGCCTGAAATCCATAGTCAGGTCATAACTATTCCAAAGTTCTGGAGTTTTTTCAGAATACTCTTGGTCAGCAGAAATGTTTAGTGTATTTCAATGTGGGCCTTAATAAGGCATGTGCTGTACTCTGTGAAAATGGAGCTTCTGGCTTCAGTACAGGCAGTGTGTGAGTAATCTCTAACATCAGCATCAGTAGCAAAAGCATTTTGAACAAAATTCCACATTTTGCAAGACTAAGGCAGCCCTGTGTTCAGCTGGAAGCTGATAGATCCATCTCTTGAAGAGTAATTCTTGCAAACCTTGCTCCCAGCCATAAGCGTTGCTCCAGTTTTTCTTCAGTTGAAGCAAACAAGAGACAGTTTTCCTTCTGGTAATTACTTTTCTTGAAAGTGATTGGGGTTTATTTTGCATTTTTTAAAAAATACATCTTATGCAACAACCTTCCCAGAAAGAAGAAACCAACTGTGTCTTGTTAAAAACAAGAGTGAAGGGTAGGAGTGGGTGGAAAGTGCCTTCCCACATCTCAGAGCCATTTTCCCCATGCTCCTCATCTGAACTTGTGTTTGTGGGTCCTGGTGTGTGCCTTCTCCTCTTTAAAAGATGTGCCCCTGAAGTGAAAGAGCCAGGATAAGGTATTTTTTCTTTAAAACCCACAGCAAGTGCAGCTGAGGCTTTAGCTTTGGAAGCAACTTTCTGAATTTAAATATATATTTTATAAGGCATATTTTAATAATTTTTTTAACTCCATAAGTGAATTTCTGAAATTGACTTTAGGATCGTGCAAAACTTCATGGCCTCCAAAGGTTTCCTGAATCATATAGAATCACAGAATCATTAAGGTTGGAAAAGACCTTTAAGGTCATCATCAAGTCCAACCACAGAACATTTTCAGCTCACCCCAAGGTGATGGTTGTGGCTCATACAATCCAATATGTTGCTGCTGCTTGACAGACTGGCTTCAGATTTTGACTTTTTTTTCTTTAAGATAATTATTCCAGAGAGTAGCCGGGAGTAGTGAGAGTTAATATGAGGGGTTATTAGCTTTCAGAGACAAATTTTCTTTGTTGGATAGACATGGCTTGTAATCTTATGGAGATGCGCCAAATTATTTGGACAAGAGGGTGATTCCGAAGTGGAGGAAGCGGTTTAGTTAACCAGAAATCATCTCCTACTCATGGGGAAAAAAAAAAAAAATCTTATCTTCAATCCCAAGTTTGTTGTTTGATTTTCCTGGTGTGGGTGTACAGTGCAGTCATTTGATTCAGCTTCTGCTTATGTTGAGTTTAGGTATCAAAAGGTCCTATGCTAATGTGTGGCACCAGGGTGTTACCACCAAACAGTTTGAGATCTTTCCTCAAGGTTGCAATGTGGAAGGAGTCTTGTGATACTGTGTCAGCCTGTCATCATCCACTCCCTGCTGGCAATGCGTTTTGTCCCTGAGAGATCCAGCTCCCAAAGTTCTGGAAACACAGGACCCTGCTCCTTGCTAAAGGTGATCATCCAGATTGGGGTGTTTTTAACACTGGAAGATAATAGGGGCTCATTTTTAGGGTACGCCTTGGCGTGGCATCTTCGTGCATCGGGGATGAGTTCTTTGGCGGTAAGAACAACCCATGAAAAAAATCACCATTCCAAATCCAAAATGAATCAGTTTGACTTAAAAAGCACAGCTTCTGCTCGTCCTCTGCTCTCCTGATACTTCCTGAGTTATCCAGCATTCATGGGTTTGAGATTTTTCTCTATCAATGGTAGTTGCAGACGTTTCATTATAATAATAAAACCGATATTTGAGATAATCACAAGAATCTCGGAGCTGGGCTCTGTGGTCAGAAATACTAAGAATTTGTGGTGCTGCTGCTGGTAGTGGGTCAATTGAAACTTGCACCCCAGGACAGAGATTGGTTGTTACTGATGCTTGGTACATCATTCTGAAGTATGACATAAACTTGGGACAAGCCACTTGTGAGACCTGGGACAGTTGAGTCAACTTTTTCTTCCATTTTTTCTTGGCGTCTACAACTGGATTAATTACGTGTGATCCTGCGGCTTTTACAATTGTTAGGATAGCCCCTCCTGTTTACTTTGCGGTCAGGTGAAGGGGTGGGGATTGCTCTTTTCTCCTGTGTTGTTGGGTCGGATGCTTTCCGGGAGGGTCCCGAGGAGGGGGCTGCGTTGGTGACAAGGGCGAGGGTGGAGATGGCCGGGTGACACCTGCGTGGGGCTGTCCTTGCTCCCGGTCAGGTTTATGCTGCTCTGCCCCTCCCTGCCTGCGTCCTCCTCCCGTGTGTGCCGGGTTGGAGGAGTTTCGTGCCGGGCTTTGATGTGTTAATTCCCCAGAGCTGCTCGCTCCGCCTGAGGAGCGCTGCTGCTTCCCACGTCTCCCACTCCGCTCCCTCCATCCTCGGCTGGGCGAGGGGACCTGCTGTCACTTCACCTCGGCTCAGAGGAGCCCGGAGCCCTCAGCCTCGGCTTCTGGCGTCCGTGAATGCATGAAAACAGTCATGACCAGCATGGAGTATAGCTGGGACATTCACGGGCACTGCGTCTGGCTAAATAAGGTAAGGAGATCTCTGCTTGTGCTGGCTCCTGCATTTCTCCCAGTGACAAGCCATAGCTGGGCAACGCTGGGAACGAGCCTCTCATCCTTCTCCTGTACCAGGCACCAGCTGGGCTGCTGCTGAGGAAACAGAGTATTGTGGAAAGGTTGCGTCTTCCCTGTTCAGCAGCGTGTTATTTATGCTTACAAAATGTTTCAGGTAAATGCCTCGGTGAAGGGCTGCGTTCAGGCTGCTTTTCTTTCAGAATTCACTTTTATTGTAGTGAAGTCTTTAAAATATAATGTGGGGGGCTTTGAACGGGTTTGTGGTTGTTTTTATTTCTCTTCATTCTCTGTGGAGGAAGTAACCTGTAAACTTTAGGAAAAGCTTAGCAGCAGGTCTGCTGCTGGAATATGTGGAACAGGCTGCAAATATTCTGAGCAGGGAAGTGGGAAATGCAGGAGAGGCTGGTTTGGGAGGGCAGAGGTGGGCTCCCACATAAACTTGTTACACACCAGCTCAGATAGTATGACCAGTATGAATTTGGGATGGGATTGATGCTGACAGAAGGTAAAGCAGTCACAGGTCTGTATCACAGGTGGTGGATACTTGGCTTGGGAAACCCAGAGGCTCTGTCCAAGGCACACCAAGTGATGCTGAGGTAGCTGAGGCTGGAGGAACCCTCTTGGAAGGGCCTTTAAAGCTGAGGGAACAAGCAGAATAGCAGCAGCTTTGTTTAACTGAGCATAGGTAATGTGTATTATAATGATCTGAACCAGTAAGCATGTTGATGAGCTCTAATTTAACTCCAGATGGTCAGGAGAGAGGTGTTGGGAAAGGCTCACTTGCCCAACTGTTGACTTGACTGTGGTGGTCAAAACAGTCAGTGCAATCAGCTGTACAGGGAAATGATGCTGTGGAGTGGCAGCTCCTTCTATACAAACCAAACTGCACATACAGCAAGAGCAGTGTCATTTGTGCTGCTTATTTCATCTCCAAAGCAGAAGAGAAAATGGAAAATTAGGGTATCAGCTGGGGTAGGCTAAAAATTAGGTTTATTTTTGAAAGGAGAATTCAGCAGCTGAGAGGAAACAGATTTTTTTATTATTATTATTAGGAGGAGGTTTAAACCAGCAGCCATTAGAAATGTTCCTGTGGTTTGGAATGCTAGCTCACTTCCAGGGAAAAGGGATTAAAGACTGAAGGCAGGCAAGCTGTGAAAGTTTGGTGATGCATCTACTTACTACAGGAGTAATTCCCTCCAGAGCAGCATGGATTTTTACACTTAGATGATTACAGACAAAGCTTTACACACGTGTTTATCAGATTAGCTGTGGATTGATCTTGCAGAGTTTGTAAGTGCACTGGGTCTGATCTTACAAGGCATTTTAAATAAGTGCTTGACCTCAAACTTCTGCAAAGCTTCAGTGGCATTGTGAGAACTGTCCTTTTGTTTTTGGGATTAAAATCGGTATTGGTAAGTCTGCATTCTCTTCCCATATAGTGTTCTGCAATTAGTCACTAACATTGAAAACACAAGCAAAATCTCACTGCTTAACTGAAGATAGATTTTAAGTTGCTGATGAAAAGAGCCTTCTTCAGGAAATGGAAAGCCTTTCTCACACAGCTAGTAAAGTATGTTAATCCTTTATTGACTTAAATGATACTAATTTGATCCAGAACTACCAAATGCCCTAAATATGTTGCAGTTGCTATTCAATCAAATATTTGCTTTTCTTTTTTGTTTCTCTTGCTGTTTTATTTCTTTCCTTCCCCTGCCAAAGCAGAGCTGTTGCTCTTCAGGGTGGGTAGTTGCTGTGCTCAGTCCCAGGGGAGGATACAGATTCCCTGGTGAAGAGATGCTCCTGAGGGACAAACTGAGTGTTGCTCACCCAGGTTTTGCACACACCAGGTCTCCTGGCATTTTTCAGACCCCCCTGCAGCCCATTCTTTCCCGTTGTGGCTCCCTCCCCCCCATCTCCTGATGCACTCCTACATCCAGTGTTCGAGCATATTCCCACTCCGTTTCTCTTCTGTCCTGCTCACTAGCATTATTGCTCTGTTCTTTTCATATGTTTCATCTCCCCTCTTCCTTCCTCATCTCTGGGAAGAATATCATGCCAGGAATCAACTTTCTACCTTTGAAGACAGTCCAGAGCAAGGATCTGGGAAGGTGTTGTGTGTCCAGTGTCTGCAGGCCCTGGGTGTGTGCACCACTGTAAGCAGTGCTCAGGCTGCTGCTCTTGGAAATAGCTGCCATGGTCCTTCTCTATCATCCATTCTCCAACTATCATCATTTTCTCCACTGAAACCAAAGTCAGGGGCTTTCTTGCCTTTTCATACCTCAAATTAAGAGTCAGTCACAGGTATTACACAGAAATTACAACACTTCAGACAAAAAGCAAACAATTCTTGTGTTGTATACAGAATTTTCTGGGTCTAGTGTGCTAGAGGAGGTCTGGTTTTACGCAGATTTTAGAAAATATTTCTGGCAATACCCAGAAAAGAGATCTTTACACCCAGTATACACAGCTTGCAAAACTAAGACATCTCTGCAAGGTTGATCCCATAGAATAGATGTACTGCCCTAAGTGACAGGATGAGAGGAAATGGCCTCAAGTTATGCTAGGGGTGGGATTAGATTAGATATGATGAAAAATTTCTTTCCTAAAGGGGTTATTAAACGTTGGAACAGGCTGCCCAGGGATGTGGTGGAGTCACCCTCCCTGGAGAGATTTAAAAATATGTGTGGATATGGCACTTGATGATGTGGTTTAATGGTGAACATGGTGGTGCTGCTGAGTTGATGGCTGGGCTTGATGATTTTAGAGGTATTTTTCAGCCTTAATGAGGCTGTGATTCCATTAGCACTAATTTTTGTTTTGTGAGAGACAGCCTTTCCATTTTTCCTGTTTGGGGTTCCCATCACCTCTTTCTAATGGCAGGGTGCAGCTGCAGCCTGAACTCTCCAAACACTCCTACTTTAAAGCCAAGGCTGACGTGCTGAGCCAAGCGGATTTTTCCTGAGAAATGTGAGTGGAGTTTAACAACAAAGGTGTCTTGGCAAGATGCTGTGCACAATGACTAACGTTCTGCTTTCACACCTCGTTGGATTCCACAGACATTTTAATCGTGCTATGAAACCAAGACTTCCCTCCCCACATTTTCTTCCTGCAGTCTTTGGTTTTAGTTAATTTGCGTCTGGTTATGCTGACTGGAGCTATCAGGAGGGTCAGTGGTTCAGATGTTTATGTGGTGGTTGGGAAGCAAGGAGTCAAGTCTGTGCTTTGGCAAGGAATTCCATGTTAGCCAGAGCATGGAGAGGTGTTTATGCAGCTCTGCTGCCTTGTAATGAGGGATGGATACCACTTTCCTGCATCAGACACATGCACCAGACTGATAAATGTGTGTGTATTACAAAATACAGATGCCTTACACAGGCTGAGTAAGTGCTTGAGATTTACTGGAGGACTTAAAGGACAAGGGAGTTGCAGAGCAGCAAAAGTAGACAAAACCCTCAGTCCTGTTTTCACAAGCAACTCAGGTCACAAAATCTGAAGCACAGTCAACTAGTTGAACAGCTAAAAGATTTATTTAATTTTGAATTTTTTCACCTAAATTGAAGTGTTACAAAATGGGAGAGCTCACTGAACTTGAATGGCATGAGCTAAATTCTGGTAGAGGTCAGGGGGAAAATATGGCAGACTCAGAAGTTTTGGGGAATTATGCCCTGAGGTTTAGTGTCTGGGTGGCTTAGTATTGTGCTGCTAAATAATTCAGATACAGGGTCATAATTCAGCTCATTGTGATGAGGTACTGGTACAAATTACTAGAGAGAATCCTTTCTTAGTCTGCTGGAGCAAATTTTGAGGGAAATTCTATGGTCACCAAGTGAAATTTCATGCTTGGGAGACACTTTTGGTACTGCTCAGTGATTTAAGACTTGCCAGGACACAGCTTGATTTCTTGAGAGTACTGAGGTGAGGTCAAACACTTTTACCTCCTCCTGTTTGCTTTATGTTGGATCTTTAAGTGATGCTGGAGGGAGTTTTGTTTCAGGCTCAAACAAGGCAGTTTCTCCCACCACCCAAGGTCAGACATGTAACTTAAAAAGGAGTTTTAGCCAGGAGCTTTCCTGAGGTATGCTCTATAATCAGGGGAGATTCAAAGCAGGAGCTGGAGGCTTGGAGCTCCTGAGTGGTGATGGCCTCTCAAGGCAAGGTTGTGCTGCAGGCTTACAGGGGCACAAGGATCAGTCACGCAGTTTCTTCTCATCACATATTCAGGAGGAAATCAGGGTCCCTCAACGTTGTTGGGTGTCTCTGCTGAGCACCCTGGATTTCAGAGCAGCTTCTCAGACTCCTCTAAGCGATTTATGCCATGATGGGAACAAGACTTCTTTTCTGAGCCGAGATCTGATTGTGGTGTGGATCACAAAGTGCTTTGAGACAGCTTTGAATATGGATAGCATAAAATCCTTCCCACTGCTCAAGAGCATTGAAATTATTATGAAGAAAGTTGCTGATTCCTCTGAACTCTCTGATAGCATTAACATGTATTCTTGTTTCTCTCTAGCCTCAGGCAGCTTTACAAAGAGATGTGTTTAGAGTGCAGACGTTCACCCATATCCAGCAGAATGTGCCTGATGGAAAAGGATGTCTCTGACTGTGTGTATGACTTGCAAGAAGCATAATACACATTTTGTAGATTGAATGTTTGGCTTTTTTCACTTGCTGAATGTCTCAGGGTATTTGTCTCTTTCCAAGTATGGCTTGGTGTTGTATAGCAATGAGTCCAAGTTTTGCTAGCAAAATGCTGAATGCACAGTAAGTGAATTTTGCAGAACTGGGTCACCAGAAGGTTCTTCCTTTCTCATCTTTAAGCCCCTGAACAATTCTCTCTTGAATGGTGGTCGTGTGTTCTTTGTTGACAGTTTATTTGATTTGTAACCCTTAGGGAGCTGGAGAGTACTTCAAACCTGTTCTTAAATTGTGCAGACTAAAAATGCTCATTAAGTGTTTTGATAATGTTGGATGACACTGTGGCACAATACCTGACTATTTAATATTGTTGTCTTTTCCAGACTAATGGACACATATCTGGGAATGGAGATGTTTATCAAGAAAGGCTGGCTCGTCTGGAAAATGATAAGGAATCTCTTGTTCTGCAAGTGAGTAAATTTGTCACCCAAATTATTTTTTTCTGCTCTTGCATTCACAAGACTGTCTGATAGTATGTGATAAAACCTCAGAGGATTTATTTGGAGTTGTGATGTCTTGGACAGTGTTCAGAAGACTTGCTGGTGTGTGAGAATTAACCCAGATTAGGGAAAGGTGTGAATTTAGATTGCAGGAAAATCTGAAGGTCTTTCTGTCTGTGTATCTGTTCTCTTTGAATTTTGTTAGTGGAGCGGCCACCTACTTACATCCACATGTATTCTTAAGATCATCATTTCCCAGGGCCATTCACATGATGTCTGCATCAGGGGACAGTTTTCCTGTCCTTAGGGAAGATAACAAAAGCTGCAGGACTGGCCAGCGGGCAGAAGGAGACAAGCGGCTCCTTGGTTGTGCTGCTCACCTGCTGCTGGGCTGGATGGGGTCAGCTCTGGCTGCTCTGGCTGCTGGCTTCCTCTTGCTGATGGAGCTGGGAATACCTGGCACCCCTTGGACTGCACAAGTGGCATTCCCTGATGTGGACCCAGCCTAGGGGCTGTGACAGCACTGAGCTCTGCTTTAGGCAGCTCACCCTCCTTCCCAGCAGTACTGCAGGAAAATGATAAAATTCATTCAGAAAAGGCAAAATAGAAATCTGTCTGCAGTCTTAAAAGTACTGTCTTCATCTTACCCAGCCTCTGGCTGTGTGTTTTAACCTCCTTTGCTTTTATTGTTCTGAAAAGGGGAAAGTGCTTGTTACGGTACACTGTGTGCAGTCACTTGGGAAGGAGAATAAATTATAAGCGGTGAGGTTTATGTGGTGGTTAAGGTAGGAGCTAATGGGTCAATGTATTGTCACAGCAAAGGCATAATTGTTGGTAGTGAAATGCAGCAGCCACCCCTTGTGAAAACTTCCAGTGAGGAGGGAGCTGCAGAACTGCAATGTGTCTGCCAGAACTTTGGCTGAAATTCTAGTAAGTGTGTGGGGAGAGCCTTCCCTGTTCTCCTGTTCCCTTTGCCAAGTGTTGCGTTCACTGCTGAGCTCTGCTGCTCCTCTTCCTCCCTGCATGGTCCCAGTTAATCTTTGGCCCATCCAGCACTGTTACTCACCTGCAGTTCTTCAGCTGACACACATGGCACAGGTGCAAGGTGTTAAACATGGATCACTTTTTTTCCTGCTGTCCAGGTAAGTGTGCTTACAGACCAGGTGGAGGCCCAAGGAGAAAAGATCCGGGATCTGGAGTTCTGCCTGGAGGAGCACAGGGAAAAGCTGAATGCCACAGAGGAGATGCTGCAACAGGTATTTCACAGCACCATGTCTGTCTTGCTGTCTTGTCTTCCTTCTGTCTTAACAAACTTTGGTGAGATCAGTGCCCTTCAAGGTGTTGCAGCCCTTGATGTCTCTTAACTAAGGGATAATTTTCTACCATATTGGCATCAAAGTCTTTGTACTTAGCAATGTCAGTGCTGCTTTATGCTGTAGGAATCCAGTTCTGCTCTCCTTTGAGTTCTTCCCCACTGAACTTCAAAGAGCCTTAGATTAAAGCCTCTGGCTGGTTGGGTGGATTCCCCTTACAGCTTCTTGCTGCCCAGAGCAACTGTGATGACAGACAGGCTTTTTTCTTGTCCTGGCAGCCAGCCCATAATAGTGCCCCCATGATCCTAGGTGCCTGGAATCTGTCAGATGGATAATAGCTGTGTCTCAGGGCTTCACATAATGCAAGGATGAGGGTGTTGCTATTCCCCATGAAGGAGACCTTTAGCTGTCAAAATAAATTACAGTTTTCTTCCCCTTGGGTAAGTAATTCCCTTCTCTTCCTCTTTATCTTGAATCAGGAGCTTTTAAGCAGAACAACCCTTGAAACTCAGAAGCTGGATCTTATGGCAGAGATTTCCACTCTGAAATTAAAGCTTACATCTGTAGAGAAGGATAGATTGGACTATGAGGACAGATTCAGAGACACAGAGGTGAGTAAACAGGATAAATTGTGAAAGCTGTGTATGTCTTCTCATTACCTGAACATTTTCTGGGATTTTTCTTTTTTTTGATCAAGCAAAAAGGGGACTCATCTTTAAGGTTAGAACATGTTCCTTTTAAAGTAAAAAGTGTCCTCTTTGTTAAAGTCTGGTTTTACAAAGGAAGATTTCCGAAGGCAGTTTTTGATTCTGGTTGTCAGGTGTCAGGAGGGATGGATTCAAGTTGGATTTAAATAAAATCATGAACATACTGCACTCTCCTGACCCCACATGAAACAGTCACCTTCTGAGTAAGGCATGTTTGAGGCAGGTGCTTCAGCCCAGTGCGAGTACACAAAGCACCCATGTGCAGAGACACAGCACAGTGAAAGAACTTTCTGGGTTGATAACAGAGACTGATGTGGGGCTGTCGGGAAGCCTGACTTCAGACCCCAGCCTTACAGGAGCCCAGGACCAGAGGCTGGAGGGAACAGAGCCAGGTGGAGCTGCCATCCCTGAAATGCTCTCCTGAGGCATTTCCCTCTGTGCTGCAGGTCTGTGTAGCTGAACCTTGGTCATGCTGGAAGCCAGAAAGCCTCAAAGCAGGCGGGCAAACCCAGGAAACCCCAATTGTCAGCTAAGCTGACCTGACAGGATGATAGAGCCCATATCAGAAACACCTCAGAATCTGCCTATGAAGCAGAATGAAATTTCCAGTTCTGGATTCATAAATGAGCTGAAATGTCAGGTGTTTGTTATGACTGTCAATGTTCCAGATGTCATTTGTTTCTAGAAGGAAAGAAGCCATATTGCCATGACAGGACACTAAATTGCCCTTTCCACTTCTGCCAGTGGTTTCCCAACTCCTCAGTTTCCAGTAAAGCACCCTTCCTTGCTTGTATTGCAAGCACAAGAACAAAAATCAGATTTACTTTGGAATTGCTCTTTGGACCTGTCTGAAGTAATCTGCAGACAGAAAGAAGTCCATAGTTTGAAAACTAATGACTTGTATCACTTTCAGATTTGAAAGTGATTCTTTAGGTAGTGGCAGCAGTGTTCATTCCTGCAGTGCAGCACAGGATTTCCTTGGGTGCTGCCAAGCTGTTGGTTCCTGTTGCCTCCTGTTACCTTTCCCTCTGGTTTGGTAACAGGTGTTATGTGAAGGATCACAGCACTGCCTTCAAAGCAGCTGATTTTGCAGTGCAGATGGGCTTTGTGCCTGGCATTGCTGGAGAAACTGGCAGGGGGGAAGAGTGGAGGGAATCACTGAAGGTCTCCTGCATCCGTGGGAGGTGTGTGTAAGAGTTGGCTGCTCTCACAGCTCTCCTGGGACTCTGCCCACACAGAGCCCAGCTCTTTCATGAATTACAGCACACAGCAAATAACACTCTGTGGGCTGACACTTACTCTAAGCAGCCCAATGAGGGATAAACAAGCTGGCACAAGCAATAAATGGCTGTGGGGAGGCAAGGTTTGGTCCAGATGACCACGGGGAGCAGGTGCTTTCCCACCTGGGTTCTATTGTATCTTCATTTGCAAGCACCCTGTGGTTTCTTGTGCTTTCCAGAACTGGTAACAAATGTGACTGGGCTTTGAGTGATTTTCTTCCTCTATATCTATCCCTATTTTTACTGAATATTGCAGAGTTCTCCTGGACTCTGCCTTTCTTTGTTTCCCCCCTTGAACTGCAGTCTCTCCATAAATTCATTGCACAGCTCAGCATACCAAGAAGGTGGACATGGAGCTACAGGTTCCCAGAAAAATGGTTCCTGTAGAGAACTAAAATGGAGAGTACACCACAAACTGGAAATCTGTAATCTCTGTGCAAGAGGCTTATCTTCTATGAAGACCTCCCTCTCTGAAATACTTTGAAATACATGAAATGCCTTTGATAAAAATAACCTTAATTTTATTTAGTAGTTACTGTAATTAGGGACTATCTGGATTTATATCAAGGGTATTTATGCCAGAACTAATGAGCTATTACTAAAATGTTTCTCCCTCCATTTGAAAACCAGAATGATGTAGTTTAGTGTGATATATATTATTATATTGTTTTTTCTTTATTTCAACACTTTACAGCTGTAAAAACACTTAGGCTTAAACACTGAAAGAGATATTATGTCTTAATTTCCATTTGGTTCAGTGAAAATATGAATGATTAGTTGTAAGGGTCTCAGCACTTACAAAATCTCTAAGAGATATTTTGAAGGCAATACTTACTTGGAAGTACACAGTACTTTATTCAGTATTGATCTAATTATATTGCTATTTATCAGTTATTTTAGAAGAGCTGAGTATTTAAATGAATATTTAAAATATTTTACCCTAAAACACATTATGGCATTTATGTGGAGTGATTGAAATGGAAAAAGATTCATACTCAAACTAGGAAAGGGAAACTATGAATATTGCTTCTGGTTTTATTTAGGGAAAAGAAAAAAAAATGTCTGACAGCTTGTGGAGCTACTGTCTCCTACAGAATTACCATTCTGATTAAATCCTTCATTTTATCTGTTTGTTACTTATGTCTGTCATTGCAGCTTCCCATTCCAGCTTGGTTGGTTACTCATATTCCCCATTCTTTGTCTAAACAGATGCCTTGCTAGATCTTTGTGCTCTAGGATTTGCTGTCTAGATGTTCACAAACACACAGCTTTTTCAAAGCTAATTGTGTACTTAATAGAGATTTATAATGGTTCTGTTCTTTGAATTGTTCCAGTATTTCCACTTTCTCAGCAGGCACCAGCATTATTTTCCTTGAGGAACACAGGTGGTCTGAGTTGGGCTGAGTTTATGTAAGAAAATACCCTACAAGGGAATTTATTTAGGAAGGAGTCCATAGCCAGACTGGGCCTTTGAAGCAGCAGCCAGAGAGTAAAACTGGCTCACTCACAGGGAATTCTTTGGAATTTACCCACCATCACCTCCAATGTGGTTGTAAGATTGTTCTGTTTTCTGTATCACACTGAGTATTTTAAAAGTCACATAGTTCAAGTGACAAATATATGGTGAGTAGCCTCAGCAGTGAGTTCCATACAGCATATTTTGATATTGCATCGTGGTGCAGGAGAGAAAAGCCCCAAACAAATCAATTGCTGAGGAATTTCAGGTGTACCTGAATTAGAAAGTCATAGATTAGAAGTAGTAATTACTCAAAGCATGAAAACATTCTGTATTTTCACTTTTCCTCGTAGTTCTGAGAACTGAACTTGGATCTTTCTGAAGAAATACCGATGCTGCTCTCTTAGCATCAGGTTCATTAAACACAAAATAATAACCAGAGACTTGTAAGCTTAGGAAGTGTGGTGTGGGGCTGGAAGGCAGGTGTTACCAGGGACCCATGAATACCCTCTAAATGTCAGCTGCTGGCTTGTTAATTTATAAATATAAGTATCTATTAATTATACTATTAGCTCTGAAAAATTGTGCTTAGAGCTGTTAGCTCAATGTGCAGCATTGCTTGACATGGATAAGGTTTGCCTCAGAGGCAGGAAGGAAAGCAAACCTAAGGACCATAAAAATTCCTTATTTGAGAGTGCTGAAGCCCTGGTACAGGTTTTTCAGAGAAGCTGTGGCTTCTCCTGGGTCCCTGGAAGTGTCCAAGGCCAGGCTGGATGGGGCTCTGAACAACCTGGGATAGTGGAAGATGTCCCTGCCCATGGCAGGAGTTGGAATTGGATAGACTTTAAGGTCCATCCCATCCCAAACCATTCTCTGGATGAGAGGCTGGATGGAGCAGTCAGACTTGGGGGTTTTTTGACCAAGGAGGCTGTGGGCACTCAGGTCTGACCTCCAGACCTGGCAGGATCCATCAGGAGGTCGAACTGATCTCCTGAAGAGCTCAGATGTGATCTTGTGATGGCTTCGAGTTTTTCCAAGCCAGGCTGAATTTGCAAAGCCCAGATGTAGTGGTGCCCTTGATGCTTAAACACAGGTGCCTTTGCTTGTAGAAACCTGTGATGGCTCCTCTGTTCAGCCTTCAGTGAGAGGGCTCTTTTAAGTGGTGGAAACACGGATTTTTACAGCGTAATCACTTTGAAAAAGCAGGTGATGACTGGTGAGCCTGTGACGAGAGGGACTAGAGAGGGGAGGATGTGGCTGCTACATGTTGAAGGATGTCAGCCACTGTTTTCCATTGTCCATCCTTAGTATTGGGCTCCAAGCAGCTGAACAGAGAAGCAGGGGACCTTTCCTGGCCCTCAGCACAGGGAACACAGGTTCAATTTATGTCTCCCTTTGTCCTCTGCCCTCTTACATTCGGTGCAGTAACACAGAAACTGAGGAGCTCAGTCCCTGGATATTTAGGAAGCTCTGAGTTGCTTGACTTAGTGATGGATTTGAGTGATGTGGTTTTGTGTACTGAGTTCCTTTTATGCCTGCTTTTCTTGTTGTTACAGTCTTAACTATTCTTCTGTTTTGTTTATTGAAGTTCTTTGTTGTTTCTGATTGTCATTTTCCCTCCACTCAGGATTTGATCCAGGAAATAAACGAATTGCGGTTGAGGGTGGGAGAAATGGACAATGAAAGACTCCAGTATGAGAAAAAACTGAAAACAACCAAAGTAAGTGAGGCTGAGAGGAAGAGGCAGAGATGGCTGTAAATCAGGCTGTAGGAATTCACTCTTCTCCCTAATCCCCGCTGCACCCTGCAAAATCCTGAGCACTCTCAGGTCCTGAGTTTTCATGGTTCTCACTTAGCAGCAGTGGCTGCTCCCAAATTTCATGCTGTGGTTTTCAGCTTGAGCATTGGGTTTTTTTATGAAGGGTAACTTACCATGCTGTTAACAGTAAATTTATTACCTGTATAGACCTTTGTTTCACATGTGTGTCAAGAAATGGCAGTTGCAGTATGTAAGGTGTATGCCACAGCTTAAAAACAGCATTTATTTTCTCCTAAATGTGCTAAAAATAAACCCCTTCTGAAGAGAAAGCATTCACAAGTATTTCTAGGGGCCTGTTTCTCTAAGTGTCTAACTTCTCTTTGCCATTTAGCCTTGTCTCTTTTCTACCTTTAGTTTTCTCTCACTCCTCTGTCTCTGTTACCAGTCTTTAATGGCCAAACTTTCTAGCATGAAAATCAAAGTGGGTCAGATGCAGTATGAAAAGCAGCGGATGGAGCAAAAAAGCCAGATGCTAAAGGTGTGGTAGTTTCTGGGTAATGCTGGGCCTGTTTTGAACATCCTTCATGTTCCACCCTTCTCTGGTCTGTCCTGCACTGTGCTGTCATGCTCTGTTCTTCATTAATTGCTGTGTGTTGATATGCGGTGTGCCCTCCCTCATTAGATGTGGAAAGCTCTTTATGTAGATATTCCATGTAAACAGCTTTTATATTGCAGGGGAGAGGATTTTCCTGCTCTGAACCTTGCATAGGTTACACATAATGGCATTAGACTTGGGTTAAAATCACTCCCCTTCCAAGGGAAGATTGCCTCGTCTGTAGCTTACATCCATTATTCAAACAGAACTTTTTATCACCCTTTTAGAGAAAATGTATTCATGAAAACTAGCTGGGAACTAGTGATTCTTTTATACTGTCCCCTCTCCCACATGTAAATTTGCATATTGTGCTTCTAATTCAGGGGAAGGAATACACATTGACAACCACATGCAGCTCTACATGCCTGTGGGTATAACAGCAGCTTCTCAAGTGACCAAGAAATGGTCTTGTTTTGGAGTAGCATGGATCCTACACTGGCAGAAATCCCATCATAATCAGTGCCAACTTGGAGCACTGGAGAATTGTAATTATTGCTCAGCCACTCTTGTGGAAAAGCTTTGATTTCTTAACAATTTTAAGATTGATCTATTTTTTTAATGATGCTTTAGAGCAAACAGGAACCAGTTTCTGGAGATTCCATAGCTGGGCCATAGTTTGGGTTGCAAACGTCACTATGTATTTGCAACGGATCATCTGAGGATAGCTCAGGAAAACACCTAAGCCACAGTATTCTAGTTTGGTTTATTCCATTAAGGATTTAAAACATCATTTAGAAGCTGTAAATGCCAAAATGATGAGTCTTGCCTTGTTTTGCCTTGTTTACAAACTGAACAAATTAAATTTTCAGTGTTGGGTACAGTTGCAGTGAGGGTCCTGTCTTGATGATGCTGTTGCACAAGATATCCTCGGACATCAAAGAAACGTGTTACTAAACTGGGTAGGATTTGACTCAGATTTTAAAAAGCTAAATGCATGGATCTGTGCCAGTCACTTGCTAGTGCAGATGGTTGGATCTAAGTTAAAACTTGACAGCATTTTTCTAATACACCCCAACTCCCCCAAACACCATCTGTCTTATTCCCAAGAATCTCAGCTCCACACTTTCTTTCATAATGCTTGATCAGCAAACCCAAACTGTGGCAGAGATACCACATTTTTGTCTGAGCTGTTTTCCAGTATGTGTCCATGTGCTTGCTGGTGTTGTGATTGATTTTTCTTCCATAGAAGCAGTGGTTATTTCTGAAGCTGTCCTCAGCCTGGTATAAGCACCGTTTCGGAATTGTTTGGCTTCAAACATGCAAAATGCCCTATAAATACCAAAAAATGTACAGAAATGTTAGCATTCAGCCTTTTCCCCTGCATTTTTTTCTATCTGTGCCAGGTTAAACAAATAAGAAAACTGCTTTTTTTTTCCCCTTTTGCTCTTTCGTCTTTAAATTTTGACGTGAAGTTTCTTTCCAATTTTACACGAGACCAACAATTTCAGACCACAGACCCCCTGATTTTGCTCTGTTGTGGGCTCAGAGGTCTGTTGGGGTGTTAAGAGTCACTTTGGTGGGTGCACCTTCAGGCAGTGTTAAATGTCTGGGGCCCTCAGTCACTTCCACCAGCTGAGGACCTGCCCACTGTGCTTCCTAGGAGGGAATTGTGGAAACATCTCAGCTGCCTGTGGAAGCTGTCACTGAGTGGCTGTCTGTCTTTCCAGGATGAACTGTCAGCTCTGAAAGACAAACTAGAGCAGAAGGAAGCCGAGGTGAAAAGGTTGCATGAAAAATTGGTTTGTAAGCTGAAAGGAGAAGGGATTGAAATACTGGACAGAGGTAAGAAAAAGGGGGGCTCTGTCACTGTGTCCTCCTCAGTCACCTCATCTGAGATCATGTTTCCTTGTAGAGGAAATAACTCATAAAAGCCTCAGTTTTCCTGAACTTTGTCTTGATGTTTACCTCTTGAAATATATTTAGAGGGTGTTGACAATGCGAGTGCTGAACTTACTGTCACAGCAAGGTCTTGGTCAAATTTAAACAAGACTAAAAAATCCCTAATTAGCTCCTTATGTGATTGCATGGGACCTCAAAGGATACAGTTTATACTGGCTGAGAAATTTTTTACACTAATTTCAACAAATGCTCCAAAAACATTGTGTTGAAAAGGAAACTTCATGGGAAGGAAGGGGAAAAACCATACTGCAGACCAAAGTATCAAGGATTGATTCTGGATTTGTGTGCTCATTAAGTCTAAATCTTAATTAAGCTTGGATTAGCACAAAAATTTTATGTGCTGGGTAATTCTTTTATTTGCTTGTAAAGAAGAAACTATTAGTATTTATTAGTGTTTCTTTGAGGGAATCTTAGATTGAAGACTTATTTTAAAACAGATTTTTTTTGTTAAAACATCACAGAAATTTTCCAGCGTTTTTTGACCTGATCCAATTTCAATTTTAAATATATCTTACTGATAGTTATTGCTGATTTTAAGATTTAAGTTTGTGCTTTTAAAATACGTTTTTTAGAAAAAGAAATGCACAAGAGATCAGTCTCCTCCCCTGACCTGAGGAGGAACATGCTGTGTGTAGATTGTCACATTTTATTTCATGAAGTGGTGTTTTCAGAACCACTGCCTAATATCACTAAAAGTGACCACAATGAACTGTGAGTCCATTTTATTTTTTTAAGAACATTTAAATGTGAACAGGGTCTGACTTCATTGCATTCATGACTACTTATATAGGGCTTTTTTCCCTGGGGAACTACTTGAACTCTCATTACCCTCTGGTCCTCAGCTTTATGGTTTTCAGTGTAGCTCAGCAGAAGATATTTTGCTGTGATGAAACATGTTTTATCTGCCTTGGACTGATATTTAAAAATGCTGTTTGCAGATAACAAATTATCTGCCTCATTAGCTGAATGAAGTGAGGAAGAGTTGACTCATTAAGTATCAATAATGTCTTAAGAGTTATTTCATATCATAACCTTCATGCTAATTTCCAACCCAATGGATTTTCCCTGTACAGATGAAAATTGTAAAAAGAAGCTCAAAGATAAAAGTAAGGTTCCTGATGTCTTTCCATGAGCATTTGCATTCCAGAAGTGCTTTCCAGAATAGCTTTCTGCATGTGTTTGCAAAACTGCTTTAACAAACATCGTTAGGTTGCATCATCTATAACCCTTAGTTACACTTATAGTAAAACTGGAGAGCAAGGGTGAGTACATCACACTTGAAACACAAAGTTTTCTGAAGAAAACCTGATCAGTGGAGGAAGATTGGGTCTTGAGAAGGTTCACAAAGCAGTTGCCTCTCAGTGAAATGCCGTTGCAATCCAGTAGACCAGATTTTCAGCCAGCATAACTGAGGGAAAATCACTAGAACTGGATCAGTTGCTGATTTAGCCCAATGTGTCTAAATGTCTTTCATCTAGAAAGCCAGCTGGGCAGCTTCTTTTTTTCATGCGTTTCATTAAGGAGGAGAATGTTCTTCCTGCTCTGTTTGCTTTCCATGAATTTTTAGGGAGTTGAAACAAGGCTTTTTTTGCCCGTGAGTTTGGCCACCTGCCTACATTTGTAGTGAAATTTGAATTTTACTTCATTTATGCAAGGTGGATCTTTAGGAAAAAGCGGAGATTATTTCCATTCTTTTTGATTTCCTAGTTCACAACACCTCGAGAGCATACATGCTCCCATGTATTTCTACTTCTTGGTAAATAAGGATTATAGATGAAGCACTGTTGTCTGTGTTAGGAACCTTTCCCAGGCCTGAACTGTAGTGTAATATTCCAGCATGACTGCTCATCACAGCAAATACCTGTATCATTCCATTGTGCCCTCCTCATTGCTCCATCCATACTGGATTAGGGCTGAGCATCACTGCACGGTGCTTCCTTCATCACATCCATTAATCCCGCGGCTTTGTCGAGTGGGTTTGTGAGATGCCATTTGGGGTGGCTGTTGGCTGTTGTACTGAGGATGTGTTTTATTGCATTCCAGATGTAATAGGTTTTGTTTGTTTGTTTGTTGACTTCTTGTTTTGCAGGTATTTGGTTATTTTAAAGATAGAGATAGTGAAAGTCAAGCAGTGGTTTTACCCTTGACTTTTCCATTCTTGTAAGGCTTGAAGAAGGGTGGGGGGAGGAAGGAAATTTCCTGCATTTCATAATTTCCTTGATAAAAATGTCAGAGAAGAGGTTTTGAAAAAAAATAGAAAAATGGCTTCCTTCTTTGTGTTTGCAGTTTAAAAAGTATTTAAGTGGTTTATGTTTTGTCTGTAAATTTGTCAGTCTACTTTTAGATATTACTGAGTTGCTTCTAGATTTTTTGTTTTTCTTACTTCCTTACATGGTCTTATTTGAACTGACTTGGAGAACTGTATTGTGTTTTTAGATATAGAGGTACAGAAAATGAAGAAGGCGGTAGAATCTCTAATGGCAGCAAATGAAGAGAAGGTAGCAAAATCATTATTTTTTCAGTAATTATTCATCAGATTAATTTAAGTCTCTAAGAAAACCTTCACATGTGAGCTTTTCACAATTCAATTAAAAATCAGATTTGTAAGAATCAACGATTTTCTGCAGTCAGAGAAAAATCAGATTTATACAAATTGATGATTTTCTGCAGTCAGAAGCACTGCAGTGCTTTTAAGAGGCTGTGAGGATTTATGAGCTCTCTGCATCTGCACAGGATCTGTACAGAGTCTTTACACTATTGTTTTGTTGAATTCAGTGTGATTAATTTGTGTCCTGCAAATGTAAAGATCTCCATACAAGTGCCAGATCACAGGCTGTGTTTCCAAAAGGGCTTTTCTGTGAAGTAGGAATTATTTTCATACATGGTTTTATGCTTTCATATGCATGTGCATTTTGTAGGATGTTTTCTTTTGATCACCAAAGCCCTAAATCCTTTGTACGTGGCAAATTTATTATGCTCTACCTTTGACTTAATAAGGGAGCTGAAATCCTCTTTCAAGGCTGGGACAGTTCTGGTGATTAATCAGATGACAATTTTTGCTAAATACAACTTTTGATATTTCAAAGCCTCTCAGCATTCTGACTCCTGTCCCATCCACACTTGCCATTTCTTTTAGTCTTACAGCCAGTTAAACTAAAGGATCTGGTATTTGTAGTTGTTATTTCTGGGAGAGGAAGCACAGTCACAACTTTCTTTTATTTTAGGATCGGAAGATAGAAGAGCTTCGGCAATCTTTGAATAGGTACAAGAAAGTCCAAGACATGGTGATACTGGCTCAAGGTAAAAAAGGTATTGTACAACCAAGAAAAAAAAGAAAAGAAAAAAAGAAAAAAAAAAAAAGAAAATCTGCTGTTTCATTTAAACTCCAGGTGTGTTGTGGTGGTGAGCTTAACTGTGTGATTGAAGCAGAAGCTGTATCTATACCACAATATGTAATGGCCCATTCCGTATATTCTAAGACTAGTGGAGGTTTCCAGACCCCTTCAGAGGGTGAAGATTATCAATAGCCCAACAAGAGTGAGGAATCAAAATATGTATTTTTGTGGTGTTGGGTTCACACTGTGCTGAGTGTTGGAGGGGCAGCAATTTTTAAATAAGTATTGCCCTTCCTTGCAGTGCTGTGCCTTCAGGCACAGGAGGGTGTTAGAATAGACCTTGATTCTCTGGGAACTGTGCTCCATGATCCTTTCATGGAGCATGGACAGAGATTTCAGACAGTGAAAAACGGGTAAGAGAGGTTTTTGCTGTGAACAGACTTTGGTTTCTGTTTGCCTCAGGTCTTTGGCAACGAGCACTGGATCTCTGCTCACCTTTTAGAAAGTACTGCTTGTCTTTCACAACCAGTCCAAGCCTTTTGGTAGCACTGAGGCAGTTCAGGAGCATCCAAGGTGGAAGGAGCAGAGTATGCCAACCCTGGTGTGGGCTTCAGCACTACCTAAATGAGACACACTCAGTTTGTGGCAGATTGCAGACCTGATGTGGTCACTTCTAGGCTGGTAATAGACTCCTGAGCAGGGGGCTGCATTTTTCCTCAGGGTACCTTGAAGATACCACAGAGACATCTTAAGTTTCAGGCAGACTCAACCTTCTGGTCTTTTCCTTAGTAAATAAGGGAAACAAAGTATTTAGAATTAAATTCTAGAACAGACAGGAAAGAAGTACTCCAATTTATTCAGCTTGTTGATGCTACTAAAATGCCCTGAGGGTATTTGCTGGGCTTTGTGACCTCCCTCTGTTCCAACCCTGCTCTTCTGATGGTTGAATTGAGAAGTGGCACTTGGCTATGACTCTCTTTCTCCTATTGTAGTCTGTCCTAAAGAACCCCAGCAATCAAACCCTTGCATTTTTGGTCCATAACTGAGCACGCTGGCTGCAGCTTGTGTGGGAGCAAGGGTTGTAAAACCAACAGGTTTCCATGGTCTCTCCCTTCAGGCAAAGAAAGTGAAAGTGAAGAATTGAATTCAGGATCTGTTTCCGTGGGTTTATTGGACACACCAAGTGTGACTGACCCAGAGAAAAGCCCATCCCCTACCCCAGTAACAGCATCTCCAATCCATGATGAGTTCAACGTAAATATTCATGAGGAGGTAGGTTGTGGGGGTTTTTGCTTCATTTAATGCCACCATTCCTTGAAAACACTGTTTGTGCTGGATTCCTATTGCAGATGACAGAACTCAAGTTTCTGAAAAGATTTTTTTCTGGGTTTCACAGTTTTTTGTAATGTCTCATATCCTTTTGGAGAAAGTAGTTTTCTGGTGAAAGCTGCTGAGGAATTTCAATTAAACTTACTTTTCTTAATCCTTAAATGGGATCAGGAGACAGCAAACAGCTGTATTTATCATGAGAACAGATCTAAGTGACTTTTTCTGTTAGACATAGAAATTATTTTTCTTAGCAAATATAGCTGTTCTAGGAGTTATATTTACTTTGGCACAAACCTGAAGTAAATATGCTGGGATTTATTAAATACATCTTGTTGTATTTAAAAGGATGCAGTCATAACTGCATCCATTCAGTTAAATGATATGTAGATTGTGGTTCAGTCTCTGATTTTTACAATCAGATTTTCCAGTAGAAAAAGTATAGATCTCTTCTCTAAGCTCTGAGTCAGAGCAGGATCTTGACTGTACTTAAACAGCAAGAACACGCTATGAAGAAAATGGAATTAAATTAAATGTTTAGCAGCTTTTTTGTACTCTCTGAGTGTCTGAGGACAGGATTAAACCTGAAAAGTGGATACCCTTCATGTTGTATCCTCTGGTAGAGACAGATTTAGCAGGCAGCTTTGGGAGACTTGTGAGATTTTTGTGTATGCTGTATCTTAGCTGTGCAATGATTCATATTTTATCTGCAGTGCCATCTTTCAAGGAGTAAATCTTCTATTACAGTAAGGAAAAAAAATCACTTATGAAGCCTTATTTCAGATCGCTCTCTTCATGGTTTATCTGTTACTCTTTTTTCATTTATGATTGCTTAATTTCAGCTCATAAGATTGTAACACACATTCTTCCTTCTTTTCAGAATTCCTTACAGATCCACACCAGCATTTTACAGATTTCAATCCCTTCCTTTTCATCAACATCCAAGAGCTCAGAAACTGTTGCAGAGAGACTGAAAACACACCCTCGGCCAGATCCTGCAAGTGAAGTGAGGTATTATGGTTTCCATGTATTTTTCAATCGTAAATCCAATATTCTGTGATGTTTAAGAAGAGCAATAATCTGTCAGTCACTGAATTATCAAGCCATCAGCCAGGTAAACAAGGCTAGGATTCCCTTGCCTAGCTGCAGCAAACCAAGCTAATGTTCCTGAAGTGCATTGATTGAATCCTGAGTAAGCAAAGGCTGGTTTGGTTGCTGTTGTAGCAGCACTCGTGGTCTGTACCAGCTGCTTCACAAGGAATGAACAGAAGGAGAGGGAAGCTGATCTAATGTAATCAAGGCCACAGAATCATTATTTTTGTCTAGGTTTGCATCATGGAAGTCTGGCTGCCATGGTGTTGGCTCTGCCAACCCTAATAATTTGTGCTCAGACATTTTTCACAGCTGCTAGAGGTGGTTGTAAGGCACTGCCAGAACAAAAGGGCTTCCAGCTCTAACCTGAGGAGGGGAGGAAACCCAAGGGATGTGTGGCTGCAGCCTGGGGCTGTGGCTGTGCTGTGGCACCCAGGGGTCCCCATGCTTGGAACCAGTGACAGCTGCTGAGTGAATAGTGGCTGTCACCTTTCACCAGCATTTCTAATCCTGCACCCTCCTTGTCCTGGGAGGAAACCCAGTCTCTGCAGACCTGCTCTGGCACTGCAGGGAGTACAGAAAAGCACTCCAGACTCAGCTCAACAAAGGCTGTGCTTGGGGTTTTTTTCTTCTGGGTCCAAATCCCTGGCTTTATCCTAAGGAGTATCAAACACTAAGAATCCAGAGGCAAGGACATGTTGACTTGAAGCAGTCATCAATCTCAATGTGAGATACCAATGCAAGCTTAATTTGATGTGTGATTGTTCCAGTCAAGGAAAGGATCCTGTCCAGAAGCCTAGCTTTGCTTGGTTTGTGCTCTGCATGTTCCTCATGCAGCTCAAGCCATCACCAGCAGGGATTTCACCTGTGTCTCCTCTTGGAAAAAACCAAAACAAGCACTAAACTGTAGCAAAGTGCCCTGTGCTGTGGGTGGTGACTGGGAGATGGTGACTGCCACTCCTTGTGCTGCTGCTGGCCCTGCTGGAACCTCTGCATTTATTGATGCTGAATAGTTCAGTATTGTCATCATCTTACAGTGAGAGTTGTCTTTCCTGGGGCTCCTGAGCTTACCTTTGTCCTTTATCTTTTACAAGACTTGCCACCATAGCAGGGAAAATTTGCCATGTGCTGGTACCATAAGAGCTGAAGTGAAAACAGAATTAAAACAGGCTGAGATCACAGGATTTCTGTCTCAGCCTTTTTTCATATCTTTTTTGTTTTTACAGTGAAGGAAGATCAACAGGTTCCTCCCCTGAAACTCATCTCTCTGATAGTTCAGTGTAAGTGCCATAATCAAAACTGTTCAGGGGGCATGTTTAAATGTGATGGTCAACTGTGGAACTGTGAACTGTGGAACCCCCACAAAGCACACCCCATATTTTACACACAAATGTAAATAGGTCAGTTAATTCTAGCCAAGATGGTATTTGGTGATGGTAGGTTTCTGCTCATGTCCTATGCTTTCGTGATCATTATTTTCCAATGCTTTATCTGGGCACATGGTATTTCCTGTTACATTGTGAAGCATCTCTAATTTGGTGGTAGACTGTCAGTATACTTTGAAAATTTTAGTTTTCCACAGTGCATGCACACATGATTTGCTTTTTTCTTTTGATAGTGGGGGGAAGGTGATCAACTGACTACAATGAGAAAATAATTTTAGTTTCTGCCACATATCCATATTCTCTAAAGCAGCAGTTTTTCCAGTGTGGAAGTTCTCACAGTATCTCATTAAATTGCATGGGCTCTGATTAGTGCATTTACTGCACTGATTACTGAATCTTAATTCAAAATATCATTTGGTTTAGTATATCTATCTCATCATGTATTATAATGCTGTCTTTAAAGCTGATTCCTTTGAGTGTCTTTATTTTAGCAAGTTTAGTTCTAATAATTGAGCTTGGTTTTTCTGTTGTTGTTTCAGAACTTCCACACTGCAGAAGTCCAGCAGTCTGAGCAGTTTGAGGAAAGAGGCATCTGAAGTGGTAGGTTCGGTCTCTTACTTCCATCTCCTTGCACATAGGTGTGACACCTCTGTTGTGACCTTGTGGGTGTTGCCTTCTGAGAAATTCTGAGTCAAAGCTGGGCTCCCTGTGGCATGTGTTGGCAGTGGTCACACACATGTGACATCTTCCACATTCTATTAAAGAAGAAATCTGTCCTTGAAAACACTGGTGCTTTTTTTCCCCCTTTTTGTATGAGGCTTTTACCTGAAATTCTCTTGCTATGTTTTTGCTCAGATAATGAGATGGGACTTTTTTACTTGATATTCTTTTCTGATTTAAGACAAAAAAAAAATTCCCATCACCACTTCCTACCTGTGTTTAAGGTGAATAATTTTGAAAGGCCATGTAATTCCCTATAAAATACACTCTGGGCTGTCTGTATGTTTTAGGTAATCAGAAACAAAATACTGAGCTGTTGGATGTTGGGGGATAGCCTTAGTTTATGTTTCTGTGGAAGTGGCCAAAAGCAGCTAATCTCTAGCAGTGCCATCAGATCAGTGCAGTTCATGTGCTCTTTTGTGACAGCCTGAACTCCTGGAAGCTCCTGAATTCCCTGATACCTCCTGTACCTTGCAGTGTAGCGGGGAGGCTGACAGGACTGAAAATGTCACCAGACTCTGATAAGAGCTGGAGTTTATGGGTTGAGGGTCTTTGGTGGTTTGGGATTTTGGGTTTTTTTTGTTTTTTTGGTTTTTTGGGGTTTTTTGTTGTTGTTGTTTTGGTGTTGATTTTGTTTGTTTGTTTGTTTGTTTTTGATTGGTTGGTTGGTTGGTTTTATTTTGGACAGACAAGGAGTAGAGGCTGTGGATGTTTTATCTACTTGGCTTCTACTCTGTCTGGTTCCTGCTCTGGGTCCCCTCAGGCAGCTCTGCCCCTGAGTGCCTCAACATTCTGCATGACACTAATCATATGCACAGCTAATCCTTCACAAAGTGAACCAAAGCAACCCTATTTCCATGTCAGCTCACTGACCTAAAGCAAGCAAGGCTTAATCTGTGTGAAATACAGCTCTGAAGAGATTTATTTTGGGGAAAAGGAACAGTCAGGGAAGGGTATTTCAGTCAGAACTTAACTCAGGCAATCATAATGAATTGAATACTGGCTGTAAACCATGACTTTTTAAATGACTTTTTAAATGCTTAATCTTTCCTAAACAGGACAGAGACTGTGCACAGAAGCCATCAGAGGTAATGTGTGTGTGTGTGGTGATTTGTGTCCTTGGAGAAACATGGGCAGTGAGGAGGTGTTGGGAGGTGTGGGATTGCCACATGCAGTTCCAGAGGGGGAATGAAGTCCTGCAGACAGGACAGTGAGGAGTCTCTGGTGGGTGTCACCATCAGTGGCACTGCTCAGTGCTCAGCATGTCCTTGCCTCCTCACACATGGATTATCTTCCAGTCTGACTGAGTATAAGGTTACCAGCTAAGCTAATGTTTTTTCCCCACTAGATAATTAGCACAGCTAACCATTAAGCATTTTACTGACTCTATAATTATCTTTGATTAGTGTATCTTTACAAACCTTTGGGTTTCTCAGTTGTCTTCTGTGAGTAGCAAGTGTGTTTCTGAAAAGCCTGTCATTGCAGAACAGTCACCCTGTGGTACCTTAAGGCCACATCTTGCAGTTCTTACCTCTAGGAACACCTGAGCAGAGGTGACAGACCTCAGATACCACTCGTAGGATGAATGCTGAATTGATTCAGCAAAAGACAAAGGATTTATATTTGGGCTGTGAATGGTTTTGCTTCCGTCTTTCAAAGAGACAGTGAAACACCTGGCAAGGTTAAAATACTGCTTTAAATTGGCTAACTGAAGTGTCTGATATCTCTCTTGGCATTTATACTCCTTGCTTGATGTAATTTCCTCTTTGCTTTGGCAGTGGACACAGTCAATTAATCCATTAATTAAGAAATTGCAGAGCAGTGACAGACAGAAAGAGCTCTCTGACATTTGGCAGAGAACCAATGCACTGTGGGGAGTTTTCTCTGCTTCCCACTTACTGCCCCTACAGCTGCCAGTGGGGGAGGCAGAGACCCTGGAAAGCTGAAGAAGTTCAAAGCCTTGCAGAACTCTATTTATTTACCTTTTCCATACCTTTAAGTCAGCCTTACAGAAATTGAGGAACATCTTAAAGAACACAATTTACTCTTAGGAGATAGTTGTAGTAATCCTGGATCCTGAACATATTGTCAGGGTTTAATCCCAGCTGACAACGAAGCACCCCACAACTGGTCCCCCTCCCTGCCCCAGTGGGATGGAAAGGAGAATCAGCAAAAAAAGAGAAAGAACTTGGGGCTTGAGATATGAACAGTTTAATTATTGAAAACAAGTAAAATCATCATAATAATATAGTAATGATAAAAACCTCTAATAATAAAAGAGAGAGGAAGAGAGAGAAAAAACCCGAAAAAGACAAGTGATGCACCACAGTACTATTGCTCATACCCCTCTGACCAATGTCCAGCCCATCTCCAAGCTACGATTGGCTCCTCTTTCCAGTAACCCCCGCCCAGTTTATATACTGGGCATGGAATTCTGTGGTGTGGAGTATTCCTTTGGTAGCTCAGGTCAGCTGTCCTGGACATGCTCCATCCCAGCTTCTTGTGCACTTACTTGCTGGCAGAGCGTGGGAAAATGGAAAGTCCTTGACTCGGGGCAAGCACCGCTCAGCAGCAATCCAAACATCCCAATGTTAGCCACGTTATTCTCTACTGAATCTGAAACACAGCAACGAAATAGTACACAGTGCTGAACTAAGAAAAAGTTAATTCCATTCCAGACCAAACCAGGACAGCATATTCAAATGAAGATCTTGTTTATGCTTTCCTTTACAGGTTTTACCTTCTGTATTCTTGTAGTGACAAATGAGAAGGACTTCCCAGATTATCTGCCAGCGGTCACTTTGCAGGCTCTCAAAAGGCCTTCTGCAATTCCCTTCTATTGACTCTTTATTTCCCTAATTCAAGCAGGTTAAACCTCCTGTGGAAGGCAATAGTTTTGCAACCCTCCCTCCCAAGTCTCCTTCTCACGGTGGCACAGGTGACGAGGACAGTTTTGGCACCCGCAAAGCCAGATCTTCCTTTGGCCGAGGCTTTTTCAAGATCAAAAATAACAAGAGGACTGCAAGTGCCCCCAATCTGGGTAGGTACCGTGCCTCTGCATTTAGATCCTGTGTATTTTGAAGCATCCTAACAACATCTGTAACTGCCTTAAGAAGTAGGAAAACCAGCCTTGGTCTCCCTGTGACTTTGTGGCACTTCTGACTGTAGAATTTTTGAAAAATACCAAACAGCAAGGAAAAACAATCACTGATGTAAGGAAGTATTTCATGTGGTTCAGACTCTGCTATGGTATCTCCTCTGGGACCTTGCAGGGGCTTACTGCTGTCTGGCAGTAGTTCACACATGGGATTCGTGGGCTTTTTTTCCCCTGGCTCCATCCTTGGTTTATCTTTCATGAGATTTTCAGATATACAGAAATAGGACAGCAGCACTCAGTCTCTCTTTTTTTTGTTGTTGTACTTAAGCAGCCTTATGAAAGAGGTGGTGACAACAGGAACAGGATTGGCGAGTCATTCAAGCTCACGTTTATTTTCTACCTGTAGTGTTGGTGGGGGGGTATTTTGGTAATGTCATTTGGTGACACTTGCATATGACAAAGAAATAAAACGTTCTGCTTAATGCAGAAGTCACTGTTGTCACTAACTGGAATTCTACTTACATTTACTGCTCTGCTCTAGCAGTCTTTCCACTGATCCAGTTCAAGCATCCAGTGAGTCCCTGCATCAGATCTACTGTCAGACATCTGAGGTTTTAGTTTTTCTCTTGCATGAGATTTAGGAATTGATTTGTCTAACGAGGCACAGTACTTGTGGCTGTCATAAAGGAGTGAAAGGTGGGCCATCTAAATCAGAGTGCTGTGATTTTGAGTAAATTATTTATGTTATCCAGATATCAGTGCTTCCTTCTGTAAAGCTGCTGTCCAGATATTTGCCACCTCACAGGAGCAGGTGACCTCCTTGCACCAAAGTGACTGCGGTGCCATTTTTCCCTCCCCACCACAGAGCTCTGCTCCTTTGTTCTGAAAGGGATTTTTCCAGTGAATTGGTGATCCTAATCCCATTTGGATTCAGCATTCGTGTGGCGCTTCTGTCTCGTGTCCCTCCCTCCTTTTGTCCCGTACTTTGTCACCGTGAGTTTTGAATTGTGTTTGACCTTGTGCCTCTGCGTGTTCTCTCCCGTTGTGCTGCGTGTGGGTTTGTGCCTTGTGTGGATATCTGAAGATCGCAGTCGAAGTGCCAGTGCACCTACTTTAGGTACAGTACTGCTGCATGTCTGCCCGTGCCAGCCCTGTGCCCTGACTGCTGCTAACAGCTGGCTCTGGCCGCACACTTCCCAAACCGCAGCCAGGCACCAGAGCTCTGCATAGGAACTTCTGCCCATCACTAAAAGGAGTTTTCATGTAACATCTGCCCTCTGCTAAAAGTCAGCTATGCTGTTCCCGAGTAGCTGCTACTAATGAGAGATTGCGGGTCAATTTGCAGAGACTTGCTGTGACTTTGAGCACAAAGTTACCACAGACCGAGGTGCCAGGTGAGAATTGGTGATGCTTAGTTACCTTTGTGCTGCCACCTGTCCTGGATCCACTGGAAGAGTTTAAAGGGTGGGGAAGTAAGGAATGAGCTGTATTTCCCAGGGATTCATTTAAGGGAGTTCTGAGGGAAAGCATGTGTAATTTGTCTTCTAGATGTAGTTGTATTTAAGGTGCAATAAAACAAATGAGAAATAACTGGGGCAGATGGGGAAGGAGCCATTCACATAATAAATAAAAACCAGTCTTGTGATGTGAGCATTCCCTGGGTGGTGCTGGCAAGGGCAGATGAGACCTCCCTTAGGAAGCAGAGCTGTCTCACTGGGGTGGTGGTACAGCCATGTGGAGCGGCAAAGAGACTGAGGGCTCTGGGCCCTCTCTTTTTCTCACATGGCCCCCTAAATGTTATCTGTTCTAGGGGTTGTGTCAGTGCATGAAAAGGAGCCAGGTATGAGGAGCAAACAGCACAATTCCCGCAAATCTCTGCTACTAATGCATCCAACCTTGTCCCGGTGTTCTCTCTCTGGAATGCCATTTACATGTTCTTGGGTTTTTCCTCTTTACTTTCTACAAGTAAAGCAAAAGCCACGAATGCCACAGCCTGGTTCAGTGTTACTGCTGTCTCTCTCACTGGCAGGATTCCTGTGTTCCATAGTGGCCAAACCAAAGTGCCTGGGAATGGTCTTTGGTGTGACCTTGTTGCTTCACTGCAAGGTTTGACAAGGTGGAAACAGGACATGTTCATAGGTGTTCTGGCTGAACCATCTAAAGTTTGTCCAGGAAAGCAAAGCCAGGAGTTTCTTGCTGGTCATGGCCCTTTTGTGGCCATCTCAGCATTAACTCTGTGGCTTGAGACCACATGTCCCAGCAATATAAGCTCTGCCTTGATGCATTGTTTACTTTTCTCCTGGAAGTCTGAAAGTCCGTTTCAAACACAAGTGATGGTGTTTTAATTACGGAGCTATATTAAAAGATGCCGCAAGTGATTCCAGGCCTGACTGCCTTGCCACAGCTGCTTCATCTGAACAAGCTCATGCTCCCACTCTTCCCCAGCAAGCAACTGGCATAAACTCCACGTGGTAGTTTAATTCAGCTATCTGGCACTTGCTGGCACATCTCTGCTTATGTAGTCTAGTAGATACTGCAATTCTTTTAGTTTTCTTTTGAAATGATCTTAAAATTATTTTTCCTTTAATAGTTTAGCTTTCGTGGCAACTTCCCCTTTGGGGACAAGAGCCCTCAAGTTTGTTGTCATGGAAAACAGCTACAGATCAAGGATTTAATGCTTTTAGAGTGGGTGGTTTTGTTCACTCAGAAGATACGGTTCAGACAGGGCCTAAACTCCGTGGTGTTCTTTGAGGAGGAACGAAATATTCCACAGTTTGCAGAAGTGAGGGGAAGAGGGGAACTCCTCCTCCTTCTGGGGCAGGAGTTTTGTTGCTGGAATTTCCTGGCCAAGGAATGAAATACTACAGCTTATTGGGAAAGATATCTGCAGGGAAGTTACTTGGCTTTCTGTGCTTTGGGGACTCCTGATTTAGTTCCCTGCCACTGCACTGAATTGTATTTGGGATTTAATTCACGGCTTTAATTCGTGAATCACGGTGGGATTTTCCCACCTTGGATACAAGGCATTTAACAGAAGCAGAGCATTGCCTTGCAGCCTTACCAGCCAGGCCCATGAAGGAGGAACATGTGGCGTTTCTCATGGATTCTCCCATCCCTCTTTGCCCCATTTTTTTGACATGGTGGCTGACAATAATTTAGCAGGAGTCATTCCCAAGGTCAGGAGCTTGTCTGTACAGTCCTGCACAAGAGGGTCTTGACAGAGGTTTTGTTTTCTAACAGCTGAAACGGAGAAGGGGTCTGCAGACCACTTGGATCTGGCTGGCCTGCCGCCTCGCTCAAAAGAAGCAGACAGTCTGCAGATAACACCACCATCTCCAGATTCCAGGAAAAAGGCCAGGGGAATCAAGAAGCTGTTTGGAAGGTAAGTAAAAGATGAGAGATGACCATTCTCCAGAGCTGGGGTTTGGGCAGGGATTCGCTGGGAACACACCTTCTCTTTCTGCCCTGCTAGTGTGTGGCTCTGTGGTGTAATATCCCAAGAGCAGGAGCCCGTGTGGTATTTTGGGAGAGATAACAGTAGGTTGGGGGTGGGTAGAAGAGGAGCTACAAGCCCTAGAAGGAGATCTTGCCTGTGTTGATTGCAGTGGCAGCAGTGACATGCCTTTTCCTTAGCCAAATGTGAATGTGCTTTCTCCCTTTAGGCTTAAAAGAAGCCAGTCCACCACCTTCAACCCAGACGACATGTCCGAGACGGAGTTCAAGAGAGGGGGGACAAGAGCAACCGCGGGGCCCCGGCTGGGCTGGTCTCGGGACCTGGGGCAGTCCCACAAGTAAGACACCAGTGGGGCCAGCGTGTCAGTGTTTGGATCCTGGCTGCTCCAGCCGAGCATGGGGCCCAAAGGAGGAGGGCAGTGCCAAAATGAAACATCCCTTCTCCTGTCTGAGCAAAACCAGGCAGATCCAGGCTGGTTCCTGCTCTGAGAGGGGATCTCTGCAGGGCTCGGGTGGGCTGCGTGCTGGGATCCTGCTGCTGAGCTCTTTCCTTCGGGCAGTGCGTGAGCCCTCATGTGGCAATGACAGATACTCCTGTCCCTTTCCTGCTGCACTTCCAGGGATTAAAGGAGAAAGTGAAACGTTCCAGTCTCACTCCAGAGCTGTAGCCACGCTAGGCAGGAGAGGTGGCTCTTTTCAGTAGGCTCATAGGAGCCCGTGTTTATTGTGACAGTGGCAACAGATCAGCAGCACCCAGCACTTCATCCTGCTGATGGTTCCCCCTCAGAGATTGTCCCAGCTCCCACAGGATGTGAATTAGGCTTGATTTTTGGCTTTCTCATTATTTATGAGGGCAGGAGATTGGAAGCATGGGATTTATCAGTCTTTTTTGGGTAAAATCTCCCACAGTGAGCTGGACATGCCATTTGCAAAGTGGACCAAGGAGCAGGTTTGCAACTGGCTACAGGACCAAGGGCTCGGCTCTTACATCAATAATGGCAGGCACTGGATATTGTCTGGGCAAACACTTCTGCAGGCTTCTCAGCAAGATCTGGAAAAGGTGAGGAATACCACAAACACTCCTTTCAAATAAAGGTACAAAAGAAAAATCACTGTTTCTGTGCATGTAAATCAGGTCTGTAAAGTGCACCTGGTAAAAAAAATGTTAACTAGATGAGTTTTCAAAATCCTGTCACCTCCAGTGATGCCAAATCCATTTCTTTCTAGCTCAAGTTTTGTAGAAATGTAATGCTCTGTAATGAAGCTAATAATTACAAATACGTGATTTAACTTCATTAAGCATGGACACATAATTGACTCTAGCACCTTCTAAAAATATGCATGTGAGACTGCCTCATTATCATATGGGTTTGTAGCCCTGCTTCATTAGCACTCATGTGCTACAGTTATTTTATGCCTGTGAGAAGGGTGTAAAAAGATGCTATTTTGGTCTAATTGTATTGTCTGTCCATTTTATACAAAGAGGAATGAGGATTTGTTACACACAGGTTGATCAGTCTGTGTCTTTAATTGTCACAGAATTGCTTGTCTATTTTTAAAAATGAGAAACACAGAAGAAATTAATTCAATTTACACTTTTAATCCGTAGTATTTGCTAAAGTTTGCATTTTAAGGTTTTAAAAAATCACTCTCCTCACCAAATAGTAAGCCTGTTTTCTCAGTTGGGTAGTTACACTACAACTGGAATGAGAGAAGTAATGGCATGTAATAATGTTATCAGAGGTGACATTAACCAGCAGGCACTCCTGAAAGTGAAAATGGGATTAAAGAGATCCTGGAATGGCTGCACTTGCAACTAAACTGGGGAATAATGTTACACATTTGGAACCATTAACGAATTTCAGTAATTCTTGGGACATTCCTGTGCTCTTAACTAAATAATTATTTTAACTTTACCTGCCTAAGTGGGAGGTGAGGAATTAATCCCAGCAAGTATTTTTTTGAATGCTAGCATTTTTATTATATTGTGGGATTTTTTTTAACCTGGTATGAGAGTATTGTGGCCAACATTTTAATTCAATTTGGAATCCATCACTCCTTGAAATGAATCTACCATACTGTGAAACTAACCCACCCCAGTAAGTGGGCCTTTCCCTAGTGCTGAACGCGTGCTAAAACAATGCTGAAATTCAGCAAATATGAAATGCACTTGCCAGGTCACCAGCAATGCTGTGGAAGTGTGACTCTCAGAAACCCTTTGCCATTCACCAGGGGGAGGAATAAAAGAGTGTTGTTTCTAGATTTAGTGCTTTTCTTCGTTTCACAGGAGCTTGGGATAAAGCACCCTTTGCATCGGAAGAAGCTCCAGCTGGCTCTGCAGGCACTGGGATCTGAAGAGGAAAACAACCATGGAAAACTGGATTACCACTGGGTTACCAGTAAGATTTTACTGCATGCTGAAGCAGTGGCTTTGGATAGGGTCCCTAATCGTGGCTAATTTGGGATGCTGAGGATGGGAGCAGTAAGTGGCACTGGGTAACGTGCTGCCACTCTTAACAGGAGTGTGTGTCCTGCCCTAGGGTGGCTGGATGACATTGGCCTGCCCCAGTATAAGACCCAGTTTGATGAGGGGAAGGTGGATGGCCGCATGCTCCACTACATGAGTGTGGTGAGTAAATGGTTTCTTCCTTTCCTGACACCCTTTCCATGTTCTTGGCTTCTCAGTGTTCAAAGGACCCCTTTAAACTCTAATGAGTGTCCTGTGTTAATGCCAGTAGCTGTAAGAAATCAGATACTACTGCTCACTTGCAAGCATTTCCTAAGTTCTTCCCATCTTTAGAGCTACTAGATTCAGGTGGAAGAACAAACATGCATGAGAAATGGACAATGCTGAGCCTGACAGTTGTGTGTCACAGCAGTGTGCTCAGGCAGGGCACCTTGTAGAGGTGTGCAAATGCTATGGTGGCCGTTCATGTTTTGCTGCTCATGTTGTTATTAATTAATAGAAGCAGATGGAATCCTTTTCTTCAGTGAGCAAGCATTCTATCAGCTTGCTTATTTACGTGGATGCTTAGGTGAAGAAAACCCAAGCAATTTCCTTTGGAGAAAATTGCAGTTCTAAGAGCCAGCTAGTTTGAAAGCAGGCTACACTTAACAGCTTTTGCATTTCAAAGTGCTTAGCACAGGCATCACCTCCCCACTTCACTGCCAGTTAGGTTTCCTTTGTGTAAGGGCTCAGGTAAGATGAGAGACAACCTTCCTTCTCTGGGGACACAAATGCTAATTGAACATCTCTGTTATTAATTCTTTCTGTACAACAAAGAAGAAATCAATCACAGCCCTGCTCTCTCATGAACCATGAGTTACCTTTTAATGCCACACCTGCATGTGTTTTGCATAGGTTTTATGTCATGATTCACAATTTTATTTATTATAAGACTATTTCTTCTCCTTCTTAATCCTGGGAGGTGTGATGCCAGCAGCCTCCACTGAGTTTGATGTTGTGTTGGGAGCCTTTACTACCATTGTCACTGCCCCTTAATTGTAGCTCACTGGGGATATTTTTAGGGCAAGTTTAACCATCATATTATGACAACAGATCTGCCATTAATAACGAACAAAATATGCAAACTATTAAACTAATACTTGTTATGATCTTTTGAACTCACTCAGACTCAAATAATAGCAAACATTTATTATTTTATAATAAATGAAATAGCAAACCATGACATAGTAACCTACATTCAGATTCATCACAAAGTTAGCTGCAAACAGTGGGATGTTTGGGTAAGCAAAAAATCTTGTCTTGAATATCTCACAAAATAGATTCCAGTGCTCATAACATGTAAGTAAAACTGAAAGATTAAGCCAGGCTAACCCTGGAACAAGGGTGCATAAATTTATTTGTTAGCCAAATTGCACTTGGACTTTGAGACACTTTTCTTCTTCCCTCCCTTTTTTAAATTCTAACCATAGAGAATGTCCCAGTTTTCAGGGTAATTCATTGTTTTCAGTTAAACTTCTAGCTGGACATTTGAGGTATTAAAACTTCTGGCAGGATTAAATGCCAGGTGAGTCTATTGTAGTGTGTTGGTGCTGTCCTGTCCTGTTGGCTCTTATCCTGTCACTGAGGATGTGTCATCTCACCCTTTTTCCCTCCCTGTTACCCACATTTCTTGTACTAAGCCCTGCACCCTGTGTGAAAAACATCCCCCAGGAGCTAGTACAGTGCAACACAGGAAGTTTTTATTTTGGGACAGATGGTTTGATATGAATCACCTGTCTGACATATTAAAATCTTCCCCCAGATGTGTCAGATGTGCCATTTCAAGCCAGGGGCTAAAGCATTCCCCTCCAGGAGGATGCTGATCCCAGGAATAAGCATGTCTGTGTTTATTAACTCCTTCCTGCTCTTTGACAGGACGACCTGCTGTCCTTGAAGGTCATCAGTGTCCTTCACCACCTCAGCATCAAAAGAGCCATTCAGGTTTTGAGAATAAACAACTTTGAACCCAACTGCCTGCGCAGGAGGCCGTCTGATGAGGTACTGCTTTACAAGAGTGCTGTGAAGAAGAATCCTCTAGGGTTCTATCCCTGGTGTTTGATTCTTCCTGCTCTGCTCTCTCCTCCTGTCTCCTCATTCTGCTTCATTTTTAGTTTCCTGTTTCTCATGTTCTTTTAACCTCAAGCTCTGACATCACTTTCTTTGCTCTACCTGCCATGACCCCAAACTCATGTCCCACTCTCCAAGCCTCCTGCTTCTCCTCCAAGCCAACAGTTGGGGCTGTTTTGGCCCAGTCTCTGATGTGCTGTCTGGAATGCAAATCATCTTGAACTCAGAGCACTGTTGCCACGAGTCTTGTGCAACTCTCTGGAAAACTGATGGCTGTGTCAAAATTTTCTGTGTAAAAGGAGCTTGGCCCCGTTACCAGGCAGGAGGCTGCCATCACTGTGTTTTGGAAGCAGTGAATGCTGGATAGGGCAATGGATGACAAAACAACCCAGACCCTTGGATTTAGATTCACAATGTGTATCTCTAAGAACAGCACAGCAGCTCATGGAACCAGCTGAATTTTCAGCTCTACTGGTAGAAATGGCAAATAACCCTAGTGCACAGCACAATAATCAAATGACCTGACACACCCCTGCCCCCTGCCCAAGGCAGCAATCCAGAAAGAGATGTTTTTCTCAAGTGCACAGCAGGATTGTATTCCTTAAGGGCAGGAGAGGTACGTTTCAGCAAAGATTGGGGCTGGAATTCAGCTGATTTATGATGTCTCCTTACCTGCTTTTCCCTCCTGTTGGCAGAATAACGTGACGCCTTCGGAGGTCACCCAGTGGACCAACCACCGCGTGATGGAGTGGCTGCGCTCCGTGGATCTGGCAGAGTACGCGCCCAACCTGCGGGGCAGCGGCGTGCACGGGGGGCTGATGGTGAGCCTTCAGGGTGGCTGCTTCCATTTTATGGAAAAATAAAAGATGGCTGGGAATCACTAGGTCAATGTTCTGACATTATTTTTGCTGCACACCCCTTTTCTGCTTATTCTGCTTAATAAGAAGTTTCTTACCCTATGGTTTAAAGGATAGGAATGTCTCAAGGGAAGTAGTGTGGTTTAGTACTCTGTATTCCCCTCAGAATTCTACTTTGGTATGGCGTTCTCCACCTCCTGTCCTACAGTGCTGCCATGCTGTTGAACAGCCACTTTCTGCCTTCCTAACCTGGATATGGTTTTCTTTTGTGGGGGAAGCTTGTTACTTTTGTAACATTTGGGATTACGCTGTCAAACCAGGATTGGTTTTAATCGCTCTAGCATCACATACTCCAGACAAGAAACTTACACCTGCAGAGGTTTGTTGTGGTGATTGGGAGTTATATCCCTGCTCCAGACATTTTGTGTCTGTTTATTTTTCATGATTCCTCTGGCTACCTTTTCCAGAATTGGAAGATGATGCTGGGTAAACATTTCGTGATAGCTTCACACAGTACTTCAGTTAAGGGTGGATTTTTCTGTTCATTTCTTTTTACCTTCCAATTTGTTCCTATTTATAACTCCAATAGGAAAGCCTGGAGCTAGCATTTTAGGAATCCTTTAACTAGTTAACTCTGTTTCCTCCTTCTCTGTTGTATATTTCCTCTAAAATACAAACAAAAATCCCAAAACAGCCTTGAGGGAGTGACCAAGGTAGGCCTGGATGTCCTTGAGATCTCATCAGATGGCACTGGCTTCAGCTGGATTCTCTGTGATTGCATTCCCAGGTTTTGGAGCCCCGTTTCAATGTAGAAACCATGGCCCAGCTGCTGAACATCCCACCCAACAAGACGCTGCTGAGGCGGCACTTGGCCACTCATTTCAACCTCCTGGTGGGGCAGGAGGCCCAGCAGCAGAAACGTGAAGCCATGGAGTCCCCAGACTACGTCCTCCTGACAGCAACTGCCAAAGTCAAGGTGGGCCACTTGTTCAGGGAGGGGAGGGAGATTCCAGGGAGGCGTTTGGATCTCTGTTTTTATCCGTGCTGGGAGGGCGCTTCGGTAAGGTCTGAGAAAAGGGGTCGGTTCCTAGAGAAAGAAGCATGAGAGCAGGACCTGGCAGATCTGGGACACTTATGTCTACATGAGCAGGCCACTTCTCAACCCCTCTGACATGCACATGTACATGTCTGTACTGAGAGGTGTTTGGGAGGGAGACTGTCCCTTACTCTTCACACACTCATGGTTTAGTATGGAATTTTGACCTCATTTGAGATCTGTTAAATGGTGATGTCTTAACAGAATGAGAGGACATATTGTCCTTTCAGATGCCACTGTCATGAAATTCAGAAGGTCTGTGTAGGAGAGCACTGGGGTCTTGACCCTTCATCATGGAAACACAAGAGGGCACAAGTAGGCCTGTTAACTCTTTGCTGATTTTCTAATTCCTTGGCAAATTTCTCTTCATTTTTAAGCCAAAGAAACTTACCTTCAGCAATTTTGGGAGCCTAAGGAAGAAGAAGCAAGATGATGTGGAGGAGTATGTGTGTCCTATGGAGCTGGGACGGGCATCTGGCAGTGGATCGAAGAAGGGCTTTAAGCCTGGCCTGGATATCCGAGTATATGATGATGATGATTTGGACAGGTTGGAGCAGGTCAGTCAGTTCTAACAATTCTGAGTCTTTGAGCTGTCAGGTTTGGTGAGAAAACCTTCCATTTCCCAGGGAAGCCTTCCTTTTGCTTTGGCTTGTGAAGGCCCTGACTTCTTGCTGTCACACAGCATGAGTGACAAAAGGGTGTGCCCCCAAGGAGGGTGAAGCTGTGAATGCAGCACCTTTAGGGCCTGCTCTGGAGTAACTCTCCTCTCCTGACAGGCCATGCTTCTCCCTTGGTCTCAACATCTAAGGTGTAATCAGTAAATTGTGTGCTGCACTTAATTGTCACTCTGTCGTAGCAGGACAAGGGGGAATGGCTTCACACTGACAGATAGTGGGTTTAGGTCTTAAGGGGTTTAGGATATTAGAAAAACGTTTTCCCCTGTGAGGGTGGTGAGGCCCTGGCACAGGCTGCCCAGAGAAGCTGTGGCTGCCCCAGCCCCGGCAGTGTCCAAGGCCAGGCTGGATGGGGCTCTGAGCAACCTGGGCTAGTGGAAGGTGTCCCTGCCCATAGCAGGGGATTGGACCAAGATGATTTTTAAGGTCTCTTCCAACCCAATCCATTCTATGATTCCACTCTGTGATGCAAATAAGGTATTATTAATTAATGATTCATTCTCTGTTTTTTATAGATGGAAGATTCAGAAGGGACAGTGAGGCAAATAGGAGCGTTTTCTGAAGGCATCAACAACTTGACAGTAAGTCTGGGAATGGGGTCTGTGCAGTCTGTTTCTGTGGGATGGGTGTGACCCCCTGGGCAGTCACTCATATTAAACAGTGCCAGTGAGGTCCTTTGGATGTTCTGCAGGGACAGAGGGCACAAGAAAACCAAGTCGTTCAGGAATGTACCTGCCCATCCTGGTTTGGTGGCCTGTGCTGGCTTCCCACACACCAGGGAGGGCAGGGGACACAGCCCCGTTGCCCATGGTCAGTGGGTTTCCAGCTGGGAGTCAGGCTGCATTTTCTGGGTGGAATCCCTGAGCCACTAGGGCCAGCAGACAGCAGTGAGCTGGTTTTGCAGCAGGGTGGGTGAAAACCTGCAGCAGGGTGGGTGAAAACCTCCTTCAGCAGAAGAAAGCAGTGGCTGGCAGGCAGTGTTTGCTGCCCAGCACAAGACAGGTGACCAACTCCACTTGTGAGAGACCTTAACTCTTCCCTCCATTCCTTTCCAGCACATGCTGAAGGAAGATGAAATGTTCAAAGACTTTGCCACTCGCTCTCCTAGCACCAGTATAACAGATGAGGACTCCAACGTGTGACAGTCACCACCAGGCACTGACAAAGGCTCGTTCTCCTACGTGCAAGGACATCCCTGTTCCACGTGGCAGGCAGCAGATCATGTACTTTACATTGCTCTACTTTGTTAGAAGTAAAACTGAGGGGTGGAGAATTTTAAAGAGAAAAGGAGAAAAAACAAGGTGCCTACTTAAGTTGCCATAAAAACCACCCAGACACTGGTGAATGGTGATCGTATTAACTCTATTTAATGTACAAACTGGTGATATGTTTCAGAGTGTTGCATTGAAATTGATGTGGTATGATAGTGCTCCTTTTGCTTATTCATGGCCTCAGATAATCCTTTATACTGTTTGAGAGGGACAGAAGATGTTAGGTAAAAGTGTTGCATCTGTAGATAGTGTGCATCAGCTCGCTCTGTGCTCTCAGCTGAAAAATAGAAGTTACTGCTCTTCTCTAAGTGCTTTTCTTTGGCACAAACACCAGTTCAGCCCTAGCCAATGTAGGATTTTAGAGATCCGTGCCCTGTGTCAGCTCCCTGGTAGCTCTTGACTGTTGCTCCTATTTTTATACTGGTTTATTAAAAAAAAAAAAAAAGAAAAAAAAAGAAAAAAGAAGTATATGAAGTACATATAAAAGCAAAAATTTTAATTTTGTGAGATAGAGTGATGGAAAGCTGAAGGTGTGTGAGGGAAAGGGAGAAGGTTGTAAAAAAATTAATGCCAGTTTGCAAACCAGCTGGTTACTGGGAAAGGCAGGCTGACCTTTGGAACTGTTTGCTTTCGTTGCTTTTTACTGAGTGCACAGTTTAATGATCTTCCATTTGAGATGAAACAATTCTAAAGCATGTTTCTCCTAGCAGTGACTCATCCAGAAACTGCACATTTTAAAATGTCTTCTTTCTTGTCCCCAGCAGCAGTAGTTAGTGCATTCAACAAGGTTATTAACACTTCCATGACTTATAAAATTTCCTTAAAGTTGAGAGTACTCCCTGCATATGGAAGGGATATTTCTGTGCTGTGACTAACGTGAAGATGGTGTAGTTGCAAAAAAAATAAAGTTATATAGAGAAATGTATAGGAAATATATTATTTCATATTATTAAGCCTAAGGTGGGACTTTTCCTCCAAAATTCAGATATCAGATGTGTTGCTCATCATTTTACCTTCTTAAAGCACAGCTCCTCTGCTCTTGAGGATCATCAGGTTTTAAAATTCCTAACTAGCCAGTGGGAATCTTGTGTCAGACTTCCAGTATTGCAATGTGTCCTAGCCAAAAGCAAACAAAAAAAAGTAACTTTTTATTCCAGTGGTCATTTGTATGGTGTTGAACGTTGCATGTATTTTAGCACAATGGCATGAAGCTGCTTTGCTCTGTACAGGCAAACAAAAGTCCAGCTGGAATTGTTCCTTGCGGTGGTGTTGCTTTGCCAAGCGTTTGTCACTTGTTTTGTTGCTCTCCTTGCTGGAAGTGAGACCAGTCCTAGTGTTGTGCAGGGGATTTGGGGCTTGTGCTGACTTTGGGGGTGTTTCTAAAACACTGTTAACAAAACTAGGAAAGGAAGACAGGTTCTTCCCAGGATTTTCAGGGAACTTCCCTCAGATCAGAGCCATATTCCAGCATTAGAATGAGGTAAGCTAACCTGTACCTTTGAAGGTTGTGCAGTATAGGTGATTATTGATGTACCAAGATGCAGAATTTAATGAGAGCAGTTTTAGGGTGCATATGTTTGGGATTCAGGCTTCCCTTTCTGTGAATACTCTGCAATATTGTTATTATTTACATGGAAGTTGAACGTAAAACCCTGTGGAAGCACTGGGAAATGTGGTGCGGGCTTCCAAACCAAAGTGTTCCTCTGGATGGCTCTCAGTAGTCACTGGCTACTGGACAGGACTGAGTATTCACAGGGGGGACAAAGAGAGCTAGTGACACAATAGTGTGTGCTGAAATAGCCACAAACACTCTCCAGTTTCTGTGGAGTGTTGTCAGTGAGGGCAGTGATCGTTTATTTAAGTGCAGTGTGAGCAGCATTCTGCTCCAAACAACCCTTTCCTGGCAGCCAGGTCATCCCCTCGGATCTGAACCCTGGTTCCCTTACGGGGTGGGGACGTGACAGAGGTGGTGCAGTCAGGAGGTTTTTATGTGTGTGTGCACACTGTCAATACCATCAGGGTGTTGAAGTGGTTTGGAGAGGGCAAACGTAACTGCTGTGTATTGCCATGTGAAATCCAATAAAGTCTGTGGAAAATGCCAAGTGTTTCTGGAAGCTGGTTCCCTTTTTCACATGTCCTCTGGGTTGTTTATTTGGTTGGGTTTTTTTTTTCCTTTTAATTTTCCGAGGAAGCTTGTTCTGTTCTATTCAAAAAACAAAGGAGGGAAAAGGGGCAAAATCACACTTTTTTTTCTGTTGACTCATTAATTTGTTTGTCAGTAGTGCCTGCAGCAGGGCTCAACTAACAGCTGAGAAATCAGCTATATCAAGACTTTTTAGTTATTTTTGGGATCCAGATTTAAACCATCTTGGGTTGTTTGGTGTGGGAGAAGTGGCATCATCGTTGCTCAACGTGTGCTCCACAGGAAGCCCTCCCAGGGCTTTCTTGCTGTGAAAGAGACTCTCTCTCTGGTCCCAAGTGTTCATCTCCCTTCTCTGGGAGATTAAAAGAAAAAGGTGGTTCCATCTCCAGGCAACACCCTGTGCCAAAAAAATGGTTTCCGTGCAATAGTCCTAGAAAGGAGATCCAGGGAGATAAGATCAGACTGGAGTGCGATAACATCAGCCAAAGAAATGGTGCCGGAATTAACAATAAGGAAAACGAGCACAGCTGAATTCAGTAAGTGTGAAAGCTGCGGGGCCTGTTGGGCTGGTCCCTGCTCAGTCAGCTGTGGACAAACACACCCAGGAGAAAGAAAGCCTGGCTGCCCCACGGGCTCACAGAGCTCAGCTCTGCCATCACCTTCAGCAGGAAGGCTGCAGGTATCCATGTGCAGCTGAATAGGTCTGGCCGAGCCCTGCAGAGCCTTTGCCGGAAAATAAATGTTTGTCCCTGAGACAATCTGCATGTGGAAACCTCCTCCGGCAGAGAAAATGGGCCAGAAGGTCTCCCAGGAAGACAACCAGGAGAACAAGGCTGAAACTCTGGTCATCTGTGAAGTCTTCAGCCAGGGTGTGCTCCATGCATCTCAAAGGCTGCAGGACTATCTCGGTTTTGTGGATCCTCAAAGTAAATTCCAGCCAGCCACGAACACGCTGAGCGAGATCTTCCTGGTCAACTCCATCAGCTTCTGCGTGGGAAAGGGTGTGGAGGAGCAGATCATGACCAGCAAAATGACCAAGCAGCAGTCCTCGCTGTTCGGAGTGGACTGGATCTGGACTCTGTGTGGCTCTGACAAGGAGATCCAGCTGCAGATCGCCGTGCAGGCTTTGCAGCCGGCCGAGCTCGCCCACGGCCGGGGCGCTGCCGAGGATCGCTGCCGGGAGGCCGCGCTGGCCGACGAGCGCTTCCACAGCATGAGCAGGTTTGAGAGGCTGGCCGAGTTCTGCCGCCTGGTGGGACGGGACTGCCTGGGCTTGTTCCTCATGTTCGGCGTGCCAGGGAAGCCCAAGGACATCCGAGGAGTCCTGCTGGAGAGCGTTGCCAGGGAGGAGCAGAAATGCCGCCTGTCGGGCAGGAATGCGCTGCGGCAATTTGTCACCGGCACTGACAGCTCCCTGCCCGCAAAAGACATGCTGGAAAATTGCCTGGGCACCAAAAATGGGCTGAAGGACGTGGGCAACGTGTACATAAACTTTGTGTGAGCAGCTGGGCAGGAGCAGGGGCTCCGTGCAGCACCGGGGGCTGTGTGGGGCTCAGCTCTGCTCCTCTCTTTCCTCCCCACACTCCATTCCCTCCACCTTCCCCTCGACCCACTGTGTTCCCTTAGCTCCTGCAGAAGGCAGGCTGAGTCAGCCTCTCCAGGTTTGAAAACAACAGGACAGACCTGCCAGAAAAACGTGTTTATAGAAGGCACAACGTTTTTCCAGAACATTTTGTTCGCCAGACATTAAATCTTGGCTGGAGCTGCTGAAAGCTTTATCAGCCAGAGCTCTGGGGAGGTCCTGGTGGATTTGACTCAGAGCCTTTGTTTGCTGTGTGGCAGATTTTTTTTCTGTCCTAGGAGGGTGAGTCTATAATAATGGAAATGTTTGTGCTGGTCAGAAGAGTTGCAGTGAGTGTGAAGGACAATACCAGGCCTTAAAATCACGGATTTGAAGGAGTGAGCTGGTTTCAATTAAGAGGAAAAGCCCTTACCAGTGCTAGAAATGGGCTCCGAGAAAGACTTATTAATTACCTGCCCCTTAATTGGTGCCAGGCTCACAGGGCCTTGGAGCTGTGAACAAAAGGCAGGGCTGGGGCCAGCTGCAAAACTTTCCTCACTGAGTGGCTGTGTCAAGGCAAGGTATGGCAGAAGCTGGGGGCAGGTGTTCAAGAACACTTGGGGGAAATCCAGCAATGGGGACAAAACCCAGGCATGATGTGGGTGGGACCTTTTCATAGCAACAGAGGCACCCCTGACCATTCACAGCAGAGAGCAAGTTTGGAGAAGGCAAGACTCTTTCACTTGGAATTTCTTTTCAGTAGCTTAGCAGCTGATGGCATTTGGGCTTGATTTATTCTGTTTGCCTTAGCTTTTACTGGAGTGAGGCTTCTGGTTTGGTTATACAATTATAATTACTTGCTTTACTGTTAACCAGCGAAGCAGGACCTGATCCATATTCAAACTGGTAAAGTCACTTTGGTTATAGCTGTCTGAATAGCCTTGTCAGTGCAAAACTCATCTGCCTCTAATTTTCATATGAATTCAGTCATTTAACAGAATAAAAATAATTTTGAAAACACATTCACCTTTCACTATTTACTGTTGGAACTGTAAGGTGGGGGCAGCTGTGAGAACTGAGAATCAGAGGCTGTTACTTAAAGAGCCATTAAAAAAGAACCTGAAGAGGCTGAGGCATCAGAGTGTTTGCAGCATTCCATGGCAGAGGGAGGGAGTCTGAAAGGGGAACTGAAATAAAAACAAACACAGACAACTGTGACATTTTTGCTGAGTCACAAATGTAGCTGGATTTAGTGAAGGGTGACCTTTCAGTCCTGAAACAGTTCATTGAGATAGAATTGTTGTTAAAAAGCTGCTGGCACTTTATTCTCTGTGTGTGGCTGGGTTTGGTGGGACAGAAGAGACAATTCTGGTGTGTTGCATAGAGAACCTGCATAGCTGTGGGGGATTGGGGGTTTTCTGTTTAACAGAATAATCAACACTGCAGCAGGATTGATACTGGTTTATAAAAGCCCTGCAGAAAACTTTAATTTTGTATTAAATTGGTATATTATAACTAGTGTGACTTCACCTATCCAGTTCTTTAGAAAAGCTGGCTTACTTGAAAACTGGACTTTTTTTCTTTTGCACGCTTTCTCAACAATAGAAGGGGAAGGGGGATATCAAAATATCTTAACTGTAGAGAGCCTCAAAGGGCTCTGGTACCTCAGAGATGTCACATAGGCTTGGTATGTTATTTTGGGAGCTGGGTTATGTTGCCCAGGCTGCACCACACTCTGGCCCTTTCCCTTGTGGGCTTTAGCTCAAGCCTCTGGGCTCTCAGCTATTATGGAATTGCCCAAGGCTCTGGATTCTGGCTAACAGCAGTGAAAAGTATTTAACCATGTAACTCTGACTGTGTTCATCCACTCAGCCGAGCTAGAGCCTCAGCTGAGGTGACTCACAGCCATCCCCAGGCTTCTTTGAGTGCAGGTGCTGATGAACCAGGTAAGGTGCAGCCCCCAGCCTGTGAATTCCAGGGCAGTTTGTGTAGTAATATGACACAGTGTTTGTCCTGGGTTCTGAAGAACCACGAATTCACACCTTTTTCCCTTGGCAGTGTTTTCTGTTCAAATTTCCCTCTGAACACT
>VZSR01002340.1:7887367-7919226 GCA_013398615.1 Brachypodius melanocephalos
CCTCTCTGGTGACCAGTGACAAGACCCAGGGGAATGGAGCTGGGCCAGGGCAGGGCCAGACTGGAGATCAGGGAAAGGTTCTTCCCTCAGAGGGTGTCAAGCACTGAACAGGCTCCCCAGGGAATGGTCACAGCCCCAAGGCTGCCAGAGCTCCAAGAGTGTTTGGACAACACTCTCAGGCAGAGGGTGGGAGTTTTGGGTCTCTGTGCAGGGCCATGAGTTGGACTCCATGATCCTGATGGGTCCCTCCCAACTCAGGAGATTCTATGATTGTATAATTAAGAAATCAATTTGCTGATCTTATTGTGACAAGATGAAGTCTAAGGATGGAACCCCTCCTCTCAAGGAATTTCTATCCACTTGTCTGAAAGTATTTTGCTAAATATTAAAGGCCCAGTGGTATTGCCTTCTCTGCAATACAGCCCTATCTGTAGGGTTTATGAAAGCAGCAATGTTTGAAGTCAGATTTTTATGTTTGAAAGCATTGCACATTACCTGAGCTGTTGTAGAGTTCAGAGTTCTGCTGCTCCCCTTACAGCACCTTCCAGGAACACCCTGATAAACCTCACTGTTACCCATTAACAGTGTTACCCAAGAGCCCATTAATTATGTGACTTTCTCTCCATTGTGCCAAGGTTCCCTGAGTGGTGTAGGACACGTTACAGATGTTGGGGTCATGTACACTTGGAATCTGCAAATGCCAGGGAAGAAAAGTTACCAACCAGACAGGGTCAGCACTGCAGTAGCAACAGCCAAGGTAGAGCTTTCCCACAAAACTTTTTACCATTTCCAAAGATTGTGTGATTATTTCTGATGGTTCTGACATGAAAACAAATGAATAATAGTTATGTGCATTGCCCACATACCTGAACTTACCTTTAACACATCAGGCAGGCTGAGGTATTGTATTCTCTTTTCTGTCCCACTCTGCATCATGAACAGAAATCCTGCTGCGAGCAGTTACTAAAATGACTTAAGCCTTTTGTGCCTGTGAGTAAACCAAATCTTCCAGTATTCTAAAGAGTGTAAGATCCACAGCAAATTCCAGAACTACAAAGCACCACAGGAAAGCAGCCTAGAGTCAATCTCTGCTTTATACCCGTGCAACAGCACTGTACTTGACCGTACCCTACAAGAGCATCCCAAAAGCACAGAAAGGATCCTCCCTGCCCCCAGAACACCAAGTGACAAATGTTCATAGGTACACAACTGTTTAGGTCGAAAAAGACCTCAGAGATCAAGTCCAGCTATAACCCAGGACCACCAAATCCACCACTACCCCCTGTCCACCAGTGCCACACCTGCACTTTAAGCACCTCCAGGAATGGTGATTTCTCCACTTCCTTGGACAGCCCCTGCCAACAATTAATAACACTTTTTTTTCCCCAATATGCAATCTAAACCTCCCCTGGAACAACTTGAGGCCAGTTCCTTTTGTCCTGTCCCTTGGGAGCAGTGGCTGACCCTCACCTACCTCCAGCCAGGGAGTTGTAGAGTGCTGAGGTCTCTCCTGAGCCTCCCTTTCTCCAGGCTGAGCATTCCCAGCTCCCTCAGCTGCTCCTCCCAGGCCTTGTGCTTACAACAGGAAATGGAAAAGCTCAGGGTTAATGTGTGGACACCTTCAGAGTTCATCCCCAGAGGGCACGAGGGTGTTCTGAGCTCTGTTTGAAGCCCCAAAACTGCACACTAGCTTGGATTACAGGCTCTCCCTGCCTGGGGAGCATCACACTGACCTACCAAAATCCACAGGAGTTCCACATCCCTGTTTATGTTTTTAGGGAAGGAGCCTGGGATCTGAAAGAACAAGTACTTTACATTTCAGTTCAGTATTAGACAGACTTGCCAGCAGACTTAACAGCAGGGCATCAAAATAGTATTTATTGACCTGGTTCAACCACATCCTACCATTACCTGCACCGTGCCAGGAACAAACTGTCAGTATCTTACCAGAATTGTGTTGTTATACAAACAAAGATAAGCACATACTATCTCAATTGTATTCAAAAATAGCTATTAATTTCACCAGAAATATTTACAAGTGACACTTTTCCTTGAAAAGGCTGCTTTAAGCCAGAAAAAAAGTTTACAAACACTAAAGGGATAATCTAATAAATTAATTGAAAGTCATAATATTTGTCATTGACAGCAAAAAAATCAAAGTTACATTTTTGGAGGGTTTTTTAGGGTTAATCAAGAATTCAAAAATAGTGGTTTGAGTCTAGATACTTATATAAATCTTGTGAAAGAATTAATCTGCTCCTGCAGTAACAACAGCTGCCCTGTTACCAAACTAATCCAGTTGAAAAACCTTTTCTAATAAAGTCTGTATAATTTAAAGTTATTTATGTAGTCATTTATCTATGAGCTACAGTATTTGCTGGTTTATTTAAAATTTATTTCTAGAATAGAAAAGAGAAAATGCATTTTACAATGGCAGAATCTCAAATTCTCATATTTCATTTACAGAAATAGATTTCTATCAGTGCTCAGAAAGTGCCTGTTTATTTCTCCCACGTTGCTCCATGATATAGCCCAAAATTCAGAAAAAGCAGAAAAGTTTATTCTAATAAAGCAGGAGAAGTGATGATTTTGGCCCCATGTCTGTAAAAAAGAGATCTGAATGCAGGAAATGACATCCAAATTAAATGCAAAAAAAGAAAAAAAAGTCTATAGAGTTAAAAAAAAAGAATTAATCCAAGAAGCCATTCTAGCAAATCACCATCACCAAAAATGCATCATTTGCAAAAGGAGTCATATTATCAATAAATACAGAGCTGCCCTGTGAAGCAGAGGAAGCCACTTCATATCCAGATCGTGTCCTCATGAGGACAGGGTGGCTCCCCAGCAGCACAAGGATGACATCTAGTGACGGCCACATCCATCTGTGCCCAACTCCAGCCCTCTTAAAAACACCAGCCCAGGCTGCCATCCTCACCTGGAGTGAGAGAGGTTAGGGTTGTACCTGTGTTTAAATGTCTGTATTAAAAAGATGAACATGTATCAGATATCTTTAAATGCTTTCCTTTCATTACCTGAATTAAAAAAAAAAAAAAAAACAAAAACAAAAAACAAACCCCAAACATGAAGAAAACATGAAAAATCTGTATTTTTATGATATATAATTTATACAAAAAACTGTTTAAACCTTCAATACCAGAGATAAAAAGATCCTCTTGCTATATTAGTGCTATGTTGTTCTAATGCAACCTCTAAAGTGCCGTGTTCTTGAGTCATTTGCTGTAACTGGGATACAATGCTTGCAAAAGCTGTTCCCAAAAGATCATCCTGCATAGCATTTACTTACACAGCTATAGTACACAGAGATTTTAAAAAGTCACACACTCAAAACAGTAGAAAATTCTCCCAATCTCTCCAAAAACGTAAAAGATGCTATAGAATTTTAACATTTTTTCACCAACAGAGAGTGCAAGCCTCACTCTGGAGCCAAGACTATCTATTCAAACTTCTCTAGTTAGTAAAGAACCTGGGATAAGACCAAAGTGGTTTATTACAAATAGAGCATGATTTTTCTCTGGCTCTATGCATTGCCTCTCTAACAATACATTACAAATAATACTAAACAGTAATTAAGAGTTTGTTGCTCTTTTCTTATACCCTTCTCATGTTTGTGTACTGGGAAAATGAGTGTTTTCTCAAAACATTCTCTTTTGTTTATTAAGGTGATCCAACCCCAATCCTTGCTCCCAGAACTGTAGGCTTCATTTTCACCTTGGACTGCAAAAATTGCACTGCTGAGAAGTGCAAGGAATCACAAACTGCATCATTTGAGAATTACAATACCTTATTTTACAACTGTAGTGTGTGCAAATCGTTATTTCAATTAAACTGAATAGTTACAAATATGCTCAAACCATGTAGTACAGTAGGTTCTACAGAAAGTAACATTGATAACCAATATTCTTGCAACTTGAAACAAAAACAATAAATAAAAGTTTGAAGTATTAAAACTAAGAAAAAGTAATCCTGTACATTGTACAGTACCTTTTGGTTAAAGCTTCTTAGCAAAAATATACTAATGTGTTCTAAGCATTCCAGTTACAGATGGTTCAATATTAAAACTTCAAGGTTTCCTCATCATGAAAAAAATATTGCATTTGTCTGTAGGTGCAGCAGAAGATGTCTCTCTCTGAACAAGGCTTCAGTCTTTAAAAATCCAGAGACAGCAAGTCTGAATTCAAGGGAACCATTACAAAACTCCAATACAGTACTGAGGATGTAGGGTTCTTGTGCATGAGGGGGTTTTGACATTCCTTACTCCCAGGAGCAGCTCTAGAGAGCCCACTGGATATCACTGAGGTCAGCTGGGTCCCCCAGGCCTCCATCAGCCTCCAGGTAATTCATCAGAGCTGTCATTGCGGTGTCATCGTTCTCACAGATGGCATCGAAGTCCAGCTGAGAATTGCCACCTGCACAGGGATTAAAACAGGGAGCTTGAAGCAGGTATGAACACTGTGAAGCATGGAGAACATGGCAGCTTGCAAAACAGAATTATCTGAAGCAGCACCTGCCTCTGAAGTCAAGGCAAATATTTCTATGTTTAAAAAAAACCCCTAACTTGACTCCCTTTTGGTTTAAAACCATTACCCCTTGTTCTGTTTAGTTTGGGTTGTTTTTAATTACTTTTTTTCCCAACTCTTATTAGAGGATTAGGTTCTTTTCCTTTGTGTTTCTTTTTCAGTGTTTTTCCTTTTTGTTGGTTGGTTTGGGGTTGTGTCAGGGTTTGGGTTTTTAATTTTTTTTTGAAAAGGCTCATAGTTCAACTCGAAGAAGGCTGTAGGTTATAAATAAATCTCTGGGAAATGAGGGAGAAAAAGGAGATAGAAAAGTTTCTAAGAGCTGAAATACAGGATCAGCATAAACATGGCTTTTACAGCATTTTGCCTTTCATGTTAAACATAATGCAGTGGCATTTCCCTCTTACAGGACCAGGGAATCCTGGATCCAGACAAACTTAACAAGGGAAAGACAAAAAAAAAAGTCTGAACCATTCTGAGCAGTCTTTTGTGTCAACTACTCCCAGCCTGCAGCTAAGAAAGAGGTAAAGTGCTAAAGGACAATAATGCACAAATTCCAAGAACTTCCCTGACATTACATTGAAATACTTTTCCCTCCTCATCTCTGTCCTGGAGAGAGAACAGTAAAATGCCTCATGAAAAGTTTAAGAAGGTAATGGTAAACTTTAGCTACAGATGTTGCTTTTTGTCCTGAGATTGCCTCACTGATCAAATTTTATTGTTTGCCTTGCAGCATTAACACATCTGTTTTCAGAGTGCTCTCATCTTCAGCCAGCCAGCCAAATCTCTTTACAATTTATAAAGAAATTGTAATGGCAAATGATAATTAAATTATATAATATTATATACATTATAACAAATTATTATACTATAATTATAATATATATAATAAATATATATTATAATATTATAAATTATAAAATACTATAATTTTAAAATTATAATATATTATAGTTGTAAAGTGGTGCACTCAGAAATTACACCATTGATCAGAAACATCAGCCCCTGCAACTCCCAGAACATCCCCAAGAGAAATAAATCTTACTGAGGAGAGGTTCATTACTGGGAAATGGAATAGCACCCTGGCTTTGTTCTGAATTCTCTAGAGCTTCCGTTTCTGAAGGACATAACTGAATCAACTCCTTATTTGGCACCTGAAAAAGCAGAATTGGTAGAAAGGACAGAATTAGATCCTAAATTTAGTCACAAATATTACATTACAGAAACATCATAGACTGTCAAATTATTAAGAACTAAATAGAGAAAACGAAAAATATACATCATCAGGCAGATACTTTGCATTTAGAAACAAATTTTTGGAAGTTCATATGTCACTGGACCTGGCTTAAATAAAAGTTGTGACTTACAAAGCTGTCAAAGGTACTTCACAGGGATGAGTTAGACCTTCAAGCAGTGCCAGTGTTCACTAAATAAATCCAGCACCAAATGGACTGGACTTTCCACATCTACCATAAACCACAAATTCCCAGTGACCTCATTTTTGTCACTGTCAAAACATTCCAGTTTAGAGATTAAAAAAGCCCTCACACCTCCTTGGTTCTATATGCATTAAACTATATTGACCATAGCAACAGAGATGGAAGTCATCCTAACCCCCCAAAAAAGGTAATTATTTCCCTGATACTTGTTTTATTTAACACATGCAGGTAATTTAGCAAGAGAGATTCCTAGGATTGCCTGACTTGTGTATATTCTACCAGGAAATTAATAAAGGTGAAATGCTTTCCCAAAGTATTTTAGGAATGAATGAGATACCAAAGCCCAGAATCAAGAAATATCTTCAATGAATATGATGAAATTATCCTTATGATGAGACATTACATGATTTAGAGAGTCCAGCATACATAAGTCAAACAACTTCTAAGGAGAAAAGATCTGTGGTAACACAAGGGAGAACAGATCATAAAAAAGGGGGGAAACCAAAGCAGTTCCTAGACCAGAATAGTGGTTTTTTTCATAGGAAATGAAAATCGCAGTCAAAAGGTAAACTGTTTTTAACAGGAAAGAAATTTGCATTCAAAGAAGAGCTGCTGGAGAAGTTTGTTCATGCAGTGCCCAACACAAAACATACAATAGTTAAGAAGATCTGTTAATTATTCCATAGCTATGAGCAATAACTATGTTAGTTATAGGTTGTGGTGTTACAAGCACTAGTAGATTCACAAGCACTACTAGATTACCATAACTATCCATTTTTAGAAGAGTAATGAAATACCTTCAAAGTCACAATTTTGAACATTTCGAAACAGCACAGATTTTTTAAAAAGTCTCTCCAAAAACATTAAAAGTACACATTCTTGCACAAAACCAAATCAGGGCAATCTGGCTCAAACACAGCTGTTGAGCTGACATTAACCTTTTCATTTTGGATTTTTAGGCAGGGGTGTACTCACATCACTGCAGTTTATAGTTAAAGCTGGAGAAGGTGACTTTCTAAGGAGATGTGATGGACTTAACTCTCCAGAGGGTGAAGAATGCAACCTAAAATTGCACATGATTAGTTGATTTACCACGTCACATTAATCAAACACTGAAAAACAGACTGTGTGTTGCAGAACCCACCAGACCCCCCCAGTGACAAAGCAGGAGTCTGATTATTTGAAACAATAATGTCTTAAATTCTCCTGAAGATTCTAAATTATCCTGCTCCAAGTTTTGGTAGCAGAAAACAGAGAAGAGATCAGAAAAGGCCATGGGTCACAGTTACTTGAGCACATTTTTCTCTTTCTGTTGCATTATCAGTACAGTGATGGGCTCTGCCAGGCATGAGACTGACATTAATTATAATGGTATCTCATAATGCTATTGCTCAGCCTAAAAATGTTATACATATATAAAATGATAGAAGTGAAACTGGAGCAACCTTCATCATCCCATATCCCTCATCCCCATCTTCACTTAAAAGCCTAATGATGATGTTATGCATTTATTACCTTTGTAATTCTAGTATTTCATTTGCAATTTCGGTTCCTATACTTCCAGCACCAAGAACTGTTCCAGAGGACATTCCAGGTACACTTACTAAAGACTGTTTTACAGCATCTGGAGATAAAAAAACAAAGCCCAAACAAAACCTTAAACAGAGCAGTTTCAGTGCAGAGCAAGGATTTATTTTAAAGCAGCTTTTGTTCTAGATATACTTATATGCACTATGTAAGTATATATTTTCATGCATATATTCAGAAATTATATTCCTTTAAATACTGATTCATGGCAGAGGGTGTTGCAATATAAAGTGAATAATCTGTTTGTGAACATTGTTGTTCTCCAGTAGTGAAATATATTTAATCATTGCCACCTCCAGTGTCTGTCACAGACATTGCAAAGAACATGGGTTTAAAAAACCCCTTGGATTTCTCACCAACTAAAATGAGTTATTGAAAGAGCATTTTGAAAATATAAAGCCTTGACAGCAAGATGATAACATTCAGAAAGCAGAATCTATGCATAGCAGAAAAACAGTAACAAAATGTGTTCTGTATCAGTATTGCCCTGTATATTACAGATAAACTCAGCACAATCTGTTCAGAAAACTGGGCAAAGGTCTGTGACAGAAGCCCAATATCCTACCAACCAAATCCTCAGCTCTAACAGAAGCTGCTGGAAATTAAAAGTAGGTTATATACACTTCTTTTTAGAAGTGAATGCTATTAATGACGACTCTGTAAGTTACTAGACACTGAAAAAGAAGTAACTTGAAAAAAATAATTAATCCTTCCTTGCACACAACCTAGAATAAAAACATCCCTGGACTGGATAAATCTAAACTGACTGATCAGGAGATGCAGCTGTGATAACTGTAAAAGGTGATACTTGCCTTCTGTAGATTGGGAACTGTAGAGGACCTCTTCTTCAGCTGATTCCTTATGACCTCTGAGATTTAAAGACATTTAAAAAATCCAAAACAAACCACAAAAAGTCAGCAGGTTTTTTCTGTTTTTTTTTTTGTTTGTTTGTTTGTTTTTTCCAAGAGCAAAATCCAGCATATATTTATGTTTAATTTCAGTAATACTTTACACAGAACCAAAGCTAACAACCTCAAACAAGGGAAATATAAGATATTCCTCACATATTTCCATGTTCAGCTCTTTGTGATGTTTCTGAGCAGTGGGTGAAATACTAATTTCCACTTATTCTCCAAGTGAAAAAGAAAGCCAGTAGGATTGTCTGTGTTCCATGACAAGGGAACAGGGCTGTCATTTTTAGTGTTAGGAGGGAAATCAGGAAACCAGGAACAAGGACAAGTCAGTGGCTGCCTCATGTCAGCAGCTGTTGCCCTCCTTCACTCCTGCAGACAGCTGCAAATGCCCTCATCTCCAGGGCAGGCAAAAAGTGTCCTTGGGCTACTGGCCAGCACAGATGGTCTGAACTGCTCTTCTCTGTCTTTTTGGGGGAAAAGGACAGGGGCAAAAGAGGTGGGTGATGTTGACTTAAGGCATGAACCAGATACCGAATGGGAAAAGGCCCCCTTGACAGCTTTGTTTAATGGAAATAAAATCCCCTCTGTCCCTGCTCCAAACTCCAATCATTGACAAAGATCCTCAGTAGCACTGGAACAATCCCAATTACAGCTCCATTGCAAAGTGCAGAGAATGAAAAAGAACTACAAATAAAAAGAAGAATTAAACACATGCATTTACTGTCCCCCAGGCTCCACCCTTGCAATCAATTTGGAGAGGATCTTTCTGTCCTGCCTTGCATTTCCACCATCTATCCATTGTGCTTCTCCACCTTCTGACACCTGGGGGTGGGGCAGCACTTGGAATTGGGTCAACTGACACACAGAGGGTTGTAAAGACCAGAAGGAAAAGCAGAATTAACTTGACGGTTCCATTTATTCAAATCTACTTTTCTTAAAGATCCTTCCCTTCTTCCTTTAACAAGAAACCCTTTCACCTCATTTTTTCCTAATGGGAAACAACACAGTTTCCAGAGTCAAATCCACAACTTAGGCCTGAAACAAAAATAGCTGGTAAATGCCAAGAAGATGTTTGTCCAGGTTGTTCAGCCCCTTTTTGTGCAGGGTTGATGTTTTCTAGCCTTGTTCTGCTTTCTAAGCAGGTTATTTTCTGTTAGTGCTAACTCTAATTATGACAAAAAATAGATGGAGAGTAATATAAATTACTTACAATACCACAGTGTTGTTTGATACAATGTACTCCAGCTCTTTGGTCCAAGGATTCATGAAACTAAACCACTGACTCTTCAAAGTAACAAAAGTCCCATCTTTTGCTCTAAATTTGTAGGAATTTGTAAATACTTTTTCTTTATTCTGCAACACTAGATAAGAAAAGTAAAGTTATTATCACCATATTTAAGCTTAGGAAGGTAAAGTTAGAAATAATAAATCTGCTTTATGGCATCATAAAATCAAACTGTTTCTGTTGGCCAAACATAGAACAACATGCCAGAACAAACTGAGATCTGTTCTAAAATCAAATTATATAGTTTCAGCAGGGTCATAAATCTTACATTAGAAAGCAAATACTAAGTTTCTGCAAACTACCAGGAGACTCACGACTTGGTGAGCTTTAACTGGTGTTTTTAATTATGTCATCAGACACATCTGCTCTTTCTTACAAAGAATGGAAGCAGAGGGTTTGAAAGATGCACTGACATTATTTCCCCCACAATTAAGGCCCTGCATCAGGAGCCAAGACAACACAAGTTTCTCCCTGATTTTACTACAAGCCTTACACAGGCTTGTCTTAACACAGACACCACAAAGGTCAATGCCGAGGTTGGGTACTTTGGGTTTGCAGTGTTTTCACGTGCAATTACACGTAGCTGTAAATAGTCTGGAAGGACCAACTATTTTGTACCTTCTTTGTGTTTTTCAGCTAGGTGATTGTGATCATCTTGATGGCAGTACTCATAACAAGAAGTTCCTAGAAGCTCTTGTGGCAGATACCCTAAAATTGCTGTTGCGCTGTTAGAAATAAAAATGTGAACTACAGCGGATTCAAAGCTGTTTTCTTCAGTATCAGATAAAGCAGAACATTAATATTTAAACAAACAGATGCCTGTGTTTGCGTTTGGGGAAAAAATACAGCATTAGTACAGCTCTAAAACAACAGGGAATATTTTTCACAGCAAATTATCCCTTTGCAATGAATGACAATTCAAAGGTAAAGTAAATGTTTAAACATGCAAACCACATGTACACACAAAATAATTCCGTTTAGTGGCTTCCCCTTAGCCAGCCTTACACGTGACAGTACTGGTCACATGTAAGAGTCAATAAAAAGCTCAGCAGTTGAATTTTGCTCTTCCACTAAAAGGAATTAGTTTTAAACTGACAATTTTAGTTGAAAGAAAAGACGACTGAAAAGAGTAACATTTCAAGTGACAATGAAATTGAAAATGCAAAGTGGTAACTAGGTCTCTACAACAAATAGAAGTCTGGTTCAGAAAGTACAGAAAATGGGAACTTAGTTCTCACTTCTAAGGAAATAATTTGGTACTTCATTTAGATAGAATGTATTTGTTACAAATGGTAAGACTCTCAGAAGTAATAACCTTTGGTTAAATGTTTATTACTTCAGTCATGTGCAGAGCTATGAAGCTCTAACTTGAGATTTTTCTTTATGAATGAGTCCATTTTCTATAGGAAAATACACTTCTATACATTATGTATTATTTGACAAAAAACAAAGCCCAAGTACACATAGTTTAAGAATTAACTGCTTCTTGTGCAGAGCAGAAAAATATTCTAAAAATGAGAATTTTCGAGAATTTTCAAAAAATTCTCAAAAATTGAGAATTTAAATTAGAACTTCTACCCTGCTGGAGAAATTACAGTTTTGACAGAGTATCAGAAAATGGAAGCAGTTGTGTCATTTCTCTTCATTAAAGAATAAAACGCTTACCGCTGATCTACATAAACAAATTTTCCATCCATGGCAAATCGTGTAACAAATTCTGTTGCTTTGACTTTTATCTCTCCACTCTTTTGTGGAACAATATAAGGGTGTAACCTCCCAATTGCAACAAGACAGTTAAAGTTACTACTGTCTTTTTCTACATCATTTTCCTCTTCTACTCCCACCTCATTAGGAGGCCAGTTCTTCAAATACCCAGTACAGTGAATGGTGCAGTATTTTCTGTGATCTAATAGAAAGAAATTAAATAAGAAGCAGTTATTGTTCAAAGAGTAAACCAAACTATTTATTTTATTCTGTTGGCCGTGAGACCAGCAACTATATTTCATGCTTACCTACACCAACTGTACAAAGCCAGATTATTTTAGAGAGTATTTTTCAATTAATTTTGTTCTATTCAATTTGGGCTTACCTGCAGGGAGAGCTTCTAACCCTATGTAAGATTTAGGAAGATGCATTATTGGATGTTGGCAGTTCAAACACAAGTTAGACAGAAAAGAAAGCAATAATCCACAGATCACTTTGGTTTTATATGGATTGTGAATTACAATTAACCTGAGGCCCTCTGTAGCTTCCAAATCAATTCACCTTTAGTGAGCACAATGATCTGAACATATATGCTCACTGCAGTTGTTGAAAGAAATCAGTCAAGAACAACCCAAAGCAATCCAGCTTATTTTCTATTTCTCTCAAGTTTCTTAAGTTTTATGGGAATACAAATATTTTAAATATCTTAAATTCCACCATTCATTGTCATTCATCCCTTTTTGCTCTCTAAATAACATGCAAACACCCTCATAAGCATCAAGGTTTGACGTTATGTGTCTTACAGTAGCTGTCTTTCCAAAAAAATGCCAAAGAATTCTTGGCATCTCTATGCTGAACAGGATGCTTTCCAAAGCCTTGATTTTCCTCTCTGTCACAAAAAACAGATATCAACTCTGCAAATGAGAAGCTGAGTTATCCCACTATGATTCTGTCACAGTTGCTCAGGAGCCTTCCCTCAAAACTGCTTTCCCAAGAAACATTTACAGAAGGTAAATTCCTGTCTCACTGAGTTATCTGACACATCAAGGGATACCAAATTCTATTTACTTACAATCATGGGCCTGTTAAAATTTGGGGTGTATCTCAACAGTAACAAGTTACAGTGAAAAACAGAACTTGGAGGATCTTTTCAGGATCAAACAATTTCAGCATACCTTTGCAAAAATCAGTACTAAGATATTAAAACAAAAGCTGGAAATTGCATTTTAAAATTGTAATCTAAATTTTCACTGGAAACTTGACAAGACTATTCTGCTCTACGGGCATACCAAAAAATGAACTAAAGTAAAATTACTCAGAAAATGAATGGAATTACACCGATTAATTAACTTTACTATGAAAAGGGGGAAAAAAGGAAAATTCATACTTTTAAATACACACAACACAAAAAGTAAATCAGAAAATAAAATTGGTTTACTTGCTTTTTTCCCTTCAAAATAGTAGAGTTTGCAGTCTTTAGTCACTCAGTTATCTTCAAGACATAAGTTATTTAGTTTCATTCTTCTGATCTGCTCCAGTTCTTTCAAATATTTCCCTGAGACGTCTCAAATTTGACCACAATAGAGCACACAAGTGGCTATAGAGCCATTGTACCTCAGGTTCCTCCCTCCCTCCTTCCAGGAGGGCACCGGGAGGAGAAAGAATACAATTAGACTGTTTTTCAAAAGGTGTCCCTGGTTCATATTTACACTGCTCTACAGCTACGTGGTGAGATCAGTAGGAAATAGAAAGTCATTAGTGACTCAGAATTTAAACAAGTTTCAAGAGAGAAAGCCCCCACTCCATCTCCACTCTTTGAATACCTTTCTTCTTTGTGTTGGGCAAACACTCCTTCTCCTCTTTGACTGTGGTCCTGCTACACTTTATCCGACAGAAGAACGAACGCCGAGCACCAGAGTTCAGCCGAGCTGGTCCAGCTTGGAAATCTGTGTGTACTTGCAAGCCAGCTTACAAAGATTTAGTAAAGTAGTTTAAAAAACCAAAACCAAGCAAGAGAACTTCAGAAAACAAGATGTTTTCTGCATTTACCTCCCAGTACTTTGTCCTTACTGTTTAGCTGCCTAAATTTTGTCCTTACAATTAAAAAAGTCTAATAGTTTAAATAGGGCAAAGAAAACATGATTGACACAGATTCCAAAATTAGAAAGAACTACTCAACTATTTTAAACCCTTCTTGATATTCTTAATAGAATTTTACCACTGATGCTTTACAAACCTTCATCTTATATTTGGTACAAGGAAGAATTGCAAAGATGCTTGTAAAAGCCAGCTATAAAATAAGCATTAGTTGCACAGTACACAATGCTTTCCTTATTAGAAACAACTGCAAACTAAAGGAGGTTTGGTTACATTGGGATTGACACTTAGCATTTTCAGAGGAGACAGTGATTCTTGATATTGAAGTATTTTATCCCATGTTCGACTACATCAGGTCTTTTGTATTGACAAGATCTAGCAAATACAAGAAAAAAAAGCAGCATGCTGGTAGGAAGAATGTCAGACTACATCTTGGTAAATGCTTAACAGTGATTTCATTAATTTAACAGAATTTCAGTCATTCTTATGATCTAAAATCAAGCCTTTCTGGGCTAGCTTGTCAACTCTAAAATGCATTTTAAGCAGCAGATATGCATTCAAATGTTTGTTTCATAGAAATACCTCAGGTTTGTTCACCCATATATCCATACAAATACCTGAATACATCCTGACTAATAATCAGATTTATTAACATCTCTTCAAAAAATCTGAGCACATCCAGCTCTGACTTACTTTTGCCATCTACGAGCTTCTCCCTAGGCGAGATGTCTGATGAAGAAAGTTGCTCCTTAACTTTTGCAACATCTTTTGGATGTAAGTAATCAAATAAACTTTGTCCAATTAAACTGGCCTATTAAAAAAAAAAAACCACAACAAAACAACAAAACCCAAAAGAGATGAGAACCACATCATTTTGGAACAGAACCCCACACTTAACTTATCTCAAGAAAACAACTGTCTACAGCCCTAAAAAAGTCAATACCACAGTTACTCCAAACATCAATATTTTGTTTTACATTTTGTTTGTCATTTTTAAATATAGTTTTTATTTAAGAGTAGTAAAAACATAGTTTGTTACTTCCCTTTGAAAAACAGCAGATTTAGTTGGAGATTAAATGAGTTCTGTACAACTAAATGCTTTATTTATGTAAATAATGCAATTCCTGGTCCTAGCCAAAGCAAGTTATGCACAAAGTAACTCCAGTCTCAGATTCTTGGGGAAGGAGGGAAGAAATAGGAAGGAGGATGAAATATTCAACTACCTAATGACTCTGAGCTCTAATTTGGTTGGACAAACTGGCACCACTGAGCCAGCAGCAGGCTGGAAGCAGGGCTCAGCTCACTACTTAGCAGAAGATGTTTACAGGGATGTCTCCAGTTGGGATGCTTTCCACCTGCTCACTCTGTTCCTCCCAAATAACTGACCTGCTGCACCACTTTCTTTTGGAACAGGAAGGAATTCTCACAGAAGTGAGCTGGTTTGGGTTTTCCACTGCTTACCTTCAGCATAGCAGCCAAATCAAGGGTTAGAAAGGAGCTGTGTTGATAAGCTCTACTCTAGACTCAAACTCCGGATAAACACCCAGTCTCCATTTAATCCTAATGCAATGGGAAAATGCTGAGTGCTCCTGAGACAGCCTAACAGCAGCCTTGGCAAAATATACAGGTGTAACAAACCAGACTAAGCTGCAGCATGGGATTCAGAACCTAGAACAACTCTCAAATAAAGCTAATAAATCCATGGGTTTTATTAAAGTCAGTCATGTCCTCTGAATCTCCTTGTCTGGAATAGAGGACATCTTAAGGGTCTAGAAGAAGGCATGTCTAACATGAGTGGCTCTAGAAAGGCACTTTTAGTTCTTGAACAAAATCAGTGTAGAAGTTAAAAAAAACAAAAACAAACTCTGCTTTATGCTTATTCCCCTAGGATGATTCATTTCACTTTAATTAAAAAAGATAGTTTTGTACTTAAAAAAAAAAAAGATAAAAATAAAACTATGAGAGTCCAGATTGGTTATCTGTATATTTATAAAGAAAATGAAGATAGCACAAATGGTTTCAAAGTTACAAAAGTAGACAGATGGCAGCACTAACTGTTTTAGCCTCTGTTTGTGAAACAGAAGTCATTGACACAAGAACAAATTATCATCCCTGGATTATTTGTGGTAATTGCCCATCATGTTAAACACCAGCTACTGGAAGGTGCTGCTATTTTTCCAATTTCCCTTATCCTACAGACTAAGCTGGCTCCCATTCAGTGTCTTTCAGGTTAAGGGTACACTCGGATAGTTATTGTGGATGATGTGTTACGTGGTGCATCCGAGCATAAAGGCACCACCAAGGAAAGCTTTAATTCACTCCCACTGCTGAACTACCCATTTTCCTTGGCCTAAAAAACCTGCCCCAAATCACTTCACTATGTGAAAGGAAATCTCTCGCACACAGAAATTAGGACATCTTCAAATTATCCCTTCCTCTCAGGCAGTTTTCTTAAGGATGATCAGCTGAAATTTGGTGCTGTTCCTCAGGCTGGGAACACTGATGTACTTTAACATTTTTTCTTACAGGATATTCAGCTTTAGTCTGAATAAGATTAAATCAAAGAAATTCAGAGAAATTACATGCAAGGGCTGATATAATATAGAATAAAAGTGTTAAAATTCAGAAGAAAATGCAAGGTAAAAGCAAACAAGAAACAACAATAATCACCTGATCATAATTAAGTATTTTGCAAACTGATTCAGAGACAAACAGAATTTTTCCTCTGTTGCATCCAACCACAAAAAGGAATCCATCTGCAGCCTGAAAATATAAAGATACTGTCTTTAAAAACACACAATTAAAATAAACAATTAATATTAATGACTACAAGGAAGCACACTTTTAAACCTGATTTTTAAAATTAAATACAAGAAAGCTAGAGAAGAACAAGAGGAAATGGCTTCACACTGATAGAGAGGAGGCTTAGATTGGATATTGGGAAGAAATTCTTCCCTGTGAGGGTGCTGAGGCCCTGGCACAGGTTGCCCAGAGCAGCTGTGACTGCCCTGTCCTTGAAAGTGTCCAAGGCCAGGCTGGATGGGGCTCTGAGCAACCTGGGATAGTTGGAGGTGTCTCTGCCCATGGCAGGGGATGGAATGAGATGAACTTTAAGGTCCCTTCCAACTCAGGCCATTCTATGATTCTATGAAAAAAGGAACTAAGATTGCAAGGACCAAATGATGCCTTCAACCACACACAGCTAAAGTTTCTTAAACAGAGCTTTGGCAAAAGTCCAGCTACAAAACAGCTTCTTTTGGGAGCCATTTACAGATCTTGGCAAAGCATTATTGCAGCAAAGGAAAAACCCACAAACCTAGCTGTAAATGAGAGGTGTGGGTTTGTGATGAAGTATGCAAACAAGAGGGAAGATTTTATTCCAGGTATTTTCTGCACCTTTTTCGAAGTACATCTTTAAAAATGTACATGAAGGAGAGCCAACAACTGTGAGGATGTTCCTGCATAATTGGCAGCATTCTCTGCAGTGGCATGAAGATTTTAAGAATGGATGTATTAAACAGTCAGACTGTTCACAGATTATTGTCCCTTCCAGGGCTGCTGCCAGCCACGCTCCCAAACCATCTCTGCACACCTTCATGAAATTCTGGGTAATGCACAGAGTTTAGAAATGAGTACAACAAAACACTTGCCTGAAGGAAAAGATGGGAGAAAAAGCACTGTCCCACTAAATACTCAAGCTTTGACAAGGACATGATTTATCTGAGAGTTTCCTTCCACCTACCCTAAGGATTAACTGTCGCAGTTCATCATCCTTCAAAAATGAAGGTTTATACCGGACTTCTGAGTAGGAGCTACTGGAACCTGGAAAATGGATGGTTCACAGAGATCATGTCAAAAGTTACATTTTAAATTCACTTTTAGCCAAGTTATACTTGTTATGTCTTTCAGAATTTTTCTCTATGACCCCAACAGCTGAATTAAAAATGTAATTCAAGGTTCTAGAAATTCTAAAAATAAAATTAAAACAAATCTCAAACATATACTGATAATGAAAACAGACACATAACTGGGTTTTTTCTTGCCCTATTTTAACACAAATCAAGGAAACTTCTGTTCAAATATCATTAATGTACTGCTAGAGAAACGGTATTATGAAAACTGAATTTTCTAGAAATATTTCATAGGTATATTTCAGACCTCTTAACTAAATTCTCTGCTGAAACAGAATAATTCCAATATTATCAATTATCTTTTGCATTAATAATGCTTCATTAATACTATAAAGCCAACAATCAAAAAACCAGACTACTGTAGTTAAATCAAATGTCTCACTAAATATAGTGAGACTGACTCACTGCATGTACTGTTCTAGCACCCATGGCAAGTATTCTATAAAATAATTTTTGTCCATTACACTTTTATCCATTACATTTTTATATTTTTTTCTTGTTACATTTTTTGTAACAGTTGAACATTTCAGCCAATTTCATCATTCACTATAACTCCACATAACACCTTGTCTTCTTCTCTTTAACTATTTGTTTTGAGGTAAATATAACTGTGCTGAGTGAAGTCCAGTTTTCACATCCTGTTGTTAAAATACAAATGCTTGAGTGGAAGATTTCTTGTTTAAACTGCAAGTGCAGTTACTGCCCTGCTGCTCGTCACATTATTTCTTCATGCAAAACTCTCAGTCTGCTTGGGCCTTTAGAAAACCCTCAAAACTCTTTACAGCTGAGCCATTCTATGATTCTATTACTGTCAAGGTAGCAACATAGCTGATTTTCTACACTTCTTTGATCCAAAAGTAACTGGGTTCCTCATTAGACCTGTTTATTCATAACCAGGAGGTTTTGCAATGCAGAGGGTCTTTGATCTTTGCTTAGAGTTGACCAAATTATTATTCTCAAACAGTGGTGCCAAAACCCTCAAATATTGTGTGCAGCTGATAGACTCTGCAATATGCAACTTGTATTTGGATATATTTTTGAGGGGGGGAGGAAAGAAAAAACTCCCAAAACCTAGCAACAGCAAAAGGAGAGCAAAGAATATTTCCTGTGTTGGTCCCCACACTACACCATTCCCTAAAATCCATGATTAACTTTGCTCGCTGACTGAGGCTTGCTGAGGCTTCTGTTTCTTGCTACTTTCTAACATATGAGGGGTTTTAAGACTTTAATGTAATCAAATTCCTTGACCATTTTGTTAAAGTATGTTCTGTCTTGCAACTTTCCTTTTGACTCCTGTACTTTCTAAGAAGAATCAAGGAGTGACCAAAGAGCAAGGCATGCCCTGAGCAGACAGAAAATATTGGACACTGAAGGGTGGGTTTTTTATTGCTATACTAAGCAAAAATTTAAAATTAAGTTCTGACAGCTACAGACATGTACATTTAAATGAGGAGCAGACTTGGAACTAAACACAGTAAGGAAATGTAAAATAAAATACTCTTCATTTACTTAAAATCCAGGAAGACACACACTGTAACTCCTACTAGAAAAAGGATTTACAGGATGACATTCCCTAAACTCACCTTTTAAAGACTTCAAGTGCTGCACAGCCATCCGTAGCACTGTGAGTTTGTCCAGCTTTCGGGCCATGGGATTGCACTGTGGTATCATGGCAGATAACTCCTCTATCAAATTATTCATTTTATCTCTTCTTCTTTTCTCTGTTTGACTGTGAGCCTCTCTAAGAAGAAAAATTATTTTTAAAGAGTGATGTGGAACACATGATTTTCCCCATAATATTCAATTCCATTTTGGGAATGGAATTATCACCTGTACTACTGCACTGAAACAGTTTTTCATATGCTATTTGTATTGGAAAATTGATTTGAATTCACTTCAACAAAGATTAAATGGTCCCAATAATGATGTGAAATACTGAGGAGAAGAGATATCTCAAGCAACAATTTGATTACGTTTGATAGGAACAAGAGGTTATAAAGACTTATAAAAGTTAAACCCTTCTGGTGACCCTTGCCATGCAAGTGATGGCTCGGACACCTCAGTGTATCCCAGAGAACTCCGGATGTCATTAGGAATCAGTGAAAGACATTCCTGCTCCCACATCTGCCTGGCCCGTGTAACTAAGACAGGGTGTTCATTCTGCTGCCTTTTAAAAAAAACCCACAGCAATAAACATTACTTTTCCACATGCTTCTAAGAGATGGAGTGGAAATGGAAAGAAAAAGCTGTAATTTACCAGAAGTAACACAGAAAGCTTTCCCTTTCCTAATAAGGTGGTATAAAGGCTGTCTCAGGTTTCATCTCTTGGTAAGCCTGTCAAGAACTCAGCCACAGAAAGAGCTTCTCTTCTTGGCAGTTTTCATCAGAAAACTGCTTCCAGGGCACATGACTGCACATCACAAGTGCATTTATAGCTCAGATCACCCTTCTTTACTTCTTTCTGGTGCACTTTGTCAGCTTTTCAGCCCATCTCCTCCCTTCCAACATCCTCCAGCAGATCAAGGAAAGTTTCATTCACTCTTGTCCTCCTTACCCAGAAGACAAGCCAGCCACTCAATTAAAACCTAGATGATTTTTCTTTCTGATTGAGGCCAGGTGCAGTAGTATAGTTATGCAAAATGAGGAATAAGTTTTGGTTAATTGATCTCCAAGACTTTTCCTCATAGGCATACTGCAACAGAAGCTATTAAAGGTAATAAAGTTAACTACACCTGGCCTGCTGAGAAAGAACAAAGTACAGTTTTAAAGATCTACCTGACTACTATTTTAATTTTTTTTCAAAAAAAAAAAAAAAAGAATGCATTCACCACACAACTAATTCTGGGTCATTCTGCCAAGCATTCAGTTTTTCTCTCTCAAAAGCCTTTTTTTAAATTTAATTTTTTGAGTTCTGCTCAGATCTGTGGGCTCACCCAACTTTTCCTTTATGTCAGGTAGGAACAATCAAGCAATATCCTGTGTATGTTCCTTGAACTGTGAACCTCAGGACGACAGATACAAGCATTCCAGGAGAGGGAACAACCTTCCACATCTCCAAGAGTCAATGACGAGTTACAACAAACTGAACAGGTGGGTGCAGAAATTCAGGGGATGACTGGATGATTGAAAAAGCCTTCTGTTGCTTGCCCCAGCCACAAAGGCAAAGGGAGAAAAGCAGGTTCCACAATAAGCTTGAGACAAGAAATACTGGAAGGAGATGACTGATAAGCAAACCCCCGGAGACCTTTGTACTGATTCTTTTTCCCTCCAACTAATGCACCAAGAAGTAAGGGAAAAAAGTTACCAGTACCACATAAGAGCCATTAAAGCAATGTACAACGATCTTACAGAGCAATCTGGGATACTCTGTGAAGAAAAAATAATTCTGAAGTGAAACTGTAAATATATCTTGGAACATTTTAGTTTCTTTAATTTTGTTTCAATTACAGGAACACTTCATAATTACTAGCTAGCATACTATATAAATAATACTCCTGCCAGCATGCTGAGTGGATTATGTATTTCTGGTTTGACATCTCTGCTCACAGGAAAAATTGAAGACTTATTTTTAAATTGACTTTACAGCACTGCTCTGGTTTTACTACATGGTTTGTCTGTAGTTTAAATATTTGTTTGGCTGAACTGTGGTCACACAAAATTTCAAATCTTGTAAGTGCTCTATGTGAATTTCAGTTTATGTGAATTCAAAGTTCAATGGCAAAACTTGAATAATTCTCTAAACAAAAGCTCATTCTAGAACAAGAAAACTTTGTCATGCTTTAGCCAAATCTATTTCCATGTGGAATAAATTCTAAATATCTCCAGAAGCAGACAAATCTAGAAAAAACAATTCTCAAATTCATACAGATGAAGGATCAGCTCCTTATATATGACTTGGGTGTACTGCATTTAATTCTCACCTTAAAAACTTCAACCTCATGTTTTTGCTAAACCATCTGAGATATCCTGCAGAAACTTTTATCAAAATTATTAACAAATAAAATCCTCAAGGAGGCTTTAAAAATTACTATAAATTTAGCAAGGAAAAGGAAAAGCTTACTTTAAATATTTGATAGTTTTAATGAATGTTACCCACAAACTCATATTTTACTACTGTGAATCTCAGTATTCACTAGCAAAACATCTTTCTGTTGAAAATTAGTACCTGAAATCTTTTACTTTAACATGTTCTTCATCTTCACTCCTACAAAAAACAAAATACAGTTTTACATTACATATTTAATACTAGGCACTTCTTTCTTCCCACAAATTCCAGAAGATAGAAAATGCTAGAAATTTACTGTGGCTCCAGCAAAAGCAAACCCACAAAATCTCTAAACCATAGCTGACCTAGCAAGTGAAGCGTAACAGAAAGAGACCAGAGCACAACTGGCAATATTCACAGTTGTGTGAACATATTAAAGGGATAGCTCATAATTATGGGGCTTTTTTTTAAATTCTGGAGACAACAACATTATTGGAACATTCAAATTACTTAAGACTAGACTTGATTTTATTTTTTTGTTTAAAATTTTATAAAAGAGATTATCTATTTATGTTTTTATTTCTAATATCTTATTGTCAAATTAGAAAATAAGCAATCCTAAATTATATTTAGAAAAAAAAAAAGGCAACAAAAAACCCAAGCTGTTTCCCATACCCTACAGCAATGACTGGGAAGTCATAAAGTAATAAAATTGTACGTGAAACACAGTCACAAGTGTCTGCAGCACAATAAACACTCTGCAACAGGAAACTATAAAGGATAATTCAAACAAGGGCAATGAGCTTTTCTTCCCCTATGACCACTGCTCTGTTCACCACTCTGTGAAGGATGAGGATCAAGAGGAGAGGCCAAGCACACAGCAGCTGTCTCCCATGAGGAAAGCGAAGCAGGAGGATCCTTGGAGATTACAGCTTGAGGAAAGGTGCCAAAAGCTGCTGCCACCTGTAACTGAGCACTGACCCCAGTGAGGATCCAGAAGCCCAATTAACAATGCAGAATCTGGGATCTCCCTGAAACCCAGCAATCTTCTAGACAGTCTGATAAACCCAAACACAGGAGGAGGTTTGGCTCACAACACTCCAAGACTTCCATTCATCGTTTTACATTTAGACAAGTTAGCAATAACTAATATTTTCCTTCAGTTAAAAAAAAAAACTTACCAGAAATATCCATACACTGTGAATTCTAACTGCATTTACATTCTCTAACCATAGGAGAAGAGGTAAGGAGGAGCAGACCAGCTGCAATGCAGCATGTGCCCTATTAATTAACTTTCTTTCTCCCTCAGGAGCTCCACTTGGGGAAACAAATCTAGCACAAATTTGCTGCTCAAGCAATCAGTCCCAGCCTTCAATGGATTTTTATAGTCTCTGTCCTAACAGCTGTGGTGTTGCTGACATGAATAGCTAAATTAGAATTACCTTGACTACATGAACAGAGGGTGAAATTCCACTTTGTGGCTATCATGTGGGTATATTTAATTGGTACTAGAAAGGACAGATTGGGTATTAATTAGAAAAAAAAATAAACAATACCAGCTTTTCTCTACTTTCTCAACTGATTTATTAAATATACTTCCCCATTTCTTCTAAAGTGGAAGCAAATGTTTTAAAGGCAGAAATGGAGGAGTTTTAGTCCTGACCACCATGGAAAAAATCCACGAAGAAACAACCAATTTAACCCCAAAGAAAGATTTTTACACTACCCTTTAAGCTATGTACCAAAGAGGGACTTCCCTGCAGAAAGGGACCTGGAGGTGCTGGCTGAGAGCAGGCCCAGCCTGGGCTCATCAAACACTAGATGGGCAAAGAAGTGATTATCCTGCTGTCCTCAGTGCTGGTGTGCCTTCCCCTTGAATATGGTGTGCACTTCTGGGCCCCAAAATGTGAGAAGGGGTTTGGTGAAGATGGGAAGGTCCCTGAATGAATTCAGAGGAAGTCAACAAAGCTGATGAAAGGGATAGGAAGAATGTCCTGTGGCGAGTGGCCAAGGATTCCTCGTTTGTCTAGTTTGGAGAAAAGGAGGCTGAGGCCACCTCCTTGCTCTCTGCAGCTTCCTGAGAAGGGGAAGTGCACAGAGAGGTGCTGAGCTCTTCTCCTAGGTATCCAAGGATAAGACACAAGGGAATGGTTTAAAGCTGTGCAGGGGAGGTTTAGACTGGACATTAGGAAGTATTCTGTACCAAGAAGGTGGGAAAACACTGGAACAGGCTTCCTAGAAAGATGGTCAATGCCCCAGGCCTGTCAGTGTTTAAGAGGCATTTGGACAATGCCCTTTACAACCTGCCTTAACCTTTGGTCAGCCCTGAAGTGCTCAGGCTGTTGGACTGGATGATCATGGTAGGTCCCTTCCAAGTGAAACAGTCTATTCTATAAAAACACTGCATTGCTACTTACAAACAAATATTACTCAAGTAAGCTATCCAGATACAGAAAAAGAAAATAAACAAAGTAATCATGTAATTAACAACACTCCTGGCACATCTATTCCACAAAGAGTTTGATTATGCTGCATAGCCATTTTGTAATAGCACTATTTTAACACAGTTAAATTTAATTTTAAAAGCACTTTAAAAGGTTAAAACAACCAAACAAAAATGTTTACATTCACCAGTCCTAGAAGAATATGAGAGCTTTCCTTCACCTCCCTATGTCTTCTTATTGTACTGGTACTTTTCACTCCTACCCATTCTAAACTTCAATACTAACAAGTCTGGTAAAGCTGGAAGCAGAGCATCATCTCAGAATGAACTATCAGGAATCCTTAACATTGGCTGGACCTGTCCATCCTGTTCCTCAGCTGGATGTTTATAACCTTGTGCTGTACACAGACCTGCCCTGGGATGAAGCATTCCTCAAGGAACCCCACAGCTCATCCAGCCAAACAGCAAAGCGTGACAAGTTCACAGAACTCAAAACAGAAATGGATTCAATCATAAAAAGTACCTTTTCTGAAGATCACCATCAACTTCAGCTGCAGAAACATCCCTGCAGAAACAGGTCATACAGAAAGCAAAATGGAGTTTGAAGCACAGTAAGATGACTTGATAGACCCAAAAAACCAAAGTCACAGAAAAATTTCAATGATAACTCCCCTCGATTGGTTATTTTCAGCAAGATCATTAGTCTTAGAACCTAATTACTACTTCTTATATGCCAGTATTTTTTCAATTAATTTTTCAACTTGGACATTAATTTTTTATCAGAGAGATCCAAACCTCAGGGAAACCTTACTGTGGAATCAACACTTTTACTGAACAGGTAAAAATCAACAAGTGCTATGGAAAAAGAATGGAGACACTTTCTTTTCCCAGAAAATAATATATTGCTGGAGTTTTTAGTTATCCACATGATACACTTAATCATGATCTCCAAGCTGGCATTTACATCAACACCCACAGTACAGCTACACTCTGTTGATCAATGGACTACATATGGAAGAAGCAGTGATTAAAAAGAATTGCTTTAACAATCACAAATACATGTAAATCTCCTATCCCCCACCTTTTTAAACATGGATTTTCCACACTAGTTTGGAGATATTTGTAGTGCCTTGTGTCCCTTATTTCTGCCTGATTTACACAGCTTTGAACAGATCACTTTTTTGGTTAAATGGCATCTGTTTGGCAGTTACAGAACAGGATAAAACAGTTGACAGTGTCACCTCAGCAGTCAAGTATGACCCACTTAAAAAGACTGAGCACTACAAGAGGACAGTCCCCATTTTTAGGTCACAGGTCTGTCTCCACATTTAAGGAAATGGCTGCTCTGGTCACTGAAGCAGCAGTTCTAGACCAAAAAACTTAATCAGTAATCTCGTTTCATGCTTGCAGGTAAAATTCTAGTATATGCCTAGGAGACTTCAAGCAACTTAAGAACTTGCCTTTACTAGCCGACAAAGAAGGAGAAAAAAAAGACCTAAAAAATTAGGGCTGAAATTTCAGCATCAGAGACACATTATCCAGATGCTTCAGGGCAGGAAATGGCATTACAGAATCCTACATATATCCCTTGGATTTAAGGATTATTTTTTCTATTTTTAATAATTGGAGACTGTCAAAGAATACATTTGGAAGACAGGGTAAATGTAATGGTAATAAACAAAGGAAAGAGGATTAGAAAGGAGGAAGGAAGAGGAAAAGCAAAGACAGTGACCACGTTGCATAAATAGCAGACAAATGTCTCGGATTTAGGTTGAGACACAGAGGTTTGATTCACTCACTGGTTATCAGAATCACTTCCCTTGCGTTTCCTTGGAATGTCAGGCACGGCAGCGTTGAAGGAAGTGCTGGTGGCAGCTTTAGTGACCGGGTTCATGAGGCTGGGCACTCCACAGGCAACGCACGGGCTCCCATCCACAGAGAACTGATCTGTCAGCGACAATGAAGGCTCAGTGGCCAGCAAGGGCTGCATCACCCTGCACCCATTCTGACCCTCACTGTAACACAAAGCTGTCTGTGTATGCCTGCTGTGTCCCTGACACAAAAACTGCACTGCTACGAGCCAAGTCCAGCAAAGAGTGCACCACCTTCCCACAGTGCTGCAAAGATCTCACCAACCCCACCAACACACACCAAAGCAATATAAAACAGCTCTCCCCTCACACAACCTCTGCACTTAAATACTGTGGCTCAAACTAAATAAAAATTAAAAATATATTGTGAACTATGTTTTTTCAATCAAGTGGGATATCCAAAAAATGGAAGTCTGCTATAATCATATTCCTGACATAAAATCCACAATGACACAGAACATCTGCCGTGGAAGTTGGAAGAGTCTCAAAAACTTGTCAAGTTCCCTTCACAGTTCTCCTCTTAAGGAAAACTGTTGTTTCTGGGAAGGACAGAAGAGAAGTCACAAGCCAAAGGAATCCTAGCAACCTACTGGGAAAGGAGAACAGTCTCAAGGAACATAAGCACTATTATTACACTGTTTTTCTGTCTCAACACAGCCATCACAAAGAATTGCACAGCTGATGTTCAGGCAAAGAGCCAGCATTAACTGTTTCAGCAAACGCAGGAACTCCTTTAGGCTTCATGTGCCACTAAGGACAGATGAGAGATTAAGAGATGTCATTTAAGGAAGTGAGCATCTCTTGCTTCTAGCAGGGAGCAAAAACCAAGAGAAGTACTTTAAAAATCCAGCAAGAAGAAAAGCTGGACACTTTCTTGTGAGCTTTCTCTCTTTTTTTTTACCATCTGTGATGTTTGCAAAAATGTAGAAATGTGCAAAAACAATTATACAAAAGATATTTTTCCCCTCTTAGATGTAAACACATCTCACACCAGAAAAATGACCTTCTAGGTTTTCATTTGATGTTAGAATACAGCTCTGGAGAGTTAAATGAAAATAGGCTAATACTCCAACAACAGCTTGCCTGGTCTTCCACTAATCCTCTATCAAATCAGACAACACAAAGTCAGCCCCCGTTTTATTTTAGAAAGCTCTTTAACTCATTAAATCACACAGGAAGTTTCAAATAAAGAGGTGGAAACAAAGAATCAACAAATACTTGACAAATAAGTGACAACCTTTGGACATCCACGACAGCAAGAAAATCTAGTTATTTCAAATACACATCACATTCAAATTAGGGATGTTAAAATATATTAAAATAAAATACATGATAAATACTGTAAGTATTTATATAGGACAGTGGTAAATGTCTGAAATATTTTTATGATGAGTCTCCTTAGAAGTCTCATTTTACATTTCTGTTATTAACACAATTCCAAAACAAACAAAAAATACTGATGGATCCAATGGAACTGTTTATTTAAAAGGAGCAGGTTTAATTTACCCAGGTCACAGCATCCTATAATTCCTGATTAAGCTATTGAAGTATAATCAGTCTTGATGAATATTCATAAAAGAGTACTTACTAAACAGCAACCTACATGGTTCCAAGACCAGAATGCCTCCAGCACAACTGATCCTTTCGCCCTGGAACAAAGCAGGACAGCACAGACCCACTGACCTAAATACTGCTCTGCACACAGATGGCCAGTCTGCTTTCCAAACACTTCCCTTTAAAGGAACAAAATCCAAGGCCTCTTTTACAGGTTTTCCAATTTATCTTCATTATTATTAAACAACTAGTTTTTTCCCCCTCACACTCAAGCAACGAATTCTGAATAATGAACTTATCTCTTCTACTTTTACTAACAACACCCATTTTCGTTATTCTTAACTGAGAAAACAAAATATGTTCAGATTACCAGTGACAGTGACCTACTAAGAACCTCTACACTACAATTATTAGGTGATAAATTGAATCCTAACACTGTTCCCGGGACAAACTAAATGCCAGTAAGATGGGTGGCTGATCTTGGACAAAAATACAAGGTTAAGAATCTGTACTCATCCCTGACATGCTCAGCATGCAGTTTATATTCTTTATATATACCCTTTAAAAACCCATGAACCAAACCCAAACCCTCATCAATAATGCAAAAGAAAACAAATAGAGAAATAAATGTAAAGCTTCAGAACAACCAAGCATAGCAGAACAGTGATTATGAGGAATTTAACAGAAGAGAGCAAATCTTTTTAATACCTATCACTCACTGAGCAAGAAGTGGGCAGAAACAGCTCCTAGAGCCAAGGCAGCTTTGAGAAATCAGGAAGGGTGATGGGAAATCATCTCTGAGGGCTCCATAACAGCCATCACTGTGATCCTGGGTGATTCCAGGGTGCTCACTCCATCCCTGGAGAGTGTCCCTACCTTATGTAGGCTGTGATGAAAGATTTCTTTCCCTCTCTGGCTACACCACCTTGAGACAGCTGGATAAAAGATTTAACAATCTTTGGCTTCACAAATAGGATGGTCTAGAATTTACACCAACACCCGGGGTGGGCTTCTGTGATAGGAAAAAGTTGGATTTTTACCTGTCATTTGAGCACCTGGCTGAATTTCTTATACTTGCATTTTCTGCGAATATTTTCATACAACTTACATCAAAACAAACACCTCTAAACACACATGAAGCAAAATGAAACGATTCCCAATTTCATAGCACACATAGCTTCATGAAAAATAATATCCAGAAAGACCAATCTTTATTACAAGTTGATGTTTCTATAAAACCAAAATCATTAGTAAATTCTAAAACTACTCAAAACAGTTTAATTTAACTAGAGATGTTTTGTTTTACCACCCTAAAGGCTGCTACTTACACTAGTCTAGTTTGCAAGCCAAATAAAATTTCAGCTGAGAAATGACATTTTTATTCTTGTTCATTCCATTACTAATGCCCTGGAATACTGAAAACCAGATTTTAATGGCAAGTGAACAGTTCCTCAAATACATGTCTATTATAATCTATGTCTGTCTCTCAGCATTAAGCTTATATGCTTATCAATATTAAAAACCAAAAATATTTTTAAAGCATATTATGCACATCAGGACAGATGAAAACAATGAGAATAACACATGAACTCCCCCACTGGAATCATCCCCTCTGTGAAAAAGCAAAGACCATCCAAACAGTACAAATACATATGGAAAATATTTCCTTCCCGCTAAGTGTATCAGAAATGAAAAAAAACCCCTCAGTTCAACACTAATTTTAGTGTAACTCATAACTGGGCAAACAAAATATTTAAGGGATGGTTATCAATATATATTTCTCATAACAAGAACATCCCCTATTCTTGTGTTTTTCCATATGGAAAAGAAATAATAATTAAGAGTCACCAAGGGATTGGCAAAGAAGGGAACAACTGGAAAGGAGCTGCATGAAACTGCTGCTTGGGGGGAGATAAAAAGACAGACAAAATCAGCCATATTCCTGTGGCAGCAGAGTTTCTGTCAGTCCCATGCAATGCATTGAGAAACAAGGCTTGGGAGACTCCACATTTTTCCAATTACTGACAATAATGTTTTCTAATCCCATGCCACGTTCCTGAGCAGTTTTCTCTACCAACAGTTTTAAGGTTTTCAATTCCTAAGCAAACACAAGCTTTTAGAAAAGGTTTATGGTCAAACTCCATAAAAAGGGAGACTCATCTGATGTCCACATCTGAAGTAGCCATTCTGGTCCCTCTTGGAGGGAGGAAGACATTTCTAGAGTGATTCATCTCTCCCCAGAATAGATTCCTACATTTGGCTAGATGAAATAAAACAGTTCTAGGGTGATTCATCTCAATCTAAAATAGATTCCTACAGTTGGTTAGATGAGATACAGCCCAAGAGTGCCTATCTCTAGTCAGTAATTACACAGGGACCAAAGGAACTGCCTCAGACTTGGACATCTAAAGATAAGTGAGATGAAACCCACCCCAAGTACAGAAATATCACACAATTCTTAAAACATAACAGCCACAGACAGCAGCTGTTTGCCTCCCATGCAACAAGTTCAAGCCCAAGACAGGCTTTCCAAATTATTGGCCTAATTATGCACTACCTCAGGACCACTCACCCCTAGCAAGGTTAGCTTTTCTGTCTAAGTTTGCAGGATACACTCCAAAAATCAGCAGGAAGATACAAGTCGTGCAGTATTAATAAATAAATGAATTAATTAAAAGAGCTGTCAGTCAGCCCTCATATAGCCAGTTTAAAAAAGAACATCCAAATTCAGCTACCAAGATATTACAGTAAAATGGGCTTGAAATAAAATACCACTGAAGAAGTACATTTATAAAGTTTATGGTGACACTTTCCATAGTCTGTGAATAAGTGAGACTTGGAGAAATGTGGCAGCTCTGCAGCTAACTAAATTAATAATGTGTTAACACTGGCATGACCTTTCCAAAAATAAGAAACTTTTAATCCAGCTTCCATTTTGAAACATTTTCAAAGGACAGGAGAAGAAAGAGGCTGCTTTGAATGCAGATTTCTAAGATCACAGATACCACAGACTACTAAAATGAGTATTTTCAAAAGGTATGTACGTGGTATGCACAAATCTGAATCTGAGAAACATAGGAATCCGAGTTTTGTCAAGTTTAAAGAACTCCAAATTCTGGTAGAAGCGAGGATGAAGTGGCACCTGAGGGTTGTGCAGCCCAGCCAGAGCAGTTCCTTTCACATTGTAAAGTTCTGTCACAATCAAGATGGTTTTTGGTTGTTTGGTTTGGTTTTGTGTGGGGTTTTTTTGTGGTTTTTTTTTTTTTTTTCTTTTTTTTTTTTTGTGGGAGTTTTTTCTGTTTGTTTGGTTGGGGTTTTTGGTTTTTTTTGTTTTTGTTTGTTTTTTTTTTTTTTGTTTTTTTTTTAAGATGAGAGATGAAGCAGCCCTGCTGTGAAGAAAGGCTGAGGGAATTAGGATTGCTCAGCCTGGAGAAGGGAAGGCTTTGGGGTGACCTCATTGTGGCCTTGCAGTGCCTAAAGGGAGCCCCCAGGAAAGATGGAGAGAGACTCTTGACAAGGGCCTGGAGTGACAGGACAAGGGGCAATGGCTTCACACTGACAGAGGCAAATCACTCCACACCATGGACATTGTTTTATTTTACTATGGAGTTACTTCTCTAAAATTTCAGTTTATTTTAATGAATTCTTGCTGCAGATATTCATTAGAGAGCATGGAAATGACACACACAGCCCATATATGCAGTAGTGCATGAGAAGGTTACAGGTGCTGTGATATCAGTTTAAGGTGCTGCACATCTGAACACCTATAAAAAAAAGAACCATATTTTCTACATACAGCTGAGAGTTGTACTAAATGTTTCTTTGAATTAATTTATTTCAGATCTTTAAAACAGGTCATGAAAAGCATCTTCAGACTACTTACAGCAAGTCTGGCATCATGATCATTGCCTACAGCACCTCTTATTGAAAGCTGGGAAAACAATCTTTGGAATGAAATTCTGAAAATAGTAGAAACGTATGGACTAAAGCAGCTTATTCTCTCCCCAAATTTTATAAGCATGTGTAATGCAGGAGCAAGACACAGAGAATTCAGTAATGAAACCATCTTATGAACAACACTATCCAGAGAATAAACTCTTCTATGTTAAGAACATTGGATTTGGTTTTAATCTCACAAAATGAAAAAAGGAAAAATTAAAACACTCTGAATTACAGACATTTAAATTAAATAACACAGGCAACTGGTTATTCTCTGCTTCTATTTTTACTTGTTTTCATCACCTGGAAGAAAAGCAGTCAAGAATCACAACTTACCAGTTAAATGACACATTTGCTTAACAGATTTCAAACACAAAATATTTGGCCAAAGCTATTAGCGTATCAAAAAGTAAAATAAGGCAGGAACCAGCTAATGAAAAGATCCTCCCCAAGGCCTGGAAGGGGTGCTCTGCTTTCCCAGGCACCTTCATGTTCTCACCAGGTAGAAAGCACTGATAGGAATTGGGAGTCTCATAGATCATAGTTTATTTCTGAAAAAAAAAAAAAACAAAAAAACAAAAAACCCAACAAAAAC
>VZSR01002340.1:7921573-7996243 GCA_013398615.1 Brachypodius melanocephalos
TTGCGTTACAATGGGTATAGTTCAGCTGTAGAACACCGACCTGGAGTATTTTGCCAAGTTAGCATTGTCTGTACAGGCATACATCAACACTGATTTACTACATCCTTAAAACATGTTAGTTCCAAGATGTCCTTGAGTAAGGGATGCTGGCAGCTGCCTCTTCCAATGGTCAGATCTCGGTTCTTGCTGGTTAGGCTTGGAAATATACAAAGATCTTACATGAAAGAATATGCAGACTTAAGATAACCTTGACATAGTCCCCATTTTGCAACCCTGGGGCTGGTGCCCTGCCTGTGTCCCCAGGCTGGGCAGGGCTGGTGTTCCTTTCTCTTGAGTGCTGTACAGAGGACGCTTCATCTGAGGAATCCTCAGGATCTTGGAATAGTTTTGGTTGGCAGAGACCTCTATGGTCAGAGAGCAGTCACATCTGTCAGTGAAAAGCAGCATAAAATAGGGGTAACTTTCACAAGTGTACTGAATTGTGTTAGCAGACCTGTAGCTGGTTTTTGACAGTAGCAGGAGCACGCTGCTGAAGTGAATCTGCCCATCACGGTGCTCTTGTTCACACCCTGGGTGCTGGTGTGAGAGAGGTGTGTTCCTTTTGCACAAAGACCTCAAGGTACACCTGTAAAAGATTAGTATGTTCCAGCTATTCTCAGGCATTCCTTCCCTCCAGCAGATCCTGCTAGCACCAGTCCAAAATGAAACCTCTACAAACACCCATGGATCTCAGCAGTGCCTCTTCCACCTGACAGAGCCTCTCTCACTGTCCTGCCCCGTGTTGGTGCAGCCTGTGCCTGCTCAGTTCCACTTGCAGCTGTGACAGAACAGAAGAGGCTTTTGCTCAAGCACACAAATCCTGACCTGTGCCATCTCCAGGGGCTGCACAGGTGCTGCTTCTCCCTGTTGGGGCACCACAATATAAGAAAAATCTAAAGCTCTGAGAGAGTGTCCAAAGTAGGGTTATGGAGATGATGGTGAAGGGCCTGAAAGGGAAACCACACGAGGAGCAGCTGAGGGTACTTGGTCTGTTCAGCTGGAGAACAGCAGACTGAGGTCAGAGCTCACAGCAGCTCTGCAGCTTCCTCATGAGGGGAAGAGGAGGAGCAGGCCTGAGGGAACGGCTGGAGCTGTGTCAGGGGAGGATTAGGGTGGAGATCAGGAAAAGATTCTTCCCCCCGAGGGTGCAGGGGCACTGAACAGGCTCCCCAGGGAATGGTCACAGCCCTAAGGCTGCCAGAACTCCAGAGCATTTGGACAACGCTTCTAGGCACAGCATGGGATTGTCGGGGTGTCTGTGCAGGGCCAGGAGTTGTACTTCAGTGATGCTTCCAACTCAGGATACTCCATGATTCTATGAACTCAGGCACGGAGGAAATTAAAGTGCAGCTGGTGTTGCTCAGTAGTGAAGCAAGAGCTACAGAGTTGGTGATCTGTGGAGAAAGCTCCTTCTGCAGGTGTTCTACTCTCACTGTTCTGGAGGCTTTCCCATGTCTGTTATTAGTAATGGGGATCCTGTGGAGCTGGCAAGAGTAGGGGTAATATTTTGCAAACAGTATTATGTTCTTTCATCATCAGTTCTAGTGGTCAGTATCTCTGTTGTTAAAATTTGTGTCTTTAGAGTTGCAGACAAGAAATCAGTTTTTTCAGATCTGGAGGCAGACTCTTAAGATAAAAACATCCTTTGCTAAAAGTGAATAAGAAAATGTGACTAAATACACATGAAAAGGTGGTTGGGATCGGTCTCTTCTCCCAAGTAAAAAGCATAGGATGAGAGGGAACAGCCTCAAGCTGTCCAAGGGAAGGTTTAGATTAAATATTAGGAAAAAAATTCTTCATTGAAGGGTTGTCAAGCATTGGAAAAGTCTGTCAGGAAAAGTGGTGGAGTCACCAACACCAGAGGTATTTAAAGCACATGTGGATGTGGCACCTGGGGATGTGGTTTAGTGGTGGATTTGGCAATGCCGAGGTAACACTTAGACTCGATGATCTCCAGGGTCTTCTCCAAGTGAAATGATTCTGTGATTCTGAGGGCTTGAGAAAGTAAATCCTCACAAAACACTGTGAGCCAAATGCCTTTGAACACCTATGAATTTTATGTAAAGTGGTGGAAAATGAGCAACTCATCTAGTTAGGTAGAGTTGGGGGGAAAAAAACAACCAGAAAGCAAGGATGTGTTTCCTTCATAGCTTTCCAGAGATGTAGACAGAATTCACTTAGTCTAAACTCTAAACTCTAATAACTATAATCTTGAGGATGGTTCCTCAGATGCAATCCTGAACTCCATTTGTGACATCTTTTATAATTGGAAGCTCCCAACACATTTCCCATCTGATGTGGAAGCTCCTTGTCTGTGTGGGAGGGGGCAGCTCAGCATCTTGCCCGTGGCAGAGCCCAAGGGTTAGAGCACGTGGAAGGAGTGGGTGCATGGCTCTGGCAGAATATTCCAGGGAATAGGCCTGGAAATTGTGGCTCCCAACTGGGGATGCTGCTGAAGAAATCCCATGGTGCTTCTGTGATAGTGTCAATGCACACTTATTCATAAGGTGCTTTTTTCCCTTGGAAATCCGACTTTTCATTTTAGAGTTTTATGTTCTATGTAATCCCACTGTTACTACTGCAATTGTATCTATATATATCTAAATATATATATGTATGTATATCTTCATCATGCTGGGTTCAGTCGGTCTTGCAGAGTTTGCATTGAACAGAAGGAATTACAAACCCTTTCTGCTCTAAATAAAATAGAAAACGGAAGGGAGGGCTAAAAATCAGAAGTTAAGATGCTGTCTTTGAGAAAACCACCAGCATTAATGTACAGTTATTTTATTCATACACCACTACTGATACTGAGAAAATTTTCTAAGGATTTATTCCCAAGAAGCTTAAATGCCATCTTTTGTCCTGCTAAAATACTGTCTTGCCCCAGTTTTGAAGCTGGGAGCTCCCTCCTCCAGGTTTGCATCATCAGTGGACACCCAAATGTTAAGGGGATTTCAGAAGTGAGTCAGCCACACTGACTGAAAATGTTTCAGCGACCTGGGAACCACAGAAAGCAGAAGATGGCTGTTATAAAGTTAAACATTTAAATAGCTCCCCAAAACTGTTTTAACAAGCTTAATAACTAAACAGCTGTTAAATACAAACTCTCTCCACATGGGAACATTAATGAGGACATTTAATTTTTTTTTCTTTTTTAATTGACTCACTAGAAACAGAGCTACTGTACCTGATTCACATTTTATTACATATTTTTTTAGTGCAGTTGCAATTCGCTGTGGAAGCTTTTGGCACCAGGTCAGAAAATCAGATCAGTCTCTTGGCAGTATTTCTGCCTGTCGTGTTCCTCATCCATGGTCAGTGCCATGTCACCCAGCACTTGGATAATTCCTGCAAACAGCAAGCAGTGCCAGATCATTAACACAGATTTGAGACATCATTTCTTATATTCGTTTCTTATTCAAAGGTGATGATTGGGCTCTCTGCTGAACCTTTAATACATGACAGCAACTGGTGTTTGTAGCACAGTTTTCCTCCAGTCTTGGCAGAGCAGGATCCCAGTTTATGTAAGGCACTGATTTTGAGTAGGCCACACTTGATATTTTTGCACCATTTTAAGGTGAGCACTTTCTCTTGAGTAGCTTTCAGCAATAAAATAGAGAACAGAACGCTTTATGTAAGCCACAGATAGCCTCTTTTCTCCAAACAACTTATACAACAAAGTGCAAAAGGGGTAAAAATAACAATCAAACCTCAGGGCAGTTAAATAATAGCCTGAGACTGAGCAGTTAAAGTGTCTGTATTACTCCTTTTTTTTCTCTTCTATCACATCCCAAGCATAGCATATCTCAGCTGTTTCCCAGGACATGGGAGATGCTGTCCTGAAGATGTGGATTTGTGTATTTGCTGGCGCCAAGCTGGCCCCACACACACCTCATTAAGAGGACCTGAGAGAGGGAACATTGGGACTCACTCTCCATTATTAGGGTGACTTTTGTCACTTCTCACAAAAATACCCCTGGGTGACTGCTCAGGGTGAGCCAGAGAACTTTATTCTGCTGAAACTTAATAGCAGGAAACAGAAGTGACTCAGCTTTGTAAGTACAAACAGAGATTTTTCATAATCTTCCCTCCCAGAACACAAATGCTTATGGTTTCCCCTCAGACCGTGGTCTTACGTGGCTGAAAATACTGAATCAAGTGTGGTTTTGTACAGGACATGTGAACAAGTTAGCTAGTTATAAGAATTAATTTTTTTAAATCTATTTCAGTCTGTTACTTGTATTTTATTCTGCTTGAAGGTCGCTGGATTACTCTTAAGGGTGCCACAAGCAATTTACTGACTTTGCCACAAATTCTATGTCTATGTGTTGCTAACATCTTCTGTCACTTTAAAGCAAAAGTTCTTCCCCAAATCAGAGGGTCTTTTGCTTCAAAAATGATATAAACAGCATAATCATACTGTCATTGGCCAATAGTAAAAATAAGCTCTTTTTTTCTTTTGTGGTCAAGAATTACTGTGGAAGCCCCTCAAAGAAGCAAAAAACAGCACAAAAAAAAAAAAAATCAGGTTTCACTAGCAATGAACCGTGCTGTGCTGGCACAATACCAGGAGCACGGATTACGTTCTGCAGTATCCAACTGGATTGTGACAGGGATATACTCTGGCCTTGGACATGTGGGAATCATGGACAAATTCCTTGCATGATGAAAAAAGTTTAACTTGAGAAGAGCATCTGAATTCTACCTACTCTTCCTCTCTAATCTTGGTATTGAAGCCAGCAGGATGATCATTTAGTGTGTGATTTTCTAACAGAATTAAAGGCAGTCAAAAGGATTAACATTTTCCAAAGCACCTGCTTCATTTTGGAGTCCAGGCTGGTGAAAATAATTCACACAAATTCACAAAAAATAATTCACTTGCTTGTAAATCTCTTACCCCAAATTCTCTCAATTTGATGGTGCCACTTCTGATTTAAAAACAAAATAATCTTCAGTTTTGAAATAGCCTTTTTGTTCCTGGCAGAAACTGGTAGTTTCTAAACACCTAATGAGAGCCTGAAAGTGACATTTAAATAAATTGTACATTTTGCAAAGTTTCCTCGAGGCATTGATTTTGGTTATTAAAAACCAGGTAATATTGTCCTGTTTAACAGCAGAAGTGCCATGCGAGTTTCTCACCACTGTGTTTGACGCCACAAGGCCTCCTCTCCATCCACACACCACTTTTCAACCACCTGAGTTGTATAAATAGTGAAATCTTTTTGTCTCATTTGTAAGGAACACCAAAGCATGGCATCAGCAACCAGCTTGCTTTGAAGACCATCCTTGTTCCTGGTTTCTTTGGGCTTTAGATAGGGATCTTTTGCTGACGTCAATGGGAGTTGGATGAGACCTCAAAGAAAGCCTGCTGGACTGAAGATCTTGACGTGCGTGTCTAGATTGCCAGTGATTTCACCCTGTCCTGATCAAAAAAGTCACTGAAGTTCTTACCTGACCATTCACCAGTATTAAATAGACATAGTGAAGTCAGAAGTAGAATTGGGGAAATGAAATGTCCAAAACTGTTGCAATTTTGCACTCCCACTGCTCTCATTTCCAGCTGGTTTTGTGCATGCCCACACGTACCCAGATGAGGTCGGGGGAAATATTTTGGTTTCCTTTTGGAGCCCCATCACCTCCATCTCCTGGCCATTAAAGCCACGCTGGGGGCAGATCCTGCACACAGCTCTGGAAGGAAGGTGTTGCCTCCACACGCCTGGAACACTTTCTGTAGCTGCAGTCTCTCTTGCAAGCTGTGGAGCAGGGGCTGTGGTTACACTTTTACACAACAGCTTCAAGGGCTCAGCGCTCACTCTGCTGACGAGCCGCCCTCTCATCATTCAATTCCAAGGGCAGGGAATGTAGAGGCAAGGGCAAAGATTTTGTCTTTGGAGCAGGGAGGATGGGCAGAGGCACCTGGAAGGGAAGGAGCTGCTGCCAGTGGCAGTGAACTGCCTGGGGACAGCACAGAGAGCCAGCACATATTCTTGGAGGAGAGAGAAGCCGCAGCAGATGGTGGCTCACTAGAAACAGATTAAAGCAACTGGTACAGAACCAAGACGTGGCACCGAGGGTCGGTTCAGATCTGAAACAAACTGTTCCCAGCAGAGCTCGAGCTTGGTTGGGAAATGAGAAACTGGTGCCCATTCCCTCCTCAACACAAGCGGATTGAAGTCTGTGTGCCCCATCTGCCCCAGGAACAGGGCTCAGATAACCTGAGGAGTGGCACTGGGAGGAGCAGGAGGCAGAGGGATGAGCTCCCTCTGCGTTGGAGAGACTAATTTCCTCTCACACCCACTTCAGCAGTGTTCCTGAGTGATGAAGTGTCCAAACCCTGGGGCCAGTTCGGTGTGTGATAGACACACCAATTTGCCCTTCAGCTGTCCTAGTGTTAATACACCTGGAACTCGGTGGATTTTAGGAGCAGGCATTCCATGCTGCAGAGCTTGGCATGGCTGAACCCAGCGTGGCTCACAGGGAACAGGCTCTGCACCCACCTTTAGAACCTGCTTTCACCTGGGAAATTCAGCTGTGGGACAGGCATTTTAGTACCTCTCCCATATTGAAAATTTACATGTGTGATGAATCACATTACCTTAGAGAAATGGAATCACAGAACCATGAAGGTTGGAAAAGACCTCCAAGACTGTTGGGTCCAACTTGTGACCATCTCCATCCTGTCACTCAGACCAGAGCACTGAGTGCCACGTCCCGTCCTTCCTTAAAAACCTCCAGGGATGGGGACTCCAAACCTCCCTGGGCAGCCCCTTCCAATGCCTGACAGCCTTCTACATTTCCAATACATTAAGCATTTCCTGAACTGCGAATATATCCTTCCTAGTCCAGAGCTGGGAGCCACTATTGTCCTCGCTCCTGAGACAGACAGACAGTGTTGGATACTCCTCCCTTCTCCTTCCTTAGGAAGACTGTCAGAAAAAGCCTTTTGTTGCCCAAAGCATTATTGTTTTGCTTAGGTACCAGGCACAGTTTATACCAGAAGAAATGAAAAATGTAGATATTTGCAGTATGTCTTATAAACCCTAAACTAAGATAAAATTTAAAAAGAGATTTACTCATGCAAGGAGGTAAAGAACTAAACTTGTATTTCCTTATGATGTGTAGCTCTGCCATACAATCATGTACAGTCAAGAGAAGAAAAGGGTGATCCCATTAAATGGAATTTGCAAAATTCTGTTGTATTTTTACCTTTACTGAGAGCAGCAATTCTGGAGTGGAGGGAGGGAGGGCTCCTGTTCTTCTCAGGAGGGCTCCAGACAAGGCCAGGCAGTGTCTGCTCGCTTCTCTTGGCTTTCAGCTGCTCCACTCTGATTATTTTTTTTACACAACTTTCACTGCTTCTGCTGCTGCTGCTGCTCTGAACTTGGCAGGGAAAGTGGAACAGTAGGACAGAAAGGTTTCTATAGTGGATCAAAGGACACAAGTGCCCCTGGAAGCCCTTCCTGAATAAATTACAGCCTATAGGGAAGGTAAGACTCTGGAGAAGATGAGTAACCACTTGAGAAGTAGCTTCTTCATGTGACTGCAGGTGGGACAAGTCAAACAATATTTGCTTTCTCTACTTTCTGATGGAGTGCAACAACACTGGGGTGTTTCATTGTCTGTGGAGTTCAAGATGAGAATCCACACAATAGGACCTCAATTCCTTAGATGTCTCCCATTCTGGAAGAGAAATCCAGTACACCGGGGTAAAAGAAACAAAAACTGCAACTTTACAAAACAAATGCTACTTTTATTTTCAAATGCTGTAAAAAGCCTCATATAAATTTTTATAATGCTTCTATGTAACTTTCCCAACCACAACTAATGAAACAGTCTAGGAAAAATATAGCAGTTGCCATTTTGACTCCAAGAACGAGCTGCTGTGAGATCCCAACAGTAAAAGGACAAGGTACAGTGTGTCACAACGCCTGTATTTGCTCGTGCTATTGAGAAAGTGAGAGCACTTCCTAAGCATTACCTGGGCTAGACTGCAGCATTCCCTGCTTGCTGGGCACAGGAGGAATGTCACCCCTGGGGAAGGAGCTGACAGCAGAGCTGCATGCTGTTCCTGGTGCCCATTCCTGGTGCTCCCTGGCTGAACTCCCCCTGGCAGGTGCCCTTATCCCAGACTGTCTCCAACGGCTCAGGTGGGGAACAATTGACCTATAAAAATAACACTTCTATAACTCTCCAGCAAGGCAAATTGAACAGTGCAAATGCAGGATCAACAAGATTTGATTTCTGAATGCTGGCAAGTTTTTTTTAAAACTCCTTTTGCACATGAGACAACCTCTGCTGATGTCCTGTACCTAAGGCCACTCACTCATGCTGATTGGAGATGGAACGAAGTGCAAAAGCTCAGCTGCAGTTCCCAATCCAAGCTTCCTCCCCACTTTCAGGGAATTCCGATGCAGAATTTGGATTCAGGCTCTCCACTTCCATCGACGCACTCAAGTTTTCCCTGCTGGAATAGGTAAATGTCCCAGCAAACCTCTGATAACAATTTGCATACACAATTTCACGTTTTAACAAAAGTTTAACAAAACATACTTCCAGAAAATAAATTTTCACATGGTTGCAATCATCAAGCCATTTCAGGATCTTTGGTACTCCAAGAATAAGAAAAATAAATGGCACAGTGACTAACATTGCCAAAGGAAAACACACAACCATCCAAAGGAATCAGACAGAAATAACAAAATTAAAGATATGTTGCACTTCCTTTTTTTTTTTTTTGAAAGCCAGTGTAGATTAACCTGCTGTTCTCCTTAATCCATTACAGTGTCACAGTTTCACCTTTTAAAAAAACCCCCTATCATCCTAAAAGCAGTAGTTAATATTGTTTAACTTGACTTACTGATTAAAATAATGCTATGTTTACAAAAAAAAATTTAAAAGTCAACTACCACAATACAGGAGTTTATGCTAGATAGGCTGCAGGCTGTTTCCTTATGGATATAACTCCTATGTGAGCACTGATATGATTAATCATCTGCAGTTTTAAATTAGTATTATCTTTAGTGTTGCAAGTAGAAGGGTTGAGCTTTTTCCCGAGTTTGTAAACCAGTGAGTATGTACAGACATAGTTGTTTAATAGATAGCTTTAAATTAAGTGTGTATTTCTCTGCCCTCCCCTAAGCCCCACAGGAAAAAAAAAATCACCAGTATCATTGAGCATTTGCAGTTTCCATGAAACTGAGCTTGTCTCAACAAGTTTGAGCAAAGACTTCTTTGTAGGTCACGTTAATGGGGCTACTGTGCTCTTCTGAAAGGTGGTGTTTGCAGGAATTCCAATTCCAGTGCACACAGTGCCCCATGGATGAGACTGGAAATGAAAACCAATGAAAATTGTTTTGAATAGCAGTGTCCTTTGAAGCCAAGTTTGCATCTCAGGATTTTTTTTCCTGCCAGAGCTTCCCTGTTTTGGAGTCAAGGCCTTAGGAAAGGCATTTCCTTTCCTGAGAAGCCCCAGGAGCTGTTGGGGCACTGGCAGAATGATGCCTGAAAGGTGGATTTAAGTGAGTTATTGTTTTTGTACAGCCTTTGGATGGCCACAGGTTGAACCTCAGCACACTGACAAGGCTGAAAACAATACTGGAGAATTTTTAAGGACCTTGCCCCAACAGCAGTACAGGGATGTTAATTAGTGTAGGGTCTGGGAAGCAAATCTGAGAGACCAAGGAGCTGGATGGGCCTCAGGCAGTGGCTACTCCTTTCTGAGGGGCTGAAGACTAAAACTGTTTGGTATAAATAACAGATATTAGATGCTTCAAGGGAGACAAAACCCTGCTTTTCCTGGAGGAAAGGCTGGATCAGGGATCCTGGCTGGATCAGGGAAGACTACCTGCCCACCACAGGCACTGATGCACAGAAATCTTGCTGGCAAATGGGCTCTTATGCAACAAATGAACATCCCAGTATGTTTTTCAGAGCATACAAATAATTCAAAACAGCAGATACCATAGTGCCTAACAGCAATAAATATTTCTCTAATGGCTTTATAACAGTAGTTTCCATATTGCTACAAAAGTCTGTCCAGTGGAATCTTTCCTGCTGTATGCCAAAACATCATGTGCTCCACTCAGAGGGGGCTGCAGAGGTTTTAGGGTGCCTTTCACTGGTGTGCAGAGGAGGAACACAGCAACAGTGACTCTGCTTGGTCAGCCACTGGGGAATTGTTCATTGCTGTACATCTCTTTGGACCAAAAAATGACAGCAGAGATCTCTGCTGTGACAGATTCAAAGCCCTGCAGATAAGCTGTGAGTACAGGGAGAGAAAGTCACCAGTGACCAGATAATTGCAAACTGCTCAGGGAGTGCAACTCAGTCCTGAACTGCTGCTGAGCTGATGTACAAAACCAGAGCCTGCATATGGAGGTATTTCTGCTTCTGTTTCCTCTGCCTGGGAGAAGGAGACCTGGCTCAGCTGTCAGGTTGTCATCATCCTGCAGACTGGCCACAAGAACATTTAGGTGGTCCCTGAAAATTGGGCTGCAGGCTTAGCTGATCCCTTCTAATCCCATGGCCAAGCCATGCAGAGATCCTGGAAGAAAAGGAGCCCACTGGGGGGTCTGAGTCTAGTGGAACACTCCATTTCCTCTATGTGAGCAGCGGCTGTGATTCTGGAGAGGTTTAGAGCAGGATCCCTCCTGCCTGCAGCTGCTCAGGGAGGAAAAAAAAACGAAAAAGCACCAATCTGATCACCTCTCTAGAACCCATTTTGCACAAAGAGAAGAGAATGTTTGAATTATGAGCAGCTCAAAGATGATCTGATTTAGAGCAGAGGCAGGAATGCAGTCTTGGAAACTCTGTTCGTATCAGAACGTTTCCCTTCTGCTAAAAATATTGATACTTTTTACTCAGATTCCTTTTTTTTTGTTCTGAAATTGCCAGTAGGCATCATCACCTCTAACAGCAATACTGCCAACCATCCTTTAAAGCAGAAATACCACTAAACAGATGACAGGGACTGCCTCACTGCCCCAACACTGTGGGAAAAGGGACAAAAGGGATAATGATAAAGGGCTGATCAAGTCCTGCACTGGGGGCAAGAGAGGGCACACAGGACATAAGGAAGCCCAGAGGACACTGCTATTTAAAATAATTCCATATACTACACTCATGAGGGATCTGCAGACCACAAATGGAACACCTTTGAGCAACTGCTCAGAGAGGTTTGCAAATGTGGACAGTTTTCTTTATACTGCATATCTAAACCCCACCAGGTGAGCAGTACAACAACTGCATCAAATGATATGTTTCCCTCCTGGGTGGATTAGATGGTTTGCAGTACAAACAAAGCCACAGTACAGAGAGGCGTAATTAACTGTTATCCACACTTAGGTAGTGCAGGAAAAGGGATGCACGTTCCTTTTATTCCAGTACCTTTGTATAATAAAGTTAACAAAAATATTCAAATATTAAAAAAAAAAAGGAAAGGGAACAAAATGGCAAAAAAAAAAAAAAAAAAAAGCCAGCTGGCACTGCCAACTAATTCCTGTAGTAGTCTTAGAAATCCTAATCCTGTAGAATTTCCGTGTGAAATCGATGCGCACCAGAGTCGATGTGTTGATAACTAACGCCAAGCGGGCCTGGTGATGCAGCTACCTGAGGTTTGTGTTTGCAATTTCCTTTGAGGGGTTGTGCTCTGTTTCACAACTTCCCAGCTTTCATGTAGGAAGGGATGGAGCCACGCTGGGTGAGCCCTTCAAACCTCTTGTAGGTGTAATTGAGGAAAACCCAGTCTTTGGATTTGTAGTCAGGTTCTGTCGCGTTTGGCACTAGAATTCAGAAACAAAAACAAACACATTACAACAGCTAAACCCAGGCTGCTTCTGAGAGGACTTTTCACAGAGCTAAAGAGCCCTGAACTCTTATTTCCTTAGTCAGCAGAAACTCCTGGAAGAAATGCTATTTCTAATCAGGTCAGCTGCCTTTTGTCAATGGTATGAGTTATAATTTCAGGGTAGAACGCTGAAGCAGAAAAAGGGTTTTTCTGTTTTGCCTTTTTTTAAAATTACATCTACACACTCTACCAGGTTTCCATACTTTGACAGAAGCCTCTGACACACTCACAGGATACACAATTACAAACCCTGTGACATTTCTCATGTTCTGATTTTGAGGTATCTACATGTACAGTACCATTTTCAGTGTGTCTGAATTGCCAAAATAATAAAAATGTCCTTGGCATTATCCAAGTATGGACCTAACCAGCTTAGGCACTGGAGATGGGTTGCTTTGCATCAAAAGGACAAACTTCCTCACCATTAAATAAAAGCCATTTCAGAAAAAAAAAAAACCACCAGCTTTTGGATAATTCTTATGGCTGTTAACACAGCTACACTTAGCAGACAGCAATTAATCAGTATTAAACATCTGCCAAACTTCAAGTAACTGAAAACAGTGGGACTTGGGAGTATTTGTATGTCACAGCACCAAGCCTTTTACATATGAAAATTTCCTGAAACTTGCTAAGAGAAGTCAACAACTAAAAAAAACTCTGAAGTGATTTACAGAGCCACTCAGGTTCATGAATTACTGTGTTAAGTAATCAACTGTCTGAAAATTCTTACCCACAAATATCTCAGCAATTATGTTTGGCACAAACCTCAAAACTCACTGAAGATGAAAAGCAAATCAGTGCATAATGTTTTACCAGAATCTGGTTAGACAGACTGCCTGGCAGAAAACTCCACTGCTTTCTGTGCTCGCTACCTGTGCAAACCATTTTTACCAATGGCTTTGACTCTTAAAATCTCTGGACTTCGCAGCTATGAGAGATCACAGGTTTACACTCATACTTCAAAGAAAATACAGAGACTTGATCTAGAGACTAACTTGATTGGGGCATCAGAAAAATTAATATAAACAACAACAAAAGCATCTGTGCAGTATTCTGGCATGTCACAGATGGAGATGTAGAATTCACAATGGTGCTCTCACCTGGCTGTAAAATGTCCGATTCAGGAAATTCATCAAAGTTGGAAGTATCATCAATACTTTTGATTTCTATAGGGATTGCAGCTGGTCTTTCCCTGCAAATAAAGATAAATGCCAGCAGAATGAATACTGGGAAATGAGACATCAAGTTCCAGTTTTAACTCAGCTTTTTGCACTTACAACTTCCCTTAATGCGGAGCACAAAGATTCCACTGAGTGCATCACAGATGACTCTGACTCCCTTGTTTGCTGACACCATGGGGAGATTGTTTGGTTCCCTGTCCCCATTGGTGTCTTCCTGGCAGGCTTGGGGCAAACATCATTTTCCCATTAAGTGAGAGTGCATCCCACACTTATCTGCCACACAGCTACCTATCACTGTGATCTTGTCACCAGCCACCACTGTGGTTACCCTGTTTCACAAACCCAGCCCAGCAGGATTGCACTTGCACCCAGAGCTTTATAATTCCCCTGCTCATCAGCCTGGACCTCATCCAAAACCTTTGGACTGTAGCTTCTCTTTATGACACTCAGCATCTCTCTCCCAAGCCAGGCTGGCTCTGCTCTAGCACCTCCACAGTCAGAGAGCCCTTGAAAGAGTTTTAGGGTGGCTTTTGAAACTGCCCAAAGAATCCGTACCACCAAAATGCTCACACTGAGACACAGTACTGTGGGAAAGGCAGTGATTTACACCTTTAAACTCACCACAGTTCTAATTACTACACTTAAAATTAAATCCACAGCCACCCTACAACAATTTCTTTCCATTCTGGGCAGTCTGGAGCAATCTGAGGCATCTCAAGACAGTTAAACTCTAAAAATTTCTATGAATGTCAGCAAGGCCTGGAAACCTTCAGTGTCCCTCTCTACAGTCAGTAGCTGCCTTTCAAAATGAAAGACAAATTGGAAATAATTGTCCTTGACATCACACTACATGAAATTCTTGCTTTCATGGCTTTTATTCTCCCTGTAAAACGTGTGTATATACATACCTGATATGTCCCCAGTCTACTCCTTCAAAAAATGGATGACTTTTTATTTCCTCTACTCCATTGCTACCAATTCTATTTTCTGAGTCGATACAAAACCTGGAAAAGGGGAAAAACAAAGGCAATGTTACAATAAATTCAAACAAAAGCAACAGTGTCCAGTATTGAGATTTTCAAGGGGTTCTGTCAAATTGTTCCACCACTTGGAGTAACATCAAAGCAGCTCATTGCCTCTAGGAGAGAAGGGAAATAGTAGAAGCAGAACACTGTTAAATCCTGAAACAAAAAGCTAAGATGCCAATAACTGACACCTTTTCTAAACTGCTGCATCCCCATCTTCCAGGTTTGTGAAAAGTTGCTGCATGTTCTGGTCCTGTAAGATCAGTTTGGAATGGAGGCTTAAATCCCTACTGCAGAGAACTCCTCTGGCATGTTCTCAGCTATTTAAACATCCCTGTTTCAAAGTCAAACTAAGAAGAATAGATACATTTAGTAAATCAGGACTGCTCTCTGATGCCTTGTTTTGGAATCCCAGTGAGCCAACCCATTCCAAACATGCCATGTCCCTATTCTCCCCTTTCCCTCTCCTCAGAGGTGCAGGTGGTACAAAGACCCAGAGCCTGTTTCTGATACAGCCCTGCTGCAAAACCTCAGCTCAGACTCCACAAGAAATTGTCAGTTTATGAGAAGCAGACATGAAATAGCAGGAAGAAAAAGGTGAAATTGGAGACAGAGACAGGATTGGTGAGATTACCTGCTCCAGCAGGCCAGACAGGAAAAGCCTAAAATCCTCAAGAAGGAAAACAGGGAGGTAGAAGCTCTCTGACAGCAACTCACTGACCTCAAGGATTTGTTCCAGGGAGCAGCAGAGGTTGACCCTTCTCCTCTGGACAGGAAAAGCCTGTCAATTATCTCATCCAGGAGATGGGAATACTAACATTTGCCTAGGAATTCATTAAATCTCAGCCATCTTCTGCATGTGTAGCACAGCAGGTTAGACTATAAACTGTCTCCAATTATAAATTAAATTTCTTTGGCTTGTAAGTTGGGTGTCAGTGGGGAAGAAAACCTGCCTGTATTTGTATTGCAGCCTGCCAGGCTGGGTGGTGCCAAGGACTAACAACAGACCTCAAACTCTGTAACAACACTCAGCCACAGGATTTGTCAGGCTTTGTCTGAACTTGAGCTTATTTTAGTTTGGATTTATCTCTCTCCATAACCCTTTAGCTTTGTCTGCATCTCCCTTTAAGCTAAAACACATTGCTCAACCTGTCCAAGCCGTAATGGACAAAGTACCCAAAATGCCCAGGTGGTTGCTGTCCAACCTGTTTTGACCTTTTTAACAGATTACCTATAACTAAGATGTTTTACCCCAATTTTACCCCTTCTCCTTGTGGAGGCAAACTGATAAATCCAAGTAGTCATTGTGTAAGTAGATGTATGAGCCAGACATGCTAACAAATACACTGAAATCCCTAAAAGTTCCCCAAATACAGCCAGGATTGAGGAGGAAGAAATCCTCAGCAGTAATGCTTCACTCTGTTCAGCAAAGAGCTTGGGATGCTGACAAGGAAGGCTGAGCAGAACAGTAGAGAAATAGATACTGAAAATCCTCTATAATTATAAGTTTTACACAAACTTATTCATGAGGGTTAGCAACAATTCAATTATTTGAGCTGTTGGTATCACTAGCTGGATGCAGGATAACTGTTGGTTACGTTTTTGTAGGCTACTAGAGCACTGCTGGAACTAATAATAAATTCTAGTTTTGTGAAGTACATTCCCCTTTTTGTCTGTAACAAAACTGTGTAAGGCTGTAACATTAGCTTTGAAAAGGAAAGAAAAATGGAAAAAAATATCAAACCCATACCATGTGCCCCCCAAACTCTCTGAGGACAAGAGAGCATTTCTACCTGGTCTTGTCACCAAAACCGCCACAAAAACCTCAATGCAAACTAAAAACTGGGATTTTGAAAGAAGTGAGTAAATCCAAAACATCCCAAGATTTCTGTTCAGTGCATTAAATGCTGGTAAGTGGTTATTTTCTTGCCACCTCTGAGAAGAAAAAAATTCTGTGTTGATCACTTTATTTTTGGTCTGCTGTGTTTCTCCTTATACCATGGTACAAATCAAGATGATTCCAGCTTATCCCTTCATGTTAAACAAATGGCAAAGGGAAAAAGACTTGAAAAGTCCATCAAGAATGGTGACAGAAGAAACCAGCCTTCCCTCCAACATAAAGCTTCCTTCACACAGAACAGGAATTCACCTTGATGGAAGATGACCCTGGCTGGGCAAGGGGCCAGAACTGGGTTTTTCTTACTGACCTTAGAATTAAATCCTTTGCTTTCTCAGAAATGGGCACCTCTGGAGGAAATACCAACGTTTCTTTCCAGTTCATAACTTTTCTGTAAGTCTCTTGTGGCGTTTCTGAGCAGAAAGGTGGATACCCTGCACAAACAAATAAAAAATTAATAAACTTTTCCCAGGAGAGCAGTGACCTGGGCCTCTGCTTTTGTCACTGGGGCTCCCAAATTTAACAAGTATTAGCCAGAGGTTTTCTCTTCTGAATAAATGGAACCTGTTACCTTTGAACAACTTTTAAGCTGGGGTTTTTAACATACCTATTAGCATTTCATACATAATCACTCCCAAGGACCACCAGTCACACAGCTTGTTGTACCCAGTCTGCATAAACACTTCTGGAGCAATATAGTCTGGGGTTCCCACAGTAGAATATGCCTGGAAAAAAAGGAATCATCTCTTTAAAAGAGAAATATTGCAATTTTACACTTTGCAGTATCTTTTCTTGGGGATTTACATACAGGATCTTGTTGTTTGGGTGAGCAAGAATGCTTAATTTGAGAATCCAAGATTATTATTCTTTTATATTAATAAACACAGAGAACCTCAAAAATAAATGGAAATCATCCTCTTTAATGTGATGGAATCATAGAATATTGCAACTGCAATGTCAGAAGGTCATCTCAGTTAAAGTTTCAGGTAACTGCATTACAAAAATATTCAAGAAGTTCTAGGGAGACAAAAACCCCCCAAAATGCAACAAAAAAAATCCTTAAAGACCAAAAAGTCCCCCAAAAGCAGTTTTGCCACAAAAATATTTTACTTTCATTTGTCTGACCATAAAGAAGCACTTTGTTTGACTGAACAGACCCAAGAGGATTGAACCAATGGAAAACTGAAAACATGGCTCCTTTTCCAACAGTGTTGATGCAAGCTGTCATTTTGGCCTTTTATTGTCTATGTGGGACTGTTCTTCACCACACAGTTCTGCCACATCAGCCTTTGCTGGATTTGAGATAAAGTGTTTTCAGGGATCTAATTCTAGGCTGGAATAAGGCTGTGAAATACAGCTCCATGAGGCAACATGGTGGCTGCAATGTAATCTCATTTTGTCTCATGAGGAAAGAAGAGACCACCCCAAAGCTTTTGGGGAATACTGCAGTAGATCACTTTTGAAAAAAAACTGTGGAAAAAGAAAAGGTTGCAAAATTTGATAGCTGAGGGTTTTTTTGGTGAAAATCATGGGCAGGGATGGAAGTCTGAAATCCCATGGTTGACAGACCCTTTGCTTTGGTTCAGTTTGTGCCACATTCCATGACTATTCCTCATCACACACCCAGGCTGGAGCAGTCCAGCGCCAACACCCTCCCACAGCCTTTCCACCACATTCCCATGCAGCAGAATGGGAATTCCCCACGATTCTCTACAAAGGAATGCTGCAGGAATCAGAGCCAGGAGTCCACACTGTCCACACCAGGTCTGTGCTCAGAGAGCTCCAGACACACCTTGGCCACAGGGCTGAGGACACCTGAGGGCTTGGGCCAGATGCTCACAAGGCAAACAAAGGCACAGAGGAGAGCAGGGTCTTGCTATTCCAACCTAACCCCCCTTCTTTTGAGTTATTTGTGATTTTGGGAGCTTGTAGAGAGCCACATATGAGGGCCTTGCAGGTTTTACAAACCAGGAGCATTAGCACTGAGTTTTAATTTAACACTTTCTGTAAATAGGACAGTTATTAAAAGCAAAACAAGAATTATACATTATTTAATTAACTCACCAGCTGTCGCCTGTTCTTCTTCCATGTTTCTGCTTTCCTCTTTGAGTTCATATTCTGAAATGCTAATTTACAAAGTAGTTATTAAATAACAAATGTATTTGTGAGAATTAAGAAAAAAATATTTATAGGGCTCCAGTTTTAAATAACTGTTTTGTATATTTAGAATCCTTTAGTCTAGAAACAAATACTTGATTATAACTGAAAATGGGAACATGAGAATAACTACTGTCCAATGCACAGCTGAAACTCATGTAAGTAGGACACATACCAGCAATTCTAAATTAGAACTTGCCAGAAATTTTAGATCAGCTTCTGAAAAGTTTCATGAGACTGTCACTGACTTCAGTCCTTTGGCACATGGAACCCATGTCCCTTCTGAAAGAGCAGTTCTGTAACTTCACTGATATTATGAAAAATACATTAAAATATAGATATGTTATGTGTATTCATATCTGTGTACGAATGTGCAAAAATACATGACCAGTGCAGAAACCATCATTTCTTGTCTGTGAAATGTTCCCATGACCCAGGGAACAAGCATTTCCAGTTTTCCAATTAAATGCAATCAGTCTGCTCCATCTTGCTTATCCCAGCAGAAACACAGCTACAATGTACAGCTGCAGCTCAAACCATTTCCATGTTAAACTAGGACAGCTCATACTCACAGAAGTCACTTGGTGGGTTGTGTGTGAGGTTCCTGTAGAACTCTGTTCTGTGGGCTTTCTTTAAACCTGTGCAGAGCCCAAAATCAGACAGCTTTACATGACCCTAAAAAAATAATCAGAGAACATGAAACCATTATTTAGCTAGATAGTGCTTGGTAAAAAAAAAAAGTTTTAATCACTGCACATGCCCTCTCAGGTCATGATGGACTGGCACAGGACAGGCAGGGAAGCAAAGACTGAACCTTGGTGTACTGGAAGGGTCTGTTTTCTCTCCAACAGGCTACAGCCTCCCAGGAATGGTTATATCTACAATTTCCCAACAGTTGAGGGCAGCAACTTCGCCTGGTTTTGTTTTGTACTGGATACCACTGTGATTGAGAAAGCCTCCAGGACAAAATTCCTTTGCTTTGTTTTGATGGTAACCTTGGCTTTAATCAGGTTTCCAGACATCAGTGCAGATAGAACCCATCAAACCTGACAGACCTGTGCATGCCATGATCTTAAAGATCTTCTCCAGCCTAGATAATTCCATGATTTGGTGATGCTTACTGGGTGCATTTCATGGCTAGAATGGTCAAACTGAGGGAGTGTCCACAGGTGAGTGGGTGATAAAATAAATGCAACTGTAGGAATTGAGCACTTAGCATTGTTTGAATTGTCCATAGCCACTTCAAGATGCAGGAAAGGAAGGGCACCACCTTTTAATGTGTATGAATATCAGCATCTGGTCACTCTGAGTGGGTTTTCTCCCTTAAAAGCCTTGCCTTAAAACAATTAAAAGGCTTCTGAGTAAGACTTGGCTTTGTTTAAGGAAAATATAGTGGTCATTCCCTGCCTTCCCTCCAGTCCATTTAAATCTCTGGGGTGGCACCAGTGGCTCCCACTGCTCAGCAGCAGGATGTGCAGCCTGGGATCTTGGAAGAAGCAGCAGTTGGTGAGCCCAGTACATGCCTTGGCATCCAGCAGGAGATTGTCTGGCTTGATGTCCCTGTGGATAAATCCCAGCTGGTGAATGGCATCGATGGCCAACACTGTCTCAGAAATGTAAAACTGGGTCTCCTCCTCTGATAAGGTGTCCTTCTTCATTAGTAATGTCATCATGTCACCTCATCAAAGAGAAGAAAATACAGCTTAGGGATCAGAACACTTTAAATCACAAAACTATAAGAAACCTCAGTAGAATCTAAATTTAACCTTGTAACTGGCCTTATAGTTACTAATCATAAACTATTCCTGCAAGGACCTACAAACCCAACTTACTTTTTTAGTTGAAAATCCTAAACAGGAATTTTAATTGAAAGGCCCAGGAAGACAGAGTGGATTTTTATTGCACAAATTGTTTGAACAAGGGCTTTTCTCCTGTTTTGTTTTTACTGTTAACAGCTTCAGCTGTAAAAAGCAGAAATCTCTATTAGAATAATTATTTAATTCAAGTCTATTTAATACCCCTTCAACCTTTCTCCTTCCCCTAAAAATCAGGAATGGTTACATGACTGGAACTTCATTTAAAAGAGTGTGAACATTTTTATTTTCACAAATCATACAGCATGTTTTTTTCTAATATTTTATAAAGCTGCCAACAAAAGCTAAGGAAGAAGTACCTGTATCACCTGATGCCACAGCACCCAGCTTACCTCCAGGTAAAAACTCCATGATCAGGTAAAGGTTCCTTTTATCCTGGAAGCTGTAAAACATTTTCACTACCCAGGCTCCATCTGCTTCAACCAAAATATCTCTTTCTGCTCTGATATGGGCGACCTGAAATTTTTAAAAAATTATGATTATTATTAAAGGGCAAATATTGAAATATTTCAACAAAGAACATCACATTACACTCCTAGCCCTACAGCATATTTTCATGACTTTTAGCAAAGGAAATATTTTTCTAGCTCATTCATACTCTTATTTTCCATTTTTTTTTACAAGATCCTTGGGTTTCTCTTGAAACACAAAGCACAGCTTGTTAAGCTGGTTCTGTTTGTTAGAAAGAACTGACAAAGCTGGTGGAAGAAGTGCAAGTGAGTTCAGGAGTATCTGACCTTGCTGAGGATATTCCAGTTCCACCTAAGGCTTTGGAAAATATATGGAAAGCAGCTACCCCATAATTTGCTGGAAATGAAGAATAATGGAGATTGGAGGAGGGGTGTGTGTTTTCAATACAATGTGCCCTCATCCTGGAGGAAAAATTAACGACATATGCATGTAAAAATATTTCTTGACAGCTGTAAGAAAAGCAGCAAACAGTTCTTCTGCATCTGTTCCCCAGTTCTACTGGTAAGAATTATCTTTACGTGAATCTTGTCACAGGGTTGCATGGGGCAAAGGTTCTTCCTCTGCAGAAGACACTCCAGCTGGGATTTATTTCTATCTGGCTTTATTTAGTCTCATTAGAAAGTACTTCTTTCCACCCTCCACTCCTCAATGCAGCTCTAAAATACCACAGGAAAACTTTGCTTAAAAATAGCCAGGATTTCTCCCAGGTGCTACCAGGCTTGAGAAAAAAAAATACTAGAAGATTTTTTTTTTAATGTGTGTTCTCTGTTTCTCTCCACAAAACAAGACAGACAATGACAATTGACAATTCCAGGGAAGATCACTGTCCCAAACTGAATGTAGAGCATGAGCTCAGAATCCTTCTCACATCAGGTTCTGAAATGGGGGCAGAACCACACAAATCCTGGCCTCTCTGCACACCCTGCTGCTCCTCTGGTTCCCTAAATTGAGGGCATGGGCTGCAGGAGACATAATCCGTGCCAGGAAAAAAAAAATTACCACTACTGCAGGGAAATGCTGTGCAAATGATGGGTAAGATTTGGACTGGTATGAAAAAAGTCCTCTTATCTCTTGAGACACCCACCCTTGATTTCTTTGCTTTGTGGTGCTAAAGTACTTGCTGTGTCCTCACAGGGAATTGTTAGCTAAAAAGTGAAAGCAAAACCCAAACCAAACTAACAAAATTAAAGCAAAAAAAAACCCCAACTATAAAGCAAACCCAAGGAAGACAAAGCTGGTGAACAATGTGATTTCTGCTGATTTTCTTTAAAGAAAACATCAAATATCTCTGGTTTTACTTTGGCACAGGATTATTTTCCAGAAGTATTTTCCTTGAAATGCAGTTCTACAGATTCAATACTACAAGCTCCATGTTGATCAGGGGAGAAAAATAAAATCTTCGTAAGTATTCCAAATTGGTTGTAAATAAAGTATTTTTAAATGCAGTTACACAACCTTATTTGCTAACTTCTGCTGCATTTGTGGTCTGGTAGCAATGCCACAGACCCTTTGGACTGCCAGACCATTGCAGGGGCTTTCAAAGGTGGAAAACATTTTCTAGACAGGGTAAGTTTAACATTTAGGGGACTTATAGATGACAAACCTGCTCTTTCTCCAGCATATCTGCTTTTCTCAGTATCTTCATTGCATAAATGTGACCTGTATCCTTCTTCTGAACGAGGCGGACCTTTACCAAGAGAGAGAACCCAGTCAGTCTTCTCTGCCCCAGAAATCCACTGGGAGGCTCCCAATTGCCAAGCATGGAAAAGTTCTCTTGTTGAATATTTAAAAGCATATTTAAATATGTTAAATATTGAAAAAAAGAATTATTCTGCACCATGTATAACACTAACACTAGTGAGGAACAGGTTTTGTTTTAGGAAAAGTCAGCAGGCACAGTGAATTCCAGGTTGCTTAGACTGTGTAGGTTAAAACTCAGGAGGAGAAATAACTGATGTGATACAGGGCAGAAAGGAGGTTTAACAAGAGGAGCTGTGCCACTGCAAATCCATAATTTTAGAGGGTCATGTGGGCCACATCAGTGTGGGAAGCCATGGGAAACTAAGTGTCTTTCCAGAAGCCTTGGGAAATCAATGCATGTGAATAATCATTAGACTTATCACATTTGATGAATGGCTGAAATAGCTGCCATTCTGCAATAAAACAATTCATTAAACTGTAATTAGAATGTTTCATTACAGTGGTCAATTCCATTTTAATCTTCTGTTCATGCAAGAATGCCACAAACCTCTCCAAATGCTCCTCTTCCTATGACTTTCAAAGACTCGAAGTCATCCAAGCCGAGCCTGGTCCTCTTGAGCCGCAGGAATTCTGTTTCCTTGCGAGCGTGCTGTGACCTGCGCAGCTTTTTCTGAAGACACAGGCACAGGAATCTGTCAGTCATTTGGCAGTAGAGTCAAGATCTGCACCCTCCCTTCCTGGGAAGTTCTCTGGAATCCCAACAGAAGAAAGACTTCTCCTTCTACATTTCTTTCTGAATTTCTCCAAGTAGGATCCTCGAGTGTGATCTTTTCTACAGAAGCCTCAGGCACAGTTTCACCTTTTTTTGGTGGGTAGTGGTATTTTATTTTTATTACTTAGTTATTTAAAAACAAAAGAAAAATAATGAAGAAAAACTATCATACTGGTTCAAACAAAGTGTATCAGTCCCAAGGCCAGTGTCACTGCCTGAGGAAGGACTCTTCATTTTGGGCAGTGTGAAGGATCAATAAAAGTTGAAACCTGTACCCCATCAAAAGGAGTGATGACAGGCAACAAGGAGCTTAGCAAGCAGCAGAGGCCCTGGTTACAGATCTATAACAAAATCCATTTGGTTTATGGCAGGCAAGCACTCAATTCTGAAAGAAAAATCTTTCCAAATTCCATCATCTATTTGGTCTGATGAAAATGTCACCGGGATTCACCCCAAGAGAAGACAAATGCTGCTGGTCCCTGGATCAGGCACCTGCCAGACTCCGTGCTAGGATTACAGCATCCTTTAAAGCCACAAGATGGCAATACACACCCACATTTTCCCACTTCTCAGGAGTTACAGCAGCCACAAAAACTCCAAAAGGACTGAGACACTCTTCCTACATATTTCCCGGCCTATCCTGAAGGCTGTAATGTATCCATGGTGTAATGAACCTCAATAAAGCAACTCATTGACCAAAATTCTGAGAGGTGGCAACCAGATCTCTCCTCATCTGTATCCAAAAGGAGCAAAGGTGTGATGGCTTATTGTTTAAAGCAAGAAAAAATGGTTCAGCATTTTGCTTTCTATCCACTTTTAACCACAGGCTTTTTTTTTTCTTGCCAAATACAACATCAAACAATTTTAATCTTTGAAAAGCTTGCTAGATACTTGCTATGGCCAAGCCTCTTAAGAACTACAGGTAGCATGGAAAGCCTTGGAATAGCTATTGCAAGTATCAATCGAGCATACTCCCAGCTTCCCTAATAAATGGGTTATTAACAGGGGCAACATTCAGGTACAAAATAAAACCTTCTGTCGTGCTGGCTGCTGTTTCTGTGAACTTTTCAAATGCCCATTTGAAGCAGTGGGACAAAAGCAAAGCCGTTTGTAAGGTTACTTAAGCAGTATTTACCTCCTCATCTGCAAGGCCTTCCTCTTCCATAGCCACTTCCAGCTTCTTCTGCCTGCCAAGGAGAGAAACAGGGGATTGCACCTTTTATTATTTATTAAAATCAAACGTAACACCACAGCAAGTCAACACCTTTGCTCTACATACTCCAAGTACTGAAGAATTTGCCTCAAATGGAAATTTGAAGGCAGCCCCACTCCACCCACTTACTCATTTGTGAACAAAGCTGATGAAAATGTAGAAGTAAATTTAAGTGTATGCTTGTGTACTTGCAGAAACAGGCATTAAACATATATGAAAAAGTCTGTCATTAGAGTGATTATATCTTGTTGAAGTAAGGCTGTTTTTATCAATTAGGATTACAAACCAGAATAAAAATGGATTTTTTCACCGTTTCTATCTCAGCTCCATCTCCCACATTCCAGTCAGCTCCAGCTTCCATCCCCCTGGTCACACACCTGGTCCTGTCCCCCTTCCTCCCACACCAACTACACTCTACCCGCTGGATGCACCATCCTCTCCCTCCCAGTGTCCTGCCCAGGGCTCATGGCTCCAACTCTTCCACCAGTGCCATGCGAGGCTGGGAGGCTCGGAGTTGGGAGCAAAGCCTGGGAACACCCCACAGGTGGCAGGGGGTCAGCACATGTCACTGTGGCTGCAGGATCCCTTTCTGTCCACCCACAGGATGCTCCTGTATTGCTGCCAGGGTGCAGCTGGTTACCCCCTGCAGCAGGCAAGAACTCAAAGGCTTGAAGCCAGGCTGCTGGTGCCTTTCTGCACTTTGGGAAGTACAGCAGGATCCTCTAAATTACAGGCCCTTGATAGACAGTCTATTCTCCTAGCTAGAAGCAATTCCATTACATGGAATAATGTCTAACTATGATGAAGAGAGAAACCCTGCTGCTTGACTGAAAACCTTTCAATTAAAAACATATTACCAGGGGAATGATAATTTCGCACACTAATGACAATTCAACACGACATTCATTATAATCCAACACTTCATGCTTTGACACCTAATTCAAGTGGCACTTCACCCCCTCAGAGACAGGACTGGGCACTGCTGGGAGAAGCTGAGTGCTGATGACCATCCCATACTCCCATGCAAGGAGTATGGGATGGTAGCATAGCAGGCAGCACCACCCAAGCAGAATTTACAGATGGGAATTACATTATCCCCAAAAGTCATCCTGCCCACCTGAGAGCCTCTCAAACCTTCCATCATCAACCCCTTATTTCTTTGCTGCCCCTTATTTCCACACCAGCTCTTTGCCTCCTTTCCTTACCCCATCACCCCATCAAACACCTCTCAGTCCTGTTCCCTATGTCCTATACAATCCGTCCTGCAGGGTTTAGGAATCTTGGCATGGGACCCATGGTGCAGAGCAGGAACAGACACCACAAGCCACTGCCTTACCTCAAACCAAGATCCCACCCCTCAGCAGCTCTGCAGAGTTCATTCCCTGGGGCACACGCAGAGGAATCAGAGGTCACCAACCTCACACAGAAGGAGAAACCTCACAGGTACTGCAAAACAACACCCTGCACAGAGCAGCTTCCCCAAAGTAAATGATGAGGAGTTAATTGCATGAACACATCAGAAGTGGAGCTCCTTGATCACTCAGTGACTGGGATGTTCACAGGTCCCCCCAAAGACATCCTGTGCCCTCTAGGAATTCACTCCCTGCCACCACATACAGAAAAACTTCCTGGAGCTGCCCCATCCCTGACGGTTGAAGTACCCTTGAACAAACAGCAAGAAAAGCTGCAGAGGGGGGAGAGGAAGCAGAGGCAGTACCTGGTTTCCCTCTCCTCATGCTGTATAATTAGGTTGCTGTAGAAGTTCTCCAGCGTGAGTTTGGCCACCGTCACTCTCTCCCGGGTGTGGTTACTCATGGGAAAGGATGTTGTAGTCCCCGCAGTCATCGCCATGGTAACATGTACTGGAACAGAGCAGGTCAAATCATTACTCACTTCAAAAAGAAAATCAAAATATATATATATTCCTCTTTCCCACCCTCCATCTCCAAATTCTTAGGCACTCCAGAATTCACAGTAAAGGCACTGTTCTTTAGATATAAGAAGTTCTATTAAAAGCTGCCTTATAAAATTATCCCAAGATAGCAGGATGTGCTACCCACTCTAAAAAATAACAACATGTTGGCAAAACAAAGAGTGAATCATAGCAAAGAACATTGCACGCTCTGGGCAGCTCACCCAGCTGTGCTTGTCCACAAATAAGGAAAATGTCCCTCTGGCAGACCTGGGCCCATTCTGGGGGAGGGAAAAAGGGAAGGACAGAGAAAGATCAGGCAGCTCCCAGAGCAAGACTTGTCACGACTCTGGGACAATTTCAGACGCCAAAAATTCTAGATGCTTAAAAAAAGGATGGGATAAAATGAGACATCAAATGGACCAAACCCCTAACCCCAGTCCAAAGGAGAAGTTATTTCAAGGATAAAGATAACCATCAAATATATTTGAATTTTAAGGCTGCTCCACAAAGTTACACATGGCCAGGTGGTACCTATGGCTTAGGGTACCTGGTCACTGGCCATCTAAAAACTGGGAAGAAAGAAGAAAGAAAGAAGAGAGAAGAAAGGCTGCTCTCCTTGAGAGCTTTCTTCCTGAACCCAAAGAACTTGGATGTACTGGAACAACACTTTTTAATGCTGGAAAAAGACATCTGAGGGCAGCTCTGAGTGCCCTGCAGCTGATCCAGGAAAGCCAGGGGAGAATAAAAAACCCAAAAATACAGCACAGTTTGTCCTAAGATTCATGCTCTACCTGGAACTGGGTTGAGGCACTTTAGAAGAGCCTCATGGAAGAACAGCACGAAAAGCAGCACCTCAGCCCCACTCTCACTCGGTCAGGTTGTTTTGAAGTTAGTTTTGGAAAATTACACAGAAGTACACATTACAGAATCATGGAACGGCCTGGGTTGGAAGCGACCTCAAATACCTTGTTCTCCACGCCCCTGCCATGGGCAGGGACATATTCCACTATCCCAGCTTGCTCACAGCTCCTTCTGGCCTTGGACACTGCCAAGGATGGGGCAGCCACCCTGTGCCAGGGCCTCACCACTCTCAGAGTAAAGAATATCCAATCTAACCCTCCTCTCTGTCAGTGTGAAGCCATTGCCCCTTGTCCTGTCACTCCCTTGTCAAGAGTCTCTCTGCATCTTTACTGTAGGCTCCCTTCAGGCACTGGGCTTCCTTTTTATTATTTACTTAATCCTCCCATTTCACCATAGGATTGTGCAGAAGACAAATCCCGAATTAGGCTTAATTTAAGCAGATCCTAATAGCTTTTAAGGTGAACTGATTAGAGGTTCCATACAGAAGAAAACTCGCACGTCCACACTGGGGCAGGAGCTGAACTCTGCTCCAGGCTCTTGGTTTTGATTCTGCCTGCTGCACCCTGAGAGGGTGGGATTATTAGCCTGTGGCTTTTTCCTGGGATCTGATGTGACAATAGGATATTTGTTGCCAGAAATGCAGCTGCTGTGTTGCAAATAAAGGCGTTTTATAGCATCATGTAGATATTATTTTAGCTGTTTATTTTGAAGTGCACAAGACACCAGAATTCTGAGAATAAAAATATATCTCTCCATAAAGCTCAAAGAGGTTTTAATAGCACTGCAGCTGCTTCAAAGGGATGCCAATATTTCTAATTTTTAATCAGTCTTTTATCCCCTTCAGTTTTCTATTAAAGAATCCTTCAATTTCTACTAGTGTTTACTAAAAATTAGGCAGTTCTGTTCTTCACACAGAGACATCCCCCATGCTGGACACATCACCAAAAGCTGGGAGAACCTAGCACTGATCTCACTGCTGTGTTTATTGTACAATTTTACACTTTTTTTCCTCAAGAGGTGAGAAAAGATAAATACAAGACAGTTGATAAGAGCAAACCAAACAGAGCAACTGCTGACCACGCACTGGCATCTGTGATAAGTTATTTCAAGAAATGACCTAACAGAGTAAAAACCTGTCTTCTGATAATTTTGGAACATCAGGATAGAGCAGCATTAACCCAGGCTTGAAATGGATTAACCTTTATTTAAGGTATAGTGGGCATACTCTCACACTGAATATTTCTCTTTTGCACATTTTGTATACCTGGCAGGATAAAACAACACTGCAACTTGATTTCCTCTTCATTTGTTTTCCCCATGCTCTAAACTCACAAATGCAGGCACTGCCAGACAGCAAATCCAAGTTACTGGGCTATATTAAACTTATAAAGGAGATCTCAGTTCCAGCACTGGCACCCCACACTATGAACAGCAAGGCTGACCCTCATATGCTTCACAGGAGGGAAATACAGATGAGTGTCCCCAGTTAGCTCTGCCACTGTGGGGAAAAAAACCCCAAAACACCACAAAGAAAATATTTGTAAAACCAAGAGATGCCTTAAGCTCTCCAGAGTGCCAAAAGCGAATGAAAAAGAGCACAGACCTGGCAGGAGGCATGAGATATCCCACAAAATCCTATGTGAACACACAGCCGAAAAAACCTCTTCAGCCTTTTTCCTCCTGTGTCTCTGCTTCCACTGAGGAGCCCCCAAACACAGCACAAATCCACATCCCAGACAAAATATTCAGCTGGGAGTCACCAAGTACAGTCCTTAAGCGTGACCTTTAAAAACAAATGATGCAGAGGGATGGGGGTGGGAAGGAAGGAGCTCCAAAATAGGACCTTTTATTGACAGCACACTACTTGTACTGACCTCACCACATTAACGGGAATGCTTTGAAAAGGTGCCACCCATAATTCTTGGAAATGTCCTCAGAAGCCCACTAGTTCACTCAAATTCTTGCCACTTCCATAGTGGAACCATTCCACTCCTGCTGCATCACCGGAATTATTTTAGGCTCCCTGGACCATGAAGGAGTCATATTCAACCAGCTGGCCACATTGAACCAGAACTCCTCCGGCTGACAGGGATCTTTCTGAAGGGCCTGGAACATCCCCAAGTGTGAGGAAGAAAGACATCAAAGGGATGTAATCGACAGGAGCCGCTGAGCCCGCGGGACCAGGGCCCGGAGCTGCCGGGAGCAGGGATGCCATATGTGCTGCCTGGCCCAGGAAATGAGCCCGTGCCTCCCGCAGGGATGGCTGAAATCCCAGCCTGAGCTCTCCTGATGCCAGCTCGGCACCTGCAGCACGGGGATAAGGAGTTATGGATGTGCAGCAGCCGGGGAAAACCTTGCCACTAGAGGCAGGAGGGGGAACAGCGGAGAGGAGAGGACGGATGTTCCTGAAGGATAAGGGAGAGCAGGGAACAGCTACAGAAAGGGGAGAGCAGCCAAATGCTACTGAACTGGAGTTTTCAAGAGCTGTCTCCAAGCAAGTCTCTCCTGATCCATCATTAAATAGAATATGCCAGTTGGAAAGGTCCTCTCCCTCCTGGTAGAAAAATGTTGCCTAATCAAAGCATACATTTGACCTTTTTGTTCCTGACTGGGAAGCAGAGAAAGGCCGAGCAGCATTGACTACAACTTCAATCTGCACTCCCATTTGTCACAACAGCTCTAAATCAAACTCTGCATCTGTTTGCCTGGAGTTTCCACCATTTAAGCCCCCACGCCCAGATTCCGCTACACCACTGCTAACTCCAAACCCCACATCCTCTCTGGGGCACCTCTTGGCAGCTCCCACAGCCTGTCCTTAATGTTTTCTTTAAACTATTGGATTAAGTCTCCTGTTAACGAGTGCAAAAATCACTGAAGCATCCAATCCCACCTGCTGCAGCAACTCTGAAGAGGAGAGACGGAAGAAATCAAAGCAAATGAAGAACTGCAACACAGCACTTTGCTCTGCCCTAAAACACAGCACTTTGTGGAATCACTTTCTGATCAGGAATGGATAAGAAGGTAGAATCCAAGCCTCCTACACAGGCAAGTCTCCTGCACAGCTGTGCCAGTAAGAAAAGCCACAGGGTATGTCAAATCAAGCTGGATCTATGCTATCAAACTAATCTAAACTTAAGTCACACAATGAAAACATAATTTTTCTTTTTGAAGCCACATGTGTAGAACAGTTACACAGTAGCCCTTGGATAAATTTAATCTGTGAGTATTTAAGTTAGGGAGAAAATCCCACATCCAATTCTGTCAGAGAAAAACATCTTTTTTCCACATGACAAAAGGATGCTGCTGGGTCTCCCATTTACAATATTAAGCTACACACACGTTCAGCAGGATAGAGAAGAGCAATTGTCCTTCCAAAATGACACAGATTCATAGAAAGACTGGTAATAGTTTTAATTTATCCACCCAAGCAAACCCTAAAGCCCAGAAGTTAGGAAGGCAGTTTGCTATTACAGTAAAAAATGCCAAGTTTATGAAGTTTCCATTTAACATTTCAAGAGATTTTGCCTCTTGAATCGAAGCCTCTGGATAAGGCAGATACTGAAACATATATTTTGCCTTTCAAAATTCCCATTGTTTCAGCATGACATTGAACTTGCTCCTGAAATGAAGTACACAAATGGCATTTTTCAAGAATTAGGAAGTAAAAGAGAAAGGAGAGACAAAGCAAACACATTGAGCACAATAAAGTGGGTACCTTCAGAAATTCTAGCTGTCACCACCGTGCCCAGAGCTGAGCTCTTCTGGGTGAGAAGTGAGAGCAGACTCTGCTTGGCTCCTTCCAGACAACACAGCCCAGCAACTCACCAAGCTGGGCACTAAAACCCACGGCTGACAAGGATTATATTCAAAAAATGACAAGGATTATATTTAAAAAAATGAGGTGCTATCTAGGAAAGCAGCACAGACACGGCAAAGCTTTGAGCACAAGCGCCAGCCGCGCAGTCTCCAAATTGTTTGAATTCTCCTAAAGAGAGACAGGATATATATAATACTGAAAAAAACCAACCCACTATACACAAATAACAGCATGATTCACACCAAGGGGCAGTGGGCAGGGCCAGACAAATGAAAAAAACAGCCCAAGGCTCAGCAGGATGATGTGGTGGGACGTACTCCGAGCAGTTTCTGAGATGTGCAGCCATACGTGGGGTGAGCAAACAGAGAGCAAAGATAAAAATGCTGTACAACAGCTGATAGTTCCAGTGAGGGAACAGAAGGGGAAGAAAGTACCATCAGCCCAGAGGGAAAATAACTTTCTGTACTACAGTTTCTGCTAGCACAGGTTTGGCAACTGTGCTGTGCATATTTTCACCATCCAGTTGTTCATACTGAACCTCCTCCTGTTGAAGATCACAGAATGGCCTGGGCTGGAAGGCACCTTAAAGAGCATCCAGTTCCAAACCCCTTGCCACAGACAGGGACATCTTCCACTATCCCAGCTTGCTAAGAGCCACATCCAGCCATGAACACTGCCAGGGATGGGGCAGCCACAGATTCTCTGGGCAACCTGTGCCAGGGCCTCAGCACCCTCACAAGGAACAACTTCTTCTTATATCCAATCTAACCCTGCTCTCTGTCAGTGTGAAGCCATTGCCCCTTGTCCTGTCTCTCCAGACCCTTGTCAAGAGTCTCTCTCCATCTTTCCTGGGGGCTCCCTTCAGGCACTGCAAGGCCACAATGAGGTCACCCCAAAGCCTTCTCCTCTCCAGGCTGAACAATCCCAATTCCCTCAGCCTTTCCTCCCAGCAGAGCTGCTCCATCCCTCTGATGCCCTTGGTGTCCCTGCTCTGGCCTGGCTCCAGCAGCTCCCTATCCTTTCTGTGCAGGGATCCCAGGGCTGGATGCAGCCCTGCAGGGGGGTCTCAGCAGAGGGGGCAGAGGGGCAGAATCCCCCCCTCCCCTGGGGCTCTGGGGCAGCCCAGAGCAGGGGGGTGATTCTGTCTTCTTTTTCTATAAACCACTCTAAATCCAATTCCAAAGCTTTTGAAACCTCCAGAAACACTTAAAATTTGACAGGACCCTGAAGTCTCCGAGCAGCAAGCTGACAAGGAAACCTCACTAGTCCCACCTATGTCAATCATGGGCTGGTATTTTTCAACTCTTGGGGTGTGATCTTAAAATTTTTGTGTTATTTCTAAATACAGCTTTCTGTGCTTACAACAGAACCTTGTCTAAAGTTCACTCATGTCAACAAAAAAACCCTTCAGCTCAATAGGTTTTGACCTAATAATCCCATTCCAGCCTCGGGATGATGCTAACTGCTGTTACTGAGGTTCATAATTATCAGATCAGCATGTTTGCCAAGCACTGCTCTTGGGTATGTTTCAGATAGAAAAATAAATATTTTGTTCCTCCATAATTCATGTTTTCAGTAATATCACCATTCACAAGCCCCTGTTTTATTTAATCTGCTACCTAAAGGAAGCAACATTCCCTGCCAAATAAAACGAATCAGATATTTCACATGCAGATTCTTCTTCAACATTACTGCCATGACCAGATCCTTCTGGCACCCTCCAACAGTCTTTCTTTGGGAAGGGAAAACGAAGTAGGACTGCAACATGGCATCACTGACACTTCAGCATTTCATTTATCTTTTTTATTTACTTCATCTCCTTTAGCTTTCCTTTCCCAACATGCATTATGGTTGAGTAAGTTCTGTTACTTTAAAGTTACAGAATTAATTATATTTGTTCTATTTAGAAACCAAGTAAAATTAGCCCCATTGGAACAGGCTTTGCTATTTAAAAGCCCAAGATGTTCAAATGTTTTAGCCATTTTCAGTCACTCTTCCCCCATGGGGCATCTGGGTGAGGCGCCTGCTACCATCCCAGCTAAAAGCAGAAAGTGCTCCATGACTCCAGAACCAAAAGAGAGTGGACACTCCCAGTGCCTGATCCCCAGGGCTGTGAGAAAACACTAGGAGACACTGCCAGGCACCCAGGACTCGGGATGCAAACACTGCATGAGTCCTGCAGCCACCATGGTAATGGCAACGATGATGATGACACCAGGGAAACCCGGGGACAGCGAGACTCAGAGCATTTTGGGGTGTCAGCAGCCACTTCCAACATGCTCCCTAAACCCCAGAAGACCTTAATACATCCAAAAAAGATGTTTTCAAGATGCAGGAAGGTACTTTCGTGCCTTGAGGTAGACTCCTAAACCTAAAAACGTCCCAAAATAGCTGTGTGGGGCTCTGATTAGAGCAGGCAAAAAATCCCTCTGCCGAACAGCAGGAACCCCTCCCAGTCCAGGCCAGGGCTGTGTGCATGCTGGCACGAGCCTGGACTGTCTCTGAAAGGAGCCATCCCATTTTCCATCCAACCATCTGTTTGTTTCTCTCCTGCTGCCGCTCCGTGCTTTGTGCCAGCACAAGAAGCTGCCCAACCCACACGGAGGAACCATTACCAGGCTGAAAAAAAATCTTTTTAAAATAGTTTGGGTGAGGCTGGTTTCACCTGCAGGGATTGACAAGGGCCCTGCCCCAGGCTGAGGCCGCTTGGTCCTTCCTCTGGAGCGGGAAATAAGCAAGCAAGGCCTCCTTGTCTTTTAATTTGGCTCGCAAAAATTAATCTCGGAAATCATTCCAACACACCCGCAGTAATGATAAGGAAATATTTCCTAATATGGAATAAAAACTGAATATTGGAGTTGTGCTGCACTCCAGGATTTCCTGCTATTCAACACAGCTGAGCAGCAGAAGACTCCCATGAACAGTGGCTGAGATTCAGCTTGCTGCTGCTTTCGACGAGCAGTGAGTGCAAATTCATTTCCCTGACAGGAAAAGGTACAGGCTGAAACTATGCATGGGTATATATAGAATATACAGGGGAATATATGCATAAACTAAGTTTACCTACACCTATAGGTCCATAAGATCCATAAACTATGTTTATTTCCCTTGAGTGTTAATCTTTTGTCCATTTCAAGTAGCAAAGCAACTTTTGATCCAAAAGTCACAATCTTGGCTTTCACAAACAATGGGAGACTGGCCACCTAAAGTTTAGAAAAGCAAATGCACTAATAAAGTCACTTCCATCTCAGCTCCACTTGCCTCAGCCTTTGGTGACACAATTACAGTCTTTAAGCTCTGCTGTCAATAGCTCTGTCCCAAAGTCAGGAGCACATTTTGAGATATTCTGTACTCAAAACACTCACGCAGCACTGAAGGACACGCAATGACTTACCAAAACCTTCCTGAGCTCAGTTCTTTCAAATAACTAATTTTATTTTCTTTACTTCTTAAGACAATCCAGCCATTGGGGTTTAGCAGTACCCACTCAGACTGCCTCACTGTGCATGTGTGTGTGGCTGTGAGCAGGACTCCCCCAGCCACTCCAGCCTCAGAGAGAGGGGAGACACAGGGGTTGTACTTGAGCTCCATCAACGAGGATGGAGGGCTGGAACCAGGAATAGGAAGAGAACAGAGGTGCACACACAGCTGTCTTCCAAGGAGTGCTCCAAGTGGGAGGTCAGCTCAGGACAACACTCTGGATGACTAAATGAAGCATGAGACCTGATGAGGCAACCAGACCTGCAGCCCCAAGCAGCCACTCCTTTCTTCCAGTGTTTACCACTAGGTGCATTTTAATTTCCTGGGGATAAGAGAAATCAGTAGCTTGCTGGAAAGCCAACAGTGCTCTGCAGGGAAACAGCACTTCAGAGCTTGCTTCGCCTCACTTGTATCTGTTCTTTCTCCTGGCACTTCCCACATTTCACAGTGCTGCAAATCTTTGCTCTCTCAGAAGTGTCTAAAAACAGGAAGCTCTTCTGTTTACTGGAGTAATTGCATTCCTGTGCACTTAAGCATTTTCACAGCTTTTAGGAGGTACTCGCATCCAGGCGTAAGAAAACATTGTTTTAAGACCTGTTAAATTAACTGGCATAAAAAAAGCCCGTGCTAAATATCTTGCTGCAATGTTTTGGATCATTAAATAATTATAAACAGAGCACGGTCAACAATCATAAACCTGCTTCCTCCTCAGTTATTGGTTTTCTAGATAAAGTCCCACTCAGGTCCAATGAAAAATATGTCCCACTCTAAAACATGTACAACTGTCCAAAGGTAACAGTCAGTCACAGGGGATTTCTCTACGTGTTTCGTGACTGAGAGGCACAAGTTAGGACAGCAGCAAAGAACAAGCAAGGAAGCTTTTAACACACCACCAGTACAAGTTTCAAGGAAACTGTATCACTTGTGTCAGCTGTCATGCAAGAAGCTCTACTCTTAGATTTCAGGTATTTTGTAAAGCCCTCCTACTTCCTAAGGAGTCTAGGGAAGCAGGACCTTTGGGAATTAGGTAGGACTCTTGCACTGAAGAATGCAGGAGAAGAAGGCACCAAGTTTGCTTCTTTTTCACTGATGTATCTTCAAATACAAATACAAATATCTTCTTGCCAGGCTCTTTTTAGATCACATCAATCAAATTAAGTAATTACACATGGTAAGTCTGTGCCAGCAAAGGGGCTGACTGCTAAATGAGATGCAGAACATCAGTGCCTGGCCATGGCCTGTGCAGTCCCTCCAGTCAGGGTCAATGAGCACAACAGACCCTTCTGGCCCTGCAAAACTGTAAATGCAGGTAGTGCCTGTTGTCAGTGAACACAACACTGAAGAACAGATGTTTGCCCAATCAAATCCCACTACGGCACTTCACTCCTTTAGCTGGGATATTTGGAGCAGTAGACAGCTGCTGGCACACAGAGCAGACTAACTTGGTGAGGGCCCAGAGATAAAGAGATGTCTGTGGTTTCTTGACGTAAGAGAGGAGCACATGGTACCACCCTCCTGGTGCCTGAAGCTGGGAAGCAGATTTGGAATGGTGGGGATGGAGCTGAGCCACATTCTTACCACCAAATCACCAGCACCAGAGGTGGAGAATGAAACATTATCTCATAAAGGAACCATAATGACAACACCTAATCCCCACAGTGATAATAAGGATAACTGAGAAGAGAAAGCTTTACTATTATGCCTTATTATCACACTGGTTTAGGAGAGAACAGTCTGTACAACTGTGGTCTTGTATTTCAATATTTCTATCACATTGAGAATATATATATCACAAACACACAGCAAGTGGGTAGCTGGGGCTTATCCTTCTGAGATTTGGAGGTTTAGGTAGAGAGGAAATCGCTCTCGCAGAGGCAGACTGCCCTATGAAATCCAAGAGTCTTCCTGCAGCCTTCCTCTCCTGTCCCAGCTGCTCATCTCCTCCAGGGCTGAAGGGCACCAGGAATGCTTTGTTATGGTAGTCTGTATGTCCACATGATCCCTCCTTCACAACTGCATATTCACCCTTCTAGGAAGAGAAGAGAAAGGCAAAAAAGGAATTGCATGTAGGTGAAAGATGATGAGGTTTGTGATGGGCATTAGCTCCGTGTGAGTAGTAATTCTCCAGCCTTGGCCTGGGAAAGTTTATTCAGAATGGGTGCTGTTTTCCTTTAAATTAATCTCAGATATTTGATTCCATTATCTGGTTTCCAAGTTAAAGGAAAAGAGAAGCAAACCAGGGTGTGGATAAAAGCTCTGGCTATATCCAGCTGCAAGAGAGGAAGAGGGAAAAGGAACAGAAGAGATCTGCTTTAGCTTCTGTAAGATATTAAGGCTGTACGTTAAACATGCATGAAAGGGTAAATTTCCGGATTAAAAATAAATAAATAAAATTTAAAGAGCCCAGTTTCCTATGCTTTCAAGATGAGAGAGATTATGGAAAGAAAAGCAGAAAAAGATGGCAAATCCTCTAGGAGCAAACCTTTCCCACCAAGGAAGCCTTCAGAACAGAAAGCCTTGGAGCATGTCCTGAGGGCTAAGCACTCTCTTGACTGAGATAAGGAGCAGGACTCAGCAGTAAAAGGAGGACTCTTCATGGAACTGGGGTCACCTCAAGGAAAGGAGAAGAAACACTTGTGCTCCTAGAGAATGGCTCTCACAATTCCTTTTCAAGGTGAAAGTCTCTATTGCCTTGTAAAGTGACCAAGTGTCATTGTGCCTCCATTTCTTTATCTGTCAAGTGCAGATAAATACAAGTGGAGTTACCTGCAGGAAATCTGAACGGAAATACCAGTTTTGTACAAACAATGGGTCCAGATGGAGACTGGTGGAGTGGCAAATACAGACGACTTTCAAGCAGTGATGTGAATTTCTTGGTAAGTTGCATACGAGCAGCTATTTCCCATAAATAGCAACCAGAGAAAAACCCAAATAAGCCGTAGGAAGAATGAGATCATTTCCACTTTTGAAATATTATTTAACGTTAACATTTCCTTATGGGGATGGGCCTGATGCTCAAGGCCCTTACACAGAAAGGACAGACATTGCTGCCAAGCCCTGCTTCAAGGACTTGTCAGTGCAGGTCTGCAATTGGTTCTTAGAAAGACAAGTCCCTTCCTCTCCACTGGGCTGGTCCTTCAAGTCCCAGCCACACACTCCTACAGTTTTCCTAATAATGCAGCCGTAGGCCAGTTAGGGCAACTCAGCAGCCTGACAAAATTGAGCTACCAACCAGCCCATGCTCTCGTGAAAAGGAGACCTCTCTTCCATAAGATCAGCAAATTGGTTTGTCCCATCCTCCAACTCCACAAATTCAGCGAAAGAGGAGCAATTAAATAGGGACAGGCACAGAGGACAAAGGGGAGAATAGCACTGTCCCTTTTGCAGGCAGCCAGACTTGGACTACATCCCAGTAAAGTTTGGATACACTTGTGGCAGTGGGAGGACAGGGCTGTCCCTTTGGACAGAGGCCATTTATGTCAGATTGGGTGCAACAGAAACCCCAGAGCCCAATGGTGACAACTGCTACACAAACATTGACTCTCACCAATGAGTCACATCCCTCTTGCCCCCACTTTGGCTGCCTCTGTTTGGAAATGGGCTGGTGGAGAGGAGAGCTGTGCAAAGCTCTCCAAACACAGGCTGTAACTACTTTTGAACACAATCCACTTGATTCTGATGGAAATGGTCAAGGTGAGGCTAACCAGGATGAACAGCTGAGCAGCCATCCATGTGCTGCACTCCCCATGGATCACCCCAGTCACATTTACAAAGTGCAGGAAGGGTTTGTGACATGTGTTGCCCCTGTTTTCCTCATCTCAAGTTCTCCTCCTGGGGCACTGCTTGTTTCCCTCATGCTGGGCAAAGCCCAGCATGGACAGCAAGCTCAAACAGCAATGCTGAACTGCAGCAGAAGCCCACTATGCAACAGACACAACCTGTATTTGAATTGAATTTGAATAGTTTTATGGTCACTCAAAGACTTAAAGCAAAGCTTGGCACTTGATCTACAGGAATACATCAGGAACATCCACTTGAAGGCCCATCCTAATTTCTCACTCATTCCTTAATGCATCTCCTCTCAGTCTACTCAACCACTCTCCCAGAAGAGTTATCAGCTCAGGTATCCCTAACAAAATCTCTACTGGTGACTTGAAGTGGACAAATCCTGCAAAATAAAACCACATTAAATTGCTGTCATTTGCCAATGATGCAAGCAATGAAGTCGTGAATATCTGGAGTTTTCTGTTTCTAATTGCAGATGATGTATGCACAGAGGAAGGATGCTCTTGTGGCTACAACACAGGAAACTGCATTAAGTAACAGATGATCTGGATTCTATTTTATTTCCTATGTGCAAAACCAAACCAGACAGAAAGAAAAAAGAAAACATGTACTTAGGGTGTGCCTCAGTTACCCTAAAAGAGAGCAAACATCATTCCTGTAGCCAGCAGGTCATGTTAGGAGGCTTAAGAGGTTCAAAGGCATTAAAGGACTGGGGTCTTAAGTATTAAGAAGTTATTAATTCATTCTGAAAATTCATTATTTAACCTAAAAGATATGAGACATGTAGGCACTCCTTTGTAAGTGCACTTATGTGAGCTGCCCATTTGAGGGCTGCAGCCAAGAGTGGATCTGTATTTTGTGGGTTTGGAAGGGTGTGCAGCAAGATAAGCACCTGAGACGGCAGCACTGTTCCAAAGGCAGGGCTGAAACCTCTCTGTGAATTCAGAAACGGGGAAAATCCATGGGAAAGAGCAAGAGGAAGGACCATTGGATATCAATGCTCTGCAAGAGGCCAAATTTGGTGATAGCATTTCCCAGCTGAGCTACAACAGCCTTGGAGAAATGCTGCTCTTGCGAGTCCAGCTGAGAGCATTCCTCCAATGACTCCCCAGTCGATGTTTACATATTCTGTTGCTCATATGCAAATAATATTATTCAGCTGCCTTTTAAAGTACTGATAAATAGGTAACCTTTGGAAAGTTTTACAGTTTCCCAGCAAAGCCACATGCAGTATCAGGAATGTGGTTTGTCACACTGATACAGCACAGGGTAAGAGAGAATATGTCCCAGTTTCACAAACCACAAGGAAGCATCTGCTCTGCTCTATTCTCTTCACTGCTGAAAATGTAAGGAGCACCAAAAATAAAGAGAAAGTAGTCTAATAAAGTAGTATTAGCACAGAATCAAAAACATTTACATCTGTGATTCCTCAGATGATTAATTATTGCTTCAATTGAGCCTTAAAATATATTTTAACTTGCACTCATTTACAAAATGAAAAGCAAGTGAAACCCCTGATTTTAGAACTACCCCTGGCAGTCAGAAAAGGTCTGGGAAAAACTAGCACTTTTTACTCCACAGATTATACTCCATTGACACTGAGCCCCACCTCCCTAGCCTAGATCCATAATAAAAAATTCATTACTCTCCCCAGATCTAAGATGGTAACTCAGGGTTGGAAGCAAGATCTGGAGGCTAGTCTACTTTTTTTTTTTTTTTCTCCTTTTTTGTTTTAAATCCTCCTGAGTAAAATTTTGCAAAATAAATTATGGAAATTTCAGCAAATCCTGAAAGCACAGGGAAGCTGTTCTGCTGGCAGCCTCCAGGAGGGAAGGTGTGCCCTCCCTCTTCCCAGCAGGCCCAAAGCTGCAAAGGTCTCTTGGGGTTGCCAGCAAGCTTCAAGCTGCTTTCCTCTCCTCTGGGTTATCCCTCATGTTAATAAAGCCACAAAGGATCTCCATCTTGCAATGAACTGGAGCTGCAGGCTTTATTCTGCTTCCCTGTGTCATGTACCTTCCTCCCAGTCTTCAAGCAAATTGTTTTGCCCCTTTAAAATATTTTCCAACCAGATCTGGAGGTACTTTGCAAAACTGAAACATAAAAACACATGATCTTGATAATGCCAGTCAGCAACTGTATCACCTGGACTGAGAAGGAAATGAAGTGAACCCAGCCTTCAGTCCTGGCAGGATTTTGAAGGTGCATGAGCAAGGGAAGATCCCTGACTGGTAACAAGTATGCACAGCACTCTGTAGGGAACAAATCCTTCCATTCCGTAGCAGAAATATATCCAAGATAGCAGAGAATCCTGGAGTCATCATGGTTGGAAAAGACCTGCAAGATCAAGCCCAGTCCTTGACCAAACACCACCACGCCAACTCTACCACAGCATTACGTGCCACCTCAAATCATTTCTTGAACACTTCCAGGGATGGTGAGCCACACATGCTGACAGAGCACTCTCCATATACAGTTCTCAAACAACGCAGACAATTTCAGCCTGATTTCAGAAATGCAGAAAGGAACGTATAACAAAATTAATCAGAGCCACCGAAACATAAATTACATCAAAAGTTAACTATGCAGCACCAGCATCTGAGGCACAAAGAGTAACTTGCAGAAGCTTGCAAAAAACGTGAAGAGTTGAGACCCAGAATCAGTGCATTAGTCCTGAATCTCACCTTGAGTTTAGTATTACAGTCAGATCAGGTCAGCACTGGGCAAAGACATGCTGCTCCTCTGGCAAGGCTTCACACAGACATACGTTTGAAGAATAAAGTGTGTGCACTTCAGGAACATAAAAATGCTTTATGGAATCCTATTTTTAACACTAAATGCCACAATGAACTATGAGAAAATCTAGAATGACAGCAGGAAACAGAAGAAAAAGCTCAGTTGACCTGAGCCCGGGGATTTTTCAGAGGTGCAACTGCAGAGGATCACAGGAGCCCTGGGGCTCTCGCAGCTGCTGTTGAGGGAGCACATTCTTCATGCTCTTCTGGAGAAAAACAAACAGATCCTGACCACGCTGCTGGCAAAACAAAAGGAGGCTGGGATTTCACAAGTTCTTGTGTGCACCTGCAGGGATATTTGACAAAAGTGAACCCACCAGATCCTGTTATTGTTGGCATTTCATCTGCCACAGGGAGCTTCTCAGAAGTCACACAGCAGTATCAGGGTGTTCATTCAAGGCAGCACAACTGCAAGTCCACCCAGGCCTCCCTGCGTACATATTTTTCGCCATCTGTAGTCACCCTTGCAGGAGGCTGAAGCAAACATCTCCCACTGCTTTTCCAAGTCCACTGACTACCCAGGATGGTTAAGATGTCAAAATACCTTGGATGTGCAACTTTTAAACACCCAAGGACAGGTAGATTAATCCTGCCTGGAATCTGACACAATGCCAGCTCTCATTGTGATGAGGATATCTGGAATGAGACTTTGGATGTAGCAGTTTGCTTCTCCTCATAATCTCCAAAGCCTCTGACTGTTGGCTATGCCTTGTAACAGGTTTCTCAACACCTTTAGAAACCCATTCTCAGCAAACAGTCCTACAGCAAACAGATTCACTTTTGGCTAAATTATGTTCCAAAAGTCCAGTGAAGCAAACAAAATAGGTGGCATCCCTCCTCCCCTCATCCCAATCTGCACCACAGGACACTGGACCCTCATGCCAAAGAGGGACAGGCAAGTCTGTAATGTGGATAGGCACAGCTCACACCAAATTTCAGACAATTTGAATCCAACTGTGGCTTGAACATCTTGTCATTTTTACAGCCTTTAACTCTGGGCACCTAACAGACAGTAAAAATATTCTCCACATAAAGAAGGAAGATGGAAGATCTGAAGCTCTATATATAGTGTTTGCTAAAAATACCTCTTTGGAGACATCCCTTGCCAAATAGGTGCCAAAACTTCAAAGGCTGAATTAGCATGTTGAAATATTTGAAATGCAAGTTGTTATGATCCTTGTGAGGCATGGCTGGCAGGCAGAGATGGCATCTTTCAACTCCAAGACCTGGTCCAGGCATAACCAGAAATAGCTCTTTGGTGGCTTACGTGAAGGGAGCCAAGGCATCTGAGTCCAGCTCTCAACAAATCAGGAACCACAAAAGCATCTGTAAGAGTCACTTCCTTTGCTGATACCATTCTAAAGGCCAAGGACTGAATAAGGTAGGGAAAAAGAATTATCCTCCCTCAAAATAGCACTTTCTTTCAAAACACAAACTGCTTTTTTCAGCATCTTTTGTGATAGCATCCCACTGCATTTTTACTAAACATGAACTAATCTAAGTATTCCTTTAAGTAATACCTGAAACCCAACACTTTACCAGTAGTAAAGCCCATGACCTGCTGGCTTCCAACATGCTAGAACCATGCAAAAGGAGAGCAGGAATATTCCCATCCCACATTCTAAGTGCATTTCTTTCTGGAGCCAACAGCAGAGCTCTCAAGCATTTTTCTTTAAGAAAATTTAGCCCAGAAACAGAGGTTCACCTTGAACCAACCACACCACTTCAAAGAAATCAATCATTAGTTGTATTTGCCAGTAAGAGAGCATGAAGCAAGTGATGCAAATTTAGAAAACTAAGTAACAATATTTAAGACTCTGCTTTAAAAAAATGAAGTAATTTTAGCTGGATGTGTCACAAACACAATTCAGAGCAATAGCTTTATAAGCAGCAGTCGATTCCATTAATAACTGGAACTTTTTGCATTGGGATGGCACGAGGGAACCGAATCTAATCACACGATATTAGGGGATTGCTGCTGCTCAGTAAATTCAGAGATGCCAAGTTGAGCAAAAAGAATGTGTTTCATTCACAGATGAAAGCCTTCTGAATTTTGGTGCTTTGTAAACAGCTGCTAAACTGATTGAATGATGCCTGTGAAGTACACAGGGTCAAATGTGGTCAGTACCTCAAAGAGTACCACGTTTCAATGTTGAAAAGCACTCGTGAAAAGCATCTCAGTACACTCATATCTGCCTAGCACTTCAAAAAATATCCTAAGTATCCACAACAGAGGCAGGATTATTCTTTGTCAGCCCCCTCTCCCTCAAAGCTGATGAGAATTATACCACCAAATTCAATATGGGTAGTAGATTTTTTTTTTTAAAAAAGAGGCTTCTTGGTTAGAATTAGCATTGATTGAGGTACCAAAGGAAATTAAAGAATTACAAGAAGTTTTTAGGTGTTTATTTTACTCACACATTAGTCAATGCCATTAATCTGGAAAGCCAGATTGAAATGCATTCAGTAAAGCTTCCTTAGCTAAATTTTACTTCCTTAAAGACCCTATAGTCAGGTTTAAGCACAAACTACATTCCTGATCTATCCAAGGAAGGGGAAAACTGGAGGGAAAAGCAAAGGCAGGTGCTTGCAAGAGCACAAGACAAAAAGCTCCTGTTTCCCTGCCTTGATGTATATAAATACTGGCAGCCCACTTGTGTCAGTGACTTCATCTTGTAAAACAGGTGCTTTGTTGACAGGACCATCCCCGCCCCTAAATAGAAGGAAGCTGCACCCAAAGCATCAATTCACATGTTCCAGACAGGAGTCTGGCCTTCCATCCAAGACAAATATGGAGCTTGAGCTGCATTGCACCTACTCGGGGTTTACCAGTTTGCAGTATCTGAGCAGGATTTACTTTAGGATGGAAGGAGAAGAGGGTGGGTGGCCCTTAATTAACCAATCTTTGTGGCAAAACTCTGCCTTCCCTTGGCACACAAGTGAAGGAGGGAAAGCACTTGAATTCCACACTGACATAAGAAAACCTCATCCTGCAACTGTATTCTCCAGCTGCACAGAGGCAGATGCAGATTCACTCTCCCTAATGTCCTGAGTAAGGATAAAGAAGCTTTTATCTTCTCAGTCTGTACACCTTTAGAGATGACACGACTGATGAGGAGCACTTCAGCAAAAGAACCAAGAAAATACATTTATGCTCTGGTTCTCAGACTTAGAAACTTACAGGCATAGAGAAATGAGAAAGACACTGTCAGGACTAATTTCAAAAATTAGCTTCTACAAGAAAAAAATACAAGTAATACTAACAGCTTTCAGTTTCTTGGATTTTTTTTTTTCTTAAAGCAAAACAGTATAAACAAAATTTTAATTATGATTCTTCTCTTGCAGCCCTTGCTCTCTAAGCAGCACAAGCTCATTCTGTGCCTGGGGGTCAACACCTGAAACTGGACTGAACAATAAACAAAACTGAGACTGGCTTTCTAATATTGCTGCTTGTTTAACGAAAAAGGCAGAGAGAAAATCAGCTAAAACTACTTCTCTTTATTAGAGTGTAACAATTCCCCTCCCAATTACTCCATAATTACTTCCTTTTTCTTTTTTGACTTTCCATTATGATTTCAATCCTTTCAAATGCAGTGATCCAAAGTACACATTAAAAAAGTGTGTCTATTGATTGTTCCCCAAATGTTCCTTTTGACTGTAAAGATTATTTTACAGAGCAGAATGTTATTTTGCTTATTTGAACATCAAAAGGGCAAGCATATTTCCTCTTTGTACCCTCACAAAGGCCAGAGTTTTGCCTCTTACTGAGGACCAAAGTTCAAATAGCAGTATTTTTGCCAGGCTCCAAGGAACCTCTTTGCAGCAGAGGTGCTCAGCAAAATTATTCTGTCAGCAGCCAGGCTGCAGCACAAAATGAGCAGCAGCTCCAGTCAGTGCTGTAGGTCAGTGTGTATTCAGACAGGAGAAATTCTCTCTTCCCTGATTTTGGGGATACAATGTTCATCTCTTTCACCTGAACTCTGAAAAGGGTTTGTTCTTTCTTTTTTGATGTGCCACTACAAAAGTGGCTTACATGTCTGTGAGCCAAAGCAAACAGTTCACATGAATCAGGTGCCCTCTGGGATTAAATGGGGCTTAAAGGTATACAAGTGTGAGCCTAAGACTCTGGAGTTATGAATGAACCCCAGCTGCCAGAGACAATGCTTACAATGCTTCCAGCCTGACATGGGAGGAGGGAATGGGGCAGGTTGTACTCAGATGCCTCCTGAAAAACCAAGTGTAAAGTTCCTTTAGGTCATCCTACAGCAGCATCAGCACCACCGATCCTCACTGAAGGAGCTGGGATTAGACCTGAAATACATTAACTTAATTATCCACATATTGGTCAAGCCCACTGACACTTCCATGGCCTGAAATTCTCTGCATTGATCATATCAGTATGGCATGCATTTCACAGTCCTCAGTGTGACAAAGCCCAGAGCAAGGCTGGGAGGATGAGAGAACGCATCATGATTCCCATCACAAGAAACTTTCATACAAGTCCACTTGCATCTAAGTTACATGCCAGGTATAACCAACCCTTTGAAAGTGCCAGGATTTACCTGCTCAAACTGATTAGCCGGTAAACACATTCTAATCCTCACCTGGACACCTCCATCCTCCTACATATGACTACCATGCCAGCACAGCTGGAATCCAAGGATTCGTCCCACAGATTTGTTCTCCTGCAACACTACCATAACTTCCTGTTGAAAAAATGGAGGAATGTTGCTTGTAAACACTGTTAATTACTGAGAACTAGAGCAGTCAACAACTGTTGCAATGTAAGAAAGGTAAAAAATTTTCCAGTTTCTTTGAAGATTTGCCAGCAAAGCTTGACAATTCAAAGCATTCCACTTGGTTCTTTTCCCTTTATCACTTGCTCATGGGGAAAAAAAAGACAAGGAAAAAAGAGAGGAAAAAGGTTTAAGCGTCAGAAGAATCCCCTTCTGTATTCCCTTCATCTTCCAAACAACTGGTATTGTTTTGCCAGATCTCCTTTTCAAAATTCAATTCCTGCAATTCCACCTCTTACCTGAAACCATTTCTGAAGATGCTCATTCCTGCTACCAGAGCTCATCATAACTTAGTGGTTTCCAGCCTGTGGTGCAGAGGGCTGGGAGGTGGATGATGGGCTGAGAATTGATGGGCTGTGCCTTGACAGCAGTCTGGGGTTCACTGGACTTGGGGACCACAGCCTCAACCTCTGTTGCTTATTGTCATTTTGTCCAACTTCAACTCCACTTTGATTTCACAAAGAATAAGCAACTTACAGGTCATTATACCAGGTGCTCTTAATATAATTGTAGTGGGGGTTTTTTTGTTGATTTTGGTTGGGTTTTTTTAAGAAGGAAAAAAAACCCACAGAAAAGTTTCTAATTGCTACTTAGGCAATTGTGCAGTGAGGCCACCACATCCAGACTACAAGAGGGACAAGATGTTCAAGCGATACAGACTTCATATGATCTCTCCTTCTCTGTTAAATTAAACACAGAGCAGGAGTGTCCATACAACAATTAACCGTAAGAGGAACCATCTAATACACTTCAGCATAAGGTGGTCATTTATATTCTTTGCTAGCAGGAGATTTGAGAGACCAATTCATGAAGAACTCCTGTTTTAATAAACCTCAATTCTCTGCCTTTAGTCACTACTTCCTAAGACTACCTGTGGCTGTGAAGATTGGGGAGCAACTAAACAAAAAGACTTCACTAGAAATAGTATCATCAGGTTAGGCTGGTTTGTTTCTCTCCTTTCCCCCCAATAAACCTGAATATTAATATTTCCTTTCCTACAGCATTCATGGAAATGGAGATACATGCTATAACTAATTTCATGAAGTGACGGAAATAAACTATCAGCAGACAGATTAGTCTAGCAAGAGAAATTTTCTCTAGGCACAATAAAATTTTGGTTGACACAAGTGAAATGTGGCAAGTCAGTCAAAGAACAGCCACTCACCTGTTCAACCAGAGCTCTTTATCACTTTAGTGCAACCAACCAAGCACAAACAAAACCAATAAAAACCAGTGAGACAGATGCATGTTAATGACACCAGAAATGATAAAATTCCTTTTTCACCGTATCTTCAAAGTTGGAATTTGCTGCGATGCACTTGACTGCCTTCCAAGACATGCAACTCTAGGATCTGCACCACCAGGCAACCTTACTTCAGAGAATCAGACTGCTTGGGGTTGGAAGGGACCTTAAAGAGTTCCAAACCCCTGCCATGGGCAGGGACACCTTCCATTATCTCAGCTTGCTCCAAGCCCTTTCTAACCTGGCTTTGGATATTGCCAGGGATGGGGCAGCCACAGCTGCTCTGGGCAACCTGTGCCAGGGCTTCCCCACCCTCATAGGGAACAATTTCTTCCTCACATCCAATCTAACCCTGCTCTCTGTCAGTGTGAAGCCATTGCCCCTTGTCTTGTCACTCCAGGCCCTTGTCAAGAGTCTCTCTCCATCTTTCCTGGGGGCTCCCTTCAGGCCCTGCAAGGCCACAATGGGGTCAGCCCAAAGCCTTCTGGTCTCCAGGCTGAACAATCCCAATTCCCTCAGCCTTTTAAACTGCCTTGCTAAGTCTCACCAAGAATATTTGCTACTCCAGTGTCTGATATGCAACAGCCATTACTCCACTAAATAGGAATGCGCTTTAACAGCTTACCTGTCTGTACCAGCCATGGCACTCATTGCTGAATGACTGCGTCCCACCTCATATGCAGAACACAAAATTCCCTTATAGTTCCACATTTCACAGCTTGTTAAATTATACTTTTAATTACTGTTAAATAGGCGTCATTCTACATATCCAGTTGCTACTGTTTGAAGAAACAGGTACTCCCACTAAATCCTTACCTTGTGATTAAATTTGTTCCCCTTTCCTGCTCTGCAAACACCACAGAGCACAGAAGAGAGCAATCTTAAACTTCAAGAAACAACAGCTGTCTTTAAACAATGCAGTGAAATGCTTTTGTCTGGGGAGCTACTAATGTAAGCTTTCCTCTTCATACAGGACTCAGCAGGCTAAAAATTAGTGACATTTTAAGTGGAACAATTCTTTCATCATCAGGCTGATATTTGGCTGCCGTTCTGGTTACCTCCCTTATAAGGCACCAGCAAGAGGGAAGGGCAGGGAACGCATTATGCAACTGTGCATTGTAAAAAGTAATTAAAACAAATTTTAAGGAAAGTCTGTAATAAACACTTTTCCAATATACAAAAGACAAAAGGAGCCTCATGCCCTTGGTCTAAGGTCTGCCATTTTTACCAGGCTAATCTCGGAAAAGGGAATTTCTCCCGAAAGGAAAGGTTTTCCTCAGTTTTTACGGGCAAGAGTGGAACACTGAAGCCTGTGAACTGCCCCTGCCTTCTCCAGTTTGGTTCAAATCTAGTCCATCAGCCAAAGAGGTAGCCCTGCACTGGGTAATAAAAGGGCAATACTGGGACACCTGCACCCTGTTCCCTCCTCTGGGCACAGGTGTGATCCATGAAAATCTAAGACATCACCAAGTTCAGCTCCAAACAAGGGTAACAGGGTTCTGTGGTGAAGCCATCCAGATTTTGGCTGGTTTGTACGCAACAGCCCTCCTGCAGACAAGGAAATATCCTTTGGAATTTACCTATCAGTTCAGCTGTAAGTAGGTTTTTACTAGTGAAGTCATAAAAACACTGAGACTTCCTTCCCACAGAACAGACTCCAGAGCCTCCAGAGTGGCAGTGATGTGGTAGGAACAGGCTCCATCTGCCCTTTGGGGGGTTCTCAGTGATCCTGGAGGAAGCTCATGGCACAGCACAAGTGTGCCAGAGAAGCAGTCTCACTCTCTGTTGTATAAGGGACAGGGATATGGAGCCTGTACCACAGCAGAGCCCCCACAGCACACACAGCTCCCCACTTGTGACAAGCTGCTCCCCTTTGTTGTTTCTGCCTCCAGCAGTCATTCAGGGTAGTCAGCTGTCTTAGTGGTGCTGACTTTCATTCCCTCCTCACCCCTTGGTTATAAGAATAGAAGTTCTGACCACTGCCCCTTCCATAAACTCCCGTGTAAGAGAAGCTGAGTCTTTGCAACTCCTATGGTTTGGCATGACCCAGTATCTTCATTTTAACTGCAATCAACTGTATTTCTCATAAGCATTATTCCACTACAGTGGCTCATAAAAAGGGCCTTCAACCAAGTACAACTTTCTGGGAAGGCCAAGTTTTCCAAGTATTTGTCTGGGGGATGGCTGACCGGGTTTTGTTTTCCTACCAGGAGATTTAATTGCTAAAATACCTTGGCACATTTTATAAATGCAGTACTTAACTTAATGTGACATTACACACAGTGCTCTCAGAATTGTAAACAGCTCTCTTTATTACATGGAGTAGAAAAAGGTCTCACAACCTTTCATCTGGTCAAAGATAAGACTTTTTGTTTCCCCTTCTGTGGAAGGAAATTTAACACACTCCAACATGCCAAGGTCTTTGCTAAGACTGGAGCTCCTCTACAGCATGTCAGTGACCACAGGCTCAAACTCTGAAACATAAGAGACATAGCTAATATAAGTTGCAATACAGTAAACACTCTTCGTGTCCCATATAGATTCGAGTTATCCCTTTACTTCCTCCCTCCCATTCATTCTGCCACCTTTGATAAACTCCATCTGTTTGCACAACCTGCACACACCAAACCATTACTTCATCTTGGCTGTTCCGTGTTACTGAAAGGTCAATCGCTGATTCCCTTTTCACTACTTCAGGACATTTTCACTCTTGTGAAATCCCATAAACCCAGGCTACCATTTTACCCAACCACTGCTGCTTTTACTAGTAAAAACATAAAGACAGCTGTTCTTTAGACAATCAAAATCCCATAAAAGCAGTCTTCCACATTCTAGGTATCTTTTCTTCACATTCTGATCAGTTGTAACTCTCATAAAAACATGGGTCAGCTAACAAACTTGCAACTTTGTGGGTATAAATATTAAAGGCATACAACACAAACTAAGTTTCAAGTCTACGGTTCAAAACAGAATATAAAATCCAAAACCTAAATTACCAAGAAATCAGAAAAAGAGATATTTGAAGCATAAAAATTAGTATTCATTCCTGATCCACCCTTTTCCTTTGCTTTTTTAATCTGTAAAAAGTATTTAATGAGATATCAATGCATGCCTTACAAGATTACCTGATTTCACAAGTAAGGCAGTATTAACTACGACAACTGCTCATTTTAATGCTTGCCATACTGATCAAATTATTTATGACAAGGAAACCAAGTTTTTCTCCATCATTTATTTCTTCCTCTACTTCCTATTTTGTTCTATATTGTTAAGATGGAAATGTTCTACTACTTCTCCATGCAAATACAGGAGCAGTAGGATTGCCAGAAGTTATTATGTAGCTTTAAACTACAGACTTACAAAATTTCCTGTACCAAGCAAATTATGAAGCCTGCTCTGCTGCATTTGACAACTAATTTCTGAGTCTTCAAGACAAGACTCTGCCACCTTAAATACAGTTCACCATTTAAATTCATACTACAAAATAAATAACTCTTCCCTGAGTTCCTACCCCGCAATATTAAATTGGCTTACCCCAGTGTAACAATTTTTTGCACAACAAAAGCTGTTATTTAATCACCACTCTCTGAAAAATTCTGCACCAACCAATCCCAAAAATTAGACTCCAGTTATTTATCAAACCCATATTTTCAAGCCACAGCAGTGCAATTACCGCTAGTGGCAGGTCGGCTCTAAGTGCAGCTATATGTTGAAATGAGCAACAAGAGAAGATTAAATGATTTTGTGGACAATTGTATGTTTGATTTATGTCAACTGCCATTACCCTAAGACACAAAGCCTCTTTCTGGGAGACTAAAAGCAAACCATTTACCATATAATATCAGCTTAGCAGGCTTTGTGCTGATGAATACTGCATTCAGAGAAGCAATTCCTTTCATTGCAATTTCCATGTCTACCCTGCATCTCCTGGAATACAAATATCAAAGTTTATCAACTGGCTTCACATTTTAACTAAATGCTCAGCTTAAACTTGGTGGGAAGAACAGCATTTTATTGGAATAAACACGGACTGGGCAAAAACTGAATCTGTAGGGAGAAGATAAGCTTTGAAAGCAAGACAAACCCAGCGGACACAGACGGTGACTAAGCTCCTTGTGGTCACCACAGGATTCAAGAGCCATCCCAAACCATTTAGCAGTAACCTAAATGGTTGAAAAAACCTCCTACCCACCATTCAAACTTCAGGGACAAAAAGACTTAGGAGTCTACAAGGGAGGCTACACAGAACTCCTGAGGAAGAACAGGTAAGCAAATCTCAGCCACATGCACTGAACTCCAGCATGACATCCCATAATGTTCCAATCCAGGAGAGTCCCACCGGGGACTCCACTGCAGATCAGACCCCTGAGGTCAGCACCAAAAAGCTCACACCAGCAGGTCCACAACAGATCATCTGACAGAAATCCAAAATTTCTGGGAGCATTCCCTCACCAAGAGCATAGGCCTGGTCCAAGTCCACTGCAAGTTAATAATGGGATTTGGTTTTTTTCTAAGACAGACCAACTTTCTGAAAAGAAAAAGGTGCAGAAGGAAATAAAGCATGATAACTGTCCTCTGTAAATATTTGCTTCTGAATTCTGCTTAGCTAGTGGCTTGGGATTTGTCTTCCCCTGAAATGTTTGAGAAATAAATATTTAGAATTTTTTTAAGCTCTGTTAAGCAAAATTATTTAAATTGAACATACAGTATGCCATGTGCATTATGAAGAACAAATGAGTTCACAGAGCTATGCAAATTTGACTTTTCCTATCCAAGACATTTCTTAACAAAGCCAGGAAAACATGTCTACATATGGCACAGAAGGTAAAATTGCAGCAATTCTATTGGATACAGTAACAGATGTTTCACATGCAATGAGGGTGCCCAGGGATCATCCCCTCCCAGGACAGCAGTCTGTGGGCTCCTATTTCTTTTCACTCTTCAGAGTAAAATTAAATCTGATATTCTTTCATTCCTGAAGCATAAGGAATGAAAACAATTTTTCAGATTCCTGTGTGTATTCAGGCATCTTTTATGGAGCAAGCACAACAACTTAGCGAGATTTATTAGCCTTATAAACACTCATAAACAAGATCCCTCTGCTTTAAAGTGACTCTAAAAAACTGTAATCAAAATACTGAATCAGCACACCTGACAAACCACAAGATCTACAGTAAACAAAAACCCCACTGCTCTCCGAAAAGTTAAAAGCAAAACCAATACATCCCACCAAATATCTTACAAGGAACTTCTCTGGGGAAAAAAAAAAAAAAAGAAAAAAAAAAAAAAGGCAAACATCGGCATTGCTTTTGATTCAGAGGCTACAGCAAGGCTCATTTATTCCCAGTCCGGATTTTGCAAGAGGAAGACAGGTACATCAGCGGAGGCACGCGTGTGAACTCTGCTATTCTAACCTAAGGCGTTCCAGATCAAGTAAAACCCAACAACTGCGAGACCTCTGTGAGTTCTTAGCATTTAACTTTTACCGAAGTCAATGAGAATTGTCTAAAGACTCAGAGCCCGAGCCGGACAGCCAAACCACGGGGGCCTCAATCCCAAACTCCTCCGGCTCGGCAGAAGGTTTGAGATTTGCTCCTCCCGCGAGTGGAAACTTGTGAAGGTTGTTTGCTTTTCTAAGCGCATTACGGAGATAATTTCGTCGCTTTATTTATTTAATTTCTAAAGAAGGCAGGACACCCTTAAGCCCCAAGCCACGTTCTGTAGCACGAGTACAGCCCAGCTGTGACCCTGCCGGCGGGGTCTCCGCACAGCCCCGGCCCTGCTCGCCCCGCCGGGCTTACCTCTGTCCCCGCACCGACACCACCGGGGGCACCTCAGCCTCCCAGTCGGCAGCAGGAGGACAAGTCACCCCGGGGGCAGAGAGACGAGCCACCCCAGGGGCTGCGGGACGAGTCACAAGTCATCCCGGGGGCAGGGGGACGAGTCACCCGAGGGGCAGGCGGGCGAACTGCCCCGTAGCCCAGAGCCACCCCCGATCGTCCCCGCAGCCGAGGCTGAGGCTGCGCTCCCACAGCCTCCACGGCGATGGCTGCTCCTGCTGCCTCACGGTGCGGGGGGAGGAAAGAGGGGAGGCAGGGGGAGATTCCCAGTCTCCAGCGGCAGAGTGCCAGGGCAGTTTCCGCGGGCAGCGCCGGGTCGGAGGGTGCCCGGCTGCCCTTAGGACCCGGCTCCCCTCAGGACTCACCTCCCGCCCGGTCCGAGCGCGGCGCCGCCCCCGCGCTAATGGCAGCGGGCGGGCCCGCGGCGGGGGCCGATGTTTACCCGCCGGCTCTCGCGAGAGCCGCGTGCGGCCGAGCCCCGCGCCGCCATTGGCTGCGCCCGCCGGCGCGCGCCGCTGGCTCCGCCCCTTCCCGCCCGCCCCGTCCAGCCGCGCGTCGCTCTGCAGCGGCGTCCCGGGATGGGGCGCGCGGGGAAGGGGGCGGCGGTGCCGCATCCCTGCTCCAGTGGGGCTATCCCAGAGCACAGGACTGTGTCCAGACGGTTCTGGAATATCCCTAGCGAGGGAGACTCGCCATTCTCTTCGGACTCGGCCACTGCACAGGACAGAAGTTCTGCCTCCTGCCCAGGTGAAGCTTCCTGGGATCAGTCCCTGCCCGTTCCTCTGGTGCCATTGCTGGGCCCCACGGAGCAGAGCCTGGGCCCTGCTCTGAGCCCTCCCTGCTCACAGGGACACACAGGGATGAGGGCCCCTCTCAGCTGGGGCTCCTCTCGAGGCTGGACAGCCCCAGCTCCCTCAGCCTTTCCCTGTCAGGGATGCTCCAGGCCCTAAATCATCTCCACAGCCTCCGCTGGCCCCGCTCCAGGAGCTCCCTGTCCCTCCTGTCCTGAGGATCCCAGAGCTGGACACAGCACTCCAGGATGTGCCTCCCAGGGCTGGGCAGGGGAGCAGGATGACTTCCCTCTACCTGCAATCCATGCTCTTCCCACGATCCTGTCCCTGCAGACCAGCATTAACCTTGGCACTCAGCAAGCTCTGCTAGTCGGGACTCACTGAAGGGCTCATGGTTGTGCCAGCTCTCACAGTGAGGAGTTAAACGGCCTTCAACTATGCCGAAGGCAAATCTGTGAGCTCAGATTGGAGGAGTAACAAAGGACCATCATCTGCTTCCATCATGACATGGAGCATGTGGAAGTGAGGGAAAGTTTGTCTTGATGTCATCACTTGACTTGAGGAGAGTTGCTGATGAGGAGGACTTAACTGACAGACAGATTTGATTTATTTTACCTCATTAGTCTTTATGCAGAGATAAGGAACTTAGGAGTTCTGTGCACTAAAGCAGATTTCTTGCCCAGAGACCTTACAATTTCAGGATCTACAGCAGACCCAGAGAATCCACCACAGACCTCCCTGAGCACTGTGAACCTACCTGCTGAGACTGGGTTTTGAAAGCATTAGATTTGGTAGGTTTGAAATAACAGAAGCCTAAAATTAGCATGTTTTAACTTGAATGAGGTGCAGGAGTGCTTCCTGAAGAGACTGACTGTCCTTTGGGACATCTGAACTCCAGTCCTACATTTGAAACCTGAGGTAGTGAAGTTGTGCACTCAGGTTCACTGTGTTGGAAGCACGGACATATAACCCAGAAACAGAATTAGCAAGAGGGGAAAAGACATTCTATGATAAATAAATTCAAAATAAACTGGTTGTGGATCTAGAAAAGTGATATTTCACTAAAGCTCTCTTCCCAGAGCAAAATCCTTAAAAATCGGTGTCAGTCACAGTGGTCAGTGGGAGTGACAGACATCCCTACCCCACCGCAGGAGTGGGGTGTGGTTTTGACTGGGGATTCCTGGTGTTTGTGGGCTGTAAGCTTTGATTTCAGTACCTTACTCCCGTCTGCTCCCCAAAGCTGCCACAGGGAAGTCGAGGGAGGCAAGGTCAGTCTCGGGGAGATGATGAGGCGCAGCTGTGACAATGAAAATGGAATGAATATTCACAACGTGACATTCCTGTTCCTGCCTTGCTGCTGGTGCTCCTCTGGTGGGTCCTGCCAGCACAGCAGATGGCAAGCACTGAAAGGCTGTTGTGCCAGTGGAAAATTACTGAGTTTTGTTGGTCCTGTGCATGTATGTGAATGTGTGAGGGGGGAAGTGGGGCAGACTTCCATTTATTTAATTATTTTCAAGAGAGAAAGGGAAACAAATGGCTCCCTTAGACTACTAAAATTACTGGCATATACAGAACCAGTCTCCTGTTTTAGAGGAATGAGGCATGTCTGTTTGCATTTCAAGTTTTCTGTATAATTCCATATAACTTTCCTCATAAGTCAGGATTGTGAATTTTTCTAAATAAAAGTGCAATTAAAAAGAGAAACAGTATATTAATAAAAGCACTGGCTGTTGCTTAACAGACCTATGGAAAAACTAAGTATTTCACATTTCTATTTTTATGTGGCTGTAAAAGTATTTATGTTAGCAGACATTCCATCGCAAAACACACATGATTTATTTTAATTTTCTAATTTTAAATACATGTTTTTAACAGAGCTGTACACACTGAAGGTTATCTCACTGCTATAAAAGTTTGATTAATGGGTTCACCACTGTTGCAGTAAAGTTAGTGGGCTGGTGGCTCGTGAATATTTGAGTTTGTCTGCAGTCTTTGAAGGTCTGCACATCTAAAGAAATTTACAACCAAACGCTCATCCTGAAATGAACCGTGGCAGAGCCAAACCTGCGTTGTCTGCCTGCGCAGGCAGATGAAGTTTGTTTGTTGTTGAAGGAGAGCTGACAGAAATACCTAATGTTTTAACCCAAACTGTGACACAGTGTAACCATTACCAACAGCCCAATAAACTTTTATTTCTGTGTGTTTCCAGAGTTAGCCTGTAATATAGAAATATAGGCCCCCATTCACCGTGTAGAAGGGCGGCAGCTCTTTAAGCTGCCAGGCATAGGAGTTAGACAAACATTTTGAAACAAAATCTTTGCTCTGAGCGTGCAAACTTCTGCAGGCTTTGTTCTGTCCCGGTCCTGCAAGCTGTGACAAGCAGCCAAGGTCCTGCGCCCTCTGCTCCGGCGGCCGTGGCTGCAGCAGCAGCAGCAGAGGGATCCACCCCGGGGCGCAGCAATTAAAGGCAAACACAAAAGCCCAAATACCTCTTGTCAAATTCCACCGAACCTCTGAAGCCTTAAAAAAACTTAAGGGAACGTCTGTGGCAAAGCAAAACAGTGTTGTCCTCGCTATTGTAGTTCGAAAGAGAGAGAGCTTGTCAGAGAAAGGACATTTATGTGGGGGTTTGACGTTTCTTTCTTTGCAGTCAATTGGTGTAACAAATCCAAATTGCTGTATCAGAGTCATGCTGGAGATGTCTCTTGGAAAGATTCGGAGTGGGTTTTAACCATGAAAGCTCCTTCTCAGCGTCAGAAATAACCTAGAAATGTTTAATTCACATGTAGTTTGCGTGTAACTACTTAACATTTAGGAATCAGTTCTGACTTTCCTTTCTTTCTTACTGTTTTCCTAATATAGTCCAGGTGTATTTCTTAAGAATAAGCCAGAAAAATTCCAGAACACTCAAGATTGGTCAGGAAATAATGCAGAGCCAGGTAAGCATAGTGCAAGCCATTCAGAAACTTTCTCACAAATTTTCTACTGGTTTATGATGACCTTTTTAGCTGTTGTTGATACCACCTTGTAATTCAAATTTTCCTTGTATCTCCCTGATCTATCTGAATAACAGAAGTCTATGGTTTTTATATTCAACAGGTAGAAGGCCAAGAAAAAAAAAATGAATGCTTGAATCTGTTTTATGACATTTTAGCAATGTGCTGTTACACAGTTCTGATCAGATTTCACACCTGCTGAATCCACTGTAGATCTTTAGTTGCTTGATTCCAGTGGGGCACAGTAGTGAATCAAATGTTCAGCAAATACTGCAGCATAGACAAAAATGTAATTTCTTAATAGGTGGAATGCAAATTTAAAAGGAGGCACATATGGTCATACTTCATATGCAGTGTTTCACAGTTGAATTTAAGAGTTAAGATCTTGGGTCTGCACACGCTTGAAGAATGAGACAAATCAGAAATTCATTGGGTTTCCTTCTGCGAGACCATTCATAGAAGTAACGTTTGCTCACCCAGTTGCTTCCTGCCATTCTCCATCTCTAGGAAATCATCATCAATATTTAAAAACACCTGATGACATCAGAATGTCTGCACTGGTTCAGAGCTGGGCTCTGTGTCGGTCACATTTATGTCTTCCAGGTGATCATGGCCTGACATCTAGGGAAAAGGAAGAATAGAAAAAATTCAGATGATTCTTTTAAAACCCTCTCACCCTTCACCTATCCCAAGCCTGATGTTTGTCTAAATCATAACTCCAAGGGTTTTGCTCTTCCAAATGCTTGTGCATTTATTCTTTTTTACTCTTAAAAGCCTGGAGACATCTTGTATTCCCAGCACATGCGACAGCATGTTGTGTGAAACTCACCTCCTTTGGCTTGTCCTGAACCTGGTTCTGAGAGTATCTTAGTGGGGATCCTGATTTTGTTACCAGCACAGACGATGAACTGTCAATCCATGTCCATCCTAGCAATGCTACTCTTTTTTTTTTTTTTTAATATCCTGTTCCTTCTCAATGTTCTTTATTCCTAGCCTGGAAACCATTCCATACTCTCATCTGTCATGTTGCCAATTTCTATTACATTTTTGGAAGGAAAGTAACCAGAATTTCACCTTTCAAAGTGTGGACAAAACATGAATTTAACCAGAGGTACATAATTTTTGCTTCGCCTCTTAATCTAGAGGCAGAACACATCATTTGCTATGTCTCTTAAAAATAGGAAAATGTTAAATTATGTTAACAAATAAGTAATACTAGCACTGTTCCATACAGTCAACCACAGACTGTTCTATATCCACACCCTTTCTGAGAAAGTTCTAGTTTATACTTTCCTGAAAGCCCAGATAACTTTCTTTATATTAATAGCATCTATGTCACAGGGAAACCATTTATATTTCCATGTGTATAGTCTAAAAAACAAAGCAACTCATTCAGCTCCAAAAAATCAAGGAAATTGGTATAGTCACCTTACAGACTGTCAGCTCATATCCTGAACAGCTTAGCAACTCCCAGCACCCCTTCCAAAACCAGGATTTCGCCAATTTTCAATACCATTGAAATTACTTCTGTCCTATGTAAGTTGTATTATTTTTTTTTAGCATGAATTTCTGGCTTGGCTGTGACTTTTGCAGGCAATTTGGAACCCACAGCAGAGTTCTTCCTGGCACAGAGATACTAGATTCCTCAGGCAGGAGTTAAGGATGTGACAAATTTGATTCATTTTGTAAGCAATTAAAATATTTATAGCTGAGTTCGCTTAAACAACGTCATCTCTTAAAATATTATTCCTGGATTCTCCTTGGAGAGAATCCTTGGTGGACTTGCAAGACATGTATTTAGTACATGATCTTTTTCCATAAACAAAGAAGCATGGAAAGTCTGGAACAAAACAGTCAACAAATAAAGTAACTAATAATAACAACTATTTTTAATTAAGGAAGCTCAGTATTATTCAAGAGTTAGCACAGTCAGCTAATATTGTCCTTTCTTTGAAATTCCAGAGAAAAATGAAGATGACGATTTTCCCAGTCAATCTCAGGGACACAAAATAATACACTAAACAAAAATACTTGTGTTTTCCAGACATCTTATTCTTACTTTATGTATTTGATCTGTTCTTGCACTGGTTCAGCAGTGATCATATGCTTTTTCTTCTTAGCAAAGATTCTCTGTAGATTCTTTGTTAAATCCATTGTTTCTTTCACATTATCCCAAGACATGGGAGATCAGTGTGTGTTGCAAGCTTAACCACACAGTCTGTCGTCTTACTCAAAATTTGCTTCCTATAAGGTGATCAAGTGCAGCTTTTCTGTCTGACATAAAGCTCTCAAAATAAATTAGGGAAAAAAGAATCTGGAACAAGATGTAAACAAAATGATGCAACTTGCTGTTACATTCTGTTCCCAGTTTTTCAACTCTAATGCATCTATTTTAGGGCCTGATACTAAAGTCCCAGGAGCTATCCCAGTGAACACAGCTTCTGGAAGAGCCTAGGGAGAGGATGTTCCTGCTTGGAAGGGCTGGCTGGCATCACAGCATGGTGTAGCTGACACAGGAGAACCAAGGACAGCAAAGCAGGCAGAGGAGGCACAGAGCCTGACCAAGCTGACTTGAACTGGAGCTGCCATGCCTTGTGATGTAACTCAGAACACCACACTTCCGTCACAGGGAACAGTCTGGCTCTGGTCCCACGGAACAGGGCTGAAGTGACAAGCTCTCCCACCTGTTATCTCATGGACTGATGGTCTGTTGCAGGAGAGTCAAAACCTGTGGTTCCAGAGTCTGTTGCTCAATGTATGGAGCCAGTATGGAAGGTAAGATGATGGATTACAAGGAAATGGGATCAGTCTCAGTGGGGCTGTGAAGAAGCACTTCTGGAACCATGAAAGGTTTGTGGAAAAAGGACTGGTATAAGCTTAGACTGTAAGCTTTGAGGTCATGTTCAGGCACTCCATTGCTAACAGGAATGATCCAGCTGTACCTCAGAGGAGCTGCATGGAAGGGAGGAAAGTTTGGTGAGGGGAGAGATCAGAGTAATGTTCAGAGATAACCTGAGAAAACTGCAGGTCCATGGAGCAAGAAGTCTCAAGAGCAGGGCTGCTGTTTCCATGGTGGAAGAAGCAAGCACAGTGAAAAAGGATCACTGGAAAGAACTTGGGAAGTTTTTTTCTAATCCAAAACTAAGCTAATCCAGGGTTAGGGAAGCACTGCAAATCCTTAGGGGCTCAAAAATCTTAAATCAACTCTCCTCTCCTAAACTTTCACAAAACTCACAGAACCATGAGTATGGGAAAAAAAAGGAGATGATGGTAATGAAATCCCAGGGTTTAGGCAAGTACTTTGGTTATTTAATCTTTTCTTTCCTGTTTCCCTACTACTCTCCATTTGAATGGGATAATTGAAAGCCTAAAGAACCCTATCCTAAATACTCACACAGAGGTGCCAACCCTGTTCTGCTGCATTCTTGATTTAAATTTCCAGTCCTTTCACTCACTGGCTTCCAGCTCCATTGCCTAGAGCCTTCCCTGTTCCCTAAGTCCACTTAGCAGTTACCTGACTGTTCCTACAACGTTTCCCCAACCACTGACAACCTGGCAGGGGTTCTTTTCTCTTTCCAGGGTGTGCGAAGCATGTTCTTGTCATGCCTTTCATCACTGGTTCTTCTTACTGAACAGGATAGGGGGTATTCTTCATGTTGTTTGCTGTTTGTTAACAGCAGAAATCTGTTCTAGATTTTTAATGCTAATCTGATCTTCAGTGGCAAAGTTGCAGAATGGACCTTTCTCCAACCTAGACAGCAACCTAGACAACAAGGAAAACTCTCCATTGGTTCTGCTGCACAAAGAGGGAGAGAAAACTCCTTGCAGAACTAGAGCTGGCAGCTCTTGAGATCTGGATAGTTCTCATACATCAATGAAATGCAGGAAAAAATCTTTAGGGTTGAAAAAATTATAGTTCTCAGTTTGACAAAGGTCAGTTCTGAAATGAGCTGGCTTTGCAAATTGGCTTAGCTACCTTTAGCAGGAGATTCTAGGCAAAACATTTCAAAACTGAATAGTAATTATCATTTGAAATAGGGGTTTAAGAGCCAGGTTTTCCATGTCTCACACAATCACTATAAATATTCAGAAAATTAACCCATCTTTTAGGAGAAGATTAATTGTTTTACTGGTGAAGTCTTGAGAAGCTATCAAGAATGGCTTCTCAGTTGACAGAAATATTATGGGTTCCCTGTCCATTTATCTGTCCTAGTTACAAACACATCCACGCACAGTCTGTAACTGAATCTGGCACATGGAGATGTTGAGTGTACTGGCCTAACCCAGCAAAATCTCTGAAGTTTTAATGTCAATAAAGAACATGTACCTTCTCCCATTCATCCTGAAAGTGACCCTCTGAAGCTTTCCAGATGAAGCACTACAGCTCTGACAGCTCCTCAACAGCTTTGGTATTCCAGAAAGTTTTCAAAGGTTACTTAGGAGATGGGCTGGTCAACCATTGCATCTGTAGGTCAAGCCCATGTGAAATTGAGACAACCAACCTTTGAAGACCAACCTGCTAAATGGGATGACATTCTGGAGGCTCACCTGTGTTGCAGGCAGAGTTTGCAGTGATACCACTATCTGCCCAATTTAGCCTAGAGATTTCTTCAGGCAGTGTTTTATGCCACTTTTCATAGTTTAAAAAAAACCTATGTAAACATGCTGTAATTTCCTTTTTGCTCCTTTTCTTTGTGAAACTTACTTTTGTTGCCGTCCCTTTTCACTACCAAGGTAATTGCAAGCATAAATTCCGTAAGTAGCCTTTTCACTTTTAATATACCACAACTGCACCCTGGAATAAAATGATCTAAGCACAGTCTCCATCTGCAGAAGACAACAAAGTGATTTCAAGCTAACAAAATAGCTACAAACTTAATGCAGCCTCACACTTGTTTAGACTACTAATGAGGGAGAGCAGGGAAAGGAAAACAATTCTGTTCCATTCCACTTATCTTGTGGTCTTGGATCTTTAAATGAAAATAATCTAATTAATTGTCACAGCATGAAGAAAATAGTTGGGTCTGATAAAAATGAGGCAGAACTCTAAAGAAAAAATGGATGTTTAAGGTCTTAATTTACCTAACAAAAGATCTGGTTCCTGTGGACTGATTCCAGAGCCTTCTGTGCATTGTCCCTGAATGGGTCCAATGTCACAGAGAGGAAGAGCAGTCAGCTCAGGTGCATTACACAGGACCACTTGGACCAGTTGTGTAATGCTGGATCTCTCTGATTGTCCTGTTGGATGGAATTCTTCCAGAGCCCTCAGGAGCACAGAGCTCTGTGCACCAATGGAAGCAGAGGGAGTAATTAAGCCTGCGGTGCCTGAGTCTGCTGTGGAGAAAGGCCACAGGGGGCCCAGGGAAGAAAAGTTTTTTAAAACTGCATCAAACATCAAATCCCCGGAACTCTGTTCTTCCCCTCCCAGTTACCAGTCAAGGATCTGCCACGTTTTTCAGAAATTACTGCCATTCAGAAGCACAGGCAATAAGCTGCCAGCAGGGTGTCAGTGGAGCTGGAGCTGCCAAAGCCCTTTCTCAGCCTCTCCAAAGGAACAGAATGTTAATCAGTGTACTCCTTTTTCTCCTTCCACTGTAATTAGCCATGCATGACCACAGCTTGACCATCTGAGTTAACTCAAAACTGGAAAAAAATCAATGTACTCAGAAGGATTAATGACCAAAGAGAGTAGCTATGGAAGGACAAGAAGCAGTCAAATATCTGGCCTGGTTTGGTGAGGGTCAAAGCAAACAGTCAGATGGTAGGGAGTGCATACAAAAAGGTGTAAGCATGGGCAAAAACTCTCTTAGGTTTCTATGGTTTAACTAGTCTCCTGTATCCCTGAGACAGCAGCATTCCTTAGTAAAAAACATAGCTCCAAGGCTATTTCCAAAGAGATTGCATATATTAGAGTTCTTCCACTAGCTGGAAATTTTTCATCTGCTGAACTAACTAGGAAACACTGGTCTTTAATGAGATTGCTGTCCTCCTTCCAGAGAATCTGTGTCTGCCCCATCCCTGGAAGTGTCCAAGGCCAGGTTGAATGGGGCTCCGAGCATCCTGGGATAGTGGAAGGTGTCCCTGCCCATAGCAGGGAGTGGAATGAGATGGTTTTTAAGAGCCCTTCCAACCTAAACCATTCTGTGATTCTTTTCCATACAGAGGTGGGGAACTGACCCATGGAGCAAGTGTAAAATCACAACTGAAACCTTTGTTTCTGCACCGTAAGTATTGGCTACTAAGAAAACATCATGGCAGAGAATATGGAGAGGAAAAATGTGTTGAAAGCAAACAGCAACCAAATTCTTCAGAGAAGCTGGAGAAATTTCTCATCAGAAGAAAATATTTCAGAAGTGAATAACTGGTCAAATAGTTGAAGGGGGAAAAATATCTTAACTCACTTTTCATAAACGCTTGTTGCAGTAAATAAGATCTGGAAGTGTTCACCAACAAGATAATAATATGAAAAATGGCAGAAATACCACCACACCACATTTACCTCCTAGCATAAATGGAATTACTCTAAATTCCCTTCTAGATCTGTCTGTGCCTGGGAACCTGGAGCACAGCAACACTGGCTGGCAGGGACTCTGCAAATCATTGTGTCCAAACACCCACTTGAACGGGAGCTGCCACCAACTCTACAATGGGTTGTCTTGTCTAGCAAGGTCCTGAAAACCTCCAAGGACATCTTCTGCAGTGTTTTTCTATCATCCCACCAAAAACATATCCTAATATCTTAATGTCCAATCTGGACTACCCAGAACAGTTTGTGGCCTCCACATCTTCATATACAATCTTACAAGTGCTGGGATTTTGGGTCTTATTTGGCTCAATATTTTTGTAGCTCCTTTCCAACCAGTTTTGTTCTCTTTTTAATTCATCATTTTTAAATGATTATGCTACTTTACAGAATGCCCAAAGTGCTATGTGATCCTCTTTGTAACTTGCAGTGAGGAATGGGTCTCTACCCAAGGAGCATTTGCTTATCCTGTGGCTGTTTGCAAGAGGAACACACCCGGTGAGGTCCAAGGACATCAGTCAGAGAAAGGAGAGTGGAATAAGGAGATCCAGAAATACTTGTTTTTCTTTAGGATGAAATGCCTTCTTTTCATTTTGAGACATTTGTATTCTATATTACAAACCTATTAATCAACTGGTAACATTCAAACCTCATAGCTGGGACTGTGAGTTGCTCCTGCAGCTGATAATCTTCAGTCAGCAGTGGCTGTCAAGGTGTTGCTTCTTTACTATTCCCTGAAAGGGGCATTGGCTGTAATCTCTAATAGCCCTGGCCATATCTGAAAACTCATTTTTCTACATGTATGCCTATGGATACTGAAAGAATCACACTGCTCTCAGCTTCTGTGATCACCTGGAAGCTTTCTGGAGAGCTCTAGGACTGGTGCAATGTATTCCTGTTAAACCATCTGCCCGAGAGATCTTTTTTTCCCCTGGAAGTTGTACTGGAGCCTGAGTTTAGAGCTCTTGATGGCACACTGAATGTTGCATAGATTTAGGCAGGCCTTTTATGGCCTTTTATTGACCATTAGAGGTTTTCTGGCAATGGCATGCTGGCACTGAACTGCTGTCAAAGTGTTTCTCAGGCTGCCCCTGAGGGTGGTTTTGGTCTCATTTCGACTCATCTGATTTTGCTTTTTTAGATGATTTTTTGTTAGACAACATCAGTTGCTGCCAAAATGGGCAAAAAACGTGCTTTGCAGTAAGCAGGTATTTAGGTGAAACATTTTGTGAAAGTTCACTGAACACTTCTGTACCCTGATGTTTGGGGTGCTTTGGGCAAAACCCAAAGCTGTGACTCTCCACACTTAGTGCAGGTGTAGTAACAGAAGTTTTATCACAAGAGATGCTGATCAGAGTGCTCTTTCTGCTTGTTCCTCCCCTCTCTGGAAGGATCTATATTATTAAAATCATGTTAAAGTAATTCCTTATAGTCCTCTATATAATATTGGTGAAACTGAACACTGCAAGCACCTCTACTTTCCCCTCATTCAAAAAAAAGAAATCTATTTCAAGCAGGTTTTTTATGCTTCTACTGTTTTGCCTTGTCATACTAAGCCACACCATTAATTTTAGCCAAGTGATCACTACATTTGTGCTTTTTGGAGCTTGCTCTTTTATATCCATGCTTCATTTGATTTCAAGTTCACATACTGTATTTTGCATGTAATTCATAGTCTACCAGCTATGTGAACAGAACTAATGCTGTCAAAGAACAAACTATCACTGCATTATCAATAATTGTCTGCAGCCTGGTACAGGATTTCTTCATTATTCTTGATTACATAAAAAGATGAAAAGCTATTTCTATTGCTAGTAAAAATCACTTTTCAGTAGCTGGACTTTTAAAAAGATCATGATGTGGCACAACTAAACCCAAGAAGACAGAGCTTATGCCATTTTATTATTACCCTGTCCAGTTGTGCCGCTCCCCTGTCCAAGAACTATTTTGAATCCAGTAGAATTGCGAAAAAAAAGAAAAAAAAAAAAGAAAAAAAAAAAGAGAAGTAATTTCAGGACTCTTGAAAAATAGAACATTCACCAAGGAATAGTTCATAAGTAACCTACTGATAAAGCTGCTTCATGCTTCAAGTGTTACCACATCTGGTCCAGCAATTTTGACTTATCTAATGGTAAAACTTCCTGGTTTTGTTTTAAATTGCCGCAATTTCTTCCCCTCATGTCTAAAGCACCAGGCAATGCCTTCTGTAAGCCAGAGCAAGTGGCCAAATGTCCCAGTTCTTTGTGGAGCAGTGGCAAGTCACTTTAAGTGCAGTAACTTTGGAGTTGCCACATCTTCTCCAGGCACGGACTTACCTCACGGAGCAGAGAGATACAAGCACTGATAAAACATGGCAAATGGCTGGAGATCTCCAAGATTAACATGTTATTTGTAAAACTACATTAGCTGTAAGCAGGAGAGGTTCCCAGAGACTGGATGGCTGTAATGGCATGAAACAGGTGACATATTTCTGCTGCCCTTGCCTGTAATGCTGCTCTGGGGTGTGTAGTAACATCAGTGAGGCAATCAGGAATAAAAACAACAAATGCATCTCAATTAAAAATTTCAGCTAAGTCTACACCCCTTTGCTTGTGAAAATGTCATCACACTCTTCTTCAAGTGACACCTCTGAACTGGTTTGGGGATCTGCCAGGAAAGACAGTCCTTAGAGAGACAGCTCCCAAAGGTGAGTGATTGATGAAAGTTCAAGCTATTGCAGTATTTAAATCAGGCACTGAAACTCTCAACCCAGTTTCTTAGTCTCTCTTAAAAACACTCCCTTCAGCTCCTGACTGATTAATGCCAAAATAAGATCTTTTCAGGCAGAGTATTCAGAGAAGCAGGCACCATCCCCATCATTGTCAATGTCAGAACAGGGCAGCACTTACCCAATTCCAGTTCACAGCTGAATTTCAGTCCTACACTGTTGAACTGCTGCTCTTCTGATCCACTGTCACCTCTGCCTTCCTCTTCCTGCAGCGAGGTGGCATCACTTTTGGGATAACTTGTGGGATGAAGCCTCCCTGAGTTCCGTGCAGGTGTGAGGTTATGGCTTTAGTGACAGAGCTGAGGGCAGCAACCACATCACCCACACATTGCCTCTTCTCTCTCGTTAGTGGGTTTTATCACCACAGTATTGCTTCTTCCAGTTGTTCTTCAGAGTGGAAAGGACCCTGGTAATTTCACCCATCTTCTGTGTGCATTCTAATGATGAGATTTTAATTAAAAATACGGAGAAGGACTATGTTATAAGGAGAGTTGACTACTAGAATGACTACAGGAAGTAAGAGCAAGCCAAATTGCAGGTCTTGTTGAGCTAAGGTGCTTGAAATAAAGGGAATTAGAAATGCAATAAGTTGTTGGTGATTTTTACATAATATCTATTTTGCCAACGGAAGATTTATCTTGTACTCAATGCCAATCCTAGAAACACACCACAAAAGGAACTTTTTAAACTTTACCTGAGTGTAGGAAGAAACATGACCAGCATTAAGGAAATTTGCAGATGTTCTCAGGAGCTGTGCTAAGGGACAGCTTTTTAGAATGCCTGTGTGTGCATGTGTGTGTATTCATGTGTATTTGAAGGAATCAGGTTTATAAAAGATAATATGTATCAAAATTCCAGTGTTGGTGAAATGAACTTTGACTCACACTCCTTAAGAAGGGCGGAGTGTGTGGATTCAGACTTGGCCCTTTGGTTTATGTATTTCTCCATTTGGTTTTACTGTATGAGTCACAAAGCACCTAAAAATTCACAGATGGAAAAGGCTGAGAAATAGCACATCTTCTTTTTATGATCAACTGGACCAATTTACCATCCCAGACCGGAAAGACAGTAAAATGAAATTAAAAATCTAACCTTTTACTGAAACTACTTCATGTATTCCCTCATTCAGTTAGGAAATATGAACTATTCTAGGAACCACCAAGAAACATTAAGTCATTTGTAAAGAAATATTAAGTCATTTGTAGGAAGCTCAGATTATTACATCATCTGTCTGAACAGAGATTTATTGCTGCTAAAATTCTGTGCTGCAGAAACACTGCATCAATAAATCATCGTTTACCTTGTCAATAGCTTTAACAGGAGAGGGATCAGGTTGGCAATTTTTCTGGATGCAGTGACACTCCAAAAGAAGATCTGAGACTGCAATGTTCAGGAGTAACAATATTGTCTCCAAAGGAAAGGTCAGTAACAGATCTGCATTACAAAAAAAAAAAAAAAAAAAAAAGGACTTGAAAATTCTGCTTTGTGTCATTCCTGGATCCTGGATTCCTGTTGCCACCCTTCTGGCTGCCAGAATTACTCATGAGGGTACAGGTGAGTGTTCCTCTCTCACACCAACGGAAGTGACTGATAACTTCCAGCTTGTGCCAAAAAGCACCAGACTGGGAGGATTATTTATGCCCACATATTTGTGAAGCCTTTGCAACTGGAAGTACAATATAAATTCTGACTACTGTTGGTTAAGTGTGTTGAGCTCTTCACACAATTGAGGAACTGCAGCTTACAACGTGGCCTGTCTTTATGGGGAGAGATTTTAAATGATTTGCTGTTCTCCAACTTGTTACTGTGTAATTTTGCAAAACAACAGGGCTGTAATTTTAAGGTTGGTAGGATGGGAGCTTGTACGACAGTGGCATTACTAGCTCATCTATAGTCTCACATGTACTTTCCATTTCTTGCTTTTTACTATCCCTTGATATTTTGTCATCTTTTTGAGTATTCCCTTACTGATTGGGGATTTTGCTCCAGAAGTTTATTCCTCTATTTAATTTTAAAGAAGACTGGGTAGGCAATAGGGGTTTTTCCCTACGTGATACTTCTGCTTTTCATTATACTCATTAAAAAGTACACCCTAATTTAACTTTCCTGAAATTGTATTCCTAGAACACTTAATTCTGCACTCCCTTCAATATAGTTTACATTTCTGATCTTTTTTATCGTCTGAGTGTGTAGCAACCACAGTCAAATATGGCTCAGCTTCATCCCAAGAAGACTTAAAAATCCCTTTGAAAATAAGTAGAATTTGTTCCAAAAGAAATCTCCAGTAAGGAACTGAAAACAAGCCTTGCTATTTCTAATGTCAAGCTATTTCACATCTGCTTTTACATCAGAAGAGGGACTAAAGTGAAAACACTCAGCATCTTTCCTGTTTGCAGGTTGTGTGTAGAAAGGAGCTCAAGGCTGTAATGGGCAGAGTGGCCCTGTATTTATTGATCTCACCTCAGTTGTCACCTGTCAGCTATAAAAGCTCTTAATGTATCAGAGGGAAATGCTTCAAATGCAACATGAGGATTTTACAGCAAGAAAATGGCTTTAACTGAACCTTGGGAATTGCATCATTAAGCAGCAGTCTCAATGCAGAGGTCACAGTAATAAACTAATAATTCCTTATATTTCTTACTGCATCAGAGCTGAGGGATGGAAGCTGCATGACTAAGGATTTCTAAAACCAGTCTTATGTTGACTGCAGTCTTTAAGCTAAAGAAGGAATTTATGCTGCCTGTTAATATTCACAGACCCTCAGTTTCTCTATTACTGTTTCAAATGTTAGAAAAAGTGAAGCTGTGAACATGAGATTTGTAAAATTTTTCTGTCTGCTTTACAAACTCTGTGGGACAGCAACCCATAAATGGGTTTATGCACTGCAGTACATGGACTTTCAAAAATGAGATTCTGAGAAAGTAGCCAGTTAAAGAAGAAATTCCCCAAACCAGCCAGAAGGAAATGCAGAGAAGCGTGCTGAAGGTGAGTGCCCAAAGTCAGTGCAGAGATTAAGTAGATGACTTCCTGTGTTCTTCTCCCTCTGCATAAGCTCCCTCTTTAGGTCTGGTGCCTAATCCAGGTGAGCTCCTGACATATTAAGGAAAAGGATAAAACCCAAACCCAAAGATAAATTGCATCCTATTTCAGCTGCATATTAAGGCAGATACAGACTTTAAAAACACAACTTTACTGGTCTGCAGTGGAGCTGTAAAAATAAGTCTCCTAATGCCATTCTTGTTTGTGTTTTGGCTTGAGCCTTTCCATTGTGGGGGTTGCTTCCATTTGTATCCCTCATAAAAAAGTGCTGGAGCAAGGACCTGTCCAAGGAACTGTCCTTTCCCCAAGCAAAGGGAGAAGAGCAGGGCAAAAGGCACAGAGGGCTGCAAATTAGAATCTGTGTTCCCACCTCTGACAGTTTTTTTGTGACCAAATATTTATCAAAGGCAGGTGAAGCATATCCGTTGTCATCCTGTGTATGGCTCAGGGTTTGATTTAATTGTTTTCCAGGAATCAGAGCTGGACAAGCCAGAGCCAGTTTTGTCTTGCAGATGCCTCGGGGCTAAAGTGCAGATTGAGCACTCCTATATTTCTTTACAGGTAAATACAGGTGTGCCAGGAATTTATGGGTGCAGAAGGAAGTACCCAGAGCCCCTGCAAGCAAGGGGGAAAAGCTCCCTTGGGAAGCTTTGCTCTTGTCTGGGTTTTCTGTTCAAGGCATTTCACGGGAGGTGTTCCATGGATGAGCATCATGCTCCGGTTCTGATCCCGGCAGATCAGCAAATCCCGTGTGGAGAAGTGCAAACCTTTTGTATGTGATCTTACCCAGAATAAAACCAGCTGTGTTTGAAACCTGAACTTTTCAAACTTGGAGGCTGAAGAGCATTTTCATCAAACACAAAATTCAAGTAGACAGAGGAGATCCTTCAGGAAGCGGGAAGGCCTTAGGAGGTAACAAGAGTGGACTGGGCTGATCAGCACTCCAAAACATGGTGCTTCCACTACTTGAAAGCTGATTGTTGACAAAAAAAAAAGCTGTATCAGGGCAAAACCAAGAGACTAGATGGATCATATGGACCCTTATGAGTGTTACAAAAAATTTATAGCTTCTTGTGGATTGCTGCCTCATGGTTTGGGACAAAATCTTTGAAGGGAGGATCCATGTCCACTAAGATACAGTGACACTGGCAAGCCAATATCTTTTCTGCAAGGGTAGGAACTCTCAGCAGAGCTTGCTCTCTGCTTTGTTCTTTTGGAGTGCTATTGTTTACCAGCACAGGTACTCCATGCACTTTATTCTTCTTGATAGGATTTTTGGGCTTACTGAGTAGTTCACATGGGATCAGGCAATGCTTTGATCTAAAAAAATCAGCTGAATCAGCTGAAAATGTAGCTTTGAGCATATCGAGAAGCACAAGTGTATGATGGACTTGTGAGAGCTGGATCCATATGTGAGAGCTTGATCTCTTGGCAGTCTGTGTTGTCAGGGACTAGAAGAAAAAAACCCAGCCCAAGATGGGAGCTCAGGGTATGCAGAGCATGATTAAACATCTCAGTATCTCTCCACAGGCCCTCTAGGTTTAGATTTGATTCACACTCTTCCCCTATGTCCCTTATGAAAATGGGAGCAGTTTCTACAGTAGTGGGATGATGGCAAGAGGGGCAACTTGTGGGATATTTGAACCTCACCACTGGAGAGCAAATCCAAGAAAAGCAGACAAAAGGCAAAGGCTTCCCTGTGGTGGAAATGTTCAGCTTTGTGAATGCTGATGCAGACCTATTTTGTTTACACACTTGCTAATTAATGGTGTTTGCCTAGTTGTCTCACTAGACTAATGGTTAGTTTTACTCTGTAAATAAAACAATCTGTGGTTATAGTAGAACAGAATCTCTCACTGTGAGTTTGTCAATAAGTGCAGATTGCAAAATACAAATATCTACTCTGTCCTGTGAGCAAAAGCTCCCATTGTAATTCTGCAAAGGGTTGTCTGGTTGAGCAATAAACCTCTCCGTGAAACACACAGGGTCAAGAAAATACAGGTGATGAATTTGAAATCCATGAGTAATTTAAGATTCTTGGTTACATCTGGCTGGTTTGTGTTGCTGAAAGCATCACTGCTTTCCCAGAGTAGGAAGGAAGGACAGTTATGGAGTAGATCACCCAGCATTTGTCTGATGAGGTGTTGGGTGCACAGCCCTCAGAGGATGCTGCAGACCAAGAGGTTTCATGGGATAGGGACCATAGGAAGCAAATACGGCTTATTCCAGTGAGGATAAGGATGGTAATCCTGGAGTAAGAGTAAGGCAATACCATAAAATTGTGCTTGCTTATATGTTATGATGATGCTAATTTACATTTTATGATGACACACTGCCTCTGCTGACTGCTTAATCCTTAGGGGAACTTAGCACCTGCAAGCTCCTGTGGCTCTTGCAAGTGGTTGTGAGTAGATCTGAGTGGAGGACCTCTCCCCCATCACCCTGAAAGGCGGCTCATGGAGCTAGTCCAGACACCTGGTGCTTTAGGTGAGAGAAATTCCATCTTTGTGTGGCAGCAGCCAAAGTTTCAATGCAGAGGTGTGTAAAAGGACTGATCACTTCCTATTAGTTCAGAAGGCACCTCAGAAAGCTCATGAGCTGATTTATGTCCACTCCAGGCTTTTCCTGCTCTGCTCCTCTGTGCTGGCTGTGTGACACAGAGCAGAGCACTGTTCATATCTCACCCCTATCTGCTGCCCTGGCCTATCATGCACAACATCCTTAATTAGCAGAAGCACGAGAATGAGACAACACATTAAATTGCTGATGTGGATGAGTATTTCACAGACATTTCTCTTTTAGTCAGTGAAGAAACCAAACTGAAGATGTGTCAGCATACTCACAACAGCATCACTCAGGATGACCATGCACGTGATTAAGCAAATTGCTTTCAGGGAAGTGACTCATTGCTTTGGGTTTGCTTTTTTTTTTTTTTTCTTTTTTTTTTTTTTTTTTTTTCCTTGCATTATACATAAGAAGCATATAAATGGGTTTTTGTTTATAGATGGCTCTGGGACAAAAATACACACTGTGTGCATCATCAGTTAGGTAATCCATGTCTGCCTTTATCCAAGGGTGCAGACATCAGGAAAGCACAACTGAAAGATGACCATCATGTAATAATTATGTTTCAGTGTCTCCTCATATTGAGTCAGACCATTTTGATGGAGGATAGCTTCTGGGAGATTGTTCTCCCTGAGCATCTCTTAGAAGTTGTGAGACTCAGCATGTCTTGTCTTGCTGTGTTTATTCTAAAGTACTCAGACCTATCTTGTCCTGTTGTTCTGGTTAATTTGTTAATGGATAATTGATTTCAAAGGAGAGGAAACTTTCCTGTTCATAGTCAACTTTACAATCCTGCCTGCCTGAATATGTAGGATAGCAAGATACTGGCTGCCAGATCCTATTTCTGATCTTCCACCTCCTCCCAGTAGGTATCTGATGTCCTGGTTTACCATGTGTCCCAGCCAACAATTATGCCTGAGCAAGTCAATACTGAACAGGAGTCCCAGGGTGCAGCTTATCAGGTGCAGATTATCATTTCAATTCTACCAGGTTCAGGGGCTTGTGAACTCTTCAGAAACACACAGCTAGTCACTGTAGGACAAGAAAGTTGGGTTAGTGGCTTCTTGTTTATTTTTCCCCCACTAACCAGGAATGGAGAGCTGTAAAACTTCCCACGTTGTCTGTAACAAGTCAATAGTTGAATTTTGCTTTTGTAAAGAAATAATGTTTCATTGCCATTTGTGCCCTTGAAACTCAGCCTTCAGTTCTCTGGGCCTCTGTAGCCTTTTGCAAGCTGTTTCAACTTAAGAACATGGGACAAGTGCTAGAAATCCTCTCTGCTTAAGAATTCTCTGCTTAAGGACATTAAGAAGCATTTCAGTACTCATAAAAGTGAATGCTGAGCAAAGGTAATTTGAAAATTATTGCTGTGATTATCAAACTGCGGCACCAGTAAATAATGTGGTATTATAAATGCAGTAAATAATTTGCATCCAATTTCCACATTTTATTACAGTGTCTGTCTGGAATTTGAAGTGCTTCATCCCATCCAGTTTCTGTAGCTCAGCCCTGAGGGAAGATGAGGGCTTGCTGGTTTAGTTAACTCCTGAAAGCAAAAATCAAAGATGGCAATTGCATCAACTTCCTACAACCAAGGGTGGAGGGGGCTCCCTTCTCAATGGCTTCAGTGCCAAATTCAAATCCTCCTTTAACCCCAGAACCAAATCCCTTGAAGTTTAGCCCTGGTTTTATCACTGATAACCCTCCTAAGACTTCAGAGAAAATACTCTGTGCAGAAGGCAAGAGCCCAGGGCTGTATCCAGCTCCAACAAGGCAGCTCAGACAAGCCAAGCTGGCAGGACCTTGCCGTGCCAAGTGCACCCTGCTGGTGACTCACCTGCGTGGCTGGGTCAATGGCACCCTGAACTATTTCCCTACTTCCCTGAACTGCAGGTGCTCGTGGGATGTGTGCACAGGTTTTGCTTTTGCTAGAGAGAAGCGTAGCAAAGTCTGGTGAGTGCTGACATGGCCCCATGCCTGCGTTATCCATTATTGTTTATTGTGGGAATGCAGATTAATGGTTCTGTGCCTCGTTTGCCATATGGCTGACAGCTCGGCAAAGCCCGGGGTCTCCAGCTGTCACACGCAGTGGCACAGCTGACAGCAGCATGTGGCTCACTCTCCCCTTGGCCCCACTCGAGATGTTTTGAGGCTGAGCTGGATCTGTGTCGCTGCATGCCATCAATTCAACATTTGGCTTGCCTAAAAAGCTGTCACAGCTGCTTGTGGCTGACATCTTTCAGTTACCAGTGAGAAACAGTCTCTGAGGGCCCACCACTGAGTTCTGTGTCTGCCTCTGGGTGGCTTCATGGGAATGAGCAGATAAGATTACTTTTTTCTCTCATTGTGCCCATTGTGGCTATTTCTCAAAAGGCTGGATCTGCTTTTCTGAGTTTATAAGAATGTGAGTGTAAGAGATGGCTCGGCAGGCCACCAGTGTGTGTGCTCCCTCACTGTCATCTCACAGGACAAGTGCTTACCCTGGAGCAGTGGGATTGTGTTTGGATGCCTGTGCACCTGTGTTGTTCAGCATTTCATCCTAATTATGACAGTCACCCCCTTGCTTCAACATCTGATGCTGTTTCTGTCCCAGGTGGAAGAGGATTTGCCCTTCCTTATCAGTGTCAGCATACCCAGTGCACTGTCACATGGTTTCTCTCTGAATTTCCTGCCGCTAATGAGGCTGCCATTGTGGGACAGCTGCAGCAGAAGAGCCGGATTCATCCCCACAACTTCCTTCTCCTGGATTCTGCTCACACTGTGCTTTTTCAGAGTGATCTGTTCCAAGGGAATGTGTAACCAGCTGTTGTCAGGAGGGACCCACATTATGGCCCCATACTGGTCCCACGTAAGGCCAAACCAAGTTCAGCAGTAGCAGCTGATACACTGCACACACCTTCCAAACCATCAATACAGGTCAAATCTTCAGCATCCTGTAGCCTGGCCATGATAATGAACATTTCCTTGGGAGGGAAGACTCAGAGATGCTTCTGCTGATCGGAACTTTTTATAGGTTAAATAATCTACTTCATAGACTCATAGAATCTCAGAATGGCCTGGGTTGGAAGGGACCTTAAAGATCATCTTGTTCCACCCCCCCTGCCAGAGCAAGGACACCTTCCACTATCCCAGCTTGCTCCAAGCCCTAACTAACCTGGTCTTGGATGCTGCCAGGGATCCAGGGGCAGCCACAGCTGCTCTGGGCAACTTGTGCCAGGGCCTCTCCACCCTCACAGGGAACAATATCTTCCTCATATCCAATCTAACCCTGCTCTCTGTCA
>VZSR01002340.1:7996343-8025054 GCA_013398615.1 Brachypodius melanocephalos
CACCATGGCTACTCTGCTGTGCTCTGGAGCTAATTTTAGGACCAGAACATAGCTGTAGATACACTGGTAGCAACGTCACCTCACGGTGAGATGACCCCACTGTGGGTGTCCCAGAGCAGTGTCCTCAGAACCATGGCCTGTTCCCACCAGGCATGGGGCAGTGAGCATGCCAGAGTATGGGTGAGGAGCTTTTTCTCCTTGCCAGGCTGTGGCTGCCCCTCTGTGCTGAGCTGCACTGCCTCTCTGGGGACCCAGCAGATGCAGCCCTGTACAACAGTGACATCCTCCTTTTGCCTGTGTCCCTCACATTCAACACAGGGAGCCCCTATGGCTGCCTTGGCTGATTTGGCTTCCCAAGTTCAGTTTAGACACAAACCTAGGCTGGATCCAGTTAGGCTTTTCAAAGGGATCTAGGCAAGCCTGAATCCCTCTTTTTTCAGTCTTGTGTACTCACAGACTTTATAAGATGCCAAACTGAGATTCAGCTTTTCTAACACATTGTTTATGCTTTTCCTCATGTTTTCCTTCTCTAATCTGAAAATTCACGTTTTTTCTTTCTGTATATGCTTTTTTTAACCTTTCTTTACTCGAGTCTTGGACATGCTATGCCGGTAGGCTGTTAATGCCGGCCTTGCTTCACCCATCAGCAGCACTCGAGCAATCCTTCCATGCTGGGCAGCAAGATCGGTTTCCAGACCCCTTCTAGGATCTGGCCCCACCTTTTGTAACACTTTTTGCCAACAGAAAGGTTTCATGCAATCCTGGGCAAGGATTTTATGTACAAGAGCTGAAGTTTGTCAGCTCTTCGTTCCGGCTGTGGAGACAATCACTTTTCAGCATCAAATGTAGGTGTGTCTCGTGCTCTGGTTCCCAGCTTCTGACAGCAAAAGGACAAAACAAAAGGGCTTCTGTTCTCAGATAGTTTCAGAATAAGGTGAGGTGCTATATTTCTTGCAGTTGTATCACTTCAAGTGATTTTGCCCTTGAGGACAGCATTACCTCACACACAACAAGAGAATGTCTGTGCGCTGAAATGTCAGGCCTCATGAGACAAAGATTTCTCTTTGTAAGTGCTGTAGCTTTCCCCAGTTCCCCCTTCTGGTTGATATTTTATTGGTTCTTGTACACAGCTTTGCACAGGTTTCCTTAACACAGTGGGCAGTTTTTATTTAACACAAGGGAGGGATCAGTCACAGCGAGTGGAGCAGCCAGGTAAAACTGCTTTAACACCAGTGCTCTCCTGCACAGCAGCGTGTTTGCAGAGCCCTGCTCCCCCCCGGCACATTCTTGTTTAACAAATATCTCAATCTCTATGGCTCTGCTTCAGCTCTGCCTTGTTTGTCTTGTCTTTCCCTGGTGCAAGTTCAGAAGGGCAGCACCTGCCTTCCTGTTTGTACATCAGTGCCTCCACCTCAGCCAGGAGCTCTTGACACTGTGAGCTGCAGAAGCAGCGTCTCCTTAGGCCATTGCTGGAGAATGGGAACACAGCTGACATCTGATTCCCCAGTTAATCCATAGACCCCATGCTAATTGCCTTTATACACTAGGCTGCACAGCCTAAGTGCAGGAAAACAGCTTGTGTCAATCCAGAGAACAGCTAATGAGAATAACCAGCCATTAACACATCAGATCAGATAATAAATGCTGGAGAGCACATCTGATGGCTCAAAGCCTCTTGTAATTCATGAGAGTTGTTGGTTTTTTACTTCCTAGTAAAAAAAGCAGCCACTCCTGCACAACTTGGCTTCATAGGAAGTGGCTTTTCTTTGGATTATAGATCAAATAAAAATGTATGATGAATTACAGCAGCTAGGGTTAAAATCCTAGACTTACCCATTAAAACTGTAGTCTTCCAAGGCTACATTTCACTCTGTAGGTGAAGGACTTCAGAGCCAGCTGGGGAAAGCTGGGGAGCCTGGAGCTCTGTCAGTCCAAACACTTTTACCAAGGGGCTCAGGTGTGGGGACTGGGGGAGAAGGGGCAGAAAACACACCAGTGAAGTGTGCCAGAATGCCCTCCTGTGCTGCTTTACCTGGGCCTAACTCACGTAGGGCTTCTGTCTGTGAAGATTGCTTAGCATTAGTCCTTACTATAACCACAGAGAAACTAAGGAAATAAAGGAAACATCTGGAAATAAACTATCTGGAGCTAAAACTTTGGAAATGGCAATCAGAGTTTTCTAAACTTTGGTTAGATATTTTGCTTGCGAGTCTCAAAGCTCTCCCCAGTCAATTAATGTATCTGCGGGGCACCTCTCCACGGCAGAATTTGGCAGTTGCTGAAAAATCCTTCTCTTTGGTATGGGAAATAGCTGAAAATCAGTAGTCTGGAGAGTGGCAATGCAGAAAATGAAGACTGCTGAGTGCCTTTTAAGCTGGACAGTGGTGAGAAGGGAACTTGTATAGGCAATGCCATCACTAGCTGGGATTTGCTGTTCCTCCTCCAGATGAAGCTGCTGTAGAATCTTTCATGACCTGTTCCCATCACTGGTAGTGTTGCTGGAGTGGGTGAGAACATTTCAGCATCTAACTTCATCCAAGGAAGGAGTCTTGCAGTGGCACAGAGCTGCTGGACACCTTTCTTGGGTATTTGCATCAGCAGATGGACACTTGGAAGGGACTGGAGCTGGCTGCTGCCTCATCCAGCTCCTTTGCAGAGCACAGAGCTTTTTTGTCTTGCAAGTGCCTCCTAAACACAGCTGGTTCCCTCCTGTACCATGTTTTCCTCTGGTGAACCACTGAGACCATGGCCTCAGGGCTTTTTTAGGATGGATTTCTTCCCTCCTGGTACAGCACTGTGGAGGAAGACACTGCTCATTTTGTTGTGTCTTTTGTGTGCATCCACTATGGGATAGAAGACCACAGTTCCCACCTAGGAGCAGAGCAACATAAAAGGATCTGCAGCCAGACCATTTTCCATACAAAGCCATCTTCTAAAGCATTGTTCTTCTTTTCAATGTACTCATGTGGCTGTAGAGCTGGAATAATTTTGGTATGGTTTGGTATTGAGGCAGATTAATTGTATTCCAGCCATGTATTGTGCCAGGATGCTGTTTCCTGCCAGTTTTTAATGTCACTCAGAAGGAGCACATGCCCACAGCTCGATTTCCTCACCTGTCCCATGGCATTATTAGTTTGGCATAATCAAGCAGTTGACAGCAGCTGCCTGGGTGAGTTTCACCGGAAGGACTGGCAGAAATATTTCCTCTTCCACCAGAGGACATATTTGAAATACTGGTGGATTTATAAAGCCTGCTTCAGTCCATGGAAAGGCAGCAAGGATCCTTTGTTGGGGAGCTATTGAGAGCTCTGCAGATGAAAATCCTGCTATGTTTCTGTTATCACTAAAATGAAAATATAACATGTTTTTCAGTTATTCTCCTTTTCTGTTTTTTCTCCTTTTGCCAAGATCTGATTCCAAAATGAAAAATACCAGAGCAAAAGAACTCTTTATGAACATTACAGGAAAATCGTCCCATGAAATTTGAGACCTTCAATTAGTCCATATCAGGTCTTCAAGGGGCAGAGAACATCAATGAACAAGGAGAACATTTCTTTTTCTGTGGCTCCAGCTTGTTTTCAAATTGCTTTGGGCCATTTCCAGCCAGCCTAACTTCCAGCTAAATGTCTGTGCCCGTAGTAGGTTTAGTGCCTCTGGAGAGCAATTCAGAAAGCCTGAGGGAAGTGCAAGAGTGAGTGTTTTGAGTCAGACAGCAGGAAACAGGAGACAAAGATGACACTTGGTGGCATTTAAGCCAGCTGAATATGCCCATTTTCTTCTGTTTGTTTTTTCTAGTGGTGATAGCAGCTGGTGTGTTTAAACATTTACTTGTCTTCTCTATTTTAGGAGATGGGCTGTGTAGGAGGAGAATTCTTTTCTTCTAAGGGGCATAAGGTACAAACTCAACCTCTCTCCCGTGGATGCTGTAGGATACTTCCAGAAGGAGGATCTTGTCCATGGTTCACACTGTATCTCACAAGCAAGTGGGACTTCTAAGTGACTACAAGACCAGCAATTCAGAAACAATCGTCCATCTGAACTGCACAGGTTAAAAGATAATAAATATTTGTACAGTAATTAGAATATCAAATACAAAGACATACAAAGTTCTACTCAGGAGGGAAGGAGGTGGTGCTATGTCAGAGTAACCCTTTGTGGGCTGGATGTCTGCATCCTCCTTTATGCAGTGCCAGGGGCTGTTGGTGTGCTGGAATACCCCGTGTTTTCCTGGATTTTTATAGGCATGGTGCTGTTGACCACGGGGACATTATGCCTGTTGTCCTACCAGCACTCTTCTCAGGAGGAAAATTATGGAAAGTATGTGTGTGAACCACATTGATTGTCGGACCAGGGCCAATCCTCCATCTAAAACATTTCATTTTAGACCATAAAAAGTTCTGTCAGAGTTGCTGTGTGGTTCTGGAGACCTAAGAGCCTTGATATTCTAGGCAAGTCCTTTTTCAGTCATCAGACAGCAACAGGCTCTTTCAGTTCTTCAGGGAATTAAAACCAAAACACCCAGTGATGTCAAACTATGACATCTCTCCTCTCTGGGGACTGCAGCCTTCCAGAACACTGCTGAGAATAAGGAAGGAAAGGCAGAGAAAAGTAAAGTAATTTGTGCAGTGGAAACAAAACAGCCTTTTTCTAACCTCTGCTCCTGGATTTAACGCCAGAGGCGTTACTGACATGTCCAGCCTGTGGCTCCAGGGTGCTCAGCTCCAGCCAGAGGTGGTGGAAATCCCTCCTCTTCCACAGGGAAAAGCATTTGGCTTCTGCTGAGGCTTTTGGGAGGACTTTGTCTTGCTCCCAGAACAGACCCGGCCTTCTCCTTTGTGAAACGCGCTGGTTTTGCTGTCATCTTTCAAACCGAGAACCCATTATTGCCCTACAGAAAGTGTGCCATGAGCATGGGCAGGTCTCTGACATCCCATTTCCTTCTTCCTTGATTCCAGCTCCTGCCCTCTCTCCACATTCACAACTCCTGGAAGGCATTAAAAACTGTGGCTCACTTCTTTCTCTTTGCTGCTTGCACGGCCCTTTACACTGAAGTATTTAAATATTTTAATGTATTTATCTTTCCAGTAGCACACTAAAATAGAGAAGGACCATTATCCAGAATTTATCTATAAGTAAATAGGACATAGGAGCCTTAATTCCTAGATTCTGGGATGCATCAGAAACAGTGTGGTCAGCATGAGGAAGAGATTCTGCCTCTCTGTGCCTGGTGTGCTGCACCCAGCTCCAGAGAGGCATGGAGCTGTTGGAGTGAGTCCAGAGGAGGGCCACGAATCAGAGGGATGGAGCAGCATTCCTGTGAGGAAAGGCTGAGACAGTTGGGTTTTTTCAGCCTGGAGAAGGCTCCAGGCAGACACCGTTGTAGCCCTCCAGCACCTAAAAGGGGTCTATGAGAAAGATGGAGACAAACATTTTGTCAGGGCCTGATGTGATAGGACAAGGAGTAATTGGTTTTAAATTGTAAGAGGGTTGATTCAGACTCCATATAAGGAAGAAATGGCTTTACAGTGAGGATGATGAAACACCAGCACAGGTTGCCCAGAGATGTGGTGGATGCCCTGTTCCTGGAAACATTCAAGGCCGGGCTGGCGGGGGCTCTGAGTAACGTGATCTGGTCAAAGATGTCCCTACCCACCGAGGTTCAAAGAGCAGGGTTTTCCCTGGTTTTATGATTACAATTATAAACACAGCATGACCTTTACACAGAAAGACTATTACAACATATAATTATATGCAAGTGAAAAAAAGGGAAAAGCTTTGCTGCCTCACAGACAAATTGTGTTGCTTTTATATTCCCCAGCCTTGTAAAGAGCCTTTGTGAATTTTCTTGCCTAATGCTCCAGCAGTAGCTCTCCTTTTGAGCTTCTTATCTGTCAGCAAAAGCATTTTAGATAACGCTTTTTCCATACATCCGACTTTTCAAGCACCTTGTGCATGCAAACCTGTGAATCAAAGTGGCAACTACAATGTGTCGCTCATGCAGCCACCTAAACACCTTCTTTCATTCTGTTTTCTGTATGAATACAGGATCATTTTCAACTTGTGCACCCTCAGAAGCTTGGGGTAAGTAGAATGGTACTTCCAGTGTATTTTTGCCAATGAATATTTATCTGCACAACACTTTTTGGCAGGATTAGAGATTCCAACAACTGGAATGCACCTACAGAGATCCCTGCAATAAAAAGAACCCTCTCTCTTCTGAATGAGGCAAGAAAATCACAGAATCACAGAGTAGTTTGGGTTGGAAGGGACCTTGAACATCTGCCAGTTCCAACCCCATGCCATGGGCAAGGACAACTTCCACTATCCCAGGTTTCTCAGAGCCCCATCCAGCCTGGCCTTGAACACTGCCAGGGTTCCAGGGGCAGCCACAGCTTCTCTGGGCAACCTGTGCCAAGGGTCTCTGCACCCTCACAGGGCAGAATTTCTTCCTAATATCCAATTAAAACTGTCCTCCTTCAGCTTTAGACCATGGAATATATCCATTTAATATCTGCCAAACATATGCTTTGGCTGGTCAGACCATGACTGGTTTGCAGGCAGAGAAATGCAGTTACTTGTTTGCTCTTCAGGCACATTTCAGAGCACGTCTAGAAATTCTCCTTCAATCCCCACAGTCCAATGCATCACAAGATTTTTGCTTATTTTCATCTGGAGCATCCAGGTGCAGTGCTTTGAGGTGAAGACACCAGTCAGTTCAAGGGCCTAATGTCTGTCTGGAGCAATGAGTACTTGGCTGAGGGAGAGCTGAATCCCTGCTCAGATTCCAGAGTGGAATCTGGGAGTTTTGTAAAGCAGTGTAACCGTCAACAGTTCTGATTTTTATCCCTTCCATTTTAGTTCAAATTTAAAAACCAAAGCAGGGAATGTAGGGGACTCTTCACCTCATAAATGCATCTGTAAGGGACACATGTATTTTAAAAGGCTATTTTTTGGAGAAAGTACCTGCAGCATGAGAGCTAATTTCAGTAACTACCTCCTAACATTTATGTAGGGCACTGTAAATCGATGGAGAATAAACCAAGGTGGTTGTCCAGTGAGAAGGTTGATTTCCCTTTGCCCTTCACCAGTGTTTCAACTACAGACCTGTGAGGACCATTTCTGGTTTGGAGATAAGATTACCCAGGTGAACACTATCTGAAAGGGGAAAAAGGAGGAGAGCAACTAGTCTGAGTTATCAAAACATGAGAATAGCTTAATTTCATCCTCTGCTCTCTGCTGACTCACTTTGACCTTGAACAAGGCCTCTTTATGTTTTCCTGTCTGTAAAAAAGGAGTAATAATATATTCTGCTTCCTGGAAAAGGATGTGAATATAGCTCAACAGTTCTCATGTGCTCATATGGAAGGCACAGGGGGCACACAAAGTTCTTTTTCCATGTGGCACACGCAGAAAGACTTATAACCCCAATATCCATAGCATTGCAAACTTCCATTCATGTTGTGTTGTTCCACCCAGGACACAACCTTTTTTACCCCTCTATAATTTGGGGTGGGGTGTTTTTGTTTGGGGTTTTTTGTTTTGTTTTGTTTGTTTGTTTGTTTGTTTTTCCTAAAAGAGTCAATCAAAACAACTCTTCAGTTCCAAGATTTGAGCTTGGAAAGAAAAAAAGCATAAATTTTTGTCCTCTTACAAACAGTTTGGTGATTTTGCTCAGAGAGATTCTGGTATCACTGTCTGACTAGGGGCAGTGTCTACTGCTTTGGGGTAAAATCCCTTTTAGACCTTCTATCTCAAAACATCTGGCAAGGAAGTGCTCAGCAATGGAAAACCCTGGAAATGTCACTCCTGCCATGCTTGAGCCTCTGATGAGGTTATAATTTGACGGTGGGAAAAGTTCTGAGCAAACAGTAGCAGTATTTCAGGTAGGAAAGGAGATCTGTATTCTGAAATGAGGATTCTGGAAACTCTGTGGACATGTGCACTGTCTGTATTTTTATACAAGAGAAGCTATTACTTCTTTGGACTTGTCAGTGTGACTTTGATTCCTGAGAAGGTTCTGAAACAGCTGTTAAAAAATAACTTTGTAAATACCTGAATGATATAAATTGATAAAGGAAATAGCCAACCAAGATTGTTGAGCATGGATTATTTCAAGCCTGTGGAGTTTCTGCCTCTGGCTGCTTAAGTGGCCTAGTGAGGGAAGAAAGGCAGATACAACTCCTGTGATATAATCTCAGTCCCAGTGATGTTTCTGGTGTTTCCTCATGACATTTCCAAGAGCAAACTAAGGAAATACAGGGTTGATGTGGTTGTGAGAAGAAAGGTGTGCAGTGGTTGGAAACTTGCTCCCAAGGAGTGCTCACAGCTCCGTTACCATGCTCTGTTCTAGCCTTGGCTCTGTTCAGCACGGCTCGGTTTGGAGGACAGTGAGAGAATATGGTCATTGTGTTAGGAACTGGGAAAATAAATCAAGGTTGCAAGTACTGTGGACACAATCAGAATTCGACACAGGCTTGAAAATTTAGAGAGAATCTGAAATGAAAGCAGCTAAAATTCAGCAAAGACAAAATTTTTCTCCTTTCAGAGGAGAAATTCAGTAAACAAGCATAAAAATTGAAGTTATCAACTAGGAAGCATCACAGCAGATTTTTGACTGCACCCTACTGATTTAAGGTAGCATTTTGTCTCATAACACCTAAATGTGAGGACAGCAAAGCACTGGAATGGATTGCCTATGATGACAATGAATTCTCCTGTTGGACATTTTTTAGGAACAAGGGTGATAAACATCTTTTGAAGATTCCTAGGTATCATTCACTAGAGAGTCTCTTTTTACCCCCTCACATTCCTGGTGTTCTGTGATCCAGAACTACAGAGCTCCACTCAGGTACCTGTCAATAATCAGACACTGCTGAGGAAGAGAAGAGCTTTGTTCTGACAATAAAACTCTTTTTCCGTAGGCAGCAGTAGCAATTGTTCCACTTTCTGAAGTAGCGGTGAACTGCCAGCTGGAGTCCTTTGTCTCGGCTGGAAGCAGTGAGTAGAAGCAGGCAAGGGAAAAGCACAGGAAAGTAATCAGCATAAGAGGGGTAGAAAAGAAAAGGTTGAGAAATGCTGCAGCAGCTTGGAAGGGGTTGATGCAGGTGGGGCAACAATTTTGCGTGTCCATTTAGGGATGAGCATAAAAGAATCAGTTTCCTTTTCACCTAAAGGATTTCAGCAGGATGTCAGGTTATCTGTCTGGAAGTGTGGCAAAGTGTTACTACCCAGGGATATCAATTTCTTAAGGTGAAGATAAAAACATCAGGGTGGTGTCCAGATACTTTTAGCCTGCTTCAGTGCAGGATGTTGGGCAAGATGATCTCCTGAGACTCCTCTCAGCCTGCTGGATCTGTGAATTTATCTCTGGCAAGCATTTCTTTTGGCATAGTGGGAAAGCACAGGGAAATGGAGCCAAATGAATGTATCCGGGAAAATCACCGACTCTGGTAATGAGTGTGAACCTTGTCTGAAGGAAAGAAAACAACTCTGTTGCAACATGCCACTGCCAGGATGCTTTATAAACATCATTATCTTTAAGTTGTTTTTGCAACTCAGACCCTTCCAGACTCCTGTTAAGGCCCAAAATTTCTTACAGGGCCCAGGCCACTAGGTCAGGCTGTAACTTGTAGTGTTTGTGTCCTGCTCTCATTTATGCTCTGATAAGTCTCCTGAATTTTGGAGGACATCCCTTGTGAAGCTCTTCATGGGTCAAAATGTACTTTCAGAAACAGAACATGATGCACACAAGAGTTGCTTTTGGTCTGCCAATATGGTAAAAAGTCATTCTACCAATATGGTAGAAAGCTCATTCTATTGATAGTTAAATACATTTCTGGAAATTCTCATCCTGCACATTTATTTCCAATTTGCTAAAATCAACTGGTGAGGACTAGGATTGCTGCCAGAACATGCCTTAACATCAAAAGACTTCTCATCCTCCATCAGCATCTGCTTAATTGAGGCTGTAGAAAAAAGCATCTGCTGCTTTCCCTCTGTTCAGTGGTGAAAAGAAACTGCCTTTGCATTTGACAAGCTGGAAAAAGTTGAAATATTTGACTGTTAGATGGAAAATCATCCAGTGAATGTGAACCCAAAAAATGACACTGTTTCATGTGTTTCTACATAGAAATCCAAGTGCAGGCGATACACGCTGTGCTCTTTCAAAAGCCAAAGAAATCCTCTGCTTTTCCAGTTAGCTGGATTACTGCTCATTTTTGAGAGGCAAACCTTTCAGTGACTCTTCCTTTTACCATAATAATTTTTCTGGAGGAAAAACGGTTTCATGGTGTATTACTGGGCCTGTCAGCAGGAAGAAATAATGAGCCTCACTTTGCCATTCTTTAGCAGAGAATTTGTTGAGAAAACAGCCCTCACCACTCTGCAGTTGCATTGATGTGAAAACAGCCATGAGAACTCTGGGATGTGGATTACTGGTGCTGTTACCTGGGGAGTTAAGCAGCAAAAAGATAAAAAACATAGCAACAAACACTTTAACCAGAATCTCTGCTTTTTGTAAGGTAAAGAAGAGAGCTTAGAGGCAGAAATTCTTCCATTAACTGGCATTACAGCTGTACATCTCAAAGATCCAGCAGCTGCTAGATCTGTCTGCCCCCTTGAAGATGCTGAAATGGTTCCTATGCCACACATTTACCCCTGGCACACCCCTCCATGTCCCTGGGCAAGGCTGTCCTGAGCTCTCCTGATCCAGCAAGGTGGAAAAGCTGCCTCAGCCACACAAACAGCTCCATCCTGAGCCATGTCCTGCTGCCTCCTGCCCACGTGGGACTCACACAGTGAATTTCCCATCCAGGTGGAGGAGCTGAAGCTGCTGGGGAGAAGGACAACAGCACGATGGTTGGATGGGACAGAAATAGCAGGGAACTCCCATTCTTTGGGAACAGAACTGTGTGCTCCCAGCCCCACCGTGGGTTTGCCCTGCAAGAGGAGGCATGGAGGGATTTGCAGTGTTAGCTGGTGCATGGTTTTATCTGAGAGCCTGGGATCACAACACTAGATTTGCCCATCACTCAGACTTAAATGTATAGGGGATTAAGGCTTTGATTCAGGAAAACATTTCAACAAGAAGTTGTGTCTTTAGCAGAAGAACACTTCAAGGGCTGTGTTGAATCTGTAATAAGCCCTTTTCTTTGATACTGTAAAATCTCTGTCAAGAAAGGCAGATTTCTCAATGTCTTTAACTGTACTAGATATCTTGTGCAGTTAGAACAATGGAATAAGAAAAAAATGCTCTCAGAAGAGAAATTAAAAGTATTTGGCATTTATCAGAGACATTTTAAATACATTTAAATATGGAAAGCAATGCCATAAACCTGAATCAGTCACTACAAATCTGAAATTCCCATTAAATGCTGATGAACATTTTGCCTTAGTGAAGACTGCAGAGCTTTTCCCTCCTGATGGCATGGTCTGATCTACAGTCACAGTGCCTTTACTCTAGACGCTTCTAGAACAGCTTTACCAGAGGTTGTTTTTTGACCTCTTCACTTTTTTTCTGAAGCTTATTCTGTAATTTTGAAACTTTGGGTCTTCCCACTTTTCTACTCAAATCTCATTAGACACAACTATATATAACTGAGGGATGAGCTCATCCTTCCCTTTGACAGAAGAAGGCAAAAACCAGACCAGGCTGGTACACGAGGTAGGAAAAATAAAATCCATATCTTTTGAGTACCATTAGGCATTGGAACAGACTAATATGGAACACAACAAATTCTCTTCCAGAAATTTTTAAATCATGACTAGATCCTTTTCTCAAACCAGGCTTTAACCAAAAAACACATTCCTGAAGGAAATTGGATGAAGTTTAGTTGCTTCTGTTATGGAAAGGGTCAGATAAGATGATACTAATGGCCTTTTCCAGCTTTACAATTGCTGAGTACTTCATTGAATGAACATGAGAGTGAATTTTAAATACTTTATTATTTTAAATTAAACCTCCCTTTCATAATGTGGCACTAATTTTCTCCTGCATTACTTGATGAGATTTTTCCTTCCCAAAAATAAATAAGGAAGCATGTCAGCTTTCCACAGTCTCTCTAAAATGAATAATGCACCACTCAAAGGGATTTTTTTTCTGTTTATTTCTGGCCCAAAAATGATTAGGACCTCTTAAGGAATTTTTAGAAATATCCCATTTTTGCAAAGTAGGCATTATTTTCTGACAACAGAATTTGAGGGCAGATAGTAATTTCTCTGGATGTGTGTCACTGACATTTTGAATGTTTGCCCGTTGCTATGGGAGATGAGATTAGCTGCATAATATTAATCTCATATTTCAGTGAAGAAGTAAACATTCAAAAGTCTGTGAAGGATGGATGACACCATCACAGAGCTGTAACACAACTCAGAGGGTCATTTCATGTTTCCAACTACACCTCTGAAGCAACCTGAGAAGGTCTTCAGTATTAGACCTGCTGCTTTTGGGGTGGGCAGACTCCAAGAGGGGCATTGAAGGGTTACAGCACTCAACATGAAAAGTGCTGCTCGAGAAGGGGATGAACACAACACATCTTCACACTCCTCACTGTCCCTGTGGCTGTGCTCTGACTAGGGTTATAAAAGGTTCAGGTTGCACATCAGGAAGAGTTTTTTACTTGAAAAGGTGGTCAGGCGTTGGAAGAAGCTGTCCGATGGGAGATGGTGGAGTCCTCATCCCTGGAGGTGTTCAAGAAATGACTGGATGTGGCACTCATTGCTGTGGTTTAGTTGGCAAGGTGGGGATGGATCAGAGGTTGGACTCTGTGATCTTAGAGGTCTTCTCCAACCTGAATGATTCTGTGAGGGTATTTTTTTTTTAAAGCATCATTAGTTTGGATAATTTCTGTGCTTTGTTCTTCAAAGTCCTTATTTTTGGCCACTCTTATTATACTTTTACATTTAATCTGCCAGAGGTTACAATCCTTTCTATTTTGTCCCTTTGCACAAGCCTTCAGCTTTTGAACTTCTTCCTCCTGCCCTTCCTTGCTCTGCTGCTGAACAAAGCTGACTGCCTTCTGCCCTTTCCTCAAGCCTTTCTGCAAAGGCACTGAACTATTGTCCTGGCACCCCTCAGCAACCTCCATCCAGCTTGCAGGAATTTAATTCTCAGAGCTGCCCTTTTAAATCCTTTTAAAATGGTTTTTCATTTTTATACGATTCCTCTTTCTGGAGCACATCTGTAATGAATATTTGGCCTCTATAAATACTGTGCACTGCTCAGGTCCAAGCCAAGGGCTGGGTCTTCTCCTGTGAACTCCTTGAAATGGAAGTACTGAAAAATTAAGTTCCAGGAAAGGAATGTAACCAGTGTGCATTGAGTGAAAATTCTTGAGCCATTGCCTCTGAAATTGCAGATGACAAACCAGTCTGTTTGTCCTGGCATGTGTGAGGTCACCATTTGTGCATGGTGGCTTATTTTGTAATCACACTGAGATGTTCTGGGCTGGAAAAGCTTCCTTGAGGGGACAAGTTGGTTAAGTGGCTGGCAGTTTCCAGAAAATCACACACAAACCCTTCTCTCAAGCTGCAATTCACAGGGGGGCAGGAATAATGCACATGTAAGGAAGTCAGTTCAGTGTGTTATCAGCCAGAGAAAGCAAAAGGAAATAAATGGCTTTTGTTGTATTCTCATAATTTCCCTGAAACATGGGAGCAGCTTCTGGAGTGATGGGAAAGGGCAGCTCTTATAAAGAGTGACTGTGCATTTATCAGTATAATAAACATGTGGCCATGCCCAAACGCACTTCTGTTCCTGCCTCCTTTACCTAAGGATAGAAGGAAGGCTGAGGATGCAGTCTTACCTGCAGACCCATTTTGAGATCACAGCAAACTGTCACATCCAATTTCAATATTCTTTCTAAAAATTCAGATCCTGAAGAATCAAGATCAAAAATGCAAACCAAATCTCCCAGAGTGCCTGGCACAAATATGCCAAGTTTGTCTGGAAACATGCCAGGAGATCTTGTATAAAACGAGTCTGGACCTTCTTTATATAAATTTCCTGTCTAATCCAGAAGAGCTTTTGTGTAGGGATAGCTTTGGGTGTATCTGCATATATCCAGGAAAGGGAGCAAGCCTTAACAGTGAAGTCCTGCGTAGTGTTAACTTGGACAGGCAAATTTTGAGGGCAACTGATCACGTAGGGAAATGATGCAAAAATGTAAACTGAAAGTACAGATAGCACTTGCTTAAGGATCTGTTGCAGCAGCAAAACAGACCCATTTAGTAACATTTCTGTGTGAGGGAATGTCAGCTTCAGTGTTCTTACCTGGCCCCCATGGAGCTGCCACTGCTGGAGGAATTGTCAGGTGCTCTCTCCATAGGGGTGGGTGCACAGGGGTTCTTCTGCTCACTAAATCTGAAATCTCAATTTCATAGCTTCAAACAGAAGGAAAAATCTTCAAAAACCATTCAAGTCAAGCTGAATGTTCCCCTTGATTTCTAAGCATTCTTGGAAGCCTCACAAGTTTCCATGTGAAACTCAGAAGAATCCCTTGTGGCACTGCTGTGAGGTGAAGAGATGCTCCAGGTTTCTTGGCTCCAACTTCGGATAAACAAATTTAGCAAACAAAGAGTAAGTGAAAAGAGAAACAACCTGAACTGCAGTGAGCCAGAGTTTGTTGTGGCAACATCTGGCTGAAGTAACTGCTGCCATTTAACTTATTCCTACGCACTATCTTCCTCCTCACTTGAAGAAATAAGCTGTTTAATGACAAGACCCAGGCAGCTTCATCAGGAAATAACTGACAAAGAGGGCAAGCATGGCTGCACAGGGAAATTCCATCTGCTGAGCACTCTCCCACAGTCCTACAAAACCTACACAAAATTATATTTACCTTCCTGATGATGCTGTCTTGACTTTAATAGAGCTGCCTCAATAACAGCAGTATTGTTAAATAATTCTGTCCAAGGTTGGAATATGCAGAGCACCAAGTGAACCAGCTTGGGAAGACTCAGGTTTGGGTGGAAATGATTGGCTAATGGATGCTTGCTCAGGGAATATCAATAACTCTTGTGACAGCTTGACTTTAAAAACAAAGAATGAAAATGAATTTATAACTGTAAGCAGAGAAAGGGTTTAAAAACCTGGCTGGGTTTTACCCACGTGGCTGCTCTTAGTCAAGGATTCCTAGGAGGAAAAGCACGAGATCAAGTGGTGGCACAACCCCACTTTATCTCTGGGACAGTGACAAATGGAGGGCTGAATGGAAAATCGCTCCTGACATGTGCAGACTTTTCCACAGCTGGGCTGAAACTTTACATTAACTGGTTTGGAGCATATGGAATGAAGATGGAGTAGTGAATAATAATGTATGTTTCAGTGACTTTCCCATAACACTACAATAACAAATAGGTAATAAAAATGTCACAGACACTGACAAAATACAGACTATCCTGTTCCTTTGTTGTGTTTTGGTCCCTAAATATAACTCAATATTGTGGCCATGATCTTTGCTTAATGGTGACCTTCAAGCTTAAAAACAAATTGGCTTTGTGGCTGTATAAACACACACACACAAAGGCACTCTGCTTTCTGACAGCAGAGGTAAAAATCCATTTCCCCCATAGGCTTTCTTGCTCAGAAATAATAAGAATAAAGTATCACATTTTTTGGCTTTCCTGAGACATTTATGGGAAGTGTCAGAAATACTGTTTCCCTGAAGGAATTAGGGAATCACATCTTTAGTATAGACATCTTTAATCCTAAATGTTTCCCCAAGTTATTACATTGTTTATTCTCAGTTATAGCCTTTTTCCCCCCCCGCCCAATGTAAACCATAGTATACCATAGCCTGGATTAGCCAGTCTTTTTGCTATTCCTATTGTTTAACTCATTAACCTGAGGCAGAGACAGAATTAACAGAATTCGGGAATTTTTTGATCTTCAAAGTGCTTCATCCCTGTCTGGTCCTTTTAATCCTCCTTCCTGCCCCTGCTTTGTCCTTTTCAGCTTCCCTCTCTGGTATCTCAAAACTATTTCAGGATACAAATCAATGTGTGTGTTATGAAGGAAAAAAATTCTTTAGTGCTTTGGCTATGAATAATACTGAAGAGGCTTTTATTTCAAAGGTTTGAAACAGAGCAAAAGCTAAGGCAAAGAAAAAATGTTTTTAGGTAGGAAAATACAATCAAAATTTGCCAATGGGGTGGCTCTCCTTCCCACAGGAAGGAAAAAAAAAAAAAAAAAAAAAACCAAAACCACCAAACCTGCAATAGCTTTTCCAAAATTTTTGGTTTCAATTGATTTTATATCAGGAAAAGGACTAGTATGATTAATCTCTAAAAAAAGGAAGATAAAGAGATTGGTTAAGGACCCTTCAAGGAAAACAGTGGTCATCACTGTAGGTTCCTGGCAAGATATTCTTGGGGAGGCTGATGAGGAGGGCAATTTAGCCTTTGACTTCCTTGAGGCTGGGATTTATCCCCAAAGGGAAGGGAAAAGATGTGAAAACCTTCTCCTGTGCTGCACTGCAAGTGCTTCTCAGTTCTTCCTTAGGGCAGGAGCAGTCAAAGGTTAGAGCCAGCTCCGGCAGAGATTTTGGGAGCCTGACAGCATTCCCAAAAAGCAGATGCTGTCCTGAAGGCAAAGAAATCTGAGCTGCACCATTAAGCAAGTGAAGAGAGCAGAAAAAGGAGCACTGGCATAGGAGGCTCCATAGAGACTCTGCTCCTTCGACAGAAATCATTCCTGATGAGAGCAGCAGCTCTGAGATGTCAGTGAACCCCCAGACAGCTCCTTGGCATTTCTGCTGCAACTCAGATGTGACCTGTGGGCATGAACTTTCTGTACTTTCTTTCCAGAAGGCTTAATCAACTCCAGCTGGATTTGCAGGAATCCTGAGGATTTTCTCTAGGAGCACAACCTCTCAAAGCACAAAAGCTCTGACAAACACCTGGAGCTTCTGACAGCTGTATCATTATCTCACCTTCTTTGTGAAGCCAGGAGTAAAAGAGAAATCTTTTGTTCCGTATGTGTTACTTCCCTACACTGCACTTTTAAGCCACTCAGACTCTCAGAAAATTTCAGTTTCTTTTCTATGCTCTTATTCTGAAAATTGCAGGTATTGGTGCTTACCTCTGGCTTCAACTCTTATGGATACAGGTCTTCTGTGCACGGTTAATCACATGTACTTCTGTGAAATAGCTTTTGTAGTGCTGCTTCTTCCCCCCAGTGATACTAAGAGTGGATATTTTCCAGAATTGTGTCACAGTTGCTTCATGGTGATCCCTAAATTAGTTTTGAAAACACAGTCACAGGTGCTACTACACAGATTTCAGAGTTTTATCACCTGCAGGGTCAGCCAAACAGGAGTTTTCCATGTAGGGAAACCCTCTTGAGAGGTTGTCTTTCCCAACTCTAGTTTGTCATCCAAGTCTTAGAGTTAAAAGAGTTTTTTGAAGTCCCACCACAAGCACGTGTAAGCACGAGGCAGCTTTTTCTCCAAACAACTCCTCTCTTGATCATCATCAGCCAGATTTCCAGGCTGCTCCCTGGGGATGCAGCAGAACCATGAGGAAGTACTTGCTGCTGTTTGGTATCAGCTCCACAGCATATTTCAGAAGGGCTTGTGAGGCTGTGGTTCTGAGAGGTCTGTTCCTCAAGAGGAAGTGTGAGTAAATATCTAAAGATGCAGTCAGCCTGCATGAAGGGCAGAATTCACTCTGCATGGACTCCTAGAGCAGAAGAGAGAGATTCAAGCACTTGAGAAGGTTTCTAACATGCTCCAGCCATGGATGACTGGAACTATTCAGATCTAACAATTGTTCGATCATACTTCTAGTTCTGATAAGACATTTTTTGTAAATACAAAATGTTGTGCCCATTGAGCTCCAGCTTCATTTTAGAAAGTGGCTGAACAATTTCTTGGACAAAGCAATATAGAACTAAAAAAAAAAAAATAAAACAAGCACTTGACAAAACCAAGAAGTGATTAAAAAACTCTCAAAGTAAATACAAGTTTATGGGGTTTTTTTTCATGAAGCGTCATTTATATAACACCATTTATCACATCTATATACAGTTTTTAAATTACAACTGTTCATTCTGTATAACTACATGAAACAGCATTTCAGAGGTTTTTTCCCCAGCAGATTCAGGCCATGAAATGCTAGAAACCTTGCAAGGTGGTTCTCTCCGAGCTTGTTCCCACTGTGAAGCAGGCACTCACTGTTGGCGTGATCCCGCAGTGTGCACTGCAGGGATCTGAGCTCCCTGCTGCAGGAAGTGAGTAACTCACTTTGACTTCAGTGGTGGTTACTCATATCCTGTGAGAAGATGAGTGGGAAGGGGGGAAACACACAAGGAGAGGAAGATCCAAGAAAAGAGGGATACTGGTGGGAGGGAGATGCACTGACAAACAGTGAGGCCTCAGTCATTAGTGGTCTTCACTTTGTGGCACAACCTAGAGAAATTTCTCATCATGGGGGGGAACACAAGTGGTAGGACAGTAAGATGATCCCTAATCATAATTTCCTTGGGTTCTTTTTACAGTTTATCTTTCAGTTGCACATAGAAAATGAAAATGTTAAATGCAGCTGCAAGTCTGTGTTTAGAGACAAACACTGTACATGTGTGGGGTGGCTGTGCACATACTTATATGCACAAGATATAGGATTGTGTTTGGATATTTAGGGGTAAAGCTGAACAACATGCTTAGGAGCTAAAGCCTTATTGCATGCACTACTGCAATTACCACCCCTGACTTGCCTTTGCTTTATGGATCAGATCCAGGAATAATTGTGTGTAATACTTGACAAGATTGATACTTGACTTGACTTGACTTGATACTGTGTGCAGCAACGTGTCACTTGGAAATCTAAAGAGCACTTGACAGGTGGATTCAGGCTTGCCCAGTGCCCAAGTTCAGGTACAGAAATGCTGAATTATAGAAATGGCCACCAGCCTTGGGCCAGTGATGACAGGAACACAGCAGCTGCCTTTGAGGGGGCAGGAACCATCTGTGTTTCTATAACATTCACTCTGCCCCTCCAGCAGAGCCGTGAAGGGGTTCAGCCAAAGCTGAGGGAAAACTGGCTGGACTAAAGGCACGCTTGGATCCACTTTTCCCTGTTATTTGGGGATTCTAGGGTCTGGCATTTGTGTTCAAGCTAGTGTTTTACTGCATAACTTGCATGGGCCAATAAACAGAGCTGGCTACAGCAGCTCCAGCTGACACTGGCATTCTCCAGCCTATATAGCTTGGATTGGATTGATTTAATCCCTTGCTTGGATCATTAATTTCTGCAGTAAGTCTGGAGGCAGACAAGGAGCATGATGAGAAGCTGATCCATTGCTTCCCAGCAGAGGCAGTTCAGGATGTGCACAGCTTGGAGTAAATGGTATTGTACCAACAGGCCAGGCTGTGCACACATAAGTGCTGAATCAGGCTCAGAAAGAAGGCCAAGTCTAATGCACTGTACTTAAAATGCTTCCTGAAAGGTTTTGTAAACCTCCAACATCAGTGGAGATCATGTTCCTAAGAAATGGGTTCAAAAGAGGTCAGGACAGGTTTATTTTTATATTGTGAAAAAGCCAGAGGCATTTTAAAAGGTTCAGCAAAACACTTGTCTGCCATTAAGGAGACCTGCAGTGCCACCTTGGAAATACTGTGCCTAAAACCACAGAGGGGACAGGGGGACAGAGCTTCCCAAGGGGAACAGTGCTTTCATATTTTAGAGCTGTTTTAAATCGCTGTGACTCCATAGCCCACTGCACACACAGTATCCATCCTGGCTGGGAGGGAACTATAAGCTCACAGTGATGCAAGGCATCGACAGAAACCTCAACCATCACAAGTAAAAGTATTTATAAGGGAGAAAAAAAGTTAGGAAGGGTGGGAGGAAACGAGAGAAGACAAAAAATTATTCTCCTCTCCTCTCCTCTCCTCTCCTCTCCTCTCCTCTCCTCTCCTCTCCTCTCCTCTCCTCTCCTCTCCTCTCCTCTCCTCTCCTCTCCTCTCCTCTCCTCTCCTCTCCTCTCCTCTCCTCTCCTCTCCTCTCCTCTCCTCTCCTCTCCTCTCCTCTCCTCTCCTCTCCTCTCCTCTCCTTTTTCCCTTTGGCAAAGAATTCCCTTCTCCAGACCTTGACAACAGGCATGATAAAGCCTATGGCTAAGAAGTTTCTGATCTCCTCTGTTCCTGATTAGAGCTTCTCTCTCCTCAGACAGCTGCTCAGTTTTTCTGGGGGAAGCTTCCACAGCAGCATGAAGGGTTTTTGGGCAGCAGAGCCAGCTGCAAGGCTGATGGCTTTTGGGAGGACAGTTGTGCCAGGTCCTTGAGGGCAAAGGGTCTTTGAGGGAGTAAAGGGAAGTGAGTGGAGTGAGGTGCCACAGGAGTTTGGCATACATGGGCAGCACCTGCCAGGCAAAAACAGGATGTGAAAAGCTTTGCAGAGTGGATGTAGGAAATGCTGGGTTGAGGGGGAGAATCCATGGGATGATCAAACTGGTGAATCCAGCTGCCTTAACTTCCACTCAGTGTAAAGGTAAAAGGGGTGATGGGTCAAGGAGACCAGATGCAGAAATAGTAGGTTAACAATTGTGTGATGCCTGCAGTATGTTATGTTTACCTATGTTTATCATCTATTAGTGAATTACTCTCCTCCCTCTTTCTATCTCCCATCCTCTGATACTTGGAATAATTTTGCTGTGCTGACATACCTCAGTTTAGAATAATCATCTGTATTTCTCATGAGTCTGGAAATAGAATCTGGCCCAGGGACTGTGGGACAAGCACATAATTCACTGACCAGAAGCAGAGGTACCAAAGATTCCTCCATACAGACTCATGGTTCTGGTTCTCAGGTGGCACATGACCAGGGGGAAGAGGTTGTTAAAGTCTGATATGGTGACCTCAGTACTCAATAACAAAACATTGTGCACAATGTTCACCTTTTGCTTTCTATTATCTGTCTTATATTTATTTTAATTAGCCACCAAATCTGGCTAGCTGTGTCTGGGGGCTTCCTGGTTAAAGTCTGTTCCAGGAGTATATAGGTCAAGCCAGCCTATCCTTAAGAGAGGCATGAATTGTATCCCTCTGAATGCTGTGCCTGTGGAGTGAGTCTGAGAACTCCCTGAAGTCTCTCAAATGGGATTATTCTTCTCCCTGCTCAGCACCTGAAGCTGTTTTTAACATTGATATGCCAAAGTAGGTATCTCCAAACATATGTGATAAGTAAACAGCAGACTTGGGAATGAGGTATGTCTGCAAACCCCCTGTCCCACGGCCTCTCCAAAAAGACATCAAAGAAATTGTTGTGATCAGTGAGAAACGTCTGGTCAGCTTAACCATTAACACTGACTGAACTATTCAACCTTCTTTATAAAGGCAAACTTGTGGGCAGCTCTTGTGGGATGACATTTTCCTTGGGTGACATCACTCTACAGTAATTTCTTGAAAATATTGTGATGAAACATGCAAGGAGAAAAGTATTCTGGCCTTTCCAGACACCTGTGAGTCACCCTATACTGCTTTTTCTACCTCCAAATAAAGACAGTTACAAAAGGCAGTTTTCTGAAAGCTGTAGCAGTGACAAAGGCATCAATACAAAGAGTAATTAAAGCACATGGTTGATATATTCTGGCTCTCTCAACCTTTCAGGCATGCAGGCTATTTCCCCCCAGCTTATACCCATTTCACAAAGTTTATTTATTGTATATCTGCATCCTTTGCAATATAAGGCATGCAAGCTTTAAAAACCTGATTAAATTGTTTCCTGGGTTTTGGAGCATTATTGTGCTGCCTGTGAGCTGGTGGCACCTCACTGGCTACATGGGGGAAAAAATCAGCCTCAGACAGGAAACTCTACAAATACAGCTTTCCTATTTTAGTCTCATGTCCAGAGGACGTTGGGGCTTTGGTCATCGTTGTGCATCTGGCCCTGGTGACAAGGGAACACACCTCCCCTTTAAGCTGCCGTTGAGTTACAGCAGGCCCCCATCCTTCCCTGGTCCTTTTATCCTGTCAGACTGCAGGCACAGCTGGAATGTGGTGGACACACAGACCCTGTCTGCACTGGGGAACCTGACTGATTTGTCTTTTGAGTAACTTGTCCCATTCTTGCCCCTCACACACATATTTGCCACCCTCCCAGGTAACAAAGGCCAACTTTGTCCCCAGCTGATGCCACCTCATTTTGTGGCCAGCATGAAATGGAGCAGTTCTGTTGTTCTTTGGGTAGATCTGCTTAAAGCTGCTGCAACGAGGGACACAAAGGAAATCCTTTCCCACTGCTCCAAGGCAAAATGCTGGGTTTACATGGACAAAGAGTAACACCTGTCCCTCCAGATGGGATATCGGTGCAACTTATTATTGTAATAATAAAACCTTGTGCACAATGTTCACCTTCTGTTTTCTAATAACTCTTCTTTGTTTATTCAGTTTAATTAGCCACCAAATCTAGCTGTTCTAGGGGCTTCCTGTCTCAAGTGTCTGTCCCAGGACTATGTAGGTCAAGCCAGCCTGCCCTTAAGAGAGGCATGAATTGTATCCCTCTGAAAGCTGTGCCCATGGAGTGAATCTGAGAACTCCCTGAAGTCTCTCAAATAGGATTTTATTCATCTCCATGCTCAGCACCTGAAGCTATTCAAGCTGGGGTTACAGACTGTTCTGGAATGGTGAGTCTTTGCATCCCTTTTCCGCTTTTACTCTGTGTCTCTGTGCAAAGACTGCAGGCTGTGACTCCCCCCTTGCCTTGGATATATTGACTCACACTAGAATATGAACCACATTCATGCATTCTCAATCCATCTGTCTGCATGAGTGACAATGTCAGTGATTCCAGGTGAGGTGAAACATTTTTGAGAGAAAAGCCTGGCATGGAATCTAGTGTTTGATAGAGTGGTGTGTGGGTATCCCTTGAAAACTGTGAGCAAACATGACCACAGTTTAAAAAGAGACTCTTTGTTCTCTAAAACTGTGTCCTGACTTGAAGATGTGCTCTCAAGCTGAAGATTTTGAAAGAAAGAAATCCATCCAGGTGATCCCAAGGAAGAGTGCCTCCTTGTAACCAATTTTGGCACACTTCTGTCCTCAGCACACGGTTAAGGAGGGTTAAAACATCAGAACAATGCATTTCTGGCAAGTGTAGCAGCTGCCTCTATTGTGTCTGGTCAAGAGTTCCTGAGTACGTCAGCATTGTGAATAATAACCAAAAAAAAAAAAAAAAAAAGAAAAAAGAAAAAAAAAAAAAAAGTTGTGCAGTGCAGTGTCTCCTCACAAGCATTCTAGTGCAATCCTGCAGTCCCATTTCTGGGAAATCCCATCCCCTTTGACCTCAGTGGGGGAGAGTAATAAATCTCTGCTAACACCAGAGATCAGGTTTTGTGCGTATGCTGGTCAGAATTAACGTAACAAGGGCTAAACACAGGATGAAAGTGGAAGGGGCTGCCAGAGTGGGCAAGACCAACTGCACAGCACCAGGCGGTATTTAGCTCCAAAGAATCCAGTGACACAACCCAAACATGGAAACCACACCACCACGGCCCAGGAGCCACCAATACTGGAAAACCACAGGAAGTGAGCACAGATGATCAAGGGCACAGTTAAGGTGCCCATTCCCTGAAGGAGTAAGAAACTTGTTAGATGAAGTGCCTGGGTAAGCTAAGAAATAATCCAGTTCTATGCCATGAAAAGGTAACAAAGAATTTCAACAGTCCCTGTCACTAAGGCTTGGGCCAATGTCTTTTTGAAAGGCTGTAAGTCACAACACACTTGGTCTGAGCACAGGTGAGTCTGGAAAATGTATGGTTAACTGCCAAAATCCTGCTGTTTGGATGTCAGATGAGACAGACAGAGAGGAACCACAAGTTCCCTTTATGAGGGGAACAACAACTCCTTTGCACTTTAACTTCGTTATTTCAGAAGTTACACGATTGCAGCTTTGTTCTGGCAGCCACCAATCATAAAGAGCTGTGCAGGATATAGGCACAATCTTGCTTATTGTGGTAAATATTATCACTTCATTATCTAACGATCAGATTAATTTCTGACTCTGTTCCATAGGATTCTTCCTGACAGGTTTTCTCTGAATGTTGTTTTGCATTTCAGCCTACAATTTACTGTGTATTCCACAGCTCATCAAAGTCAGGCCTTTAGATGAGGTTAATATCCAGTGTTACACAACAGACAATTAAATATGACCTAGTCATAAAGAACAAGTCACACAGTTCAGGATCACTGGCATCTACAGATGCTGAGCCATTTCATTAAATCATACAAGCTCATGACACAACTTTTGTGAAAAGAAAATTGATCCCTCACTACCCAGCTACACCTGAGATTAAAACCACTGCCTTTTATCATGCCTCATGTCCTGAATTCCTTCTCCTGTTAGAGAGGTTGGCAGGGATTTATTATTCAATTACTTTTAATTGTCAATTTAAGGACCAGGTGGAAGGAACCACACAGGTGCAAGTGGATCCCTACTCATTCACCTGAAGCTGCTTCAAAATACCTGCAGAAGCAACTAAACACAATTGTTCTCTGCTGAAAAATACTAATGCCAGAGCAGAATTGCTCTTTGCATGCTTGAGCACACCAGAACAAGTCAGAGCTGCTCTTTCTGCCTCACTGGAGGATTTCACTTCCTCTCAGCACACAAGTTAGCCTGTTGGAACCAAAGGAAGGATTTCTCTTGCTGTTGACCAACACCAGCAAGGGCAGATCCCACTCTGTGTTCCCCATGGATCTGTCTAGCAAACTGAAATCCTCAGGACTTGTAGAGTGCCTAGGAATGTCAGCTCTCCTTTGCTAAAGCACTCAGGTTTGGGGTCTTGGGCCTGAAGCAAGCTGGAACACTCCACCCAAATCCACTGTAGGCACCTTTCCATAGCTGGCTCCCACACTACAAATTAAAACCATGTAATTTGAACCAGTTCCATCATTTTATGTTCAGACTCAGTGCCTTTTGGAGAAGAATGACATCATGCATCCTTTAATAATCCAATTTAGGTGTGACTTGGCTTCTCCATCGCTGAGGATGAATACATGTCCATGCTGCAGCCCTAACCCTGAGTGACGCTGCAGGGAGTGAGGAGCAGGGACACCAGGAGATCTGCTGTGAGGTGGGTGTTAGACACTCACTCACTGCCCTTGAATTAATCCAAGATGTTTTTCTTCTTCTCTGCAGTGTTTCCCTTCCATCATTTTACCCTGTGCCTCTGTAAATCACACAGGAGCTGCAGAGAGGCACATGCCACGCTTTATGGTGCCAAGGACAGTCAGGATGCCTCCTTAGCTTTACACACACGTACCTGGTACCAGTGAAATACAGGATCTGCTTCCACTCCATCAATCACCATTTGACAACAGCTGGACAATTCTGGTGGCTTTTCTGTAGCGGAAGTTGGACAAATTTCTGCACTCTCATTGCACTGCCTCTCAGGGAAAGCTTCCTGGCAGCAGCCTATTGCTGTTTTTAAAACACCACCAAGAGAAAACCTCCATTGCCAAAGCTGTGCCTTCAATCCCAAGTCCAGTAAACACCCAGGGTGCTCACTGGCACCTGCAGAGAGGTTTATCTGACCACTGCCCAGTTTTCAGAATTAATCCTTGCTTATGTTGTTTGCTGACATGAGCATTCAAAATAAAATGGCAGGCTGACTGTTAAAATAACCCCCAGTTATACCTCTGGAAAGAAAACAGAGAGAGAGAACCAGATTTTTTTTCTTTTCAGCAAGATTTGTTAGGTTGGGAACAATTGTGTCCTGACTGCCCTGACATTTTTTCCTTCTACACCCACCTTCTTCAGTGCTGAAATAAAATCTGTCTTCCTGTTTTTTCCAGTGGAAGGCACCAAGCACATAAAACTGTTACTTTTTCCTATTCATCATTCTGCAATACCTGGAGAAAGCACCAGAGGAACTCCTGCAGAAGCCCCACCTCCACAATCTTAAGTGTAAGAGTCCTCTTATTTTTGAGCTCTTAGCATCAAAGGTGGTGTGTTTTCTTTTAATGAATGTGGCTTCTCTCTCTTGGATCATGGCTTGAGAAAACAATTGGGATTTTTCCCTAGCACTTGTAGAAAGTTAATGTGCATTTAATTGCTTTCCCACACAGCCACAGAATGGAGTACATTTTTTCCTGAAAGAGGGCTTTTATTCCAATCTTCTCTTTTTAAGTGGGCAGGGTGGAGGAAGGATGTCTCAGAGCCAAATTACACAATCCATACTCAGCTACAAATTTTCACTTCACAAAATCAATTCATTTAGGCCTTCAGTGAAGCATGTAAGAGGCTAAACCCAGTACCCAAGTAATACTTACAGTAAGTAAATATCAAGTTAAAATGGTCAGTGGAAAACTGTTTGCACTGTTGTGTTATGCTTTTTGAGTGTTAGGTACAAACAGAAATTCAGAAGAAACATGGTTCTGGTGTAAACAGCTGTAAAAGAGACAATCCTTTGTGCTCAGAGCACAAGGTGAATGTGTTCAGCTACTTGTCCATGCTGGTTGAGTGCAGCAGCAGCAAGAATATAAAATTCCTGGTCTAGCTGCAGTGAATAAGCCTACAAGGCTTTCCAAGAAACAAAAATAAACATAAAACCTGCATCTAAGTGTACACAAACAGCATGTTGTCAAGCTGCACTCCTTCAAAGCACGTTACACTAAAAACATTGAAACAGAAAGAAACCTCCTGAGGATCATTTCCACTGTGGATGCCACTTAACGCACCTAAAGCAGTGTCTGACATACCTGAAATGTGAAAAAAACCTGCCAAACTTTGTTTTCTGTGCTTTGTTGCTAGAACATGGGTTATAGGTAAAAAGTTACTGTCAGTCAGTCAATAATTTGTTTTTACGTCAATAAAAGTCATTCAAGCTTTCTTCCATAGATCTTAAAGAAAAAGCTAGAATAAAGCTTTTTCTCTAGCCTCACATTTGATACCTGAAAATTGGGGTTTTATTTCTTATGTAAGACTATATTAACAAGCTATGTAACACACAAATACAATTTCTTCCTGTAGAGGAGTCTGCCTTTGTCTAACAGTGAGTCAGCATCATCTGACAGATCAATTTTCTCTAAGTGTAGGATGTGGATTTTGCATATCACACTCTCTAAGGGCACCTGTTGGAAACTTGGGTCGCTACAGCATGGAATTTCACACCACACATAAGGTCAACTCAGTGGCCTCCCAGAACATCACAAAGTCTCATCAATAGGAATGAGGCTGATATGAGATACCTCAAGTTTTCTGCCCTTCAGATCTGCCTTTCTATAACGGGGACACAATGTTCCTCAACACTTTGTTGGTTCTTTTGGAAGCTGTGCGTGTGTCTTGTATCCACAGGATCAAGAGGAGGGACCTCAGGAGGAGTCTAATTCCACCTCCTGAGCAGAGGTCAGTCAGCTGTCAGGTCAGATGAGGTTGGCCAGAGCATTAAGTGGCCAAATCTTGAAAAACCTCCCAGGATTTTCAGCTTCTCTGGGGACCATGTTGGAAAATTTACTTGTCCTGATGTTGAAAAAGCTTTTCCTTGTGACCAGTCTGAACCTCTGTGGTTCCATTCTCTGTCCACCATCATCATCCTTCTGCCAAGCACTACTGTGAACAGCCTGGCCCTGTCTTTTCATAAGACCCCATAGGTGTGGGCAGGCTCCTGTTAGTTGTCTCCAAAGCTATCCCATGGGCAGGCTGCTGTTAGGTGTCCCAAAGCCATTCCTGTTCCCAGCCTAGCTCCCTCAGCCTTTCCCCACAGAGGATGTGCTCCAACCCATGCTGAGCCTGGGGGCCCACAGCTGTTGGGAGTGTTCCAGGTACACTCCAACATGTGCTGAACACAGGGAAGTGATCACTTCCCTTGATCTCCTGGCTGTGCTCCCACTAACACAGCCTAGGATGCTGCTGGCATGTTATATTCCTAGGGCCAGCTGCTGGCTCATGCTCAGCCTGCTGTGTGCCAAGGCCCGAGCTCCATCTGAACAGAGCTGCTCTCCAGCCTGCCAGTCTTTGGCCTGTATTGTCGAAAACTCCCAAAATCTTTTAGTATCAAGTCTGTGGGGATGGCCAAGACACTTTCCCCATGACACACAGCAGAAGCTCACAGATCTTCCAAGATCATCTGCAACAGAAGACAAGATTAATTCTATACAGACATTCAGCTAAAATAATGTTAATGCACTTTTCACAGTACCTTTAAAAACAAGTGTATGAATTTCTCTGTATTCTTGTCTCTGAAAAAGAGAACAGCTGCTGCGAGGTGTTCCTTTCCTCCAAGCATGGTTGTTTATAGTAAAGAAGACTAGGCTTTGATCACTTGCTTACATTTACTAAATTGATTCCAACATCTTTGCCAGTGGGCTGTATGGATTCCCAGCATGAGATGCTCCTGCTCATTTGAAGTGGCTGAGATTGTTTTTCAATGGAATTTTCCATTATGCTCTGTACTGTCTTTCTTCAAAGCACAATTTGTTCACTGGGCAGTACTCCTTGTCCAACATAATATGCAGAACCATTGCTCAACACTTCTGTTTTCTTCCCATGTGCTCTACCTCCATTATTCTCTTGTCTCAACCCAGGTTTCCTTTCTCAACTCTCTCGCAGGTAATCCGATACGTTTGTTACCAGCGGCTGTGTCCTCTTTGTCTCTCCCCGACCCACCTCCCTCTCTCCAATATTAACATTTGCGAAGCAGTCAAGGCTTCTCAGGGAAGACACAATGTCCACAGCCTGGAGATGAGCAGAGGGAGCAGCCCTGGCAGAAGGACTTGGG
>VZSR01002340.1:8025154-8262654 GCA_013398615.1 Brachypodius melanocephalos
TTCTCACTGACAGAGGAGGTTTAGATTAGATATTAGAAAGAAATTGTTCCCTGTGAGGGTGGTGAGGCCCTGACACAGGTTGCCCAGAGAAGCTGCGGCTTCCCCTGGATCTCTGGCAGTGTCCAAGGCCAGGTTGGATGGGGCTCTGAGCAAGCTGGGATAGTGGAAGGTGTCCCTGCTCATGGCAGGGGAGTGGAATGAGACAAGCTTTAAGGTCCCATTCTATTCTATGACTGTGTGACTCCTCTGCTTTTTCTAATGCACTGAAAGTAGGAGTATTACAAATTACCCAGACCCTGTAATCCTGCATCCCCTACACTTCTTGCCTGAGTACAAGGAGATCATTACCATCACACAGACTGTTCTGAACAGAGATGTTCAAACCCCAGTAGCAGCAGCTGGGGTATCAGCACATGATAAAGGGCAAGGGAATCCACATCTTCAGGCCTCCATCTAATGCTTTGTCCATTAAAGAGCTGCAGCCAATCAATGTTTTCCCTCCTTTGTTGTCAGACCCATCAGAAGATACACACTTTGCTGGCCAAGCTGCAGACTGTGAAAGAGTAGGTGAAAATCTGCAACAGCTGAAGTGTTGAAACACTGAACATGCAAGGGAACTTATTTATACCTCTGGTTAAGGTTTACTTCCAAGTGTCAATACCTGTTTGATGCTTAAACAGCAACTAGAAGAAAGAGCTTCCACAGTTAGACAGCATCAGGCTGCAGGAATAGAGCAGTTTTCAAGTACAGAAAAACAGAAGGCTATGAAATGAAAAGAACTGTGGTTCCTGAAGATGTACACTGTCTCCCACAGTTCCCAAGTTAACAAGTGTGAGGTGATGCACATGTTAAGCTGTAACAGAGAATCTACTATGAAGATTCCAGCAAATAGAAATCTCAATTTAAGGCATCTTGAAAAAAAAAATTCCACAGAGCTCAAACTTTTCCCCCTTTCAAAGTCCACTAATTCAAAAAGCAAGCAAACAACAAAAGCTCACCCCACCCTAGTCCCAACCATCTTGAGATGCACTGGATGTAGTTTTTCCAGGAAATACCAAAAAACAGGGCCCAGGACTGACTTCAAATGAAAATCTGGCCCCTGAAGCCTCCTCAGGACATGGGCAAAATAAATAAAGGACATGTGGCTTGATAAACTGCCATAGGCCTGGGGCTGTACTGTAGCCTGTTCACCTTCCAGTTTTTTTTCCTTCTCCAGAATCTGATAGTACAAGAGTTTCACAACAGCAAACTGAATTTATGACTACAGATATGCACATTTCATAAAACATTATTAAGCAATGGAATACCAGTCTCATTAAGTACTTCCAGTTAGAGTATTTGTTACACCCTTGTCTTTTTAAATCCTCAAAACACTGTGCTGTGCTACTCTTGTTCTTTTGCTGGGGCAGTTAAGTGAGAGGCTGCATCTAATTCCTTAAGGATCAGCAGGCTAAAGGCATTTTTGAATTGCTCTGATTTGTCTGGGTGCATGAGCAGCATGTGTGACTTTCAAGTCAATGGCAGTGTATTCAAGATATAGAAACAGGTGGTTTTGATTTCGAACTGAACAGATGTTATACAGCAACAAACAGCATCCTGCAATAATGAAGCTGGTAACTCAAAACAACAGAAATGACCAAGTTTAACCCCAAGTTCATGCTTTGAACCCTACATTAGCTGCTGGTTTGATGTTGAGGTTTTATTTTAAATATCAAAAGAGATACTAGTATTTCTGTAGTCCTACAACAAACAGCAAAAATTCATTCTGTGATCGAGTGTGTGAAGATGAAAACACCTCTGCAGAGTGCCTTTGGGACAATGGGAATCTCACTGCTTTTGATCACAGCATTCATATGGCAGCCACTGCTTACACTGAAGAGCAACTTTATGTAATGAGCTATTTTCAGTTTTCTCACTGCTGATTTTTATCCAGTCATCCAGTGGCTGCTCATCACTGCCTGCTTTAGAGGGACCCACCAGCTGCCAAGAGAATACAGAGTATCAGCAAAAGCAGAGAAATAGCAGCAGCAAGTAAGAGCAAGTGTGTCAGTGGCAACAACAAACTCAGAGGCTCATTTGTGAATTACAAACAATAATAAATGTTCAGATCAGACACCTGCAGGGTTTATTTCCTTGTAAATGCAATGCCAATGACAAGAACAATCACTCTGTAAACAACAGAGTTTACTTATCCTTTCATATGCTCTGTAAAGGGTGGTAAGTCAGCCAATCAACATTATCAGTGCTGTTAATTAAAACAGATGACCATCACTGCATTCACAGCACTGTCTCCAGGGATCTCTGGCCAACTCACATGTGCCTGAGGCTTACAAAAAAACATACCATGACCGCAGTGGGATCCACTTATACAAATACTTCTAATATGTAACAAATTCGATTGAAGTAATATTTGTGAACAGAAAGTTCGTTTTAAGTCAAGGAAACACACATCAATCCACGCAGATCCGGAGCAGAGCCTCTGTAGAAGCGTTTCTCACACAAAACCCGCAGCCGAGCCGCCGCTTCCGACGCGGAGCAGAGCGCGGAGCAGCCCCGCGGGAGGGGCGGGCCAGCCCATCCATTCCCGGTGTATCCAGAGGCGTTCCCGAGGCTCTCGGGCAGGGCCGCGCTGCCCCCTGGCGCTACGAGTCGGGCAGGGGCTGGCTGTGGGTGCCGCTCCGCGTCTTCAGCTGCGACTGGGCGATGTCGGCCAGGGCGCTCTGGATCTTCTCGAGCAGCATATCCCCGCGGTACACCACCTCCTCCAGCCGCGCCGCCGCCTCGTGGTTCTCCTCCTCCAGCCGGTACAGGCTCGCAGCCTTCAAAGCAAAACCCGCATGATGCCCAAAAATTTTTGGCTTTTAATGTATTTTTCATGCATTCCTACCTCTGGATGCTACCATCACATAGTCCTAGTATTTTTCCTACCGTTTCCCTTTAGAACAATAAGCTTAACCCTTCTAAGGCATACTTGGAATTCTGTTTAGTCTTATTCTTAAAAAGAAGCCGAACCAGGACATTTTGTTTTCCAATCAGAATCTGAGAACACACAAGAAATGGAGCAAAGAAGACCGTGGAACAACTCCAATGGGGTAAAACTCAGGGAAAACTACCTAATCAACTACTCTTCTAATTGGACAATATTTATTAGATATGCTAATTTGTTAAACTCATAAAATCATAGAAATCTGATGCTGGGTGTGCCCATGACCATTAGGACACCTGGAAGCTTCCAATAAAGAGCTGCTTTTTGTTTTACTATTTTAACACTGTTGCAAGAGTTTCCTCTATTGACATTAGGCAACAGGGAAAAGCAAGGCTCTTCAACAGAACCCTAAAGTGACTTTGCTGCTCAAGGATGCTGAGGGCACAGCTGGTGCTCCCTAAAAGGAGAAAGGTTCTCTTGTTTAATAGTTGACTGCAACTAATTCCCAGATTAGAGCAGAATTTGTACTTTCAGCTTCACCGAAAGGGAACTCAAAAGGGGCAGGTAAATTATGTTGAGCATTTGTGTAGCAGCTCCCTTTTATCATTTAAGACAAGACTCAGACCTGAAACATACAGCAAGACAACTTTAGTATTAAAAAAGCAAATCAGCCTAAGTACATTTCTATTAACTAAGTATTATCTACCACTTCTCAACAAAACCTGTAGTGCGTATTTGACACCCATCTTCAACATCATTTCTTTGAAGACTATCAGAATATTTAATGCTGCACCAAATTAAGCAACAGAAAATAAAAATCAAAACTGGAATCCAAATGATAGAATCCAAGCTAATTTATCTTTAAACCACACCAGACAGAAAATATTAGAAATTTCTGTGACATGAAGTTCTTCATGAAAACAGCAAGAAACTGTTGAAGTATCACCTCTAAGGAAAGCATGTCCCTGCTGGATAAGCAGCTCCTCCTTCTGGAGCACCCTGCTTTGCCCACATCCACTGCCATTTTGATTAGACCCTGCTCAGTCATAAAAGAAACTGGAATTTGTCTGCAGCAGGCATTCTATCTTCAGCTATTAAAAATGCACTTACAGGAAATTATGCTAGTGTTAATGAGCCCAATTAGGATGTTCAGCAATTATGGTGAATAGCAAAGTTCCCAAATTTAACCTCCTCTGTTTAAAACCAAACATGACACCACCGCCCTGTCATTTCTCTTTGGCCCATTGGGTGTCAATCTTCTGTAAAATACTTTTGAATGTATACAGAGTATCAATGCATGCTTAAAACTTTCAGGTTTAACCTGAAAGGTGAACCTTAAAGGTGATCATCAGGTTTGTCAGGGAAACAGCACTCTGAATCCTTTATGCATTCCAAAAAGAAAATACTTGATGTAAATCCAGATGTTAAGAGTCACAAAGGAAAAAAATTGTTTTAATAGGTAAAATCTGTGAAATAACACGAAAAAAACCCCCAACCAAATGAAAACAAAGTTTGACTGGTTCAAAGGAAGACTACTTGTTATTGAAAAGTGATGGAATTATTTTGTGACAGAACAAAAGAACTTAAAGGACACCCTGCAAACTCTTTAACCAGAAACAATGTGAAAGAACAAAAGACTTCTGCATTGTTGGTTTTGTGGCTACAAAATGAAATGTGAGAAAATACGAAATATTACCCAATGAGTAAAAAAAAAATGAATAAAATAACGCACAACGCACCACTACTGGTCCATCTGTTCTGTTAAGATCTGAGAAAAGGGTGAGCAGTTTCCAGTATAGTGGTGGTGTGACAAAACGACCTTTTTAACATTTTATCAGAAAACTAAATCTAAAATATTGTCACTGATTATAATCTTATTTAGAACTAGATGCAAATTCTGTATTTCCACTAAGCCTACAAAGTACTCACAGGCTACCCTCATGAAAAATTCAGCTTTGTACTAAAATAATTTTTCAATGACAACACAGCTTAGAGATGAAAAAATGTGTTAAAGAAAAAAAAAAAAAAAAGAGCAAGTTTGCCTTCAGGAGTGTTCTGATACTGGAATTAGGAAAACTCCTACCTGCAAAGCTGCTGTGGATTCTTCACTGGGCAGGGAGTCTATGAGAACATCGATATCCTTGGCAGTGCGAGCGATCAGAGCTGCGAAGAGCTGGGCATACTCTGCACAAAACACAGCACAACTCAGGCAATCACTCAGGGAATTACAAACAAGCACAACTCTGATGTCACAATGTTGTGCAGAAAGTGCAGCCGACATCCATTCACGACTTAACCTCCACCACTCCACCAGCTACGGCGGGAATTATTTGCCGAGGCCGGATTTGGCATTCCCGAGCGCACTAGACCGAAGCACGCTCGCGTGTAGGAGACGCAGGAAGCCGGACTCACCTTCCGTGGGGTTCACGGGCTGATCCTTGTTTATGGCTGTCTGGATGTTGCTGAAGGAGGCCGGGGGGCCGCACTGCTGCAGCACTCCGATGGCGTTACAGAACTGGTCCGCGAGCTGCCGGCACCAATTAACACCGCGTTAATCACCCTGCCCCACCGATACAGCCACCTCCGGCTCAAGGCGCATTCCCTCCGTGTGGATGGTGCGTACCCCACACCCGCGACCGTTCCCCCGGCTGGGGGGCTGCGGGCGGGGGGGCCGCATCACCGCACCCCTGCACAGGCGGCGCAGCCCGTGCCGTGCCCCGCGGCCCCGGGGGAGAGGAGGCAGCGGCCGCCTCACCGAATTGACGGCGTCCTGCAGCTGTGTCAGCCGGTCCGCCATGGCCGCGTCGCCGCCGCCGCTGCCGGCCCTGAGGCGCGGGCCCGCGGGGTACGGGCGCCCCCTGCCGGCCGGGAGGAACGGGTGGACACCGGGGAGGATCCGTTCCCAGCGAGGGCGGGCGGCCCAGGGAGGCGCTGCAGTCACCGCCCCTGCGGCGTGTTTAAGGAAAAGCTGGACTTGGCGCTCAGTGCCGTGGTCTGCTCGACACAGAGGTGTTCAGTCACAGGTTGAACTTGATGATCTCAGGGGTCTTTTCCAACCTAAGCGATTCTGTTACTGCCACGGCCTGGGCAGCTTTTGCTGTGCAGCAGTTGCTCAGACCACGGCTGAAGGCAGCAGCAGTGCCCGGGTGCTCCACTCCAGCCCCGATCTGAGCAGGGAAAACCCAGAGTGTAGTGTCCCAAAAAGCCAAATCAGAGCAAGCATCCGCCCTCCGAGACCAGGGGCTGGAGAATAAATGCCATTTGTGCCAATCGGTTTGTGCCCATCTTTCTTATCTCTGACAGCTGGGTACAATGACAGCTTTCTCCCAGGCGAACCTTAGAGATCGTCTCTTTCCTACCCCCTGCCACTAGCAGAGACACCTTCCGCTATGCCAGCTTGCTCCAAGCCCCATCCAGCCAGGCCTTGGATGTTTCCAGGGATGAGGCGGCCACAGCTTCCCTGTGCCAGGACCTCCGCACCTTCACAGGGAAGAACTTCTTCGAATATCCAATCCAAATCTCATCTCTGTCAGCTTGAAGCCATTTCTGTCACATGCCTTTGTAAACAACCCGTCTGTAACCTTGTCACTGACGCTGTGGGTGCAGCAACGATACAAACTAATGCTCCCAAAGGGTTTTCCTGACGGCACGGTTGGGTGAGGAATTTGTTTGCCGGCGCACTTAAGCTGGGAGGTGGGGGTCTCTCCACGCTCCAAAGTTAAACCCCAAGTCTTAAGCTGCCGGTCCAAGCCCCACCGTGCATTTTGAGGAGCTCGCAGCTGTTCCACGGCCAAGCACTTCCCTCCCCACACTCCCACCGCCCTTCTTGGCTGGGCCCTCCCGCAGGTGCCTGAGGGGGGCGGGAGCGACCCCGGCCGGGCGGGCCCCGCCCCAGCTCCCGCCCCGCCCCGGCTGCCGGGCCCTTTCCCGGCCTCAGCCGCCGTACCCTGTTCCCTCCGCAGCACCATGTGGGTCTCACCTCGCTCTGCGCTGCTCCTGCTGTTCGTGGGGGTCCTGCGCCATGGCGGAGTCTCAGGTGAGAGCGGTGTGAGCCGGAGCGGGGGGGGCGCGTCGGGCCGTGGCCGCCATTAAGCGGCCGGAGGAGCCCGGCTCGTACCGGGAACTGCGGGGCTGTGCCCGGGGTAATGTCCAGCGGCAGGCGCGGCACGGGGCTTGCTGCGGCTGCGGAGCCTTTTGGGGTGTCCCTGGGGCTGGCCGCTGTCTGGAGGGTGATTTGCCGCTGTCCGGACGGATGAGCAGGAGTGCGGAGCAAAGCTGCCTGCGGCGTTGCAGAAGCGCTGTGTGTGTCCATGGTTATCTTAATCTTTCATGCGGACGAGAAGAACCACCCGCTTCCCCCCCCCGCCCCACCCCTTAAACGCTTTTTTCTTTCTTTCTTTCTTTTTAAAAACATCTTAATTGCTGTGAACTGTGTCATTTTAACTGTTTCGTGGATAATTCGGAATCGTTTTAAGCCCGCCGTTGCGGGGATGCGGTACAGCTGATGCGGCTGGTGGAGGGCTGTATTCCCCGTAGAGAAACAAGGTGGCATTCGCGACCTATGAACATGGGTTTACGTGACAAGGGGAACATGGTTAAAAGTAGGTTTGTGTTTCTTTGCTTGTTTTTTTTTCCCACCCGACCATGTACAGGTGGTCCTGGGTTCGCACCGCCCTAGCGGATGGTGTGTTGAAAACCACTGTCTCTGTAAAAATAGGGAAAGGAGCAAAACCTACAATTTGCAGCTTGGTTTGTAAACTTACTTATTGCCCATACTGATGTAATCCGACTTTATTTGGCATGGGCTTTTTTGGTAATTTCCCTGTGTTCCTGCATGTGACTAAAATAGGAGTTCAGAGTTAAGTGTGCTATAATAAGTATAATTTGGGAAGATTTACAGTCACTTTTTTTTTTTCCTGGTTAAACTCTTATCTGTTCAAGTAAAGGAAAAAATAAAGTTTCCTCCCAGAGATAATTCAGAGATAAGCAAGCACTCGTTCATATTAAGGCTGATATAGGCTTCCTCCTCTTAGTTTTGCTTTATTTTTGCGCTTGCTTCTAACCATAGAATCATAGAATGGTTTGGGACCTTAAAGCTCATCTCATTTCAACCCCCCTGCCACAGGCAGGGACACCTTCTACCAGACAAAATCACTCAATGCCCCATCCAACCTGGCCTTGAATGAATGAAGCTTAATTGTCCCGAAGGAGACTCTTGGGATACTTTGCAGGGCTGCAGGACAGCATTTGGAACCAATCCCAGGTATGGAAGGCTTCTCTCTGCCCAAGTCCTGTGCCCAAGATCCTAATGGAGAGCCAAGTATTCCCTGTTTCTTGCAGGGCCTAAAAGCTTTGGCTGGGCATATGATGGTAGCAAGCAGGTGTGAGAATGAAGGCTCAGGGTTCTTAGACATTAATGTTTATCCTAAAGGATTCTAGCAAGCAGTCTGTCTCCTGGACTTGATGAAAATGGGTCATGTGTTGAGTAATTTTTTTACAATATGTAAAAAGGCAAAGTAATCGTGAGACTAAGCAAACTGCTTTGCCTTGAAGGAACCTGTTGCTGTTTTTCATTGCACGATTGAGGGTGGAGGGGGAAAGTACTTCCCTGGCAAAAAGCTAATAAGCTGTGTAATTTGTGTACCAGAATCTAGCTGATCATTAGGGCCTTTAAACAAGGCCACTTGCTTAATGGTTCACTGATTTGAAATTGTCTTGTGGTTATTCAGCTGTGGACACCCACTTTTCAGGGATGGGCTCTGCAAACTCCTAATTCTTGAAGATCTTCCTTCATTCTGAAAGTGCTGATTAGTAAAATCTTTGCATGATGGCCTGTGTTACCTCTCTGGGCTTCTGATGGGCTGCAGCTCCTCAAACTTGGTCTTTGTGCAGAAGTGTTTTATACATTGTGTTTGTTGCCTTCTAGTGAGCTCTATCTTCTGAGGAGGAGTTCAGCTGGCTGTGTTTGCTACATCCAAACCGGGCTGTTTAGTTTTGGAAAAACTAAAGTGAATTTACAGTGTAGTGAGGACTGAGCAGTGCTTTTGTAAAGGGAGCTTATCTGGGTAAAATGTGTTTGTGCCAATTGTTTAGTCTATGCAGAGATGATACTTTATAATAAGTTCACACATAACTCTTCCCTCACTTTTCAGGCTGTAAAGACCTCTAGCTTGGTGAACAGAGTGGTCCTCTGGAATGGGAGTGGTGCAGACGGTGACAAGCCACATTCTGTGGTGTCATCTGCTTTAAGCATCAAGCTGTTCCAAGCATGAATCTCAGTACACACGCAAAGTTCAGAAGCTTTCAGGAATGGTCCTGCTTCTTTTGGGAGTGGGGTAGGTGCTGTAATTTTTGGGGGGGTTCAGTAGTGTGAGAAGACAGAGACCTTGTAGCCGGACTCTCCCGTCATCCGTGTCTGCATGGCCTTACAGGTTTGATAGGATATGGCTGCAGGCTTTATTCTGTTAGGTAACTGTATGCTAATGCTTTTCTTACTCAAACTGGTTGTCAGTCTGAGCTTGCACTTCACCTTCATTAAATGTCTTCATGTGACTACTTGTTGTTGTACTCCCTGCACTGGAAAGTTCTCCTTAGCTCCTGGAGCTTGCTTACATCAGAGTGTTCTGCATATCCACTGCTCAGCACTCAGTAGAAATGTGTTTTCTCTTACTGCACAGAGCCTCTCTGAGGGAAGCATCATGTCTGAGCTTAGCTGTGCAGGTGAAGACTGTTCTGTATGGGCAGCAGTGGCATTTCTTCAGTTGTGCTAGGTGTAACCAAGAACCCTGTGTGGTTAACTGCTCAGTGGTGGTGGGGAGTGACTCTTGGCTATTGGAGCTGGAAATGTGGTTTACTCAAAGCATCAGAGGAGCCAAGAGCTTGGCACTGAATCAGCCCCATGGAAACAGTTCAAGCTGGGTGTTGCCTCTTGGGGAAACTGTGTGTCACAGGGAAGGGATAACAAGTGCACAAGCTCTGGAATTGATTGTCTTGTTTAGAGTTAGGACTTTTGATCTCAGAAGAGCTCCAGGAGGTTCTATTTCTTTGCTATCTTTACCGGTTCTGCCCTTCAAGTGAGAGAAAAGATAGCGTGGGGTGACAGAGTGGGCTGTTTGCTCTGTTCACCAGTTCTGTGTGCAGGACTATCTGTGCTGGTGCTGCGTGTTGAGTAATACGTGCTCAGTGCTCCATCTCTGCTCTGCTGCTGCTCGGTTTCAGCAATGCTGACTTCCTTTGAGCATCGGTTCAGTCGATAAGCTCTGTAATAGCTTGGGTTCCTCTCGTGTATCTAACCCAAAATTACTCTGATGTGCAGTGACTGTTACAGTTCTTCCTGCAGGGCAAGGAAGAGAGCACAGCCTGACACCTTAGAGTGTTTCCAGACCTTCACTGTTGGAAGCAATAAAGCAAGTCGAGATGCCTGGATTTTGCTCCTGTCTCTGTTGCTGACTTGCTGGATCAACTCTCTCAGTTGTGAGGTAGTGTTAACTGTGCTGCTGGTCCTGCAGCCCTGTCTGGTGGGCCACCTCCAGGCAGATCAAGCTTGCCCAAAGGAGAAGGTTGCATGCTGTGGCCAGCACTATGTGATCATCAAGGTCTCTGTCTGTTTTCAAAGGATGTTTGACAAGATTGAGCTCTCTGTGGCTCAGGGAGTCTAATACCTGTCTGGTACTAGAACCAGAGAAGAATTAGAACCGTTGGTGATAGCAATGGGCCTGGTGAATTGTGAGTTGGTTAATTCAATCAATTAGTCTTGCTCACCATCTTTCCTTTCTGTCTCAGTGCACCAGGAATGACTTGTTCAAATGACAGAGATGGAGAGAGCTGGAAGGGTGCTGTGCTCTGTGGCCTTGGAGCAACTGCTCTTCCAAAAACTTCATAGAAGGTTCTGTTGCTCTGCAGTGCTCATCATCTTTTAGGCCTGGCTGGAAGTGTGGTTCAAGGAGCTTGTGAACAGCAAGCTGAGCAAGACTTGTGTGATGGGTTGTTCTTCACCCTGATGTTCTTGTTCTTCCCCTTGAGCCTCTGCTCTTGTGTCCAGATTTTGGGGTAATGTGTGTCACATGTGCTGCTCTCAGAGCAGTTATGCAAACAGTAAAGCAATACAACAATCCTTAATTCACCACGCTAATTAAACTTGAGAGAGTGCATCTGACATTTAGAGTCTCATGATCATGCTGAGGTAGTGGCTGTGTATCTTGCTGACGAATCTGTCCTTATTTAGGCAGAGGGCTCTGGGTATGGGTACAGAGTGGAGGTGAGAAACAAGGCGGAGCAATGCAGTTTTTGTTCCCTTGATGTAGATCACACAAAGAATATGTATGGTTTCAGTTTTTTTCTTAAAAGAACATCTAAGTGTGAGTGTCTTGCGGTTCAGGAAGCTGTGCTGAAGGTTTTAAAGATCAAAGAAAAATATTTTTCTGTATTGTAAGCTTTCACTGTAAATTTCTGAGTGTATAGAGGCATAGTCTGTGCCTTCTGAATGCTTTTCTTTAGCATTCATACTGCTACTTGCATTTCTGGTAGAACATGAGGTAGTGAGGAAAGATCTGAGGATATCTGAGAATGCTGCTCAAGAGACTCTGAAGAATCAGAAGCTGAAGGATACACAAAGTTTCTTTTGCAGCTTTAATTTTACGTTAAGTACTGTGTGAAAAATTGGTGTAGAAACTTCTACCTCAACACAAACTGCAGATGATGGAGCAGAAAAATGGAGAATCTTTCTTTCCTCACAAGTGGTTTATGACTTCAATCCCTCCCCCCACTACCCCCTGCCCCGCAGTATTTTAGCTGAGGTTTTATTGGTGATGCAGTACTGGTATTAATTGAATTTTGGGAGTGAGCATGTAAGGGTTGAAATTCCTTCCCTCACTGTGCAGTGAGTGGAGGAGGCATGAGGGTAGGAACTCCCCTCTGTTCACATATCAAGAGGCAAAGAAACTGGCCAGTGATGCCAGTTCTTGGCATGAGAGAGAGAAAAGTAACAGGAAAGCAGTTAGAGAGTACTGGGTATAGTTTCGGGTAAGAAAATGGTCCCCTCCCTTGTGAATGGGAGCCCTGCTGTGTCATCAAGTGTCCCTTGGATGGTGCTGCTGGTGACTCTGTTAGGGAACTTGGCAGTACCAGCCCTTTCCACCAGAGGCAACTTCATTGAGGAAGTGTGTGTGTGTGTGTGTGTTCAGGCTCGATAAGTTCTAGGTCTGTTTGGGTACAGAGGCAGGGAGAGGAATTCAGGGAAAAGCCTGCAAGGCATTGTGCAGTCTCGCTGCAGCTACCAACCAAGTAGCATCTTGTGGCTTCTGTGTGGCTGCTTTGCTTTCCTGCCTTGGCATCCCCCGTCCCTGCAGAACCCAGCACAGGGACAAGTCAGGCTTGCTTGCAGGACTTGAATGGCAAGCCTAAGCTGATTCTCAACGATCTTATGTCCTAGGTCATGTGGTTTTCTTTAAATTAAAATGACAGTACATCATGGGGTTATGTTCATTGTAAGAAGAAATGGTCTAGGTTGTGTCTAGGAAAAGTTAGTCAGATTTTTAGGTTTAGAGATGAGCAGTCCTAATGATTAAAAACTGTTTGGCAGCAAAAAAAACATAAAATAGCTGAAAGTGGGTAAATGTAAGTATGTAAACTACAGATTTTACTCTGTCTTCTGGAACTTGACTCCAGTTCTCATGGTCTGTAAGAATTCACCTGGAAAGTCTGATGGATATTGTGCAAGTTGGCTGGCTGATAGAAACATACCCACTTGTATCTGCCAAAAATCAGGCAGTCCTCAGTGTCTTCTCTTACTGACTTTTTGGAGTGTAGCTGGCTGGTTGGCTGAGCTGGTGAGCTCAGCTGTATCAAATCCTGACTCCTGGCAGTAAGCCCTGTCCCTGTGCTCAGGTGAGTGCCAGGCTGTAGGGCAGGTACCCTAGCTGTGCTTGTATCTGCAGGTACAGCTCTGTGTGCAGCAGGCTCTGAAAGCTTGGTACAGCTCACAGGATGAGAGCAGCACAAAGCAGCATCCTGCCCTGCTCCCAGCTGACTAATACTGGGCTACTGGAAACTTCCAGGCTTCCCTGGTAATTGCTTCCCTCTGGACCAAAAAAAACCCCTGTATCTTCCTTTTTTTGTAATGCAGGTCTTCTGGAGCTCTCCTTGGGAAAATTCAGAAATGTGCTACTTAACCAGACCAATCCAGTGGAGGCTGTAATCAGGAACATCGCCAGCAACGTGACTGTGGTTATTTTTCAAGTGCATGCCCAGCAGAGTGATGTGGTGATATCCTTTGATAAGGTAAGAGTGTCACTTCTGTTAAGTGCTGCCTCTCTTTCAACAAAGGACTTGGCTCTGGTTCATGTAGGACTAATAAATAAATAATGAATGTCTTTTACCTGCTTGGCTTTTAGACAGTGTTACTGGAGCTTCAGAAATCCTTTCGTGTACTTATGTACCATAGCTGCTATTTTGAAAGCCTGAATGCTAAAGGAAGGTCAGAGCTGGCTTGAAAATGTTTATTTATTTGGTGGAAGTGGTGCTTTTGTCATGTGGCTCTACTGACTGTTGTCCATCAGCTTGTCATATTAAAACCAGATCTGTGTAAGTGTTTGCCAGATGGCCCACGCATGATCACTTTGGGATATTTTGTTGTCTGCTGTTTCCATGGCTTGGATCTAACCACTGCAGATATGATGTGTTGTTATCCCAGCTCCTTGTCCTGAATCTAACTCTCCTTTGGTAACACATGGAGAAATTCTTTCACGTACTCCAGTGAAAGCTGCTACTTCTAGATTATGCAATAAAAGCATTCCTATTGCTATACCCTGCATCCCAGTAAGGATGGGACAAAATGAGCCTAATTAATCTAAAATACTGATTTTTTTATGGTGGTGCTGGGAGGCTCTCACTGGTATTTGAACAGAACATTGACTAGCTGAAGGTGGTAGATGGAGGTCTGACAGTTGCACTCCAGTTCCCCTCTCTCCACCAGCATCTTTGAAATCAGAATATACTGAGTGCCAAGACGTATCCTGGGAAGCTTAGGAAATGAATGACCTGTAACACAAGTCACCCTGCTCAGCCATCCTTGTACTGGTGAAACAGCCAGGATTACAGGGCTGAGGTATTACTGTTAGACCTGTTCAGTCTTTGCTTGCCATTGGTAGAATCCTCTGCTGCCAGTTCAGATTCTCTTTGCATTTATGGGCCTTACCAGGCCAAGGGTAGTGATGCATAAATGCAGCTGGGCTGCTTTTAGGGCTGGCCTGCCTCTAGAGGTATGAAGTTGAGGCAGACCTTGATGTCTGCCAGGTCCAATGGGCTTCCTTACAGCATTGCCTGGGGTAACTGTGGCTGCCTTGGCCAAAGGCACTTTCCATGCTGAAAATGTGGCTGCAGGTCAAAGTAGTTGTTCCAGCTGTGAGATTGTGATACTGTCATTGCTGTCTAATCTTTCCTCAAGAGCCCTGGTTCTGGAAGGGATGCCAGTGCTGGGGATTGGGGCAGTAACTGGCCTGGCCCCAAAACCATCTGGCATTGCTAGTGTTAAGGCAGCTGTCATACCATCATGTCTGTTCTGGTGGAGATAGGAACGTGCTTCTGTATGCTGGTTCCTAGAACACTTCCTTGCTGCCATCCCACAACATTTTGTGAGGGATATTCCAGTCCTTTTACATTTTTACTAGTCAATCCATTGCCAGATATACTAGCTATATTTCTCTGCTACTTGCTTATTATTGTTAGCTCTTTGGGAGTCCCACACTTGTCACTTGGGTTTTTGAGCCTGAGCCAGGCAGTATGTTGTGTCAGAAGTCCCTTTTTTCATCAGCTAGGGATGCCATCCAGAGGGACCTTGACAGGGTTGAGAGCTGGGCCTATGCAGACTTCATATAGTTCAGCAAGGCCAAGCCAAAGGTCCTGCACGTGGAGCTGGACAAATTCCAAGCACAAATAGATTTTGGGCAGAGCCTGATCTGTTGTAACTGGCACGGATGTGTGTGCCTGGCAGGTCTGTGGCGGGAAAGGGCTCTTTTGATATTATCAAAGTGTGATAGAAATCTTCTCAGGAAGAACTACTTGTGTCTAATTTGTTTGTGTGCAGACTCCGTCAGTGAACAGCTCAGGAGTTGGGGTAGACAGAGGGCTGGTGTCCATCCTTCGGCCCGAGCAGACCGTGTGTACGTGGTATGTGCGTGCCCTGGACGCTGGCCAGGTGCTCAGCACGGCTATCTCCATTCCCTACACGGAGAAAGGTACGTGCTCAGCTCTCCTCAGGCAACTCATCTGTGGAATGAAGTGTTGGCCTTTCAGTCTTATGTGGTGGGAATCTGATGGTGATAGCGAAAATTCTTTTGAAATGGGCTGAAAAGTTTTTATTGTCACTGCTGAATTGTGAGTTGTGTATAGGATGTACTCCATGGTCTTGCCATGACTGACGCTTTTGAATAGAACACTGCTGTGCATGTGATCATGGAATCACAAATTTGTTTGGATTGGAAGGGGACCATAAGGCCCATCCAGTTGTAACACTCTGCCATGGGCAGGGAAGACCTCCACTATCCCAGGTTGCTCAGAGGGGTGAGTGTCCAGCCTGGCCTTGGACACTTCCAGGGATGGGGCAGCCACAGCTTCTCTGGGCAGCCTGTGCCAGGGCCTCACCACCCTCACAGGGAGCAATTTCTTCCTCATATCCAATCTAAATCTACCCTCCTTCTGCTTAAAGCCATTCCCTCTTGTCCTGTCATTCCAGGCCCTTGTAAAAATTCCCTCTCCAGCTTTTATGTAGGCTTCCTTCAGGTGTGGGGAGGCTGCTGGAAAGGTCTCCCCAGAGCCTTCTCCAGGCTGAACAACCCCTACTCTGAGCCTTTGCTCATAGGAGAGGTGCTCTATCCCTTTGGTCCTCCTTTGGACTAACTCCAGCAGATCCACATCCTTCTTGTGTTGGGATGGGGTCTTGTCAGACGAGACTAGAGGGGCAGAACCCCCTTCCCTGGCCCTGCTGCTCACTCATCTTTGCATGCAGGATGCCTGTGAGCACGTTGCCTCACATGGCCTTGTGAGCACCTGTTGCTGGGTTATTTCAAGCTGCTTGTCAGCCAACACCCCCAAGTGCTTCTCCTCAGGGCTGCCCTCAATCCATTCTCACCCAGCCTGTGTTTGTGCTTGGGATTGCTCTGACCCATGTGCAGGCCCTTACAGGAGCTTTCATTCCAACACTCCAATCACTGGGGTCACCCATGTGTGGGGACCTGCCACAGGTTGCAGTGAAACCCTTTTTCTGCCTGCAGGGCCAGCACTTTTCTGTGCTCAGCAAGCATATTGTGCCTGCAAGTGCATAACTGCAGTTATCTTCTCTGTGTTCTAGATCCTATTCCTGGGGGCTGCAATCTGGAATTTGACTTGGAAGTGGATCCAAATATTTACTTGGACTACACGTTGGTCGATATACACATCAAGTTTGCCCCTGCGAACTTGGGGTATACCAGGTGTGTGGAAAACGTCAGTGCACTGAGCAAGACCTTTTCTCCTGTGTTTGGCCAAAAGGCTAAAATAAGCCCCTGCTGTAACAGCTGAACCATCCAGCTGCTGGCAGGAATCTAGTTCGCTGCAACAAATGTAAATGGGGAAAAGGAGGAGGGGAAGAGGTACTGCATTACAGAGATAAAAGTTGAGAGTTACATCTTGTGGGGGAGGTTATGCAACTTCAGAAGTGTAAGCAGTCAGTAAATACTGGATCTTTCCATTCCTTGTAACAGCTTAATTTGTTTGAGGAGCAATTGTGTGTAACAGCCAGTTTTATTTCTTTACTAGTACTAAAGCATGATAATGACCCAGAGTTTTGTTTACTGTGAGACTTCAAGTTAAAAGGCATTGTTTCCTGAATGGTGCCTAGTGTCACAAGTGATAGGCAGGGAGTGGGAAGACTGTGTTCAGAACTGCATTGAAAGACAAACAGTAATGTTGTGGTCTTTGGCTGTTGTGGCCTCTTGGAATTCTTGTTATGGCAGTTAATAGGAAAACTCTGTAAGTGTGAAGGCAGGTACCAGCACAGACCCTACCCGTGCCAAGGGGATTCTGTGTGATGCTGCTGTGCCCTGTGCTCACAAATACAGTCCAGCTTTGAGTTAGCTGCTGGTGTGCAGCTCTAAAGAGTAGAGGCAAACCCTGTGGACAGGTAACTGCTGAAAACTCAAGTTACGGGGCCTTGTGCTGGGCACGTGGCTGATGTGTTTTTCATTGCAGAGGAGCAAACCCCCCCTCGTGTGACTCAGGGACTGGCCAGAGCTCCCGGTGGCGGCTGCGCTATGATGTGTACCAGTACTTCCTGCCCGAGAATGACCTGTCCGAGATGGTGCTCATGAGCCACATACGGAAAATGTCTGGGGTGCAGAGCATCAGAGCCAACGGCATTAAGGTGAGCCCAAAGCACTGGCTACCAACCATGTGGTGCTGTCTTATTTTCTCCTGCCCTATGCTTATCTTCCTGGAGGGGAGACATAAGCAGGCTCCCTGGCCCTGCTGGGGGTGGAATGGCAGCCTTGCCTGCCTTGGAGGCCAGACCTGGGTCAGTAGGCTGGTAGGGAGCCTGAGCTATACCCTCCAGCAGGGAGGAGCAAAACCAGAGTGGGAGCATCTTCTCCCCTGACAGAAAACACAGTAGTGCTGAAGAGAAGTGTTCCATCCTGAGAGCCTTTAACACAGATACTCACTTTTCCAGATGCTTACTCTGACAGCTGATGACAAGACCAATGTCTACTTCTCGTCACTTCCGGGACAAGGTGTGATCTACAATGTTGTAGTGTGGGATCCTCTTTGGAACAGTTCTGCTGCATACATACCTGTGCATACATATGCCTGCAGCTTTGCTGACCTGGTAGATAACTGCTCTTCCCGCAGTAAGTTGGGAATTGTGGGCCCTTGCCAACTCCTCTGCAGCTTGTTGTGCTCCAACATGCTGAATTTGCTTTAAGATTATTTTTTCAATGTGTGCAGGAGATCTTTGTTTTACACTGTGTGTATTTTGTTACTTTATGGTGAAGTCTGCTTCTTGCTTGAGGAGAAAGTCTAGAATGATGGAGTAAGACTAATGAGAACCATTAGCAATTAAAGGTTTAACTTAATGGAGGCTTAATATGTGGCTTGCAACTATCAACTCTGTAGTGCCACCCCAGCTTTGTCCATTTCAACTGGATACCTAATTTCAAATAATTTGTTGGACTGTCGATGCTGGATGTGAAGCTGAGCTAATAAAACACAGACTAGGTTAGGCTCCAGCCAGAGTTTTCTAACTGTGCTGGTGCTAACAGGAAGCAGTAACCTGCAGGTATTTTGAAAGAAGGCAGTCATCTAAAACAAGAATGAAGATAATGTCAGCAGTAGTGGAGTGACTACCAAGTCATGCTGCTTTGTGCAAAGCTGTATAATGATGGAATTTGAGCAGAAACAGAGCAAAGCTGCCATTCCTCTTATGCATGGAGAAGGGACATGAGTAATGGGTAGAATTTGGTTCATAGAGTAAGATTTGTTCTCATTATTTTCTTATATACTGTAACACAGGGGACTGTTGTCAAACTCAGTGTTGTCCTATGACAACATGAGATGCTAAACCTCTCTAATTCAGAGCACATGGAAAATATGGTTTACTTCTGCAAATAGTTTAAATATAGGTAGGAAATTTCCACAGAGGACAGAGGTGAGCCATAATGGGATGCTGGTGATCATTTTTTGTTGCATGGCAAATGTATGAGAGGGAGGAAAATGGTGAAGGCTGCAGTGATTAGGCCTGTAGTTGCTGCCTGGAGCACTGATTTTTATAGATGACTGGATGTCTCTTTTTTTAAACCTGAGCAGAGACTTTTCAGGCAGATTTATACCTGTATTATAAACAAGTTACATCTACTTACTGAAATGTCTCTGAATAAGCAGGAAGCTCTTGATTTCTTAATCAGTCTGGGACTATTTAAATCTTCTGTTGAAGATCCTACCAAGCCAACTGTTAATTCAGGCACTGCAGATCTGACAGAGTGGCAGCTCTCAAGTTGTCAGTAAAGTTTGTGACAGCAACCTGCCTTTAACGTAATCTTTTTGTTGGGACTCCTAAGTGGAATGCTCTACTAAACCTTTCTTTCTTCTTGTAGGTAAACTCTCTACCAAAGTGTTCTTCACTGCTTTTGCTGTTCTTGGCCTTTTCACCTGCTTTTTTGGACACAGATTCTGGAAAACAGGTACTGAATATTTCATCTCATAAGTCTGGTTGGAACTTCATAAATGTTACTCTGTGTAACTTAGAATGGTGGTGTTATTACCAAGATCCACTTGATAGTGATGCTGTGCCAGTTAGATCCACTGCTTTGCTTTAATAGGCTCTGAGCCTTTAAGCTCAGAGCAGGAAGTTTCTGGGATGCAAAGAATCCTGGAACTAGGGTGCATGCTGGGCATCATATAGCTATAAATATGTCATTTTGGGCTATCTGTAGTGCTTGAGGACACCCCTGTTGAGAACAAAATGTTGTCTGGCTCTCCTTTGGTGAGCTGCTATGTTCCTTCCTTGTTGCAATATGAAGATGTCTGAAGATCCACTGAAGTGGGCTTGGTATGAAGCTTGCTAAATCCTTTTTCCTTCTTCTCTAGACTTATTCTTCATAGGCTTCATTGTTGCAGCATTCACCTTCTTTGTATTCATTACGAGGGTAACTGGCCTTAGTTATGATGGTGAGTAGATGTGCCGGGATATCCTGTGCTCTTCCCAAACTTGTTAGGGACCCTTCAGGTACAATCTCAGTTGTGCCGTTGGCCAACCACCCAGGAAGGACAGCAGGGTGATGCCTGGGTGCTTGAGCTCTGATTGCCATAATAGCTGAAAATGCAACAGAGTCAGTGTTCTTCCAGCATCACAGTGATGCAAAATAGCTGGATTTAATTTCAGTATCTAATCCAAGGAAGATAAGAGGTGTTTGGAGACTCTGAAAATTTGCAACATACTTTCTTCCTACTTTCACAATGCACGGACCTCTGTTTCAGATGAAATGCAGGTTTCGTCTGTAAAATGGAAGTGGTCTGTGCCCAGTGTGTTAGACTAGACAGAATTTGTTCTTTCTGTCTGTCCCACCTCATATCATTCCATTATTGGTACCTGTGCAGTAGCTGTAGCCACCTGAACTCCCTGTGAACTCAGGGTACTCATGTACATGGTACCAAGGCCTTTGTGCCAGCCCCCCTGCCACTCTTTCAGCAGCACATCCCCAGGTGAGGCTGGCATCCAAGGGAAGTGCACGAAGCACATTCTGATACTTTTATTTGTTACCTCATGCAAGCTCACTGAAAAAAAGCCAAACAAGCAGGTAAATAAAGCTGCTGAACATGTTACTGCAGGTACTGAAGTTTCCAGAGTGCTAGAATTTTCTCTTCTCTCTTTCAGTGCGTCTTATTTTGACAGCAGTGGCTGGAATTATTGGAGGGCTGCTCTTGGTTGTGAGCTGGTGGAGATTTGGCTCTGTCCTGCTCAGCATGTTTGTTATTGGACTTGTGCTGGGATTTCTCTTCTCATCAACGCTCTTCTTTACTCCTCTAGGTAAGCACTGGAATTCTCTGCTTGGTGAGTGCTGTGTTCCTGCGGTGCTGCAGGCACACTGCAAGGCTCAAGAGTGAATGGTGCTCTATGGTTTATCTTAGTGAGATGTTTAACTTTCCCTTTCCAGTGCTGGGAGGAGTAGAGATGTACCTGAAAGCTGCTTTCAGCTGTGCTGTAATTAAAACTACTTGGGGAAAAGGAGGCTGATTGTTTTGCAGAGAACTTGGTGACTCTTCCTACGTAAACTGTGTGCCATCTCTGTAACACCAGCTCTGCTCCAGGCACACGTTTGCACTCTTGTTCTCTGTCCAGAACAAATCCCAGTGGAAAATCTGCAGTGTAATTTGAAGGCTTCAGGCATAAAAGCCTTAGACAAATTGCTTAAAAGCCCGTAAGCCTGCTGAGCTGGGGTCCCTCTGGAACACCAGAGCACCAGCTATACTTTATTGTAATTTTCAGTCTCAAAACTTCTCTTTCTAAGGTCTCTTGGTGGGACGGTTTTTCATTCTCCAGTCATCTGTGTTTAACTCAAGCCATGATTCTGTGATAATCCATGCAGTCCCTGGTTGCTTTTCATTTAAGTGGAACAGTGACTCAGCTGGAGGTCAGCTTGTCCCCTCTGGTGAATCCACAGGCCTTAGAAGGCAGGGGGAGAAAAGAAGGTTTGAGTGATTTAATTTTCCTAAAGCCTAGAACAATTTGTTGCCTGGTGGTGTTGTGGTGGCTACATTTGCACCATACTCTGGAGTCAGATGCAGATTTTTAGCTTAGAAACCCATAGAGGCAACAAAACAGCTTCTTATTGGGCAGCAGTACTCTGGTACTTTTCATTCTTACCAGGTGCGGAACGTATACCTTGTTAAAAGTCCTTGTTCCATGGACAAGACCTTCTGTTCTAGCTGGGACAGTTTTTCAGTTCTTGAGTAACTGTTCAACACATCTTAAACAGTTGGGATTTGAGCTCAAAAGCTGGGCTTTTCACCAGTGTACTCCAGGTATTTCTGAACATACAGAATTTTGGGGGAAAGAAGCTGACCCCCAAACACTTGTGAAAAAGGAAATGTTTCTCTCACTGGTAAATGTGATGTCTTGGCAGGAGACTACAGGGTCTTTCGTGATGATGTGGTGTTCTGGGTGACCTTTACTTGTGTGGCTTTGATGATTCCAGTGCTTTTTGTTGGCTGCCCAAGAATTGTAAGTAACTGTGCTGTCACCTCAGAGGGGCAGGGATCAGACTTCTTAATGCAAAACATTGCCCCATGGGATATGTACAGAAAACTTAGCACAGCTTTGTGAAGCTCAGCACAGGGCCAGTTGCAGGCAGTTCCTGTTAAGCCCCACTTGTGCTCAATGGTCCATAAGATAAGGAATGACGTGGTGTAGTTTTGCACCCAGCATCCACTAAAACCTGCATTTAGTGGACTTCTGCTATCTTATCAGCTTGGCTAGATAACAGATGTGTGCAGTTGATTTATCACAGAAGAACTGATAAAAATTACAAAATAATTGCCCAGAGCATCTGTGGCTGCCCCATCCCAGGCAGTGTTCAAGGCCAAGTTGGACAGGGCTTGGAGCAACCTGGGATAGTGGAAGGTGTCCCTGCCCGTGACAGAAAGTTGGAACTGAATGGGCCATTTTAGGTCCATTTCAATCTAGGCCATTCCATGATTCTACTGTCTTAGGGTGGTGAGAAATAAAGAGTGTTCATCAGTCTCCTAAAGCTGTGGTTTTTCTCCCTGTCTAGCTGAACATCCTGGCTTCTGGAATAGTGGGATCTTACACGGTGATCCTGGCCATTGCTTGTTACGTCTACACAAGTCTTGCTTACATCACCTTAGACCTGCTCAGAAGAGTTCTCAACAATTACTTCAGCAGAGCTTACACCAACGTGCCTTTTCAAAGGAATGGTGAGTCCTCCCGAGACTTTATTCTCCTTTTAAGGAGGAGTCACTGCCTCTTTGGTTCTGTGGTAAACAGTGAGTGAGAGCAGGAAGGGGATGGAAGGAGAACACAGTACAGTGTGAGATTTGACATCCACATGAGAAATTCTAGTCCTTCAAAAGCAATACTGAGTAGACTCAAAGGCAGGGAGTGACAAAAGCCTTTGTGGAAGGTGCTGCTCAGACTCAGGCTGGCAGGTTGCTGAGGAGTGTGCAGAGTGGGCAGTCCAAAGAAGAGACTCCTCCCAACTCCCAGTGTATCCTGGCCTCTGCATGGAGTCACTCTGGGCTTCTCAGGATGTGGGGATGATACTCCATTCCTTTGTCACTAAACTAGTTCAGTGTTTGTGCTTGGGAAAGCAAGGAATGTTCTGCTTTGCTTCAGGAATCTGTTTCTCTTTTTCCAGACTTCATAATCCTGTCAGTGTGGGCAATGCTGGCCCTCAGCGGGGTCACAGTGCAGCTCCGCCGGGAGAGGAGTGAGGTGCCCTTCCCACCACATCCCTATCTCACCTGGAAGAGGGAAAGGGAACGTAGAAGCACCAATGTCTTAGACCCCAGCCATCATATCCCTCCCCTGAGAGAGAGGATCCACAACAAGCTGCTGCATATCAAAGAGTTCTTCCAGAAAGACCAGCCAGCCGGGGAGAGAACTCCATTACTTCTGTAACTTGCCAAATAACTGGTGGGAATGGAGAGGGAGGATCTGGGAATGGTGAGATGATGACCAGCAACCAGCCAGTGGTGCAGGATTTACCACTGCTAATTTGTCCTGCTGAATAAGATTGCTGCTTGGCAGAGCAGTTACCTGTCCAGTACACTACATGCTGTTTGTGACTTCTCTGTGGCACACTCTGCCTGATGCAATCTGCTTGTGTCCAGCTGCAGAATCCTGTACTCATGGCCAAGGACAGGCATTGATCCTGTGGGTTCTACTTTGCTGTTTGGGTACGTGAAATATCAAACAGGCCTTGGAAAGCAACCTGCTGATTGTCCCCTTGCATGTGGAAATGTCTGCTGAGGCAGTGCCCAACTTGCTCCCAAGAGTGGGCAAGCCTGTCCAGCCGTGAGGGGAGGAAAAAGGACTGGACATACAAGGAGTTCTTCCAGCAGGAACTAGGCATCTCCTTCTAATACAGGTACAAAACATGTGGCTGCAGACACACTGGTTTCCAAGAAGTGTTACTGAACCTTGCAAGCTGAACTGAGTGACTTGAATTGAAACTGCACTGAGTTAACTGTTGTATGTGCGCACTGTGGGGCTCGGGAACAGGGACTGATCTGAGACAAGAAGAATTTTTCCTTTGCTTTGGGGTGGTTTTGTAGCAAGCTGGTCATCTGGTCTCTGTGCAGAGATGGCTGCTAAGAGAACACGAGAGGTTTGTCTCCCTGTTTGCTTTGGAACAGCCTGTGTCTTGTTTCTGCTCTGATACAGTATCTTTTTTGATGGTGCTGTCATAAAAGAAAAAAGTAAATTAGTTCATTGTAGCCAATGGCAATTTTTTTCCCCTGGAGTTGGCTGAACACTAATTATTTATTTTTAATCACCGTTTAATTTTGCCTTTAAGGGGTGAAAACAGCATTCAGCTAGCGAGATACTGACCAGGAACCTTGCTGACTGTTACTTACCTATTTGAATTGCATCTGTCCAAAACAGAATGTAGTATAAAAACAGATGAGGGACTAATCTCATGTGGTGGCTTTATGCTCTTCCTTAAAAAAAAAAAAAAAAACAAACCCAAGAGCCATTTTCAAAACATCAACTGGAGTAATGTGGTTTTGGTTCATCCCAAGGAGACCTGAGGGTGTTTTACCTGTGTTTGTCCTTTGTGCCCTGTCCTGGTCTCCAGTGGGGGTCTGTCATGCACTGAAGGATGGCTCAAGTCTCACATCCTGTACGTTAACACAGGGTATGGTGACCCTTCCTCCTCCACCCTGTGTCTGAACCTTCAGTGAGGGCAGCCAAGTGCCCAGTCCTGCCTGTGTGAGCTGAGTGGCTGCTCAGGTGCCTGCATGGAGGCTCCATGAGGCGATTCCACAGGGGTAGAAGCTTAAGCTCTCAGCCACCGTGTTAAATTCTTGGTAGGAAATCTTTAAGAAACAGCTCTTTCTGAGGAAACTGGCAGAAGAACTTTTTCTGGGAATTTTGCTGGAAGTCAGAACACTCTGGCATAGACAGGAATGAATGACTTTTAAATTGCTTTTCTTTAAGGAGTGAGAGTTCAAAGACAGTGTCTGAGTGACTGAACCCTTCTGATGTTTAGAGATGAATCCCATCATTTCTTGGAGCTGGACCATGTGCCTCAAACAGCAAAGCAAAGCTGAAATCCTATAGTTTGGGTCGTTTCCCTGTGCTGTTGTAAACAAGGAGCTCTTCCCTGGGTCTCTCTGCCCATCCTCCCTGCACTGATCCTGAGCTTGTCTCTACCATGTGTGATGGCAAGCAGCAAACATAGAAATGCTCTTAAACATGTTTACCTTGGTGGGGTTTTATAACTGCTGCGATTAACATTGTGCAAGAAACAAGTTTAACTCTAATTTTCTATATCTTTTATAATAAAGATGTCTTTTCAATGATGCTTTTAGAGTTTAGCCTCTGCCTTTGATCTTGTAGGGAGAGTTTGCTTTGAAAAATTTCTTCTGGCCACGGGCTGAGGAGGGGGAGCTTGGCTGGCATTGCAGTGACACCCAGAGGCTGAGAGTGTGGCGTGTGCTCTGCGCAGCCACTGAGGGAAGCACACAGTCCAGGGAGGCTTTTTTTTGAGAGCTTTGTCAGATGAGGCTCTAGAGAACAAAGGAATGGTTGTCATCCCCTCCTTGCCTGAAAACTGGTCTGCAAGATCACGCAGGCATCTTCTAGCAGAAGTGGGCTTTGAACTGTTTTTCTGAGATCCTGACTTGGACATTGTTTCCTTCTTTTAGTTCTGCCAAGAGACAGTTCAGGATTTTTCTTCCATAATCCCTAAACCACAGTGAGTAACAGTGGTGATGATCAGAATACATGAACTGATCCACTGCAGTGTTGAAGGGGTATTTTCAAGGCTTTTTTTTGTGTACCCCTTGAGGTCTAGGGTGAGATCTGTTTAGGTCTCTTGAAGGTCCCTTCTAGCACAACCTTCTATGGTTCTGTGATTTCCTTCCGTCTTTGCCTAGAGCTGTCCTTGATCTGGAAAGGCTTCCAAAAAAGAGAGAGCCCCTCCAGAAAATCAGTGGGCTGCATCTCAAAATGTGCATTTTTCACTGAGCCTTTTGAGCTTTTCATCTCTCTGCCTTCCAACCTGTCAGCAGCTGTAGGTCTGCAGTGATCTTGGTAGTGTTTTTGGGGTGAGCTTTAGTGGAACTTTGGTTCCTGGTTGGTTTATCCAGCGAAGACTCAGCGTAAGAAACACCAAGCCTTTGGGTATGCAAGGTGAGTATTGTGTTAGGTTACTGTGTCCTGACTCAGGGGCTGGAATGCATTGATATATCCAGGTTTATTTGAATTTTGCCAGTGTCCATCTGGTTGTCATCCCCTCCCACATCCTGGACTAATAGTGTCTGGTGTCTGAGTTTTCTCTGGAAACAACAGCTCCCATAACACTTGTCTGTGTTCAACAGATGCTTGTTGTTTATATTTATTGCTCTCAGAGCCTGTGTCTTCTAGCCCCAGCTCCAGGCACCCAGCTGACTCCTGCTGAACATGAAGGGCTTTGTGCTTCCTTGCACGCTGGGAGAAGTCAACTTCAAACCAGAGCAGTAAGCGAGTTCATTTTGGGGGCGAGAGGGAGTGGCAGGAGAAGAGGGGTGTGTAAAACTTCCCTGCCTGCTTCAGAACTAGATCTTCACAAGGCTGCCTCATCAGAAAAAGCATCAGTTCCAACTTCTCCATCTCATCTGGTGTAACAACAGATTATCTAATATGCTAATATCTTATAAAATGAGTGGGATTTGATTATTTTTGTCCTGAATGCTGAGGGTGAGGGAGAAAGCCATAAGCAGGAAGCAAAGAAGCACAGGCAATTGTAGGAAGCACCTTCTGTTTGCTTAGCCAGGAATGTGATGAGTCATTTAAGAATTTGTTTATGGTGTTCCTGAACATAGTATTGGAAAAGGGAAGGTGCTGATCACCCTACATCCATTGGTATGCTGTGTTGTTTGAGCTTCCAAGAACTTCTCAAAAACAGCTCTACTGCTGCTCACTGCTGGAAGAGCCAGCCTCAGGTGGATGGATTGCTGGATTTCTGGTGCTGGGAACACTGCAGGGAAACCACTGTCTGCCATTCTTCAAAAAAGTAAACCTTCACCTTGGGAAATGGAGACTGCAGCTGGAGTTGGTGGGTTTCCCCTGTGCCTGTTCTCTGGCTGGTGCCTGAGGAATGCTGCCAGCACATGCTTCTTCCAAGGCTACAATGACAAAAGTGTTTCCCTCCTTGCTGGGCAGGTGGTTAAGGCAGATGTCAGGTGAGTTTTTTCGGAAGGTGGGAAAAAATAAAGATATTCCCTGATACAAGGGCCACACTGGCTCACCAGGTCTGGGGACAGGAAGGTGGTTGCAGGCACCAGGAACTTAGTCCCTCCTCCTATACAGTTCCTGTCCAGCCCCACTTGTGCTAAATGGTCCATAAGATAAGGAATGACTTGATGTACTTTTGCCCACAGCATCCACTAAAACCTGCATTTAGTTGACTTCTGCTGTCTTACCAGCTTGGCTGGGTAACAGATATGTACAGTTGATTTATCACAGAAGAACTGATTAAAAATTACAAAATATTTGCCCAGGGAAGCTGTGGCTGCTACATGCCAGGCAGTGTCCAAGGCCAGGTTGGACAGGGCTTGGAGCACCCTGGGATAGTGGAAGGTGTCCATGCCCACAACAGGAGGTGGCACTGGATGAGCTTTAAGGGCTCTCCTTCCCTCCTGCTGTGAGCAGCACCACAGTGCTCTCCTGGCCAAAGTGACTGATGGTCATGCCCTGGATACCCAGGCTCTCCAAAAAGAACAAGTTTTACACTGGAACAGCAGACTTGGAAATTCCTCTTTTAACCAGAAAAAGTGCTTAAGCAAACTCCCTAAGCCAATGTAAATCTCTGCAGCCCCACTGCCAGCAGCAGGGCCAGAAGCACCCCCCCTGTGCCCCTCCAGGTACATGTAATTCTGCATGAAAACAGTGCCATTAGTCCTGTATTTTAACAATCTTCTTGTGCTTGTTAAAAAGTCAAGGCTCTTCAAAACTTTTAGTGTACAGACCAGCCCAATTCAGATTCAGTTTGCCCTAGGCTGAACAGCTGCCATACAGAACAATTTTGGTTACTTTTTCATCTTGTATTACCAACAAGGCTCATCTCAGAGCCAGTACCTTGCTTTAGTCATGGAGACATCCACGTTTTCAGTCAACTTTATTGATAAAATAAGTTTCCTGTACAGTACACAATTCTAGCCATAAATCCTTTTCAAGCCATCTGCATTACAAAAATAACAGGTATGCAATGAAAAATAGTCACTCCACACACTGTGAAGGCTCTTTAAAATCCTAAAGTGATCAGGGCAGGGGAATGAAAGGGGAGACGTATCAAATGTGAAGACTAGGAGTAGATAAATTAAGTCACTTTTTTTTTTTTTTAGATTTACAAAAATAAACACTAATCAAGCATTATTTCATAATAGAGCAACCTCAAAGTACTGCCACAGACCAAGAACCCTCTTCTGTATTTGAAAGCCAAACCAGAAGTCAGCTGTGAAGCTGAATTCAGCATCAAATGGATAAAAATGCCTCTTGACACCAGTGCATGGGTGAAAAGATGCTTCTAGAAACAAGAACTTCAAAAACTGAATGCAAAATTCCTTCTAAGTTTGCAACAGAACACTCCAGTGAAAAAAGATGTTGCTTCTGGTAAGTCAGTAGCTTGCAAGCCACAGCAGAAATGCATTATCTAAATTAGAGGAGCATGGGTGAGGCTTTACATATAATATAAAAGCAGACAAGAATATTCTGTGCTTGAGCCAAAATGTTCCCCTAGAATTTCCCCTCGGCTGTTTCACAACTCTGGGAATGGCCATAACTTTTTTCCATGCCTGTGAATGTCCTCAGTGTGTTCTTAAGCCTAGCAAGAAGCCAAGGTGCTCTGCAGAGAAGCAGCAACTTCTCCATTTCTAAAGCAGGCTGTGAGAATGTGGAGACCTGACTTACCTGTCCTTTCAGCATGTGTATTAGTTCACTGAAAACAAGCATTTACTGCCTGCTAATGCTCTTTTCTCGCTTATTTCCTCTTAAAAGCACCAGGGGAAGGAGCAGCAACAGAAGAGAACAAAGATACTGAGCTGCTCCTAAGTCAGTTGAGGGCCACTGAAAGCTCCCCTTAGGCCTGTGGAACATTTACCTTGAGTTCAGGGAAGATGTGCTGGGGCACAGGAAGCTGTATTGAAGCTGGCACGCTTGGAAGTGTTGGATGCTTAGTTCCTTCTGTCTTGTCACTGAAAATCAAACTTGACTAAGTGGTGGTTGATTTCAGGATTGCTCAGCTCGTGTTGCTGGGTGGGTTATTGAACAGCCAGAATGTGAAACTGTGGGTGGCAGCTGTAGTTCCAGTTTTCTGCAGCTGACAGCTTTCACTCTGCTTAACTCACTTTAAAACCTTCCTGATAGGAAAAAAAGAAGAAAGAAAGAAGAAATTTTCCTTTGGAGAAAGGAAAACTAAGAGTATTAATTGCAGGCAGCCAACTCTGCCATGAAGTTGCTTCCTCCTTCCTTCACCCCCCTTTCTGCTGCCACTGCTTTTGTGCTTTCCAGTTGCCATTCCTCACTTAGGAAGTTTGGGCAGGCAATTGGAGAAGAAACACATGGGACTCGTGTGCCTTCTTACTGAGAGACAACTGAGGTGGATTTCCTCTCTTAAAGGTAAAAGCTGAGGCAGAATTGTATTGCTACCTGCGTTCCTGAGAACAACAAAGTGGGAACAGCTCTTTCCATGTTCTCACAATACAATTCAGTGCACATATTTGAAAGAATTTTGTTTCACTTTTAAAAACTCCAAACTACTCATTGACAGCATTCCTTATGTTTAAAAATTGGCCTTGTATTTGAAAGCGATACGCCAAAGATAAATGACAGAAATCCTTTATGCTGCCTGTGTGCCCCTCCCATCAAAGAGGTTTGTTGCAAAATGAGAATTTGTTAAAGCCAAAACAAAGGAAAAAAATGCTATGTGGATCATGCACAAAGCATATTCATAAGTTCCTACTTTCTAAGGCAGAGATCAGACTTGAAATCTTACCTATATTATCTAAGAGTTGCACTGAACTTTGTGTGAGCAATAATTTATATAAATTACTTGAAATATCACTTTTTATCTGTAAAATGAGTTCATATAAAAAGAACTTGCAATTCAGCAAGCGCATTAATCCATTTCCTTCTGAGGTTAGATCTATGGCAATCAATTTGTCACTGAGGGTATTGCAGAATACCAGCTGAATTTACGTTACATAGTATAAAAGTCACTGAGCTGGAGTTGGATGCATTCTCTTGCTGGTGCCCTATTCAGTAACAAGTGCTTGACCAGTGCCCCCTGATGCTCCATTGGTTTAAGTGTGCAACTGAAGCTTGCTGATTCCCAGAGTCCTTAGCTTTTCCTCAGGCTCAGATCACTGCTTGTCACTAATCCTGACAGGGACGTGCTCTCTGATGCATCCTCTTTCTTGAGGTTCAGAAACGATTCTCTAGTGATTTGAAGAATTTCTCTCAAGCCTCTGTTTTCTTGCTAAAACGAGAGAGAAAAACACATTAACAGGACTCCAGAAAGACATCAGGGTAACTGTTAAAATCTCCCCTCTACTACAATCTAATGCATAGGGAGTAGAACACTGATTTGCAATCAGTGCTGTGTCATCATCTCCAAGGGAGGATATGAGGTTTCTGACCCTCCTGCTCTCTTGGATGGGCTTTAAGCATCTCCTCCTTGAGATTAAGCTGCAGTGGTGCTTCCCCTGCCCCAGCAAGGCAAGGGTAACACAACAGCAGTGAGTGATGGGGACAGTAACTGCATGAAACACTGGGGAGGATCTTTACTCCCTTTAACACCTGTGCAGCTTTCTCCTCACCTCGAGCTGGGTGATGCGCTCCTGCTCTTTGCAGCCGTGCCTTTCATCCACCTCTATGGCTTTTCTCATTACTGCTGCCATCTCTGTAATTTGGTCCACGTGCACTTGCAGCTCCTGAGACACAATATTTAGTAAGATCTTAGTAATAGATTTTCTGCATTATTGAAAAAAGCAAAGCATTAAATGTGGTTTAGCTGCTGTGATATTTTTTATCACAGACCTCAGTCTTGGAAAACAAATTCTCTCTAACTTTACAGCGTGGGCAGACACAGTGGTCCTGTTTATTTAAATGAACCTGGTTTGCGCCACAGTGATCTCTCTCATTGGAATTTGATAGAAGCTTAACCAACTGTCATCCCTGGCCTCCAAATGACTGTAAGTTGGTGCTGTGCTTGCCCAGACCAGGCCCTCCTGTGCAGCAGGAACTGATGTATGTTATTTTGGATACGCAAAACTGCTCCACTCCTGTGAGAACAGCAGGGAAAGCCACATTCTTTCCAGGTGTTTGAAACCTGATCTCCAATACCAGCTCATGGACAGGCATTTCTCTCTGAAAAGGAGCAGGTGCAGTGGTCATCCTTACTATGTCACATATTACGAAACTCAAACCTGTCCTCCACTCTCTATTTTAGATACTTTTGCTTGAATCCACCTCCAATTCCAGCTTATCTGGGCTCTGGACTTCAGAGGTTCAAGAAGAAAGGTCAATGCTGCCTTTCCCTGCAATGCTGCATGGGGAGCCTGTGCCCCTCTGGCATTCACTGCTGCTCAGTTAAGCCAGACAGTTTAAAGGTATTTCCAACAGCTTTCATTTTTCAACTTGTCTTTTATTCCAACTCTGCTGTGAAGCCTGACCTGGACTTTGGACAAAATCCCCAATATTTATTAGCTAGTATCAGGAAAAGCAGGACAGGAGGGCTGAAATGAAGGACAGCAGAGACTAAAGCTAAATCCCACCTTTAAATGATGAATTTGATGGGCGATCCATATGGCTGGCAGATGATCACCTTGCCTTTAAACTACCACAAAGAACTGCCTCAGTTGGAATCATAAACTTATCTAACCAAAACAAATACCCTCTACTGAAATAATCATCAGGCCTTTCCTCTCTGCCATTCCAACTGCCCAAGCTATAATTTAGCAATTGTTAAATGCCCGCTCTCAATGTGAGGGGGTGGAGAAGAACTTGCTGTAAATCTTTATTTTCTTCTCAGTTTCCAGTGCAGGTGATGACATGAAAAAATTTTTTTAAAGAACTCCCAAATTTAGCTTGACAGGAAGCTGTGGTCAGGCAAGGATGCACCCTTGAGGAGGCCTGGGTGGGAGCTGTGGGTTTCAGATATATTGCTGTCCTCCCTGCTTCCTGCTTTCACAGCTCATGTGGGCTCTGGATCAATACAACCTTGGGCCTGTTCCACAGTCACTGATGTTAGGTCAGATCCTAACACAAAACTGGAAGGCTCTGCTCTGGAAAGCCCATGTGGAGAACTAAGATGGGGTAAAACCAACGAGTGCAATGACAGTGAAAGCCTCTGTGTATCACTCTCTTTTGTGCACATGGGGGTTTTTCTCTCCGAAGAGCTAAAAACCAAAAAGGGGCCGCACCCATTTTAGGGCCTTGTTTCAGCTGAGCAAATTCAAACAGCAGGCTTAGATCAGGGTCACTGCTACCAACACACCCTTTTCTCTTGCATACAGCACTATCAAAAGACATGGTTGTTCTATTTAAAGGAGGTGCTGCCTCATCTGCAGCAATCAATGCTCTTGTAATAATCTGTAAACAGGCACTAAAATAACAGCTAGCACTCAGGAAAACAGCATTACTAGGAACTGGGAGCTTAACTCCTTGGGGACAATGGATTGTTTACTTAACAAGAGACAATTCTTTAAAATGTGCTTCAACACTGAACAAATCTTCCTGAGTACGAAGCTTGAGCTAGAGAATAAAAAATGAAATTCCAGCAATCCTATGCGTCAGGGTAAGGGTGATAAATCCTCTTCATCAGGCATTCACGAAGGAAGACATTTAATGAAAATGTTGAAGCCTGACTCTCCTGTTCCAATTACGTTGTGAGATGTTTTTTCTTTTTCGTTTCTTTTTCCTGTTTTTTCCATTGAAGTGCTCCTAAATGAACTATCACAGTCCATTTCAGGATGGATTTCATTTTACCCTCCTGTGTTGAAGCTGGAGCAGATGCTATACCATATTCTGAGGTAACTTCTGTTGAAAATGATCTGTATCTGTCATTTTTCAAGATTTTACGTTAAAGACACAGTTCTAATCCAGTATTTTTTTTTCATACCAATGGCACTAATTACACACATAGGATATTGTAAGCAAGCAAGAAAGAATCAAATTCTTAAATTCTGTTTTCCCAGTAAGCAGACCGTAACTTTGCTTTGCAAACTTAAGTTAGCTGAGGGCAAAGATTATTAAACACTTAAACTTGTTTGTCTACACAGCTGCATTGCTCTACTGATTGTTACATTTTCAATGAAATGTAATACTTTGCTAAAAAGCTCCTGTTTAGATCTGTTAGTGACCCAGAATAATGAATTCCCCCAAAATTTAAAAGTCCTTTTGACTCTTGAATAACTGGACGAAGGAGAAAATGCAAGTATACGTTCGGTTATTCAAGAGTCAAAAGGACTTTTAATTTTTAAAATTTATTTGCAATATTTAGGGGAAAAATATTTGAATATTGAATTTAAAAAGCTTGTTCCTCCTACTCTCCCTAAGCACAAGTTTATTAATTATTTATTGGTGTCACAAGCATAAGTTAAAGCTAGTTTAAAAGTCTGACTGTTACTAACCTCTGGCAGTGCAAAAAGGCAGTTACCTTAAACACTGAAGTGAAACCAAAGTAAATTAAGCACATGCAGTAATGAAATGCTACCTGTTGAAAGTTTTAATAAATGAGAAGCTGGTAAGGTTGACTTACTCAACTGATAGTTTCCTGTTCGTGTTGCATGGAGTGGATTACAAAAATTAGGACTCACTAGTAGTACAATAGCACAAAAATTGACCCGAAGTGCGCTTTGAATTGATCCACTACAAACTCAGGTGTTAACTAAAAAACAAAGCAAGAAACCTGAATGAAGTTATTACCTTGGAATGTTGCTCTTTTAACTTCATTATTATACTGGGATCATCCTTTTTGCTCGCCATAAGCAACCTAAACATCTGTTCTCTGTACTTGCTCATGATGAGTTCCAGAGCAGACTGGTGCTCTTCCAGAGACGTGCGCAGTTCTGCCAACGGAATTCAAAATGCAGGTAAGGGTTTAACACAGAGAACCAAATCAAAATGCACAAGTATTTCAGAAAACCAAAATGAATCTGTAATTGAGTGTCCCCACCGCCTGCACCATGAAGTCTACACAGGCTCTGCAGATGGCTTTAATGGTGATCAGCCTGGGACAATTCCTGGTCAGTAACAAGCAGTCCTTTGTTAGTGTGACTCCTTGTTCAGTCCCTGTGGCTGACAAAAGCCATCTGGAGAGTGGCTGAGCAGCTTTACCCCAGCCATGCTGTACAAAAGGCAGGAAGGAGTTCACAGATCTGTTTTAATCTGCAGCTTGGTAAAACCAGACTCGAAAAATGCTCCTGTTCAAAATATTCTGAGTCAAAGGATAAATAACCCCTTGAGATAAGGCAAGACTCAACTGCATTGAGATCACTGAATCCTTTGCTGAATGGAACTGTTAAAATACCTAAGGCTTTCCTGGAGGAACAGTGCATTCCTAGCGTACAGAATTCCAGAAGGAATTATATTTCTCTACTTACACTGTAACTTGTCCTGACTGCTCCTATTATTTTCGGCAGTGGTTAAATACCTCTCCAAAAAGATCCCTATCTTGCAGAATTAAGTTCTATTTATCTCCTCATTTATGCTGGACATTAGGTAAGGACCAAAAAAAGTCATTTTTCCCAAATTTCTCTTTTTCTTCATCAGTTCCAGAGGTTGTACTTTAGGACTCTTGAATTGTACTGTGATCAGTTAAACTGACAAATTGAATTTAGAAGAAAAAAGTTCTTCTGTAGCTATGTTTTGAAAAATGATCAGTGGTAAAAATCTCACTATTTCCAGTGGTACAGGCTGGAGCTTGAAAGGGATAGAATATTCATATTTTACCTTTGTTTTCCTGTTGCAATTCCCTAATCTGTCTGTTTTCCTGCTGGATACCCATCACTAGAGTAGACCGAGGGCGATGTCTTGCTACTTCATTGAGCTCTTGGATTTCCTCCTGGTACTGGTTATTACAAAAAACAAACCAACAAGGCACAGCATATTTGATTAACCAAAGACAAGTATTACTCAGCAGGTCACAAAGCACCAGTTCTACTGTCACTCACAGTCTGTAACCAGGAAGACAATGCTGTCTAATAATATCAAGCTTACACCAGAAGGTGTTGCAGACATCCTGTTCTTTAGAGATACAAAAGCATCACATTTGTTTTTAAATAAGTTTCACACCTTAGATGTGCATAGTGGATGCTATTTAACTTTCAGTTAATGCAGGCCAAGTTCACCATCAGGTAATTTAAAACTCATAGAGATGTGGTAAAGACAAATCATGAGGTATTAACCTCTTGACATTTACTGTGGCTTCCCAAAACCTTAAACCACAATGCTGTGTGTGTACAAGTCACTTGGATGCTGACTCCCAACAGATGGGGAAATGTAATGCTCTTGATCTGAAGCCATGAAGTCTCTGCATGACTAGTTTAACTGGGCTGAATTGCATGCAGGTTTTATTATTTTATAGTCCCATTAACATATCTTGAGTTCATTAAAGTGACAGGATGAACTCCCATAGGGGGAGTCCCAAGACATGTTTATGTTTTCCCAGGAGTTGTCTTGTGAAAGTCACACTCAATCTAACAACATGCCTTGAGCAGCTTAACATCAGAACACAAATGAGCCAAAAAACCCAAGAAGCCATTTGGAAACAAAAGGAAATAGTGCAAAGACAAAGTATTCTGTACAGAAGAAAGTACTCTGTACATGTCAGAGCTTCTGTATAATTAAATGGGCATGCTGAAATTAATAAAAATGTGTAGTATTCCAGTGGACAGCAAAGCAAGAACTGCTACAGAATCGTTTGTAAGATACCAAGCCCATTTCTACCAGTCTTCTTCAAATAAATGCTTGTTTTTAATATTTAAACTGGAATAACTGAAAATGTTTTCACAGTCTCAAACTACATAAACAAGCTCTTTTTGGATGAGAGCCACACCTCTACAAACAACATCAAGTCTCCATTACAGGATTACCCCAACCCCCTGCCCATCCTGTGCTGCACAGAAGCACCCAGAGGCTGTAACTGCTGTCATTGCCAAGAGCAAGCAGGGCAGAGGAGCAGACCTGTTTCATGGCTTCCACCCTCTTGTTGAGCGCCGTGGTCTGTTCGATGAGCGCCTCGGCCGCGCTGTCATGCTCCCTCAGCCGCTCCACCAGCGCCTTCGCGTCCGCCAGCGCTTTCTCAATGGTGCAGCTCATTCCTGGACACGACAACGGCAGCAGCGTTGGCACCACAGCCCCTCTGCCACAGCACAGCTACCCAGGGCACAGATCAGCTGCCAGGGACAGGCTACTGAGCACAGGAAAGAAAGCTGGGCACTGCACGTGCTTCTGGCAGAGCCATACAGGAAGTAAAAGAACGTTACGTGAACTCATTCACTTTTAATGCTAATTTTTTTTTCTAATGTGCCCTCCTAACAGATGTACTGCAGGATAACTGAGGATAAATCCAGTACAAAAGAGAATGCTGAAGGATTACAGTGCCCTGGAAGATTCTGATAACAAATCAGCAGAGAAGGAGCAGCTCAAACTGATGGAGTAGAGAAGATTGCTCAGGGAAAGTTCAGAAGACGAAAGTCTCGAGTTTTGTTCATGTCTGTAAATGAACATGAACATCACTGCATGGAATGGAACGGTGGCATTTTCAGCAGCAGCTCAGCTAATGAAAAGGACCAACAGCATCCTTAAAACATCAGCCTTCTAACTGCAGCACTTGTTTACAGGAATTATGGATTGCCAGAACTGCCAAATTTGCAAAATGCTGCTTGTGCCTATTGCCAACAAAACTGGCCTTTACACGGTACTTTTTCATATTCATGCTTGGTAGGTTAAGTTTCAAGAGCAAGATTTTCAGCCCATGTTTTTATTTTCTTTTAAGGAACCTTAGACTTACTCAACTGAAAAGCAATTATATTTAAACTCCATGAACAGTCTTCAGCAATCAAACAGCAGGGATAGAGGTTTATAAGATTTATGAGACTTGTTGATATCAGGCTCAATATTTGGTTGAGGAAATGTTCAAAGGTACAGAAAGAATCACATGAATTCATTTCTTAGTCAGGATGTTTGCAAAAGTAAAGATTTTTGTTAAGCATTAAAGATTATTGAGTCTTTCCTCAGCTACATGAAAAAAAAACACTTCAGGTTGATTTTCTAACTTTCTCAGGCACCTTTATGAATTATAGCCCAGGATCTTTAAGCCAAACTTAAAGAAATCCCCAAATTTGCCTCAACTGACCTTTTGCCTCTGCCTCAGGTAAGCAGTAGAAGGAAGGATATTTCAAACACTAGACATTTTACCTGTGTGTTTCTGGGATCCATGAGCTGTCAAAAGCAATAGCGTTTTGGCATGTGCAGGTTTCCTGTTTATCAGACAGTGTTTGAATTTAACTCTCCATATGATGTATTTGAGGTACCCACGTCTCCAGCAGACTGCTGTGCTATCACAGGTAGTTAATTTCTTCCCCCTGACTCAGCAGTTGGAGCTCTTTCAAATATGACAAAGAAAGGAATCAGACTGCACTGTTTTTAGGGATCTGATTCTTGCTCCTCCCTCCAGTCAGATCTCCTACAGCAATATCCCAGACAAAAGATGACCTTCCACACTAACTGGCTGAACTGCTGCAGAAATTGATTTAATGAAATCCATGTTGCTGCTGAAGAGCAGCCTTTAACTCAGTTCACAGTCCAGGAATTCTTTGGCCAGAATAAACAAAGCCTCTGAGGCCTCTACATGAGCTGGGAACACATTTGGCATACAGACTACAATGCACTTAACACCTCTGATAATTTGTCCGCATCCATATAAAATTTTAAACAGAGTATGTTTAATATATGCACTTTCTCGGTTTTGCCCCAGCCCAGTCATGCCAGAGAAAAGGAAGTTTGTTTGTGGCAAAGCCACTGATGTATCTTTTCACAGGGAATGTGCTGGGAAAGATGTGGGGAATGCAGCCTCACAAATTCTACAGTCACTGACCCCTGTCAGGCCAGGGCCCAGCTCCAGTTTTCAGGCACTGTTTGTACCTCAAAAAACAGAATCACTGTTTGTATCATGGAAATTCAGTGGTCCCAAATCCTGACTACGATACCTTTTGGGCGAGACACTGGTCCTAATCCTTGAAACTTAAAAGCTCTCTGGCTGCCTGTGAAAAACAAAACCTTTGCCTGATCCTGAAACTGAGCTAAACCTGTGAGTTAGCCGGGACATTTAGGGGGTGGGCCTAGTTAATCAAACATAATTGATTTAAGCAAAGTCTTATCATGCATTATTTTTTATGAGCACGATCATGTGAGCTGAAGTTAATGATTCCTGAGCCCTGCCCTAGCAGAGATGCCCAGTTGCACAGATGCTCGTTAGTGCAACCTTGTCAACAGGTAGCAGAGCACCAGCTCACCCCAGCAACACCCCTACTACATACACACTGTCACTTCCTGCTATTTGCTAATACCTTTCATTACCAAATTAAACAGTAAAGAATAAAGATCTCTGGGCGACCACCGCCTTCCCCTAACTTCCTGCCTCTTTCCTTTTTTTTATCCTTACTGGAAGCCACTTTTTTCCCACGGCTTGTGGGTTTTGTTACCACGGAGATCAGTTTGGCAGCGCTGAGCCAGAATGGAATTTCCAAGGAATTCCAAGGAATTTAGGCTAGTGCAAAGGTCCCGGCGTGACAGGAGCATCCCGGGGGTGTCACCGCCGCACTCTCGGTGTGACAGGAGCATCCCGGGGATGCCATCGCCGCACTCCCGGCGTGACACATACCGTGGTGTGCCCTCCGCACTCCCGGTGTGACAGGGGCGTCCCGGGGGTGTCACCGCGGGGAGCGTCGCCTCCTGCCCTCAAAACGCGACGCCACCGCAACGCTCAGGGGCGACACCGGCGCCTTTCGTGACACCGGCGCCGATCCGATACACGTGAGGGGTCCCTGGCCCGCCCCAGCCCGCAGGTCTGAGGCGGGGGCAAGGGGTGTCCTCCTCCTTCATGCCCCTCAGGGCGCTCCGGCCCTGGGGCGTCCCAATGCAAGACTGACCGCGCTCCCCATCGCCCGGCGGCGGCCACAGCGACAACCCCCCGCCGTGTCCCCGAACCCCTCCACGGAACTTACTCATGCCCGGGGCTCCGGCCGCGCCGGGGGTGAGCCCGGACCGGCCCCGACCGGTGTCAAATGGCGGCGTGAGACGCGGGCGGCGCGTCCCGTCCCCGCCAGGGGGCGCCGTGGGGTGGGGGCGGCACCGGCCGCGTGCCGCTCTCGCGAGAGGACGCCGCTCTGCCGCCGCTGGCCCCAGATCTCGCGAAAGGACGCCCCGCCCTCGTACAGATCCCGAGTCCTGCCGGTCTGAGCAGGGCTTTGAGCCAAACCTCCGTGTTTGTGTTGTGTATCAGCAGCTCTAGCGGGACACTTAGGATTAAGCAATTGGATTGTGAATAGGTTTAGATTGTATATGAGGAAGAAAATTGTTCCCTGTGGGGGTGGTGAGGCCCTGGCACAGGTTGCCCAGAGAAGCTGTGGCTGCCTCATCCCTGGAAGTGTCCAAGGCCAGGCTGGATGGGCCTCTGAGCAAGCTGCAATAGTGGAAAGTGCCCCTGCTCATAGCAGGGGAATTAGAACTGGATGGGCTAATAGGGTCCCTCCCAGGCCAGGGCATTGTGTGATTGTACGATCGTATGCTTGTCTCATCTTTTAAGAACAAAGGGAGACAGTCCCAAAATGACTGGGCTGTGTGGCTGAGAGCCATCAAGAGTGTAGTCACTAGTAACTGGGGGAAAATTAATGCTGGCGGTCGCAACCACTGACCCCCTCCTAAAAACAGACCCCAGACCCAAATGGAGAGAACTCCGGCTGCGCAGTAATGAGTGTGAGAAGCCAGCAAACACCTAGCAAACGGGGTTGAGTACTAATTACGTAACTTGTAGCCCGTGAACGCTCATGCTTCTGTTTCTTAGAACGTATAAATAGTGTGAAGGTCGGTGATCGGGGAGCCCTGTGCGGGAATGCTCCTGCTCTTTGCACACTGGAACACAGAATTCCCACGCCAACTGGAATCACACACGGAGCTCCCGCCCCTCGATGGGTGCACCGTTCCCGGAGATATCGCGAGAACACGGCGGCCTCGGCGGAGCCCATCTGCGGGGCGTTCGCATGCTCTCGCGAGATCGCGGGCTCCTCCCTCGAGCCGGACGGAGAGCGCAGAGACGGGCGGGGCGTCCGCGCCCAGGCGGGATCGGGGTCGGGAAGAGGAGCGAGGCCGGTGCCGGCCTCGGCATGTCGGGCGAGTGATCCCGGCCGGGCGCTGTGGCCCGGGAAGGTGCGGACAGGGGCCGGGCGCTCCCCCCGGGGGAGCCGCGGTGCCGGCGGCGCCCGTGGCCGCGCGGGGCCCCCGCGGGCTCAGGGGTGGGCGGAGCGGGGGGGGCTCCGGCCGCCTCTCCCACCCCCGCGGGCGCCGGGCGCGCAGGCCGGACCCGGGCCCCGCGCTCCCCGCCGAGCCGCCCGAGGAGGGGGAGCAGAGCGCCGCAGGGACATGGAGGGCGCCCGGCCGGAGGCGCCCGCGCCTGGCCCCGTCTAGGGCGCCCCGCGGGCCTCGTCCCTCCTCCTCCTCGGAGCGGGGCCGCGGCCGCGCCCGGGCGAGGCGAGGAGCGGGACCGGGGCTGCTTCACCACAGGAGGAGCCGGCCCAGGTGAGAAACACTTGCCCTCCCCTTAACGCTTTCCAGCGGCGCTGCTCCGGCCCCTCGGGCTCCCCGGCACGCCCAGGCTGCGAGTGCTCGGGCCGCGCAGGCAGGGGCCGCGGCTCACGCCCAGGCCTGCTCCTCTCTCTCCCCTCGAGGAAGCCGCCGTCTGACTTCCGTGACCCTCGTTGCTTTAATATGTTAGGTTTTTTAAATGAGCTTGTATGTATTTTTTGTTTTGTATATTCTGTGATTCAGCAGGAGTACATAGAAAAATAAACTCTTACGCTAGAAATTGCCGGTTTTGGTGGTGCTCAGCGACAGGACGAGGAGCAGTGGCCATAAACACACACAGGAAGTTCCACCTCAACATAAGGAAGAACTTCTGTACATAAGAGGTGGTAGAGCCCTGGCGCAGCTGCCTGGGGAGGGAGTGGAGTCCCCTTCTGGAGACATTCCAAACCCACTTGAAGGCATTACCCGCTCTAGGTCACCCTGCCTTGGCAGGGGCTTGGACTGGATGATCTCCGGAGGTTCCTTCCAGCCCGAACTGCTCTGTGATTTTTGTAATTTCACACTTGGTGTATTTGTCAGTGAGATGTTGAAGTACAGATGCAACTATTTGTTTAAAAATAAGATGTGTTTAGCAAAGACAAGACTGAAAATGGGCCTAAAATTTTGACTATGCTATTTAAAGCTTTTTAAAGCTTCATCTTTTTTTTTTGCATTTTACTTATTTTAGGAAATAAGCTTTAAATAGAAGCAGTTTGTGTACTTCTTCTTTAAAGTTGGCTTTAAATAGGGAAGCCTATTTACAGTATTACTCTCCTGTGTAGGGGAGAGTAATACCGTGCGTTTTTGTTGCCTTTTCAGCAGTATCATTCCACTTTTCTCTGCATTTTTCCTCCTGTCAAAAATGGTTTCTTCTGATAAGAAAGTCTACCAAACATGGACTCTAAAACTTGCATATTTCTAGCATGTTATGTGTAAATTGCACAGTCATCTTATGGTGTGTTTTGTTTGGGTTGTTTTTTTTTCTTTCACTGTGTGCAATTTCTTTCTGCTTTGGATGTCTGTTTCTTTCAGGAAGAAAATGAAAATATTTTCTGAGTCCCACAAAACTGTTTTCGTTGTGGATCACTGCCCCTACATGGCAGAATCATGCAGGCAGCACGTGGAATTCGATATGTTAGTGAAGAACCGTACCCAGGGCATCATTCCGCTGGCACCCATCTCCAAGTCCCTGTGGACCTGCTCAGTGGAGTCATCCATGGAGTACTGTAGAATAATGTATGATATTTTCCCTTTCAAGAAACTGGTGAGTTCTGCCAGCCATGCTGCATGTCATGCTTGATACAATAAGGAATGTTTGCATGTTTTATTTAAGTCTTTCATTATGTTCGTATTGTTTAGAGTAAAATACCAAATGGAGTTTATCACTTAAAAATTTGTTTATGCTGTTTGTATATATAGTCTTTTAATTGGTTTTAGCAGCATGTGAATCTCATTACATTAATTTTGCAATCTTTCATTGTCTTAATGTCACTTTACAAGTTGGTTCAAAACATGGAAAGGTGCTTTAGGGCAACTTAGAGATTTATTCTTGTGCTCTCCTGAGCTATGACTTTACAAAAGCCTGAGTAAAGTGTTGTCCTAAGTTGATTTTTGTTGCTAAACACACGTGGTAGCTGTTGATAAGGGGTTTGGTGTCAGCTTTGAAGGAATTATGGGCTTTAGGAAGAAGGGGGTTTGCTCTGGAGCTAACAGTTTGGAAAATGGGAGAGCTTCCTGGCACACAGTGCTCCTTGTTTAGAAAAAAATTTTTTAGGGATGTTAATTAAATCTTGGTAGATATTTACCCATGATGTACTGTGACAGATTTTGGAGAATGATGTGCAGTTTACAGTATTAGAATTTACTTTATTTTGTAGCTATCCTACTGAAAATATTATTAATTCTTAAGATACTAATATTTTGAAAATCTTATTTAGTGTAGAGAATGATTTTGTGATGTACAAATATAAGTAGAAGTTGCTAATCGTGTTATTAAGGGGAAAACTGAATAGAGTAGGAGTGTGTGATTTTTGTGGGTTTGTTCTTTTGAGTTTGGCTTGTCATTGCACATTATGTCCAGACTACCAGAAAAAAGAAGTGCAATTCATGTTTGTTTAAATTTAGGAAGTAACAGTATAATGGCTGTTATCTTAATGTGTTTTTTTGATCCTTGTAGGTGAATTTCATTGTAAGTGATTCTGGGGCTCATGTGTTGAATTCTTGGACTCAAGAAGATCAGAACTTGCAGGAGGTATGACTTGTAACTGTTCTTTCTTTTTGTAGTTGACTTCACTGTGAAATAAACATCGTGTTCATTATGAAATAGCTCTGGTTAATTACAGTGTTGATGGATCTAGTCTGAAATTGTTATATAACAATTTCAAATAGCTGCCTGTAAGCCTGGATTATTCTGTAGACAAAACTTAAAAAGAATCCAGTATTTTTAAAGAGACTTAAATATTTAAAATAAACATTATGAAGAAATTCCTTCTGTAATTTGGTGCTACTTCTTGAACTTAAATTCTTTTTAAAAATATTTGCATGACAGGCAAGTAATCTATGTTAAATACATTAATTGTAATATCCTCTTTATGGTCATATTGTTTCATATTGAAAGGGCTCATCCTCTGAAAAATTTACTTTGAAGAAGAAAATACATATCCAAATTCTCAGAAAATAAAAGCAGAAGGCAACTAACAATGTTAGAATGTCTTTCAGGTGTTGGATATAAGTGGTTATTATGGTCAGGTATTTTTCTGTAATAAACGAGAATATTTAATCACAATGAATAAAAGGAATGAAAGGATAATTTACGGCCAAACGTTTTCCAGAAGGCTGCCGATAATGCTCGGTAGTGATTCCGTTTGCTCTTCTCGCAGCAGTGTTCATTTACATGTCAGGTGTGTTAGAGCGCTGCCTCCCGGGGGTGCTTTGAGAGCCGTGGAGGTGCCTTCGGTAACAGCTCTTTGTTCCTCCCAGCTGATGGCGGCGCTGGCGGCCGTGGGGCCGCCGAACCCGCGGGCAGACCCCGAGTGCTGCAGCATCCTGCACGGGCTGGTGGCGGCCGTGGAGGCGCTCTGCAAGATCACCGAGTACCAGCACGAGGCGCGCACCACGCTCATGGAGAATGCCGAGCGCGTGGGCAACCGGGGCAGGATCATCTGCATCACCAACGCCAAGAGGTGCGCAGGGACATGGCTGTGCTCGGGGCTCCTTCCCATACACACACAGCGATTCCAGACATTCCCACAAGAGCTGCAGGCAGCTTCTTTGTACAGGTCCTTCTTAGAGCGCCTCTCCCCTTATCAAAAGTTTTGTTTATGGGGTTCTGACAGTAAAAGGCCAAAAGTTTCAAAAATTTCCTGGTTTAAGTAGAAGAATACTCAGTGGGTTTGAACAGGAGGATTGATGGTGCAGCCTTAAAAGAAATCCCCAATTTCTTTGCAGTGACAGCCATGTTCGGATGCTGGAGGATTGTGTTCAGGAGACCATTCATGAGCACAACAAGCTTGCAGCTAACTCTGACCAGTGAGTATGCTTTTTACAGAGTTTGTTGTATCCTCTAGGAAATATGGATGTATTTTTGTCTCAAAACCCATTAAAATGAACTATATATTAATGAATGTCTGTGAAGTAGAAGGTGGTAAATCATGATATTGTTGTCTGAGAGCTGGCGTATGATCATTATTTCTAGTTTCATCCTTCGTAGGACAGGATTTCTTTAGCTTGTTACCTTCTACATCTGCTTCAAAATGAGGCACATAACTGTGCCTTGTTACACATTGTGTTTTTAATCACTAATTCATCTGAAGCAGTTTCTTTTGATAATACTGTGTTACTTTTATGTTCATCTTTTTTGACTAGCTAACTTCTTTGAAACTAGTTTTAGTTTCTAAATGACTGTATTGCCTGGAACTTCCCTTGAGATAAAGGAATCTTGAAGTACAGAGTGCATCTCCTCTTCTCTGAGAAGTCTTTCTCCACCATATGTTTTGTCCAGTTAAACTCTGAAGTGTTTGGCCACGGCACTGTGTTGCCTTGTAACGTTGTGATAGGTTGAGATCCTATTCCTGGTTGCTCCTCATGCACTTTAATAGCAGAAGCAGCAATCTCCTATATTTTCACTGCTGCAGTTGCAGTTTCATGGATGTATAAAGGATCCTGCCCAAGGAATTAAGTGTTAAATCCATTGTAAAGACAGGGATGTCTCATTCCTGTAGGTAAAGATGTGGTACAATGTTTGTATCACTCCAAACTTCCAGCCATATCAGGATATCAGCATACATCCCATTACATGTCCCATCTCTCTATCCTGTTTGGGTAATTGTTCCCGTGTTCCCTGGAATCCCCTCATTCATACCTACACTTGGAGACAGAAATCCTCTGTGGTGTCAATATTTGGCTGAATGAAGCTTAACAGATTGCACCAGTTAAGGACTTACTCCATTGATGTGTCTAAAAGGAAGCACAGTGCTATAGCATCTGAAGAGCAAGAAATGTTAGGCTTTTATTTTTATTCTGGTAAGAACTTACTTTGAAGTCTGTGCTTTTCAATATCATATCTGTAACCTAGTTTCTGCAGCACACTTTGAGAATCAACATTGTTGTTAACATATGTTATGACTCTGTGTTCTAGATACCAGAATTAATTTAATTTTAGGAGATAGTCTGCCATACTGTAGGCTAATCAAAATCTTTTTTATTTTTAAGTCTAATGCAGATTCAGAAATGTGAACTGGTGTTAATCCACACGTACCCAGTTGGTGAAGACAGCCTTGTTTCAGATCGTCCTAAAAAAGAGGTGAAGAGCTTAAAATGAGAAAACTTACCCCAGAATTAGGAACCATGTCAGACTGAATATAGTGCAAATTATTCTCAGTTGTTCAGTAGCAAAAGCACATGTGGTGGTTGTTTGAAACGAAGTACATGCAAAATATCTGTAATACATTCTGCTGTTCAGCAGTCTGCTCTGCATTTTAATGGGCTGTCTGTAAGAAAAGACACCAGAAAAATGTCTTAACGTGAAAAGCATATAGTGCTGCCTGTTACTTAATATATGAAAAGAAGTAAAAAGGGCTGCCTTCCTGTAATTCATTTCTACAGAACTCTGCTGTAGTTGTGCTAAAAATTGTGAATGGAGAATAACAAATTGTCTGCTTCCCTCTAAGACAATCACTGGGTTTGGGTCTTGGGAATTTTTTGGGGTGTTTTTTTTTTTTTTTTGTTAGTTGGGGTTCTTGTTTTGAGGTTTTTGGGAATTGTTGTAGGTTTTGTTTTGTGGATTTGGTTTGGTTTTGTTTTTGGGCCCCAACCCAATGTTCCTGTTGGCTAGGGAAAAAATGAATTATATTTTTCAACTTGTGTTTATTTGCCTTGTGTATGTATGATGTGCTTACAGGTAGACATCTAAAAAGTACTTTGCTACTGTTACTCAGCAGGTAAAAGAATGAAAAACTAGGCCCAGAGCTGCTGCTAAGATATATTTTCCATGTTGTGATACTAATTTTTCTTATTAACAATTAGTGACTCAAATTTTTTAGCACACTTTTGGTTTTTTGGGTTTTTTTTGGTTTTGTTTTGTTTTTTGTTGGGTTTTTTTGTTTTTTGTGGGGTTTTTTTTTTGATTTTTGTTTTGTTTTGGTTTGGTTTGGTTTTTTTACCATTTGTAAAGAACTGCATCTATAGCACTTGGCATAAGCTCAGAATTCAGAATGAAAATAGTTTTTGCTTCTTGCTTGGTGGTTACCCCTGGTGTGGGTTTTTGAGTGGTACTTTTAGGAGTGTAAATGCTTATTTGAGAGTTGAACAAACTGTGCTGTTGAATGATACTGCAACCTAAACCACGAATTCCATATACCAATTTATTTCAGCTCTCCCCTGTCCTAACCAGTGAAGTGCACAGTGTCCGTGCAGGGAGGCACCTGGCTACAAAACTGAATCTTTTAGTACAGCAGCACTTTGATCTGGCTTCAACCACAATAACTAACATCCCTATGAAGGTAATATTATGTCTACAGCTCTGTGTTAACCAGCTGCATCACTTCTAAATTTGTTTGAAAACTTTTGATGTTTATTTTAATTGAATTTTTACATTGTTTTTTCTCTCCATATCATATTTTCTGTTTTTGTTTTTTTGTTTTTTTTTTTTTTTTCTTCTTCTTAGCCCACATTCAATGTCTGTGATCAGGTTAGTAAAAACAAAGAAGGGGAGAAAAAGTAAAGAAGGATCACAGAACAAAATGTTGTATTGCTGAATCTCAATTTTTGATATAGCAATACAAGTGTTATTTCAGTTCTGTTTGTATTACTTTATATAAATACAGTCTTGTTTACCTCAGATCAATTTGTCTGTGATTCTTTTGTCTTTTTCTAGTTGTGTTTAGATATTCTTGACCCTTGTGCATTATAGTGGCATAGTGAGTCTCTTTTTCCTCTGTTTCATTATCATGCCCACCCAACAAAAAGGTGTTTGTAACTAAAAGCTGCTTTTTTACCAGGGGTTTTCCAGTGGGTTTTCTACTCGGAAGATCCGTAAACATGAAATGGGGACAGGATAGACCTAGTTAGGATGATATTCAATTAAGTATCTTGTGGTAGAAGTGATGTCCATATTTATAATTTTTTTTTGCTACTTGGAGGGACATTAGTGCAGTTTAGAATGTCAGATGTTGACAGTAATTTTCTGATCAGGCAGCAGGAGACAAATGAGACAAAAGTGTCAGTATTCAAACAAAAAAAGAGCCATGGGCAGGTAACCTTCATGATTTAAAAACTTCATTAAGTTGTAACACAGTCAATCATTAATTGCATCTTTGAAAACTAGCAATATTGTGTGGATTTTATAAGTTAAAACATGTTATCAATTAATTTTCACAGCTTTTATGAATGTTTGACATGGGTCATGGCATAAATGTGACTTCAGTTTGCAAATACCTTGTCTTTAACTTTCTGACCTGTGTGCTGCTGGTGTGCCACCCCCTTCTGCCTTTGTCCTTATAGTAATAGACTATGTTGGGTTCTCTGTGTTTTTTTTAAAATTGTTTTTCTTTTTAAACTTAGAGTAAATCATCAGTTGCTGTTCTGTTTTTGCTGATCCTCTGCAGCTGTTTAAAGATGCAATGTCCTCTTTACAAAACTCAATTTTTTTTAGTTATAAAGTTGCAGCAGCAAGTGCACTTCTTACCTTAAGCTTAAGAAATAATAAGTTCAAAATGTGAGTTCTGGTTTGGATTCTTGATTTTTGTCACTCTACCCTGCAGTATTGGTGCTTAGGAAGTTGTAACTGCTGGTGTTTATGTAATGTTTTTTAGGCTTCTTTAACTTCACTAATTTAAACAAAGTAGTTAAACCTAGTTTTTACCTGTATTTGATGCTCTGCACCCTGTCATGATGCTTGTATAAAGAGAAATAGGGTTTCAAAAAAGAAAATAAGAGGAAAAGTGGTTGTGCCTGCATCTTCAAACTGCTCAGAGAGCAAAGTTTCCTCAACATTGCAATCCCGTTGTTGTCTGAAGCACTTGGAGACTTTTTGCTTTCTTCTGGACTGAAAGGCAAATGTAGAATCATTCATTTATGGAAATGGTGACCTCTAACTGAAGTAATTTTATTTCTGTTTACCTTTCTCTTTTGAAGGAAGAACAACATGCTAACACATCAGCCAACTATGATGTGGAGCTACTCCATCACAAAGAGGCACATGTGGATTTTTTAAAGAGTGGTAAGTAAAAATAGCCCTTTGAAGGTGGCTTTTGCTCCACCTCTTTAGGAGTATTCACAAAGAAAGATAGTGGGCTTCAAATCTATGTAAATTTCAGGTTCTAGTAGAAAATACTTCAGTTATTCCTTGCAACCCAAGAAACTTCATTTGTAATGTTGGCACTGGTGTTTTACTCATTTTTGACATATTTTAATACAGCAATAGGAATATGGCAATGAGAAAACAGGTCAAATTCACATATGTTCAGAATATTTCGATGATCTTGGAGGTCTCTTCCAACCTAGTGATTCTGTGATTGCTGTGGGATTTGAAGGGCATGTCAGCTTCCTACTGAGAAAAAGTAGGTGAGATGACCAGATGTGCAGGGAGATTTTACAGAATGAAGTCACTCTTGTGGGTATTCATGGACAATTATGCCTTGCACAATTGAACTTTGTTAAGTAATAATAATTGGTATCACTTACATCCCACAGGCCTGTTTATGACATTAATTGCTTTGGAAAAAACAAAACTTGTTTGGCTGTTGAGCTTTTTGTTTTATTTGAAATACCTACTCTCTTACACCATGCACTTGGAATTCCTACCTGGTATTCTGAGGTGAATTTTTAATAGCTCAACCAAAGTTGGAAAAGCACAACACTTAGCCTTTTGCAGAACTATTTTGTTGAGGAAACTGCCTGATGTAAAACTTTGTTAAAAATCAGCTTGTAACTTCTGTATTAGTAGAATTAAATGTTAAATGATGCGTAAGTACCCGTTTTGGAGAGTCTGTGCTTTTTTTCCCATTACTTTGAGGAAGAGGAGGTAACTCCTTTGTCATCTCCATGTGCTGTGCTCCAAATTTTAGGGGAGTGGATGACTAAAGATTGATGAAAAGCATAGGGTGTTGCAGTAATGACCTTGGCCTCACCTGAAGTGGCGTTATGATGTTGAAAGCTTAAAGCTTTATTGCCAGGGCTCAGAAGCAGTTTTGTAAAATCTGTTGGCTCAAGGAATTAGATCTGCTAGGAAAACACAAAAACAAACTTTTGTGACTGCATGTCCTCCTCACATTTTTCCCATCAGTACTTTGAGAGGAAAAAGTCTCTTCTTAGATCCTGTATATTTTGGGTTCTTGCATTTGTTTATAAATACATATTTCAGCTGTAATAGCTCTGGTGCTAGGAAAGCAGGAATTCAGTTACATTGGTCTTACTTTTCTGAAATGTTGCCAAGGAATTTTCATGTTAAATAAGTTTGGCCGTTGGATATTCTGAGAGAGAATTTCTAAAATTGTTGCAGGTAATTTTAATAATCATGTATTTCTAGTATTATAATATTTTCAATAATGTTTTCATGAGAAAGTATCCGAGGTCAGTAGAACACATTGAGAGAATTCAGGCTGAATCTGACATAGCAGAAAGACTGGATGATGACACCAAATACTTCTTTCCCTAAAAAACTGAACTTGTCAAATGTGCCTTTAGATTGGTTTAGTTGACTTTGGGAATATAATATGTACAAGAAACAGTCAGCTGTAGCATTTAAGAGTTGTGATTTCTGTGTGGGAAATTTAAAAAAGATACTGTCTTAAAATCCTGAGCATTTTAGCAGGAAAAAAATTGTCTGCTGCTGATAGAACTAAACATATGTGGAACTTTCTAGTTGTCAAATCAAAAAGTTAGGTATCATAGTTTTAGATTTAGATTACGTTGTGTATATGTTCATGTTACAATATTTTGTACCTTAAACATTTAGAGTTGTTTGACTGTAATAAACAGACTCTGGTCGATCACCCTCTTTGTGCCTCTCTCTGCAGGTGATAACCACGTGGGTGGCAACAGCAGAGAAGGCACATTTAAGGAAACTGTGACACTGAAATGGTGCACTCCTCGAACCAACAGTGTGGGTAGGTGGCATGGAATCTTCCAGAACTGCTTGGTAACTTTTACAAATCTGAGAACAGGAGAGAAAGACAGGGAAGATCTGGGGTAACGTAGGAATCGTGTGGCCGTTCAGCTCATGCACCCTGTGAACTATTAGCAATTTGTGTTGACTCATTGAGCAAGCAGGCCAAAAATACAGGTAAGAGAAATAAGAGCAGACTGACTGGTCAGTGCATTAATTCAGGAGATACAGAATTGGGGTTTCTGCTGGAAACAGGGCTTGGGAATGTATGAGATTCTCAGAGCTGTGGATTCTTGGGAATCCTCCCAGTGAGGAGATGGTGAGAGGCACCTAGACTTTTTAGTTCTGCTCATTGTGGACTAGCCTCTTCCTTTTCCATTCTTATATTTTGTGGATTTTTTTTTCTGCCTCTGGAATTACACTCAACTTTCCTACTCCTTTATTTTTCAGAACTGCATTATTGCACTGGAGCATACAGAATTTCACCAGTAGATGTAAATAGCAGACCTTCTTCATGCCTTACAAATTTTCTCCTTAATGGTAAATTTGTTTTCTTTGGCTCATTATTCAATGTTACAATTTTTAATTCTGTAAATAGAGCACTTGGCACATTTTGATTTGTATAGTAATAATGTCTATGTACTGTAAAAACACTAAATTTATTTTAACATGTCCTATAAATAAGAGAAGAAAGTTGTTAAATGTCCTGAAAGGCAAATGTGTTTTGAAACTTGAAGATGGGAGGAAAGATGAAAAGGAACAAGTATTGAAATGGAGGTTTCTATGTTTGCAAACAAAATTACATTACAAACATCCTTTTAATGGTATTTGTACTTCAGTTGAGCCATTTGATTGTCTAAACATGCAGTGGTTTTATTAAACACTATATCTTAGTGTATATTTCTCTAGAGATTGTGTAGTGAAAATGTCCTTTGATTAACAGAAATAATTAGAACCCAAATTAATAGTGGATTTCAGATAAGCTCACTTCTGATTTTTGCTATTTTTGCTTCCTGATAAAAAGAAACTTATTTGGTGAATGCACCCTTTTATGCTTGGTATGTTTTATTGAAAATAAGACAAAGGTAGCTTTATTTCTCTGGCTGAAGAACAGTATCCATTTTAAGCACTAGCAAGTGTTATCAGCTGATACCTTTATACTTGAAGTTATATTACTTCTTTTTGCAAGATGCTTTTAATGGGAGTGTTTCTGCAGCAGGGCCATTTGAATGCCTTATGAATATGTATTTTTTCCTAAGAATATTATCCTATGGGAAAAACGATTGGTTGTTCTAGGAGAGGCCTTTTGGTGTTGCTTTGTAAAATTTTAAGGAGCATATACCCTGTTCTGTGTCAAGAAGTGTGGAGATGGCAGTTCCTTGTTCAGCTGGGGGGAAGCATCACCTTGGTGGGTTCAGATTCTTCTTGGCTGCACCCAAGCCTGTATTTATGCAGCTTGAAATTTAAAATTGCAGCACACAGGAATGAATGAATGAATGAAAGTGATCTCCCTTCCACCAGGTCGTTCGGTGTTGTTGGAACAGCCACGCAAGTCGGGCTCAAAAGTCATCAGCCACATGCTCAGCAGCCACGGGGGAGAGATTTTCTTGCATGTGTTGAGCAGCTCCCGCTCAATTCTGGAAGATCCCCCCTCCATTAGCGAAGGCTGCGGTGGGAGGGTCACTGACTACAGGATCACAGTAAGGGTCTTTCTGTCCTACGCTGCTGCTTCTCTCACAGGACAACAGATGCAGGGCTCTAGGTGTGGGAAGGAAACATTGGAGTGGATTGCATGGTCAAACTTTTGTAATAAATACCTTGATAGATATTTAGTAGAAAATACTATATTTGTTTGTTGTTATGCTTGTTTCATAAAATACTCTGTGTGTCAAGGAATGCCTCCTTAATGCACTAGGAGTGTTTAAAGTTTGTTCTGGTTCTAGAAAAACATTTTTCTTGGCAAGTTTCTTCTGTGGGTTGGATACACATAGGACTATATCGTGCTTATTGTCAAGGGATAGATTGCACATGAGTGATTTCTACAATAAATAGAAAAGATGAAGCTGACAGCTTTGAACCTTGATACCAGACAATCAGCTGACATGCATTTTGTTTATCCTTTCTTTTTTTTCCCAACACATCCTTGATATCTTTTGTAAACAAAACAAGTAGAAGTTCCTTCTGGAAAAATATGACCCTTCCCATATATGAAATACCTTACAGATCTGCACGTCCTCCTTGTCAATACCCATAACACTGATTTTTACACCATATTTCCGTGCCCCTGTTTTTGTGTTCCCCCTGGTTCAGGGATGATAGCTGGAGACAGGGCTGTGGGTGGTAGGGTCAGGTGTGGCAGTGGGATGGTACAAAGGGATAGGCAAGGCTAAGCTGTTTAGCCCCTTCACTGAAAGTTACTTTGTTAGAGAAATGCCTAATTGTATCTTGTTTGGTTATCATTAGGATTTTGGTGAATTTATGAGGGAAAACCGATTAACTCCTTTTCTAGAGCCCAGATATAAGATCGATGGAAGTCTTGAAATTCCATTGGAACGTGCAAAAGATCAGTTAGAGAAACATACTCGTTACTGGCCTATGATTATTTCTCAGACCACCATCTTCAACATGCAAGCTGTAAGTAACCTGGGCTTTGTAAAGTTCTGTTCTGTTCCAAGATTAAGTTTTCCCTTGTCACTTGATGAAATACTGACTGTCTGGGGTGATAAATCCCTTGCTGTAAAATCAGTTTATTTTCAGCTTTATTTTTCTTGAGGTAACTCTGTATTTAATGCAGTAGATTATTGGAATGCTATTTAAATAAAGTGATTTGAACCTGACAGTTCCAGTTCTGCTGGGTAAAGAAAGCATCTGCTTATACTTAGAGTTAGTACTAAACTGAGGATAACAGGATGGGATTTTGTTGTGTGTTATTTCATTTATTTTTTTTCTCCCTGTTGCTCTCCTGTGACACACACACATTTTCTTGTTCATTTCTGTTTTGTCTTGCAGGTAGTGCCATTAGCCAGTGTGATTGTAAAGGAAGCAATGACTGATGAGGATGTGCTGAATTGTCAAAAAACAATATACAATTTGGTAGACATGGAGAGGAAGAACGATCCATTGCCAATTTCAACAGTTGGTACCAGAGGAAAGGGGCCAAAAAGGTAACATGCATATCTCTCTTTGTTGCTGCTGGACTATTTTCAGAAGTACTCTGATGACAATGTTTTTATACCAAATTTTTAAAATATAGCTAGAAGTAATACATAATACACTAAATGCTGTATGTGCACAAGCCAAATGCCGTGAGTGCTTCATGTGTATCATTTAGGGGCTATAATAATACTGATACTGCTGTGTGTTATGGAAAAAACCTACATAACTTTATTACCTAAGAATTTAAGTATTTAAAAAAATAAGAAATTAAAGATAGTTATCAGCAGAGATAAGAAATTGATACAATTTGGACAGATAAAGTGGAATAATTTCAAATTAATAAAAATGAAAACTTAAGTATATTATAAATGCATAAAATTAAAATTGGGATATATTTGAATCCTTTTGGGACAGTTATTTAAAATATGGGATACTTCTTTAAAATAAGTATATAATATTCTGATCTCTCAATCATTGGGATGTGTTCCTTGTATTTCCAAAAAGTGATTGGAAAGAAATTCAGCTCCTGACTTGCCCGTATGACTGGGAGTTGTTGACAGTACTGTGGTGCAATTCTTTCTTGTTTTTTTTTTAACCCAAATAATGTAATAATTAATTTGCATGTCAGTACATGAGTGACCCTCTGACATTGCATTGTTAGCAAGCATCTGAGAGGTTTCACAAGTGCCTTTTGGCAGTGAGATCGTGTGGAACAATATGATTTCAATGGACAGAATCCATTTCAATTTAAACTTTACTCTTGGTGTTAACTGGGGAATGTTAATGTGGTTTCAAGCTTGGAGTAATCCCAGGTGGAAGAACCTCCAGTACAGGAGGACAGATAATCTCTTTGGAGTTATTTTTGGTTTGGGGGTTCTGTTTTGTTTGTTAAGCTCTGCATTCGTTGAGTCAGTAGCTGAATGATTTTGGTAATCCCTCACACGATGTGTTTTTCCTGGCCCTTTTAGAGATGAGCAGTACCGCATTATGTGGAACGAGCTGGAGACCCTTGTCCGAGCACACATCAACAACTCTGACAAACACCAGCGAGTCCTCGAGTGTCTCATGGCATGCAGGAGCAAACCCCCAGAGGAGGAGGAGCGCAAGAAACGAGGCAGAAAGAGAGAAGACAAGGAGGACAAGTCGGAGAAGTTGGGCAAAGACTATGAATCAGATAAGCCATGGCAGGAATCAGAGAGGTACATTTTCTGAAGTGAAGTCTAACTGTAGCATAACTTTTGTTCTTACTGACCACTTAGCTGAGTGTTTTAGCTTGAGGAGTTCCTGTTGTTGGATTCTATCATAACCACACTATTAGATATTAAACTGCTTTATGGAAATCCAAAGCATGGCTGAAAACATGGGAGAAGCAGTTGTTTTCTTTTAAGCTGTAGATAGTTCAGTGTTCAGGTTGATTAAATAACCCAGCTTGATTTGGCTCTTCTCTTCAGCTGAGCATCAGGATTAATGCCCATTTAATACCTCCTGTCTGTAATTCATGTTGTTACTGTAGCTTGTCTAAGTGGCAAGCACCTGTCAGTCTGTTCTGTATTCCTTCTCTCAAACTACTTTCTATAGAGATCAAAAAAACTCATGGTAATAAGCTTAATTTGCATGTGTTTTGTGCATGCTGGGATCATTTAGGATAGGAGGGCCTTTTCATCTACGCTGCTGTCACCATGCTGATGACGTTCCATGCCTTCCTGTGAATGGTCATTCCTACAACTTTGCTTTCACACGTGGAACAGAAATGGGGACTGAGATAAAAGGGATTTGGTGTGAATGGGTCTGAATTCATTTAGAAAAGATACTTGGAATTTGTATGGTATTTCTATATATATTTATTTTTATTTAGTCTTTCCCTCAAAATTCAGACATCAATTGTCTCAACAATTGAAGTGAACCTGTGTATTAAGAACCTTTTCTTTATGTAATGCTTTATACAGAGAATTATTTGGCTAGAATTCCCTGTTGTCACCCACTCCAAGGGGTCAAAAGAAATTCTTATGGTATGGGTCATACATAATTTTGAGGAGTACAGAAAGCTATCAAGAATTATGTCCCGCTGAAGCATGTTTTTCCTTACCCTTTTCCTTCCCTCTGAAAAAGGTTAAAAGGACTTCTGGATCGGGAGAAAGAAGAACTGGCAGAAGCTGAAGTTATCAAAGACTCCCCTGATTCTCCTGAGCCCCCCAACAAAAAGCCTCTCATTACAATGGATGAAATGCCCACAGTTGAAAAGGCAAAAGGTAAACCAGAACAATTGCAACAGATTGTTTCTTTTAAAGGTAGATGTTGTTGCATTAGTCTGTGTTTTCTAAAGTAACGAGGTGAATCATTCTGGAGTTAAAGCTACCTCAGTCAGGATCATGTTTAATTAAATACTAAATGTTGAGAAATTATTGAGAAACATGTTAACCTCAGCAGGTCTGTGAAAAAAGGGAGATCCCAAGACACTGTGTGGGTCTGCTGATGGACTCTTGGGTTGACAGGGGGTTGGCCAAGTTCCTGCTGGTGCTGTAAGAGCGGCTGTATGTGAGGGCAGGTATCAGAAATCACTGTCTCCTGCTAATAAATAATCCACTTGCCTAAGTGCAATTATCAGAATGGGCAGTTCTCACTGACTTCTCTTGCTTAATGTGAGTTATTTTCTATCCCGGTGGCTGAGCTGATGCTGAGATTCTACATTGAAAGCAGAGTCCATCTCATGTGCAGCCATTATCACTTTGCATGTTTTCTATTTACTTAGCCCCTCTTGTAAGTTTGTTTAATATTAATGGTTTTAACGTGTTGTATTACCGTAATCTGTAATTCCTTTAAGCTGTTACAATGATGTAAAGTTAATTCAAGAATTTCATCACTTAGACTCGTCTTACTTACAATTTTAGGGCCAATGTCCTTGCTGTCTTTATGGAGCAACAGAATTAATACTGCTAACTCTAGGAAACACCAGGAATTTATTGGTCGGTTGAACTCTGTCAACAACAAAGCTGAGCTGTATCAACATCTGAAAGAAGAAAATGGGTTTGTATCAGGAAATGCATCACTACCCATGTCTTGGCAGTAGTCAGTGTGGAGTTTACAGCGTTAGATAGTGCTCTTTTTATGATTAAAATATCTAAATACATTCCTTTGCATCTCAGCACTGATAAGAGAACCACAGCAGTGTTTGATTTTCTGTTTGCATCTGTGCTGAGTGAGACTGACTGCTGGGAGCTGGGCTTCCCTGGGCCTCAGGGATTGCCCTGGCAGCAAAACTCTTATTATCAGAGATTTATAGAGTAGCTGAGATTTTCTGCTTGCTTTAGCTTCTGAAGGAATGGCTGATACAGAAATACTGTTGGTAGTAGTGACCTATAAATACTATTGGTAATAAAGTGGTTGAATCTTTGGCTGTGCTGTAAGGAAGTTGGCAGTAGTCCATGTTCTATGAAAAATACTGGAAAACCAAAGCAGCCTTCTCTGAAGGAAATCAGATGATGGTAGACTGATCAGTGTAAGAGAGGTGAGAATGAAGTCCTTGGAACAAATGGCCAAAGCTCAAGTTTTCAAAATGGGTTCTCCAGTCACATGAATATTTTGGATTTTGGTGAGGTTGATAATGGATGGTTAAAATGTCTCTCTGCAGAAACCTTTCCTTTATGTACTGACTGCTGCTTAAAGAAATATTAAGAGGAGATAAGGTTCTGTATGTTGGGGTAGGGAGAGACAGGACAGTTAGTGAAGTAAAAAATACTTATTAAAGCATTTAAATCTGATTTTTTTTTTGAATTGTTGATTGTTCTTCCAGTAACAAGCCTTACCAATTGTTGTCTTGCCTTTCAGAATGGAAACAACTGAAAATGGAAAAACAGGCCGGCAGTGAGGATCAGCTCTGTTTCTTGGGACAAAACTTGGCCAAATTGCAAAAATATTTAATGCTGGAATTGTTCTTGGTACTGTTTCAATACAATTGTATAGCTCTGGTTTGATTGGTTTTTACATTTTTCTAGGCCTATTTTTGCTATGGAGTATGAAATCTGCATATCACGTTAAACCAGCTGTGTGCAAATAGGAGCTGTCCTGAAGCATTTTCCAGTTGTGTTTTAGGATAAAGAAAATCTTCTGCCATGGAGTAAATCAAGTAATCAAAAATGTTACCCACCTTAAAGTCCTTGCCCAGAAGTATTGGATACTATTTCCAAATCAATGATGACTGTCTAAAAAAAAACCCCAAAATTCAAGTAATTTATAATCTGATAACATCGTTAATTTTGGTTCATGAATACCTTTTATTTATATGAGGATTCCTCAGGAGTTCAGGATTATGGAACAGATTGCACACTGAGTATGCAGACACTGAGCTGAAAGAGTGCTCATCTGAGGGGTGGGAGGGTGAGGGGTTTTACAGATAAAAATTGTTGGTTTAAGGACTTTTTAAAAATGGAATGGAAATGGTCTTTAGAAAGCAAAGCCTTTCAGGTTGTTGTGTTGGAGTTAAGGCTTTGTAAGCAAAAGTACAATAAAATTTTTTGCTAATAATTGTTTTTGATGAAGTGTGCTCTGTAAGATACTTTTGGTTATATCTGAGATGGACTATGAATGGCTGTGAATGAAAAGGTAGGTGATCTGATTTCAGTTCCTCTGAGTAGAGCCTCTTTCACTGGGGAGTAGAATTCTCAACTGGGAGAACTTAACCAATGTCTGTGATCTGATCCCTTGTCAGATTTTGGGTTGTCTTCCATATGGGCTAAGGAAAGATGAAGTCCTGAGCTCTCTGTGTATCAGCCTTCCTCTGATCTGCATCTGGCTTCTGTAAGCAACTGAAGGGCTCACAGACTGGATATCTTAGAGTTGATTTAAGACATATCTTTGAGATTTTCTAAAACTAAATCAGTATATTCAACTTTAAATACCATAGTTCACAGTGCATAGATCTGAACACAAATATTCCTCATTTGACATTTGTAACAATCCTTTTTTCAGCTTTGTTAAAGTACCATGAATAATTTCAAGGTGATTATTCAGCTACTCTGATGCAGGTGTGTTTTCTGTTAAATGATTTTAGAATCTTTTTGACAGTGATTAAATAGTACTTGCATGGTAATATTTTCTATCCCACTGTAAAATGTTTGTAGCTTTTACAGAAGCAATATGTAACTCTCAGAGATCCTAGTCTGAAGACTTATATTGATTTTATTTTTACTACTTCATTGAAAACAGCATGTCTTGCATCACCACATCTCTTGTTACCCTATCTGAAATGTTCTGATGGAGAAAACTGCCACAAAATTACTGCTTCTCATAACTTCCTGGGTTGTTTTAATGGGGTTTTACTGCATATCACTCTGGATGTTGCTCTTGTTTACCAGAGGTTTAATTCTGGAAGATGGCGAGCATGTAAATGTCAGCTCTGCAGTTTGCTAGGCTGGAGAGTTAGAGCTGAAAAGCTCATCCTATGCCTTGGGAATTGTGTGTTTCATCTCATGTACCATTAATATTCAGCTGCACTCCTTGAAAACATGCCCAGGAAATAAATACTTCATTAGCAGAAGAGAAATTTAATAGCACCTGTTATTAAAATATGTATTTGTTTAGCTTGTTTGCTAACTCCATTCTCCACATTTGGAGCATCTGCCAGGTCAGACTGGTTGGTGATTAAATGAGCAGGGCCTGGGGACTGAGTCTCACAGGGACACAAGGGGCTGCAAAGGCTGATCTTTGCAGTTCTGGAAAGGGCTTTCCATACTCCTCTCCTGCCCTGCATAGTGGCACTGGTGCTGCTTTGCTCCTGTTTCACACTCTGCTTTCAGGTTTAAGGAAGGTTTTATCAGTTCTAAAAAGTTTACAGATTAAAATTGAAAGTTACAGATTAGGTAGCTTAATCTGTAATTATGTGATTGCAAAATGCAGTTCATAATTAAATTATGGATTGCATTTTGTATATGATAATCTGTTAAACTGGAAAGATTTTCTTCTGCAGAACTTTAGGAATTCTCTGCAATTCTCAGAACTGTCGCAGGTGGAAGTAGACAAGAGACAGTTCTAATGTAAAGAAGAAAAGCCTGGAACTCCAAAATGTATCTTTAAAGGTACCTTGCACCAAATTACCTAAGGGGAAGAGTTCAGTAGCTACTATTCCTTTAGAAATGCTACATGTGGTGTATTTATAGAAACACTTCCAAAAGTTCTGGAAGATTGAAAGGACAGAGACAACATCAGGCATTTTTTTTAAACTTCTAAAATTCCAACGTGGCCTAGAGACTTGAGGGTTGTAGCACCTCTGAATTTAAATGGAATCAACATGATTTGTGGTGATCCTGTGACAGTTCTGCCTCTTCTATTTAAAATGTATATTTATGAGTCAGGGAGACATAATGGAGTGGGTGGGATTGGCTCAACACTGCCTGTGACCCGTCATTCCCACCACCATCACCTTGATGAGTATTTTCTTGTTCTTTTACAGGGTTGTAATTCTACTCCATCAGGAGATCCCTTTGCCTGCCTCACTTGGGGTCTGCCTTTACCACTGCCTCTTTGTCAGACGTGGGTCAAATATGTTCTATTCCAGATTGAAATGTGGTAGAAATCACTAACTGCCTATTTATGTTGGGGGTATTGGAGTATTAAGGACAGCACCTTGTAATGCAATTTCCCTTTTTGTAGATTTGCTCTTAATACCATTTAAAAGCTTTTAAAACTTAAGCTTCTGGATGTTGCCCTGGCCACGGTGGGTGGTCAGGGCCCCTGGATAGTGGGGAGGGGGTTGGTATTTTGGTGGCTGGAAAGGTGGTGTGATGTGAGGGATCGGTCTGGGACGTTGCTGGTGGGAGGGAGGTGGCCCTGAAGGTGGGATCCATAACGGAGGTGAAGGTGAAGCCCTGCACTCGTGTACAGGAGCTTTGCGAGGTCTCAGGGCATCCAGTTCCACAGCAGCATGGCTTAGCTGGGAGTTTGTCTGAGCCATCACAGGCTCCAGGAATCCTCCTGGGCCACCTGCAAAGCCAGCAGACCACTACTGCCAGCATCAGGCCAGCAGTGGCACAAACACTGCTCAGTAAGGCACCAGGGCTCCTCCTCATCGTGGAGTCGTTCCTGGCTTGGAGCGTCGGCCCAGCGCTGCTGCAAGGCCTGGGGAAGGGCTTTGTGCTGGCTGGACAGTCCTGGCTGTAGGAAATGCTGGAAGTCACATCAATTCTGTACTCTGGCAGCATTGCTTGCATGAACTGTGGGCTCACAGACCCAGCTGGCACTCTCAGTTTCTCCAGTGCCTGCAGGATTTCGTCTTTCCTGCATCAGCTGGAAGATCTGTTGGCGCTTGCACACAGAGAGGTGTTGTACCAGGAGATGAGCGTGGAGCCAGGCTGGAGAGCTGTCAGCACCAGCACTTTGGGGCTGCTGGAGTTCAGGAAGAGGGAGAGCTTCTCCAGGAACAAACCCACCCTTTTCCTCTTCCTCAGCAAAGAGGAGTAGCTGTTCTTGGTCCTCACGGTGAAAAGGTGGCACGGTGGCTCAGGGGGCTTCAGGAGCTCGATGGTGAAGGATTGCCAGGCTGCCAGACCTCTGGAATCTGTGGCACGCAGCACAAACTCCTGAGGGGAATACTGCAGGTCCATCTCTAGGGGATAGCCGTGCAGGGCCTGCTGGGAGATGTCAAACTGCAGCCAGCTCTCGGATCCTGACGAAGAGCCATCAGCTGGGAGGATGTGTAGGGATAACTGAGTGGAGTTGCCATCTTCCTTGTCATGAAATGTGTTGGAAGGTATAGGGAAAAAGAACAGGCATCTGATGGTTGCTGTTAGGAATTTCATGGAATGAACAGCCTTTGGGGAAGTGTTTGCTTGCCCTTTAGAGAGGAGGGAGAAAAGGGAAGGAAAAGAGGTAGAAGGAAAAAATTGCTGTCTTGCTGAGTGACAGCAAAGAATTCTTGTTAGCCTCAGGAGAGCAGAGTATGCAGAAACTGGAACTTAAACTTTTAACAGTAAAGTCTTGTCCTTGATTGCATCTTAACCTCATTTGTTAAGCATATTTAGATATCTGTTTATTAAAAGAGCTGTAAATATCCTCAACACTGTTTTTTCTAATCCAAAGTATCAGTCAGGTCATGTATAGCCTTCCCAAACAGTAACATCTAATTCTAGTAACTTTTACAAAGAAATACCACAACATGGTATTGTTTCATCTTCTATTTCCAATATTAACCATGGATTTTTTATTTTTTTGGGGGGGGGGGTGGGGCGGGGGTGGATTTTGTGAGATTATGGATGCATGGGATGGGATTGCTGTGAATACTTCAATCTGCCTGGTTTGAAGAGTTCCAGAGAATTTGGGAGCAGACACCAAGTAAGCTGGAGGATAATTAAGGGTGGGGACAAATTTGAAAGGAAATCTCTCTGTGTCTGTCAGGTGAAGTTTGCTGCCAGGCTCAAGGAGTGAAGGATTACTGCATGGAATTCCTGCAGCTTGTGACAAAATGGTCCTCTCTTCCTGCCACTTCTGGATCTTGTGTACTTGTGCTTTTTACACTCTATAGTAAGGACTAGTAAAATCATGCCATGTTATCCTCTCCTTGTATATTACCTAATGTGAATATTAGGGAGGGATGAATTCAGGACATGAGGATTTTGGTCATGATAGTCTGAGGACTGCAAGGGTTCTAGTACAGGAAACCAGAGACACCTTGCAGGGTGGATGAAAGTGTTGATGGCAGCTGTGTTCAGAAGCAAGATCAGAAAAGTAAACTTGTTTTTACCTTGGGTTACAGTCTGCAGCTCTTGTGAAGCAGACAATGGAAGAAGAATCCATGCACTTGCCACAAACTGTAATCTTTCAGATGAGGGAAACAGCCGAGTGCTTGGATCCAGGCGTGATGGCAGCAGTGTCTCACCCACCCCTGTGAAAATGAGATCATTACAGTTTAAGGTGAAAGGTCATTTAGAGCTACGTAAAAGGAATCTTACATCAATAATGTGTTACAGGTTTGGGAATACAGTTTGAAAGCTTTTATGGCATGTGATTGAAGACCTTTGCCAGTTTCTGCTAGCACAGGAAGGACCATGGGAAGCAGGCTGGAATTCAACATCCCCTTTAAAAAATGAGGGAATGGAAGTGGCTTCTATCTCTGGAGGAGAAAGATTTGTGGTTTGTTGTTTTGGTTTGTGTTTTTTTTTTGTTTGTTTGTTTGTTTTTTTTTTAAATGTTTCTACATGGCCTGTGCTTGCAGGAGTGCAAATAACAGTAATGTGTTAGGGCTGTTTTGTCCATCTATGGGCTTTGACAGATACAGAATCACAGAATGGTCTGGATTGAAAGGGACCTTAAAGACCATCCAGGTCCAACACCCTGCCATTGGCAGGAACACCTTCCACTGTCCCAGGTTGCTCAGAGCCCCATCCAACCTGGCCTTGGACACTGTCAGGGATCCAGGGGCAGCCACAGCTTCTCTGGGCAACCTGTGCCAGGGCCTGACCATCCTCAAAGGGAAGAATTTTGTCCTAATATCCAGTCTAAACCTGCTTTATGTCAGTTTGAAGCCATTCTTGTTCTGTCACACCCCACATGCTTTTGTAAAATAGTCTCCCTCCAAATGATGTTTGCTGGGACACCTGCAAATACCTCAGGCTATAGTCTAAGTACAGGCTTTGGGTACAGACCTAATGTAGGTCTAATAAGTTTTACAAATAAGATGGCTCTGAAGGCCATTAACAAGGCTCTGAATTCTGCACTTAGTAACTGTTTAATATCTACCATGTGTACATCTTTACAGATTTAATGTAAGGTGACTCAGCCATAATCCCACAAATTTATTCAACTGGTTAAAAAACTCATCTCTATTGTCTAGTATACACTTAAGCCTGAGTCACAGATTCGTGCATTTGGAGAAGGCAGACTAAAAAGTGTGGCCTAATTCCTTACTCCAAAGAATACTCAACTACTTCTGGGTCATTTTTGATAAATATTTATTGTTCAGTCCTTTAAAACTCTCCACAATGTTCTTCAAGCATCTTTTCTAATGTTTTATTATCCTTACTGTGAGAAAGTTTATCTAATGTCTAACTTAAATCATCTTAACTGCACTTGAAAGTCATTAGTGCTGTGTTAGTTCCCAGGGGCTTCTGAGAATGTATCTTTCATCTTTTAAGGAAAATATTATACAAACCCATGTATTTTCTCAGTCTTCTAGACTAATTATTTCAGTTTGACATGTTTTCTAGACCTCTGACCCTCCTTGGGTTCCTTTGGAGCTGTTTTAAGAGTCCCCATCTTTCCTTAGATAGGATGGTCAAAGCTGGGCCTGATCATTCAGCTGAGCTGTTATCTGCTCCCATCTAAGCAAAAAAAACCCAAAAAACAAAACAAAACAAACCCCAAAACCAACCAACCAAAAAAAAAAAAAATCCCCCCAAACCAAACAACAACAAAAAAAACCCAAACAAAAACAAAACCAAAAAAACCCCCAAAACAAAAAAACCAACCCCATCCCAAAAAACCCCCCAAAACACAAACCCAAAATATTCCTATATTGGGAAGACTGCTGCTGGCACATACCTAGTGCAGGGAAGTTGTGCTTTTACACAAGAAATTGTATTGAACTATTCTGGCAGGACTCAGGGCAGGAAAGAGGACAAAAGGAAAGTCAAACCTTAAACATACTTGGTATGCTGCTGGGCAGGTCAGAAGTGGCATTAAATAAAGTCACCAGGGGTGCTTCTACAGCATCTGGCTTGATGCCTGAGATGTTGTGTGACTCCAAGGTAGGTTTGGTGACATTTGGCAAAATCCAAGTTGTTCCCAGATCTTTATCTGAAAGCAATCCCTCTGTTCCACTGGATAAAATCCTTGTGGGTTGTGGCTCTGTTCTGAGCATGCTGCTGCTGTGGGAAGGAGGGAATGTATTTGTTGGTCTGGATAATCTGGACATGTGAAAGGCAGAAAAGTCTTCTGGCACAGTAAGGACTGGAGTGGTGTCAGGGTGAGACAGAGTGATCAGTGCTTCAGCTTTACCAGGGACAGTGCTGTGAGGAAAGTCGGCTGAGGCTTCAGCACTGAAAATCAATTTGGAATAGGGGGTCTGTGCTTCTCTCTGGGCTACAGAAGCTGCTGTGCTTTTCCCTCCAGCGAATGAAAAGCCACTGGGCTGTGGGATAGTCATAGAAGGTTTAGACTGAGGTTCACAGCCACTAGTGAACACTTGGCTCAGACTGCTGCTTGCTGGGACAGCTGGGAATGTGTTCTTAATGAGAGATGTGAAGCCAGACAAAGTTGTGGCCCTTACTGGAGCTGCTTGGAATAGTGAAGGGAGTGCTTCTGGACAGAGGGATGTATCAGAAAGCTCTTCAAATTCTGGAAAATGACTTTTTGCCTCATTGCTGTAATCTGGCACTTCTGATACTGACATTGCTCCTGGCAAAAATGGGTGTAATTCTGTCTTGGGAGAAAATGCCACTGCTGAGCTGTGAGGCCACTCCTGAAGAATGTTTATCACCCATGGCCTGGAAAGCTGCTCTGTGCCTGAAGTGATGTGCTGTAGGAGATGGTATGTGGATATCTCTGATTTGCTGGAAAGGAAATAAGAGTCTGTCTCAGGCGCGTGAGGCTCTGGCTGCTCTAACAGCAAGGGTGTACCAGAAGATCCAGCAGGCAGCACTTCCAGTTCAGAAAAGAGCTTTGTTTCAGTCATCAGTGAAGGTGAAAGATCTGGGAAATGGGAGTCTGCAAACATAATGGATACTGTGGGGTTAGTTGGCATGTCCTGTGCTGAGTCCATTTCTAAGGTGACCAAGCTTTCTTGACTTGCAAGGTGGATATTATTCTGTATCTTGTAACTTGCCATGGTTACACTTTCTGCACAAAAAGTTAGTAAGCTCTGACTAGCTCTGAATGATAGCACAAGTGGTGTGAGTAACTCGCTTAGCACAGGAAAAAACAAAGGTCTGGAAGCCTCTCCTGCAGCTGCTCTCTGGGTAATTCTAGTTGGTTTTAATGCAGGTGTTGGTGTGATCATTAATTACCTGTGCTGTAGTCTTGGAGACTTTCCTTCATACCCCCCTCTCCTGAGTATTCTCCAGCCTGCAATTTCATACCCCAGCAGCCGTGAGAGGTGATGGGAGTTCACGTTGTGCTGCAGCACCTGGATGAATTCACGGAGCAGGGCAAAGCCTCCACAGGTGAGGGGCCAGGAGAGCCCCACGTAGTGTTTGGCAGTGAGGTTGATGTTTGTGGTGTCCTCAGCCAGGACATGAGAGCCCCTGGCTGTCGAGCCAGTGTGCTGCAGCAGGGTCAGCAGGGAGCTGTCCAGGTGCAGGTACTCTGCCATCCTGGACACCACCCACAGGCGCTCCCCAGCTTCCAGGGCTGCTGCTCCAGCACACAGGATGATTTCAGCACAAGTGATGTCAGCTTCCTTCCCACACCTGGCACTGCAAGTCCAGAATTAGAGTGGCTAAGGGTAATTCTTTTTACCCCTCCTTGTTTTTGTGAAGATCCCTGTTTGAATTTAGTCAATCTTTGCTCAAAATTTTACCTCTTAATCCAAAACTTCCTTCTCCTTGAATATAAGAATATTTCCCATTGCACTGACTTCACTGATAGCAGTTTGATCCCACTGCTTGTGCAGAACACAGCCACATGGGCCGAATTTCTCAGACACTGTCCTCACTGTGGAAGTAATTCACTTTAGAGACATTCCCAATCTGTTAGACATCAAATGTAGGAACTTACACTAAGAAAGTACCATCACTGGTAACAAACAGTGTCTTGTGGAGGCAATTTGGAGCCTCACTGGAGCCTGCCTCTCTCCCTGCTCACGGAAGGGTTAGGAACTGGAGCAGGGAGGCTGGATGCCACCTGTACAATGGAGAATCACTATCCCTGTGCTGCTGGGCTTGTGGTCTTCATGCCCATGTTTGCTGTGCACTGTTGCTCTGGGACAACAAAGCCTCCTGCTTTTATATTTGACATGTGCTTGTTCAATATTTTATGAGGTTTTGTTTTGGTTTTGGTTCCTTGATACCATATTTCCACAGCAGGAAAAAACCCACCCAATTAGGGAGCACCCATCCCTTTTTCTTAAAAATCATTTTCCCTCCCCTCACTGATTAGAGCAGAAGCCATGGAGGCCAGCAGTACTCACTGGAAGCTGCTTGGCATGTGCTTCAAGTTCTGCATTTCCAAAGATAAACTGCTGTCCCGCACGTGGATGGTGAAATTTCCATCAGCCCTCGGAGTTTCCTGGGCAGGCACCCCTCCAGAGGCAGCAAGGTTGAGCAGGTACACTCCTCCGTCCCCTGCCATTGGCAGCCCTTGCAGCATGTATGTTTCGGGGTTGAATTCCAACCATTTTGGCAAATCTGCACCACTGGCTAAAGCGACCTGCTGAGTAAGAAGATGGCACAGAAACAGTATTAGTGATAGGAAATGATGTTACTACTCCAGTTTTACATAGTGCAAGCTCTAGCTGGACAAAAGTTTAGAAACAGCCACAACTGATCCACTTGAAAATCCTAGAAACCACAGTGCCTTGGCTTTTCATATAGCGCTTGTTTTGGGTGTTTTTTAGTGTGCTGGCAACACTTACTGTCCATTTCCAAGACCCTGCATTCTTTAGACTGCTGGTAGATAAAACACAGGTGTATGTAGGTTGTTTATTTGCTCAGTAGGGAACTGCTGCATTGGCAGTGAATGATGGTGAGATTCTTGCTATCAGTTCTACCTGTTTCTAATACATCTGAGGCACTTGCTAGAAGGAGATTTTTAGTGAGTTCATTTTAAACATAAAATGAATGTCTTTGCTGCAGGATTGTACCAGGAAATGTATTGAATAGCGTTACCTTGTACTGAGTTATCATTCCCTGAAAGGCCAGTGCTGGCACTGGATAATAGAATATTTTCCCCATGAGGACAGTTACATCTGGGATTATTCCTTGCAGGCTCTTTGTTTCTTCCCATCTGTTATTCAATCCCTTGGCAACCTCAGCAGGGAAGCTCTCACAGACAGACAGCAGCACAAAGAGAAGAGGGAGCAAGGCCCTCAGGTCTGGGAGCAGAGGGGACCCCGAGGCAGCAGAGCTGTGCTGGATGTGCCCTGGGGCCCTGCAGGCATCTTCCATCCTCCTCCAGTGCCGCTGGCAGCCAGATACTGCTACTGGAGCTGTAGGGGAAAGAGAAAACCCAAACCTTGGGCATGTGCTCCTCAAATCAGCCAGCTCCATCTCCCGGGCAAGCAGAATACTGCCAAATGTCTGATGCTTCTCATTGCATTGGTTAAAGCCCTGCTGGTCTGTTTGGGTCACAGTGACTTTTGGGGAGGGCTTTGGGTTTAAGAAGCCTCGGTACTCACCATTGCTGCTCCGTTCAGCTGAAGGATTCCCATGGGCAAAGAACAGGTAGCACAAGGCTGGTTCATGATGCTTTTAAACCCGGTTGCCTTCAGTCTCACTGTTGCTCACATCTCTGTTTTTGTTGTGATAAAAGCTCGTGGAGAGGTGAAATGCTACACCAGGGCCACATCAGGGGGGCCTCCAACATAAGGCATAGGGCAGAGCCAGGTGAGCAGCGCAGTAACCTGACCTGGCAGGATTTTGTGGTGTAGTGGTAGCAAAGGGAAAGGTGAGTATGGCAAATGGCATTGAGCACGGGGACAAAGGCAGGCTGAGACTCACTGTCCTTTCCTCTGTAGCATCAAGGGCTGGAATTTGGTTTGCTACATTTGATGCTGCTTCTTCAAGAGAGCATAAAAGCAGAAATAAGGGCTCTCATAAACCTGTGAGTGGCTTCCAGCTTTTAGACGAGCAGTGCATACAACGTGCTTGGTCTGTCCTGCTTAGGACAGCTTTACTTAAAAGTGTACAAGAAGAAAATAACATTTACTAGCCCAAATGAAACAACTGAGAAGGCATGGATGATGTTTTGGAGCCAGATGACTGCAGCAGCAGGGCAGGGAGTGCTCCATTCTTGGTTCAGCTCTGACAGCAGGATGGCTTGAAAACCACAGCCTGCTTTGCTTTGGCCCTACAAAGTCAGTGGTCGTTTATCAAGGAATCAGGTTTTGCTCTGCTGGTTTTTAACAAGTATTTTCTTCCTTCTATCTGTGTTTGCAGTAGTTGCCGAGCTTTCTGTCATGCTCTGTTGTGCAGATCCCTTCCATTTTAGCCCCAAATGGAGTATGCTTTAGGTAGAGCAAGGAGTGGTGATGCAAATTTAATGTAAAGACAAAAACGGTGTGATATCTGCCAAAAGACAATGGTTTGCTAGAGTCTGCAGTGTGTTCCTATACTCTGGAAAAAACAGAAACCCACTTGCCCTACTGATAGGTGTGCAGTGCTTGATGTCATTGTCTGCTTTTGGCCAGAGATGATTTTTTTATCCAGCAAAGTCTGTTTCCCTTGCAACCATGATTGGCTCTGAATAAATCAAAAGTTTGTGTTTCTTTGATTATGCTCAGCTGTGCTGAGAAACAAGTTGCTACAGTGACCTCCCCATTTTTCACTGTCACCATCTCCCATGTTCCTGTCTCTTGCAATCCCTGAAAACAATGACACGTCCTCATGCACCCCTTGTGAAAAGAGGGAATAGGTGGTGGGGTGGAAGTTCATGTTGGAGATGAGGACTTTTATTTAGGGAATATCATTCTTATGCAAGGGAATGGGTGCTTGACAGCTGACTAATCCCTCCTAATGAATTTGCCTCCTGAGAGCTGAGTAAATATTCCCATGTAACCATGCATGAATCATCAGTGTGCTCTGAAATGATGGGAATACTCTGAGATCCCTTGGTTGCTGTGAGCTGACAGTAGGCCAAACCACCCCTGAAAGAGCAACATCTGCCCAGTTCAGTAATCCAAAGCTTATGGACACACCTTTGCTTCAGGTGGGGGAATGTCAGCAAGTGTTTCACCTGTTTGGGTCCTGGTCCTCCTTGGTGACATTTGTCCTCCTGGCTTTGACAGCAGCAGACATCGTGTATTTACTCTGTAGTGTCAGGTGAGGCAGAATATTTTCACACTGCTTGCTGTTGTGATCTTCTGGGTATAAACTTACTGAAACCTCACATGAATGTGCAAGGGCTTAAAATAATTAGATTTAAAAAATTTCTCAGGAGCCTCCATGTAATCGTCACTGTTGTATAATTACTGAACTCATAATGAATTGTTCTTGCTAAATTGCAACAGAGACATGTGGCAGTCTGCTGGGAAAATGCCTTTTGATAAAAATAAAAATGAGAATGGGAGAGAGATTTCATACAAGAGCACGTAGTAACAGGACTGCGGAATGGCTTCAAGCTGCAAGAGGGTGGATTTAGATTGGATATGAGGAAGAAATTGTTCCCTGTGAGGGTGCTGAGGCCCTGGCACAGGTTGCCCAGAGAAGCTGTGGCTGCCCCTGGATCCCTGGAAGTGTCCAAGGCCAGGCTGGATGGGGCTCTGAGCAATCTGGGGTAGTGGAAGGTGTCCCTGCCCATGGCAGGGGTTGGGACTGGATGAACTTTAAGGTCCTTTCCAACCCAGGCCATTTTATGATTCTCTGAAACTATCGCAAATGTCACTCTCTGTCTAAATGCAAGGAAACTTGAGAGCAAATACAGCTAATCTTTCCCACACAAAATCAAGAAATACCAAAAGTTTTATGGAATAACTTAATTCTCATGTGATTTCATGACCAGGGTGCACAGATAAAGGTGGGCAACTGAATCAAACAGGATCTTTTTTGGGCACCTGTAAGTACTTGTAAGACAAAAATAACTTATTTTGCTTCACTTCTAGCTCTAGACACTTTTTCCTACAAGTGTGTGCTACATTTATACAAATGTGATTCTGAAACTGGGAGAAGAAACACCCCTGAATCCTTATCTGAAACACCAAAGGACACAGGTGAAGGATACACTATCTTCTGTTTTCTTTGGGGTGGTCTTGTAAAATGGAAATTGTAACTGGCTTGTTTCCCTGTGCTGCCTCTGCCTATGGCACTCTATTGTCACTCCTTAGAGGAGAGGGGGAAAAAATGTCCAATACTTGTCTGTCTGTGTTTAGCAAGCCTGCTTGGCAGGGCTTAGGGTCTCCTGCAACATCCCAAACAGCTGAGAATGGTTCAACTTTACAGCATAAAACACAAAGGTAATGTTTTTTTGATGAGGCTGGGTTTTTTTTTGTATCTGTTAAATCCCCAGCACCTGGAATCAAATAATTGCTTGCCAATTTTAACCTCCTTTCAAGTCTCTTTTGATATTTCAGCCCCCTTCTCTGCTGCAAAGGAAACCTAGATCTTTTCCCAGTAGCACCAGAAATCTTGGCAAGCAGAAGGTGACTTCAGAACAGTATTGTGGTGGCCTGATTCATTATTTTTGCAATGTCTGAAGCTGGCAGTGCTGGCAGCCCTGGAATCCATACACTGATAACTTGCCAGGCCATTTCAGAATGGTTTGTGTGGACATTACAGGAAGCCTGGTAGTAGCACATGTTCTGCTGAATTGTCCAATATGAGTTTTCCACCTTTGACATCCATTAAGTTCCAGGAAAAGCCTCCTGTGTTGGAGTTGCCTAGAAACATGTGGAGATATGCCTGCAAATTGGCTGTTGCTGCATTGAGTCTCATGCAAAACATGGGAGATGTTTTTGCTTGGACTGTTGCAAGTAACAATTGCCTTCTTTCTGGAAGGCAGAATCCTGGCCACTGCCAGTTGGGAAAGACAGAAATTAATATGGTGGGAGAAAGAAGCCTGTATGTAACAACCTATGTGTCACAATCATGGCACTCCTGTGTTGCCAAATGTGAATTAATGAGAAACTCAAAGTTTTGGTATCTAGATAAGTGTCAGAAAAAGGGTTGAGTTTCTTTTCATGCCTTTTCTTCAAAATAATAATGCAACCCCTTCCCACCCCCAATTTTATTAATTTTAATCATGCTGCTGTTTTATCTTTAAAATAGTCTGCCTCAGGTTTTATTTCTTTTTCTCTTATTTTAAATGGGTGAAAGAGTGGAAAGGACAAAGGAACAACATCTGAGGGAAAGCTGCTTCTTAAACCTTGTCTTTACTTGCTTCTATTTCTCATTCTGCTTAGCAGTGAGAAAGTATTTTCCCTTCCCACCCCACTTCCATCCCAAACCCTCATGTTTCCTCTGAGAAATTGTCTACGTGGGAAAGTTTAAACATGAAAGTCAAGGGATGATTTGATACCAAGGTTAAATTTTGTATTAACCACCTATGTGAACACTGTTGTTTTGCTACAAGCTTTTTTTTCCTCCCAAATTATATTTTTTTCCTCTTTAAAGCTTAGTTTATGACACTGCAAACTGATTAAATGGGGCTGGAAAAGGTTATACTAAAAGGAGTCAGGCACTTACAGAGTTACAGCTACATATCTAGCAGATAAAGCTTTCCTGCTCAGACAAGCCCTCACTATTCCGTCTTAGCTGTTTGTTGGGTTTTTTCCCTAGGGAGAGCTAAAAAGTGAGAAGAGAGAATTTACTTCCATGATTTCACTTTCTAAAGTCTCATCTTTTTGTCTTCCATTTCAGTTTCTTCAAAAATGAAGAAAACGGGTTAAATTCAAAATGTCCTTTTTTTTTCCATAATGAAAGATTGTCTTTTCATAAACTCTGAAGTAATATTAAATTTTGTCCTTTTCAAAGTTATTAGTTATTAAACAATTCCTTTAAGGGAAAGATCACCAGGTTGGCCTGAATAAAGATGCTCTGTTGTAGGAAGGTTTTGTTTGTAACACTGTGCTCTGTGGGAAGAGAGATGGGAGAAGATGCTAGAGCTGCTCATAAAGCAGGACTTTTGCCCGTATATCTGTTAAATTCATTGTGAGACCTGCAAGCCTTTAAAACCTCATTAAAACTGCATCTCTCTCCAGCTGTTAATACCCAAATGGGCTGTCACTTCAAAAGGGATTTTAGAAATCCTAGCAGCTGATACCACTCTGAGCTGTCCTGCATGGCAAAAGGAGTTATTGGCTGAAGTCTTCTGGCAAAGTCTTCGTTGTTGTTTTGGGTTTCTTCCTTCTGCCCTTTTTTTAGTCAAATGGAGGAGTCTGAGCAGAGCTGAGGTTTAGGCAAGATGGTGTGCCAAGTTCCAGGCTCGTGTGATTTTTCAAAAGGGGATGGGATATGCACCAAACAAGGAGCACAAGGCTTATAATGGCCAGGCTGACAGGACCTTGTTTATAGCTCCTGCTGCTACTCCTGGGCCCAGCCTTTGCATTCAGCCAGCATTGCTGCCTTCCCACAGCAGGCTCTCAAACCAGTTGCTGCAATAACCCTAAAATGGTTTGTTTTTCACTCAATGGGCTCAGTTTCACCTGGCTCTCAGCTGGTGTGACAGTTTGGGACAGAGCTCCCTTCCCCTGGCACCAGTCCCAAATATGGCTCACAGCTCTCTGCTAAACCCAGTGCTGGTACTCCACTAATACAATGCTGCTGCCATTGCTCTGTCTTTGTTTCTGTCTTCTCTGCTGGAAAGAAGGAAAAAAAAAATCATATTTCCAAGTGATCAGCTGTGGATCTTCTCATAAGGAGGGTAAACTCCTTCGTGCCTGGAAGTGATGGGGAAGCTGCAGAGGAGATGGCAGCGTTGCCCAGTGGGTGAGAGGCTGGCTGGATCCAGGTGTGCCGAGCACCTCCTTCCCCCTTAGGCGCTTCCAGAAGTGCTGAAAACCAGGCAACCGAGCTGTTCTCCCTTCTTCACCTCTGCTTACTTTGTAAAGCCGGTCCTAAAGCTCTCTCCAAAAAGCAAATAACAGCTGAGCCCCCGTGCCTTTCTGTGTGGCAGAAGCCGAGAGGCTGTTGACTGATGGGGGAAAGGAAGGAAATTTACAGCCAGAACCCTCTCACCAATTTCTCCTCCCAGATGTTTTTCTTTCGATGTTTGTTTTACTTTGGCAACTGAGTAACCAAATCGCTGTCTGAGTGGTGCAGCTGATGGAGTCTGGTTTCTTTCAGGTTCTTCTGCAGTTCCCTTTCTTCTGACTTAATGATCTCAGCTTCATCCTCTGCTATATTTTCCACAGGAAAGAGCAACCAGGAGCTGAGCAGGGCTGCTTTTGGCTTTCCCCTCCCTCAGTGGAGACACGGTTTTGAATTTCTGTCCTTTAGCCAACTTCTGGTTTTCAAAAAATCTTGAAATAACAAAATTTTCAAGGTATCCGTAAGATCCCTCCCCCTCTAAAAGCTCTAAACTGACCAATAATGGGATCAGGCATTTCTGGCTGGGGAGAGGACCAGGTTCTTGGAGGGGACAGGCTGCAATTGCACAAGTTTTGTTTCCTCACGGCACCGAGGTGGAAGTCAGTCCCTGGAAGCCTGTTTTGTGAAAAGGCCACTTGTTTTCTGCATCCCTTGGAGCTGTCTGGGCGAGCTGCTCCTGCTATTGCTAAAAGCACTTGAGCAGAATAAAAATCTGTATTCTTGGCAAAGCACTTGAGGCTGGGCTGCCTCAGTTGCAACAGACCAACAAAAAGAGGGGAAGAAAGCATGGAATCACTTTAAAATAAAGGAGTTTCTATGATAGTTACAGTAAAAGTAGTGCTTATGTTCACTCTTGACTTGATAATGTTTACAGCATCCTTTCCAATGGGTTGCCCAGAATTATGAGTGGGATTCAGTTTCTGCCTCAATTTTTTTTTTCAGTTTATGCCAATTGTCCTTTTGTAGGTGAAGTTAAGTGTTGCCCAGAAAACCACAGGGAAAGTGCAGGGAAAGTGTTGTGAAAGCAATGATTGAGGCCTGAACAGAGAGGCAGCTGTGACTCTGCTTTCATGTCTTTCAGGAATTATATGATTTATCAGTGATCTTTGATAGGGGATTGAAAGTAATCCCTAAATATTTAATATGTGAGCATTCGAAACAACCAATTTGTCAGATTTTAGAGTGGGTTGAGACTTGCTCCAAGGCTCTGGTAAGTATGTGCATGACTCATGTTGAGGTGCTCCAGGGTTTTCATGGAGGCTTATCAGTATAATAGGGAGAAAAAAAAAAGAGGGGTGGAAAGGCAGCTCTTGAGGTTTTGAGTGAGTTTAACAGAGGGGAAAGTGAGAGAGCTATAAATTGTGTTGAATTTGGGGGATGGAGAAAACCAAACCCATTTAGTTTGTATAGATGCCTGAAATGAAATTTTGCATGAAATAATGCAAAAAGCCTTGAGCTGAGCTGTGTAGCTGTTCTTATAAAAGACAGCAGAGGTTTTTGTGGGGCTGTGTTTTCACAGCCAGGTCTCAACAGCAGGTTTTGGTGCTGTAATAAGGCACTTTATAAACTAGATAAGTTTTTAAGAAAAGTTCAAGTTCTTTTCTTGTAGTCCTTCAGAGAGCTTCTGTAAACTAAATTATCTATTTAAAATCCTAGCTCTGGATCTAGAAGCTTTACTTCAGGCACTTATTTCTGCAAATGCTAGTCTCTCGAGTTGGGTTTTTGTTGTTTATTTTTTTCCCAGGCTGTTGTGCCTGGATGCTTTTATCTGCATATATAATGTCTGTTCTTGCAACAGCTCCCCTGCTCTGGAAGTTGCCAGGGTAACAGCTTTGTCTGTTGTTTCCTTTTGAAAGCAGGGTGAAAGTGGCATCTCGACCTCCAGGCTGGGTGCTGGACCGAGAGCAGAGCTGGGTTCCATCCTGGCTGCTGGCATCTGTCTTTGCCTGAGGTGCCCTTGGCAGGAACCAGCAAAACAGTTCACTGGGTTTATTTATTTATTATTTATTTGTTTGTGTGCCTGTTGTTGGGCAGCCACCCAGTCCCTGCCTAGCAACCTCTGGCATCGACAACATTTATTTTACCACATTCAAGGGTTTTCCTCACGTCTTGCTGTCCACCCCTGACCCCTTGCCCACATCCGGGTGGGACTCCAGGCCTCCCTGCTTCCCCCAAATTCCTCTGTAGCTCCTGCCATTTGCCTCTTGGTGTCCCCATTTCCCTTCTGACCCCAGGTTTGCTCTGCTGACTTCAGGGCTTGTCACTCTGGCTTTACCTCTGTAATTGCCACCAAGCCGTTGGGCAAATATTGGCACTTTTCAGGGCCAGCTGCTTGGAGAAAGGAATATCAGGATGGTTCTTCTGTTACTGAAACTCACAAATGTTTTCTTTGTTTGTTTCTACTTTGCTATTCCTCAAATATGCCTGGACACGTCAAAACAGCGATGATCAGCTTGCATTAAATAAATTAGCTAAATACCGCTTGACATCATTATCTTTAGCTCATCCACTGAAAGCACCTAAAGAGAGGGGTTGGTCTTGGTTTTGCTTGGATTTGCATTTTTCTTGGTTTGTTTTGGGGGTTTTGGTTGGGGTTTTTTTGGTGGTTGGTTGATTGCTTGTTGTTGTTAAAGGAGAAATGTTTTAAGCTCACCCTGTAGACCAGTAGCAGAGCAGAACTGAGGGCAGGCCTCCTGAGCTCCCTCTGATCCCACACCTCGATGGATCAGCCTCTTTCACTGCTCTGCCTTTGGGTCTGAGGGAAATTGGAGCCGTTCAGCTGGAGAAGTGAAGGTTGTGTGGAGATCTCACAGCACCTTCCAGGGTCTCACAAGGAAGATGGAGAGGGACTCTGCATCAGGAGCTGGAACGACAGGACAAGGAGCAATGGGTAAAAATGAAAGAGGGGGAATTTGGGCCAGGTATATGGAAGAAATTGTTCCCTGTGGGGGTGGTGTGGCCCTGCACAGGTTGTCCAGAGGAGCTGTGGCTGCACCATCCCTGGAAGTGTCCAAGGCCAGGCAGGATAGGCACTGAGCAACATGGGATAGTGGCAGGGGGGTAGAACAAGATGATTTTTAAGGTCCCTTCCTAGCCAGGCTATTCTGTGGTTTTAAGCTGAGTTTGTGGGATTGGGCCACCGAAAAAAGCCATTTATCTCCCAGCCCTGTTTTAGTGTGTGTGCCAAGTGATAACTGGAGGGAAGAGGAGCCCAGCCCTGCTGATGCCCATTTGGTCCATGACTGACAGATTTATGATAGGCTGCAGTTTCCTCCGTTTGTCTGGCAGCGAGTGGCAGGGCCGGGCGATTGTGTGCCGGCCTTCCCACTGGGGAGCGCTTCCAGCTGGATCCAGGGCACAGGAAATGATCTAGGGAAAGCCTTTTGGTGACAATTAACAGAATTCCTGCTGATAACTTTTTTTTTTTTTTGTCCTCTCCCTCAGAACGTTTTTACAGCAAGCTCTAAGTGGCTGTGGAGAGGCACTGGAGGTGGGTGGTTACAAATATTTGATGAGTGTGTCATAGTTAAGGTTTACTTCTGTTGAAAGTATGATTATTTTTTTTTTAATCTACACCTCCTTAGTACTTTACTTGATGACCAGAGCAACGTTAACATTTATTTTTCTTCCAAGATGGTCAAGCCCTAAAATCCAGCCCAGTCTGGCCTCAAGCAAGGAAGAGTTATTGTAAACTGCTCGTTTTGCCAGGAACAGCAAGGGGCTCGAGTCCTGGGGTCACCAAGGTAGTGTCAACTTGAGAGAATATACTTAAACCCCCTCCTCCCCCCAGTTTCTCTAATGCATTCCTGTGTGAGGCATCTCTCCTGAAAAGAGGGAAAAAGAAATATTTATTTGTGGTTGCATGGGATCATTTGTGTCAAAGGAAGGAAAATACTGATGTTGGGTGTTCTCCCTCAGAAAGCTTTTAAGAGTTGCTTTAGATGCAATGTTTGAAGCTTTCCTTAAAATTCATGGTCTTCAGATCTCAGGTTTTGGTTTTTACCACGGGTAAAAACCCAGAGCCTGAAATCTTTGGTATTGGTTGTTCTCGTAGAAAAGCAGGAGGAAAACAAATTTTTTTAAGAGCTAATACACATGGGGATTAACCAGCTCTGTTTTCAGTAGATAAATTACATCTCTGAAAATTAAATTTAAAGTAAGATGAATATTTGTCCTTGGGAATTTGACACCTGTAAGCAGAACCCCCTTTGTTTTGAGAGCTTAAGGTGCTGCTGTAGGCTTTGTGCTGGATTTATGCTTGAAGACTTTTTTTCTCCAGCAATTTTTATTGCACTGGAGTCTCCAAACTGGGGTTTACTAGAGAAGAGCAAAAGGAAGTGAAGCTGGTGTTGTAAGAGGGGTCAGGTTTTTCTGCTGGGTTGTTCATGTTGTCAGGGGCTCTTGCAATGAAGTGTGACATGGGAAAATGGCCTTTCCTTGCCTGAGCAGTGAGCAGAGCACAGGCAAACTGCTTTTATCTGCTGTGCAGCTGGTTTGAATACCGACAGCTCGGACCTTTTGATCTGCCATAGCCTGGCTGCTGGTTTTGCCTGTGCAGGAGCAAGCCCAGGAGCACAGAGTGGAGAAGGAAAACTGCAGTGGTCACAGAGGATGGAAAACAGGCAAGTGATGAGACCATGGAAAATACAGTAAGAAAGTGTAGGAAAAATGGACAGTCTGGAAGAGTCAAACATTGCAGTGGTACAGGAGAGGCCACTTCCTCATCTATACTTCTGTGACTTCTACCCAGAGGCAGCTTGGGCTTCAGCTAGAGAAGAGTGTTTTCTTTGTAAATATACAGAGATTTCAGTAATACCAGGGAGCAAAACATCTTGTAAGAGTAAGCTAGTTTTTGAGCTTCAGAAATCATCTTGTAAGAATTCCATTTGTGCTTTTACAAAAGTTCCTGTGCTCCCCTTTCCCGCCCCCACCTGCATACAGGCAGGTGAAGCAGGGCTGGAGTCTTGCTTATTTGGTTGACTGCATTTTTGGTTTTGAATGAAAGAGTCTGTATAAACCCATCTGTGTCTCTTTAATATGCATTAGTGCTGGCCCCACAACAGGCAGGGTGAGCACAGCAGCTCTGCCTCACCAGCACGCAATAGGCACGTGAAAAATCAAGAGGAAATCTCCACCTTGAATCCAGGCATAAAAGAAATTGTTCCCTGTGAGAGTGGGGAGGCCTCGGCACAGGTCGCCTAGAGGAACTGTAGCTGTCCCATTCCTGGCAGTTTCCAAGGCCAGGTTGGATGGGCCCTGAGCAACCTGGGGTAGTGTTCATGGCAGGGGTTGGAACCGGATGATCTTTAAGATCCCTCCAACCTAAATTATTCTACAATTCTATGTGAATCCTAAATACTTCCACCAGACCCAACTGCTGCTGGGCCCATATTGGGGTTTGTAAACCTGTGCTACCCCAAAACTAGGGGCTCTGTGATCCCCTGGGGCAAACTGGAGGTAGAGCACGTCTGCAAATGACTGTGTGTGGCAAGGATGATCCAGGCACTGCTCACAGGATGAAATGATGCTGAAAATAATGTGTCAGCTCACAGCTTTGAAGAGAACCTGCTGGTGGGTGAGAGAAGGGCCCCTCCTTACTCGAGTCATAAACCCCAATTCCTTCAATTCCGCATTTGCAGCACTGGCTTTCAAGAGCTGTGCTTGTTGAGGGGCTGCTCTGTGGTGGGATAACCACACAGTTTTAATTTCATCACCTCTATTTTAAAGGAGATTGACAACGTCTTGTACTCACTCTTGGCTTGGTGGAAGAAGGAAGCTGAAAGAAGGAGGTGATCTGGCAAAGCCAACAGCTGCTTGAAGTGCTCCAGGCCTGCCTATGCACATCCTTGCTCCTGAATTCCTAGGGTTTCCAGAGCAGCTAGCCAGAACGCTGAAAAAGCTTTCTCTTTAATCTCTTGATCTCCACTGTGTGTTTTTGCCAGTGCAGGTAAAACAGAGGTGCACACTCCACGTACCGGTGTTTCCACCGGTGTAAACAGGAGCGTCTCAGTAATTACCAAGAACAATCTCAACAAAACATCTTGTCTGTACAGCTGGTTCCTGTACCAGGGACACAGGAGCAGGCAGGGCAGGCACGCTTGGCCTGCCAGGTATCCTCAGTGTCTCTTTCTACTCAAACAACAAGAAATGAGATTGATTAATTCTTTGCTCCAGCTAAATTCCAACTCATATGTGAAGGGAAGTTTTGTCTGTCAGGTTTGCTGGGAGTGGTGGTAGGGATTGCTGTGCTTTCAGACATCCATTTGGTACACACATCCTAAATTCATGAGGTGGTTCTCCCCAGGCTGCAGCTTTGCTTCAGGAGCTGGCAGGCCCCAGCCCTTGGCATTGCTTCAGTTCTCACTTGTGGTGTTACAGAAAATGACGAGATGCTCCAGTGTTTGCTCAGGTCCAACACTTAGAATAGGACACCACCTTTAATAAGCCCCAGAGAAGGCTCTACTATTTTATTTTCTCAATTTTAATTTTAAGCAAAAAGAAAACCCAGCTGAAAACCAGGAGGATGACATGATATTAAGGAGAGTGGAATTTGCCATGCAGATTACAAACCAGTGTGAATCCCACTGTGTGAAAATGTTCAACAATACTGCAGAGCCTGACTGCTTCCTCCAAGGCTTCAGCTGCAACTGAGGACAAATCCCAAGGAGAATTCTGACCATTAGTAGCAACAAGACTCTCCCTCCACGTGTGTATATATACATATATATATACATATGATGTGTGTGTGTTTTAATTTGATTAGCTTTTCCTTAGGTAAGCTGAAGGTCGTGGTGATCCTCACTTTGCAAGCTGCTTGCCAAACTCATGGTAGCTTGCCTTATAAATTTAGACTTTCTAAACAAGTTAAATGGAACTAAGACCAGAATTATTAAAACCAGCTAAAGTTTAGCCACTTCCTTCAGTAGTGACAGGAATGCAAGAATAGGGACACCTGGTGATTCACCTGGCTCAGAACCCTTTCACCCAGCAGTGGCCAGGGACGGGTGCCTGAGGAGAGATAAGAGCCTGGTCCGTGTGCAGTGACAAATCCTCCAGACATTTCAGGGAATCCATGAGCTGGATAAGTTGTCTCTGCTCTCCGCACGATGTTCTACAAGCTTTGGCAGTTTCTTGGGGGAAGGACTCATGTGGATGTGCTGCCTGTTGTGCCTTTGGTTTATTCTCTGAGTGGTTCCTCTCCGTGGCTTTGCTCTGCAACTCTGAGCTTCATTATATCAGATGTACAAGCATCAGTCCCTGGAGACCATCCACATGCCAATCCTGGTGTGGCAGGCTGCTGGAGAATGTTTGTGCATTTAATGTTGTGGGGTTTATTGTTGTGGAGGGTTTTTTGTTTGTTTGCTTGTTTTGTTTTTTAGTGGGAGTTGGTTTTATCATGAGCTCTGGGCCAACTCTAGGTTCACGTGGTGGAATAGAGCCTCTGTCTGGTTTGCTCCTTATTTTTCTCCTAAGAGGAGAAAAGTGCTAACCCTTAACAACCCCTGCACCACTTTGTTGCTGAGCACTGGGACTATTCCGTTAGAGAGTCTGGAAAGGACATTCCCCCTCTTCCAAGGGTTTAGTTGGCTGCAGCCCAGGAGAGCTCCCTGGCAGGAGTGATTTGAGGAAAGGCTGGAAGAAACATCATCTTTCTCATCCCCCCAGGACAAACATGATTTGGAGGGGGTTCCTCTTTCTAGACACCTCAGCCAGTGTAATTTTGGGCTGGTCAGAGACAGAGCAGTTTATGGGAGCTGGGAAGGAGGAAGGAGCTTCATTTTTCGGCAGTCCTTGGATCTGTTTTGCAAGAGGTTTCCTATGTATCTCTGTGCATGTAGGATTCTCATCTGTTGAGCAGGTAGCAAATAAATGTAATTGAGAATGAGGAATGCAATTATTTGGACTTTGTCTACATTAGGAATATTCTCCAGCTGGGAGATTTCTTTCTCTCCTTCTTCTCCCATGCTTGAGGCCAGGTGGTTTTGGATGGATGAGGCAGCAAATTTGAGGCAGAGGCTGGAAGCTGACTCCTCAAATGCAGTGCTCAAGGTGTTTGGTGGAGCAGGGGAGAATTAATTACCACAGAGCTTATTTACCATCTTAACTTGCCACATTTTAGAGGATGTGCAGCTGTCAGAAACAAATGCTTTTGAACCATCATCAACAAATGCTGTAAAATAAGTGCCACAAGCCAAATTATTTTCCACTTCAAGTCATATATTCTTCCCTTTTTTCCTGTCTCTAATCCAAGCCATGACTAGTAATGCTTCCCTCTCCTAAATAGCTGTCACATAAGCGTAATGTTTAAGCTTGTTGCAGAGCAGTCACAGCTTGCCTATCCCACCTGCCATCGTCTTCCTGCAGGTTTGGAGCTGTTGTCTTATCCCCAGTGCTCCTGGGAGGAAGCACAGAAGTGGGTCCTTTGTGGATGTGGAATTTTGATGGTTCTGCAGGTCCAAAGGCAAGGTCCTGTGCTGTGGAGCTGGTGGGCTGGGATGGAAAAGTGGGTGCCAAGAGCGTAACTGTTGGTTTGTCTGTGGGTTTGCTGCAGCTCGCTGTGAAGGTGAAGCAATGATGACTTGTGGGACATCACTCTGGTTCTGCCCTTGGTTTCATGCACACAGATTTGGGAGGGAAGAGAAAAACCCTGCACAAAAGACTTTCATATTGGTAAACACAAAATACTGTGCAAAAGGCTAAAGTTAAACTTACTCCTGTTTTGGAGACTGGGGGGAACCTTCAGGCATCACAAAACCCCTAGGGGGGATTGTGTGTGATACTAAAAAATAAATTAGGAATCTCATGTTGGGGCAATTACTGTCCTTGTCTTTGGGAAATTTTGGTTCAAGCCCTTTGCAGTGGTGTTACAAAGCATAATTATATGACTTGAGGTGCTGTTAGATAGATGCAAATCTTCTAGGTATGCTATCTCTCCATTTAATCAGTTATTTGTTTGCCATTTGGGTACAGAAAGTACTTAGTTTAAAAATTAGCTGAATACACTTCCAGTAACAACATCAGTGGGAAATAATGAAAAGTAGCTGATATACTACTAGTAAAGAGCATCCAAGAGCTCCCTGGTGTATCTCATTTACTCTGAGATTTATGCAATACACTGTCAGATAATTCCACACACAAACAAGCCATGCATGGCTCCTTGTGTTCTCTGTTTATGCCCACTTATCTTTAACTTTGTTAAAAATACATAAGCTGGCTCCTTTATTTGCTGGGTGTTCCCTTTCATTTGAATCCTAGTTTTCATTTTTTGTGGATATCTCTTTGCTGTTAACATTGTTGTGTGTTGTGTGGCATGCTGGTACTTTTCTGGAAATGGGTTGTAGGAATTTTGCAGCAAATTCATAGATTTTGTTCAGAGAACACAGATCATCCTTGTTGCAACAATGAGCTGATGTGTGATGATGTGGATTTTGTCAGCAGCTGAGACTGTGTATGTGCACACACATGGGAGTCTGGAATAGAGCAGTAGGCACCATATCCAGGTGAGAAACTTGAATTTATTCACTGAGAGAGTGATTAAATACTGGAATAGTCTGCCCAGAGAGGTGGTGGAGTCACCGTCTCTGGATGTGTTTAAAAAGAGACTGGATGTGGCACTCGGTGCCATGGTCTAGTTGAGGTGTTAGGGCTGGGTTGGACCCGATGATCTTGAAGGTCTCTTCCAACCTACATATTCTGTGATTCTGTGAATAGAAGCCCACTGAAAAAGGTAAAGGTTTTTCTGCACTTCAGTGGTTGAACAATATGTGCGCTGATTTTTCCTTATTCTTTCACAGCCCTCACCTGAGGTCACATCTAAAGGTGAAATTGCTGCCTGGTGCATGCAGGATGTGCATCATGCTGAGGTCCTAATGACTGGCAAGGGTTCTGAGGTAGAAGAATATTCACTGTGAAGAACAAATGCCAATTACTGGTTTGGCATCTGAAGGAAAGCAACAAGCCTCCTTTCTCTGCAGTGCAGTGTGTGGTTTCCTTTTAGAGGGAGAGGAGGGATGGGCACCTGCCAATAAGCAGCAAACAGTGTCCTTCTCAAAGTCCTGCACCTCCCACGGGAAGGAGATCACTCTCTGCCATGTGTATGACAGGCTTTCAGCAGGGGTGGTCACCTTGCAATGTAATCCCTCTCAACTTAAGCATCGATACGGGAATCATGCTTCCGTGCTAGCTGTGAAAATAGAAATGAAAGCTTGTAACACAAAGTAAAGCCCAGCAGTCCCTCCTGGGGTTTTGCACCATGTGCAGAACTTGCTGGAGGAGTATTCACCATGGAGGAATATCCTGTGCCTGGCCTGTCATAGCCTGCTCCCTCTGGGCTCTCTGCCTCTAGTTCTCTGGAGTTTCTGAGCAGTTGTTTTGATGAACAGATACCGCAGCTGGATAGGGATGATCTGTGGTAAGAGCTCTGTTAATTCAAATTTGTCTGTAAAGGACTACAACAGTCAGTCAAGCCTGCATCCTCTTTTTCTATAGGATGGGTTTAAAACAAACATCTTCTCCATGCTCTGTTGTATCCTTGGGATTTAAAGTATGGGATCCAGCGGATTTCCTAGTGCCAGGATTTCCTGGTGGTTCGAGCACTAACTTGGGACTTGGAGATATCACCACTGAGCCTTTGGATTCGTCACGTAAGTCTCTTTCCAAAAACACTTGAAATTCAGAGAGGAGCCTCTCGGATTTAAGATTCAGATAGCAGCCTCTCAGATTTTTCAAAGGCAGATAGGCAAGTTACGAGCCAGTGTCTCACTGATCTCTGCAAGTGTTTCAGCTGGGTCACAAAATAAATAGATCTTCCTACATGTCTGCTTCTCAGCGGCTTAACTACTAAGTATCTTCTCAGATGTCTCAGTTCTTCCATTCCTCACCTGTGCTGTACCCTACTCAGGTGATTAACACTTTGCTTTCTCACACGGGGGTTGTCAAGATATGTTCATTAATGAGGTTTCATTAATTATGTATGGTGGGAATGGGGGATAAACCAGTTTTTCAGATGAGATGGCCAAGAGGAAACTTTTATCTCTCAAAACACACTGAAAAGTTCTTGGTGCTGGAGGAGGGCTGCTTTTCTCCACGGCTGTCAAGATCCCCAGTGCTCACTGTTCACAGCTCATGTGCATGATCCAGGGGTTGGAAGGGAGGAATGAAGACATCAGGAAGCAGCAGCAGCCAGACATGACCTGTCCCTGCCAGGGAAGGATGGAGGGCCCTTGTGGCTGTTGCAGAGACTGAAAACAGGAGGTACGGGGTGATGGGGAGGAAGAGCTGAGTGAGGATTAAACGTCACAGAAATGGCACTGAGGACCAAGCACATCCTTTGCCCCCTTCCCTGTCCTGGAGAGGGGTTCAGCAGTGTCCTCATGGAAGCATTTGCCTGTTCCTCTTTTGCTCTACCAGCCAGCTGCCAGGGAGGGGCCGACCAGGGGATTTCTACAGACTCTGGTTGCCATGTGAAGTACATTTTTCTCCTAGATGTCAGATAGGAAATTGTACCATAAAGGGAAAATATATAGAAATCTACAATTTTCCCCCTTTTTGCCTTTATACTCCTCGTTTTCACATTAATAATCTCTCTAATAAACTTGTGGGTGGATGCCCATCCAGTCTGCCCTGATGTGATCCAGTCCTATACCTCGTGAGCCTGTTCTTGGTGTTGAATAACAAATGTGCACCAGGCAGGACGTCTCCTGTTGGTGTTTTCATGTCCCTGCCACTAAGGAGGTGGCAGTTCCCAGCCTGGTTGTGAAACAGAGGTGCTGATTGTGCTGATGTCAGAGGGCAGGCTTCACTTCTGTGTTACCCATCTGTTTTCAACCAGCACTTTAATATCTCTGCAGATCACTGGGGAGATAATGTCAACTGTAGTGATAAATGTATCCACGTGTATTTTAAATGTTGAGGTTTATTAGCTATCCCCAGCAGTTTCTTTGCCTGTGACATGGTAAAAATATGCATTTCTTGTATGCTTTTTAAGCAAAATCCAGTTTCACTGGTAAAATAATTTGTCTGCTGCTATCTTTTCCTTTCTTGGGTTGACAAAACAGAAATGGTGGGTGATGGTTCTGCTTTTTTAATGCACTTGTTTGTGGTTGCCTACAGATTAGTTAAAATCTAATTTCCTAAACACATTCATATTTCTAACTTCCACTGCTGCAGAGATGCAAAACATCTTGCAAGAGGTGCTGAGAAACAGGAGGTTATTTCACCAATTTAGATGAAATGCACTGAAACATGGATTTATTTCATCAAGTATCCACATCATGGATCTATTTAAATCTTGTGATGCCAGAGGATATGAAATTGCACGTCTCAGCTTTTCAGGATTCAGCTGTTCTGCTAACTTTTGTCGTAGCTAAGGAAGACACCCAAATGAGGAACATATTTAAAAACTACCCACAAAATAAATGTAAGCAAAACCCTGTGAGTTCTCACGGAAAAGGCATGAACATAAAGCATTTTTTTTCTGACTCACATCTTACACATTTAATACAATGTTAAGTACTGGTAGGGGACAGAGGCAAATGCACAAGGCATTCCTAAATGTAGAAGCAAATCAGGTATTTCCATATGATTAGTATGCAGGGGTTTTTTTGTTTTGTTTTGTTGTTTTTTGGAGTTTTTTTAAGTTCCTTTAGCATACTTATCCTTTAGATAAATTTAGCAGTTCAGCATTCAACATACTTTTAGACAATATTTTTGTTTCAACCCACTGCATTCTGGACTGGTAGGAAGAGAGAGACTCCAGTCTGGGGAATCCAAATGTGCTCTAATATTTTGATGATGTCCATAAATCCATATTAAGTTATAAAAAACCCACCGAAATAGTTTGTCCTTTCTTATTCTTACTCAAGCTCTCATTTCCTGGGCACAGCTGGGCTGAGGTAACAGAAATCCTTTGAGAACATCTCCCACATAGGGCACCTCCTTCATCTAAGCATAAAATCAGCTTGAAATAACGGTGGGGTGAACCTCAAATCTTGGTCCATATTTGCCATCAAAGACATTTTCTGTCTACTTGAAATCACAGCCCAGTCATTTGGCTGTGCTAATTAAATAATTCCACAGTGTCCTGGAAAGTAATCTGCATTTGGGAGAGGTAAAAGTAGAAATGACCTTGGAAAGAGCCAGCACAGATCAGAGGTGAAGCGTCAAAGAAGATTTCTTGGACCTCCCTATCCAAAAAATCTCTAGACACAGTGACCAGAAGAATTCTTGATCTCTAATTTTCCCTTCCAAACACATTTCTGAGAAACACCAATTCTTGGGGTGAGGGAGAGGAGTGGTGGCTTTAAATGGGTTTTAATGACTCCAGACCTCCCTAAATGACTTCTCTGGAAATGCAGTGCCAATTACCCAAAGCCTGTCGACTTGTAGTCCCCTCCCTAAAATGGTATTTTCAGTTTATTTTACTCATCTGAAAGCTAGAACGGGCCTAAGGTGAAGATTTGTGGCCCCTGCTCTCTTGAGGGAAGACTGGTTCTCCTGAAAAGAAAGCTGTTTTTCCTGATGGTTCCTTGCCTGAACCTGGACCAGAAAGAGAAATGCACTTCATCCCAAGGTTCGAAATGCTAGTATGGCCCAGGAAGGATGGGCCTGGTGGCAGCTGCTTGACCAAAACTAATCACAATTTTTTCCCCATCTCTGGTAATTTTTAATGTGCCCCCAAAACGGAAAAAGCTGTCCACAGCCCTCTCTTTTTTCACTCTAAACATGGCCAGTATGCTGGTGAAAGGAGACAATTCTGGCAAAAAAGAGAGCTGAAAAAAAAGCAAAAGCTTTTCAGAGAGGAAAAAAAGAATTGTTGATCAGAAAAAACATCAAAAGCACAAGGCTCTTTAAGCAGTCCTGTAGTGTAAAGCTTCCACAGGTTGGAAGCATCTTTCCTGAGGCTCTGCATGATAAAATTAGAAAAGGTAGGGAGGTATTCCTCAGGTATGCTTTCCAAGCTCCATGACTGCAGTCAAACTGCAGCCATACAGCAATTACAGATGTTTTTCACTTTTTTAGTTAACTGCTAACAATTGCCACTTTATCCAGCTTGGAAATACAGCTGCAATTTTTTTAGGCCTCTTACTAGAACTGTTATTTTTGTTAGAATTTACTGTGGAATTTTTTTGCAAAACTTTCTCAATTTTGGAGTTGAAAAAAATGACAACACTGAATTTATGTGGAATATTGCTTGCATGGGTTAAAATACATAAATTTTAAATAACTGCTGTATATTGCTGATGCTGTATCCACACTGTAACTGCTGCCATTGGGTCAGCCAGTATTAATGACAGCGCTCAAAACACAATTGCTTTTTAATTACAATCACTGTCCTCTACAGGAGGCTTTTCTCCCCCTTTTTTATGATGATGATTCACATTTTTGCCTGTGTTTTCAGGTTTCTGAAGACTCAGGACAGCTGGCAAAAGAGAAAATTCAAACAGGGTATGTGCGCCTTTCTCTGTTTGGTAGGGAAAGGCTTCCTTTTGAAGCAGCTCAGCAGCCCCAGGAGACAGTGGCTGATTAACGAGCCTGTGGGGGCTGGCAGTGAGGGCTGCAAGGTTGGAAGCAAACCCGGTGCAGCCGCTGGCACTTGCTCCCTGCAGGAATAGTGAGTTCATTTTTGTGCGCTTCCTGATGCTTGCTCTGCGGTCGGGAGCTGATAGAAGGCAACGCTTCAACTTCCTGAACCCTCTAAATAAAGCATCCTTTCTGTAGGGGTTGGTTTGGTTGGCTTTTTTTTTTTTTTTTCAGAGAAAGGCACATTGTGCTTTCTGCTTTGGTTAGATTTTCGTGTTTGGCTTTTTGAATGGACGGCTTTGGTGGCAGAACAGTTGGAAACTGATTTTAGAGAGGCCCGAATGTATGGCAAGGAGAAATATCCTCACTGGGATGGTTGGGAGCTGCTCTCAGGAGTTCATTTACATAGCTGCTGTGTCGTGCCACAGCTATAAGGGTGGCCAAGCTTCCTCTTTAATCTAAACTCCTTTTACTTGAGGTATTAATTCACAAATAGTTTCAGTTTTCTTTATTTCTAGGTTTGTTTCTTTCAAGAGATTATTATGGCAAGGCAGTGATAATTTAAATATTCAAATGAATACGTATATTAGCTCTTGTAAATTCAGATGTAGCAAAGAGCAAGTCAGACAGCCCCTGTCTGTTCATTCAACCACGATGCGACCCAGTGTGGCTGGACAGTGAGGATGCAAAGCTCACACCCATTTCCCAGTGAAATCCCCAAGAGGTCGCCTGCAAGAGGTGTCCATTTTCTAATGCTAAGAAAAATGTATTTCCCTCCAAGGGAAAGTCCTTTACAAGACAAGGTGTTAGGAATTGAGCTGGAATTTCCTGTTCCTGTCTAAGCCAGGTTGAATGAAGTAGGTAGGTAAACCAGCACTGAATGGTCCATATTCTGGTTTTCTCATTATTCTCAGCCAAGTAGTAACGCTTATTTTGCATGATTCATTGCTTTATTACGTAACTAAATCACATTTATGTCTGTCAGGCCTCTTTTTCCCCGGGGTATTCTGTTGATGTAATTTTTTTTTTAACCAGATCTTTGATATTCTGTATGGCTCCAATACCAACACATTGTTTGAAACAACGTCAGAAAGAGTTAACTCCCACAAGGAGAAAAAAGGCAAAATGAGTCCCCACAGCTGGCTATCTCTCAAGAAATCAGCTCCTGCTCTGACGTTTGCTATAGGCAAAGTAAAACAAAGCTCTACCAGCAGTAAATCAATTCTTGTGTGCGGGTACTGTCAAAATGAGCTGTTCTGGAGCTCTCTGATCCAACCCGTGGGCCAAGTCACACTGATTTTATACATCCCAGTGTTTTGAAATGCCATTGTGCTCAGGGAAGAGCTTGGCTGGCTCAAATAAGAATGTCCACAAGTAATAGGTGTCTTCAGCTGCTGTGAGAAACTTCATTGGATGCCTTGAAAAACCAGGCCTTCCTCAAGTAAGCTGTTAATTGTGCATTGCTTGAGATAAGTTTATCAAAAATACTCCAGCTACAGAGCTGAATTTTAAATATCAAAATATCTGGATTTTTTTTTTCTTGTCTATTAGAAAGATAAGAAACAAACCCAAAGCTTTGAGTCCAAACTTTCATATAGCTTCATGCTAAAGCTCTGGGGTGGCCTGCCTGGATTTTGGCCTGCTCCCATCTACATTTATCGTATTAAAACAGTTAAAGGCATTCTTCTCTTCCCCCTTTTTCCCTGCAGCTGGAAAGCACTATCCTTTGCTCTCGAGAAAACAAACATCAGTGCTTGCCTGTTGTATAAGCTCTGCTCGGTTCAGTTTCCTTCCCTGGATTGGCCCATATATTTGTAACTTCATCCAGCAGGGAAGCTGTGTAGGTGTGAGAGTAAAACCTTTCCAATCAGACAATTTTCTAATGCATAAAAAGCTCAGCTTCTGTCAGGAGCCTCCCCTGTTTAGACAAGGTGAGCAGGAAATTCAGATATTTTCCTAAGATGTGAGAGGTGGAAAAAGAGCAGGAATAGGATGATGCTGGCCTATTTAACTCAGTGAGTCTTTGGAGTCTGAGGACTTTGTAATATTGTGTATTTTCACATCTAAGGTGGATGCTCAGTGCTGCAATGGGGTGTTTGCGTCGACCTCTCTGTGGATAAGCTGCTTCTCCTCTGCCTCAGCACTGGAATGAACGTCAAAATGTAGGACCTAGACATCAAGGTGAAATTTCCCTGCATTAAAATATAGTCAAATACTTCTATAAAGAGATTTAATGTCAGAGTACCACTGCAGAAATTGCTTGAATGTTTTCTTCTCTGAAAATAAGCAACAGACTAGAAATGAGAGTTGAGAAAGGAAGACTTCCTCACTTTTACAATGCACAGAGGAATATGTGCACCAGGGCAGTCTGTCAGCACCAGGTGATGATTCTTGCATCTGGGTCCTGTTTCACAGCAAAGCCTGTATTCCCAGCTTTGGAACCAAAGATCACCAGAGATAACTGATGGAAAACATATCCCAGTTATTGACTAAGCAGCCTCACCTTCACCCTGCAGCTAATTACAAGGTTAAAACTGTAGTAAAAATATCCATATTTATCCAAATAACCCATTTGGTGTATTTCTGCTCCAGATAAATGAAGCAATATTCCATTATAATCTCTGCCCCTGTTTTATCTTTTGCTATGTAGACTTGTTGTGACAAAATCTCTTTCATTTTAATTAAATTTTCCCAGATACCATCTTCATAAAACTAGCACTCAGGCATAATCATTATTTTTAATAGAAGAGAGTTAATGCTTGTTAAAAATGCTAGAGGATTGTCACTACTTATGTTTCCTGTCTGCAAGGAGAAGAAGAGCAAGGGCTCCTCAGATCTGCTTTTCCAGGGTCATCTTCCTAAGAGTTTAAGACCTGGCCTACAAAAGTGGGTAAGTGCTGGTTATTTTGAGCATACAAACCACCTGGTAACTTCAATGAGATTTTCTGGGTGTTTCAATGGCACAGTTTAAAATGAGGCCTAAATACTTGACGGCCTTCAGGATGTGACTTTTTCTGCAAAACTGCTGATTTCATAGGACTCATTTTTAGTTAATCCTCTGCTTGGATTGAGATTTCCAGTTCATTCCATGTATTTCACTGGAGAGCTATAAGGTGGCAACTGCATTTGGCTGCTGGCACCATCCAGCCTGAGCTGAGATGAACAAGCCCAGAAGTGAAGGAGAATGCAGCCTGTCCCCTGATTTCCCAGGTGGGGGAAAGAAGCAAAGATGACTGCAAGTGTAGGACTCCTATCAGTTTCCAGCTTTGCCATGGCAAGCATATGCCAAATATTTTCTGAAGTGACCTGAATTAACCTTCTTGTAGTGACAAAAGCTGTGGGCCCTTTCTCCCCATGCAGGCAGAACTGTCAAGGTCACAGCAGTCCTGCCTTGCCGCTGACAACCCACAAGGGTGTCTCAGGTGCCAAAGGACATTTCAAATGGCCCCAATAACCTGTGTTTAGCCAACAGAGCTCTCCCCTCCTGACAGAATGGTCCCAAATGGAGCATTGCTTCCAGACACACCAAGGACAGATAATCCTGCTGTTTGGCCAAGTTCTGAAGTTAATTCTCAGGAATACTCCCACTGATCTAAGGCATGCCAGGATTTCATTTACTGTTTGGAAATGTGAAACCACCCCGGCTAAAGTATCTTAATTAGGCCATTAGAGCCTGGTATAAAACGGCTGAGATAAACAGGGTCAGGAGGGCAAAGGATATTGTCAATGCATTGTAAAGCCTTTGCTGCTCAGCTCAAGCTGTGCAGAACCACATTTCCATGACATAAAACACCTGAGCTCTCTGTGTGGTGGCTCCTGGAGGGCCCCTGGGTCAATGCTTTTCACGTAGTCAGCACGTGGGCAGGGAGCCAGAGCTTCTCTGCCCTCTGGTGCCTTGTGCTGCTTGGACTTTCAGTTTCTAATTCTGGTGTGTTTAAAATGAGTCCAGCTTTGGGGTTTGCTGCGTGTGTTTGGGGCAGTTTGAAGGGCCTCATCTTTGGTTTTCCTGTGCAAGGGCTGGCTCCTGAATGAGAGCTCTGGTACCTGTTCTCTTCATATGGCTTTTCCAGGGAGGATTTAACAAGTGTTGTGACTCCAGGCGACTGAGCTGGAAGAATTTGGGGAAGTGTCAGATCTAGGGCCTCTATATGTGTGTACACAGAATCACAGGATGGATTGGGTTGGAAGAGACATCAAAGCCCACCCAGTGCCACCCCCTGCCATGGGCTGGGACACCTCCCACTATCCCAGCTTGCTCAGAGCCCCATCCAGCCTGGCCTTGGACACTGCCAGGGATCCAGGGGCAGCCACGGCTTCTCTGGGCAACCTATGCCAGGGCCTGCCTGCCCTCCCAGGGAAGAAATTATTCCTGATATCCAGTCTAAACCCACCCTTTTTCAGTTTACAGCCATTTTCCCTTCTCCTATTGCTCCATGCCCTTGTAAAAAGTCACTCTCCAGCTTTCTTATAAGCCCCCTTTAGGTACAGGAGGATGCTATAAGGTTTCTCCAGAGCCTTCTCTTCCACAGGCTGAACAAATCCCACTCTCTCAGCCTGTCTCCATAGGAGGAATCTTTACTGGTGTCTTTGTATCCCGGCAGGTATAAAAGAAAGAAGAAAATCCAATATATTCACCATAAAAGAGCAAAAAAGGAACCTCTAGAATGGCATAACATACCTCTAGATGGTAAGACCCTTTTTTTTTTTTTTTTTTTTTTTAATTTGGAGACTCATAATTTCTGATTTCAACAATTTATGCTCAGGAGTGCGATAAAGTCAGAAGTTATAGGTCTGAGAGATTAAATCTAAGTGTGAAACCCTCAGCTTGTTACTCACTACCAGCACTCTGCACACTCCTGAGACCAGGTTAATATTCTTATAATATCAGACCTAGCACTTGATCTGGCTTTTTTCCCCTCTCCTTTTTATTCCAAACAGTATTTTTTAAAGATACAGTTGTTAACAAATACTGTTACTGAGTTTGCTTGTAATTGGGAGAGCTGTCTCAGTTAGGGAAATTACACCTGAAAAATCATAAAAAGTAGAAATAGCTTGATTCTTCAAACTGTTACTGAAAATCACATTTTTGTTTAAAGAATGCACAGTATGTTTAAGAATAAGAGTCCACTGCTGGGGGATAGCCTTACCTTGGAACTGAACACCTCCATCTGATACTGGATGCACAGTTTGGTGGGCTGGTCCTTGGTTTTGGGCAGTGAACTGAAGCAGAGTGGGTTTGAGCAGCCCAAATTCCCCTGAGCCCCTTTGGCCACCAAGGCATGGGCTGCAGCATCTCTGGCAACCGTCCCCTCTTCCAGTTGGGTGTGCTGAGGGATCCTTGACAGCCTCACTCCAGTGAGAGTGGAGAGGCTGCAATGGCCTGGGCAGAAAGGACTTCCAGAATGCTCTCTACATTGAGGGTGGGGTTTTTTTATTGTTAAATTGGTGGTCATTTTCTTATGGAAATGTGTGCTGGTGGGCGTGAGAGGGGCCCTCATCCCTGTGTGTCCCTGTGAGCAGGGAGGGCTCAGAGCAGGGCCCAGGCTCTGCTCCGTGGGGCCCAGCAATGGCACCAGAGGAACGGGCAGGGACTGATCCCAGGAGGTTCCACCTGGACAGGAGGAAAAACTTCTTCCACAGGTTGTCCAGAGAGGGTGTGGAGTTTCCTCACTGGGAATATTCCAGAACCATCTGGACACAATCCTATGCCCTGTGCTCTGCGATGGCCCTGCTGGAGCAGGGAGGTGGGACTGGCTGACCCACTGTGGCCCCTTCCAGTCTGACCCACCCAGTGATTCGGTGAACCTCTGCACAGCACTGCGGCATGGTCTGCTTCTCATCAAAAACATTAACTAAAGGAGTCGTGGTTCCTGAAGTTCGCAAGCCATCAAACAGAGGGTGACACTTTCGGCGACCACGCCAAGCACACTCTCAGCGGAGCGGGCCCCTGTGGGGAAGGGCCGGCGTCCCCTCACGCCCGCCGGGTTCGGCTCTGCCACCCCTCAGCCGCTGCTCCCGCGAGTTCCAGCGGGAATCACTGACCGAGGGTCTCGGCAGCCCCTCTCACGGCCGGTTGGGAACCCGGGGCTGCCTGCTCGGGGCTCGGTCCCTGCTCGGGGCTCGGTCCCAGCCCGGGGCTCGGTGCCTGCCCGGGGCGGGGCGGGGGCGGACGGGGGCGGAGGCGCGGGAGGCGGGCGGGGGCCGGGCCGTGCAGAGCCGCGCACCGCGCTCCTGTCAGCCCTCTCGGCGCCGCCGGGGCCGCGCTCAGCCCCCCGCCCGCCCGCCCGCCTCAGCCCCCGGCCTCCCCACGGATCGCTGTCATTTGCTTTGATTTTATTTTAGTTTTTTTAAAATTTTTATTTTTTTTTTCTTCCACCTCGAAGGGGAGGAGCGCGGAACCCAGCTGGAAAATGAACCAGAATGTCTGAGAAAATGTCCAGCTTTCTGTACATCGGGGACATCGTGTCCCTGTACGCGGAGGGCTCCGTCAATGGGTTCATCAGCACGCTGGGGTGAGTCGGGGCCGGGCGGCGGAGCCGTGCGCGCTGCGCGGAGCCGGCCCGCGGGCAGCGCCGGCGGCAGCGGCACAGGAAGGGGCGGCAGCGCTGCTCGGCGGAGCGGGGAAAGTAGGAAGTGATGGGGAGCGGCAGGGGATGAGAGAAGTTCCCGAGCCGGGCCCGGGCGGCCGCGGTGCCCGTGGCGGTGCCGGGATCCCCGCTCGGCTCCTGCCGGGGCTGCGCCGGCCCCGAGCGCAGCACCAGAGCCCGCTGTCTGCCCTGCTCAAACGCCTTCCTGCGGTCTTTATACATAACTGACCTTTTAATTAATTAATTCATTAAGTTTAATTGCCCGTCCGAGAATTTTTGACAAAGACGTAAAAGGCATAACCTTTGATTTCTTGCTCATCGTCGTAATCAGCTCGTTAAATGTGCATCCCTTAATTTCAGATTTGTGTCCGGCACAATCTGGTTGTCAGTGATGAGATATTTATAATCAGATGTTTAGCTTCATGGGGATGCTTTTCCTGTGAGCTCTTTGCGAGGTGAAAAAGATGTATTTTGGTGGTGGCTACTTCAGCGAACCACTGCTTATTTCAAGTTTTCATTAACCGTGACGGTTTAAAATCACCCTTTTGGAATCCAGGAGGAAATTATACACTGATACATTTCTTTACGTTGATACATTTTTTAAAACCATTCTGTAGTTCGGTTGCAGTAACCTATCCCGAGGGTGCAGTGGTTCCCTCTGATGTTTGTGGGAGATCTGCAGGAGCTTCAGAGACTTTGTGGCGTGTCCTGAAACCTTTGCCACTGGAAACAGCTCCTGTGCTGCGTGGTTGTAAGTGACGCGATTGACAAGGCAGGTCAAACTCTAATAAATATCTGCTTAAAGGTTAGTGGGACCCTCGGAGTAGCAGTGAAACTTCCTAAGGCAAGTTAATGTGTGCCTGGGTATCTTTGTGTTAGGCTCCCTGTGTTCTGAGATCCCTGTGATGGGGGAACTGCTGGTGTGAAAATGCAAACAATGAATGTCTAGGTTAATTTGGTGTGCTGCTGTTACTGGAAAAGAGCTGGTGTTCAAGGTCTTTTATATTTTTTGAAATCTCTTTATTGCATCCAGTCCTTGCTGCTCACTCTTTTGATCTGTTGACAAGTGTTTTTCCACGGTGTGTTCCTCTATTTGTTAATTTGGCACCTCATCTCTCCGTGGCTCCCCATGTTGTCTCACATCTTTTGTTTTGCTGACTCTTACAACTTTAAATTCTGCCTGAAAATTTTTGCTTTCTGCAGCTGTTAATTGCTGGATATTGTTTCTTATTCTTGTTCTCCCCAGCACTTCCTTTTTGCTGGCACGGTCTGTTGCTGGTTGGTGGTGTTGTTTTGTCTCATCGCTGGGTTCTGTTATCCGGAGGAAGCTGAGCATGCCGTGCTTTTGCTTTTCATTGTGTTCCTCCTTTCTGAGAACACCTGCTCGTGTCGTGGATGTTCCGGCTGTAGCTGGAAGAGCTCCTACAACTCTCACTTGAAAACGTGTTGGCATTGCCCTGCCACGGGATTCAGACTGCTGATCCTCCCCTGATCCCTCGGAGTTAAGGCAGGACATTTACTCCCAGATTTATAGAGGAGAAGCCAAGATCCAGGCTTGCCTAGGGCACATGGGAGCTCTTTACTAGAAGAAACAAGTGAGCTCGAGCCAACATTTTCTATCCAGGCTCTCTTTTAGCCAGAAAACCCAGCTGAAGAAAACTACCTGGGATGAGACAGGAGTTCAAGAATGCTCATGTACTGCTGTTGGCTTTTCTGCACAGCTCTTTTGTGCCCTGTTCCCTGGCACAGTAAAGGCAGCTGCAGAACCAAGAGGCTGGAGTGGAGGAGCTCCAGGAAGCTTGAAGTCACCAGTGGAAAACTCCCATGGCTACTCAATGAGAATGCTGACCCCTCTGCTGGTGGTACAAGAGCTTGGACTGAAATTTAAAATTGTAATGCCAAGTGACATTATCTGTGCCAGCTATTGCAATTGCTGCCTTTGGACTGGCTGCAGCAACACAGGAGGCAGAAAAACTTCTTATGTTCAGGGAGAAAGCTTGGCCAGCTGCACTTTTGATGTGCAATTGCTGAACTCCTGCATCTTCTGCATTCCTACAGGTTCTTTGCAAATCTCTGGAAAGAGGAGGCCTCAGCTTCCAAAGGTGCCTCTAGTTGATGACTAGAAGTGGGGTAGGATTGGGAATGATCACTTGCTTCCTTTGACTGATGTGAATCCTTGTTTGATGACTCTTGCTGGGATTGCTCAGGCTTCTGTTCTGAAAGGTTAGCTTGCCCAGCACCTCTCTTACCCTATTGAGCCCACTGGGGAGTCTCATGCTGTTTCAAAAACTTGAAACCCAGCTCACGGTTAGTGACTGTTCAGCAGAGAGTGAGTTCTGTTTATTTTAAGCTGTCAAAGGCTAATTGTTTCTTAAACAAAGCATGAGCAAGGCCATTCTATAAATAAGGTAAAAAAAGTGCACAGCACCTCTCCAAGCAGGGCAAGTCTGTCACATCAATGGACAGTGCTCCTTGAAGGGTTGATCCAGCTCAACACGAGTTTTGAGGGGGATGTCAAAGCATAGGCAGTTTCTTGAATTTTGAAGTATTTTTCCTCACTTGCCAGTGCACAAATTTTCACATGCTTATGTTCCCAGAAAACTAAAGGCTGAGAGGAAGATGTAGCTGAGCTGTCCAGATCATGTGTTGTGTCGGGTTGATATCTACTGTAACCTGAGTGTGGAAATCTTGCTCTGGTGTAGTTTAGGAGATATAAACCATCTCTTTTTAGGAGACAGAGGATCTGTGGCTCTGTGTCCAGGTGAGCATGCTAAGAGGTGCTAGGTAAGGGCAGGAGTGCCTTTCCACACCTCCCTCTACAGAGAGGGTTTGAGAATTGCTGAAACTACATTCTGTAAGTGGGTCTCAAAGGCTTGGAATACTTCTTGGAGCTGGAAGAAGCCTGTGCCGTTGCCCTCCTTGTTTCTGAATGGTTTCAGTGCTGTGAACAGCTGTTGGATGTGAGCATGAAGGTTTTTAGCTTTGATCCCTCTTAGTCAGAAGAGGAAACTGAACCCTTCTTCTGCATCTGGAGTTAGTGCTGTAGGGTGGGATGGGAGTAGAGAAGCTGGGCACTGCTGCTCCAATTCTTGCTCCTTGGTCTATATTTTAAAAGAGAGCAGTTTTGCTCAGTTTTGGAAGAAGAGGTGTAACTCTCTGTCTCCAGGAGAATGTTCTAGGCTGTGGATCCCACAAGGAGAGAGCTACCTCTGGATCATGATAAAGGAGAGGGTTTCAGGCCTCAGCATTCCCCGTTGGCTGCTGCAGACCTTTGGATTCTTGAGGTACTGACACCCCAAGAAATTCCCTGCTTTTTTTTCTGCTACTCTTTGGGCTTCCTCTGGGTTTGGATGCTGCTTTGAGGTGCTGATGATGTGTAGCCTGGCTTTTCCAATCTCAAGGCTCTCTGGGTTTCCTCACCTGCCCTCCTTCCTTTTGAAAAATGAAAATGCTTTTGGATGTATGAGCTGATAGTCGAGGAAATGTTTGGGAAAAGCAATTTACGTGCATTGGTAGCATTCCGCCATTGCAAGATAGGTTTGATACTGGATTATTGAACTGTGCTAATTCTGTAGGGCTTTCCCTTATTTCTTTAGCCTGTGGTGTGTTTTGGCTTCTGCCCAGTTGGAGGCCTTGTGTCCCACAGGAGATGTGTGGCAGGGCCAGGCAATGAATCCAGTGATCTCACATTGTCCTGGGCTGGTGCTGAGACCACCTTTCCCAGGATTTGGGCTGTGAATGCTCTCAGTGATGCATAATGTGAATTAAAACTTCATTAATCACCTATCAGTACAATGAGGGGAAGAAAAAATTCTTGCCTGGAGAGGTGAGGGAAAAAAAAGTGAGTAATGACAATGGCCAGGGTCAGCTGCAGGAAAGTTTGATGATGGGCCTGTTAGTCACCATGGGGAGCTGCATTCCTGTCTCACCTCCATAAATGTGCAGTGGGAGATCTCCTGGAACATAATTAATGGAGCATGCAGCAGGACCCCTCTGCTCTGTGACAGATGGCCCTGGATGACGAGGGGTGCTGAGATTTACTTCTAATTAGCAGCAAAAAATTGTGTTGTAAAATATTTTGGTCTCATTTTCCTTGCATGTAATGTTGATTTTTCTTGAACAACTTCTCTTACTTTGTGGAAGTGCTTGCTGGAAATTTCTTACTCAAAATATCCCAGATTTATTCAGACTTCTTCACTGGGTTTTTGTGAATTAGTTGTCTTGTTGAATTTGGGCTTCACAGAGGGGTTGAGTCAATCATACTCTGTGAAGAGACAAGATTAAGTAGAAAGTGCTTAAGAAGCAGCGTAAATCAAAATGTTGCAAGTATAACAAAGGCTAAAATATGTCATCTTGGTGGCTTCAGGAATGGTGCTAAGAGAAAAGATGTAGTGACTCATGATGCTTCCGGAACACCAATGTAGTGTTTTCGTCCTATGGTTAAGGAACAGAGTATCTGTCCTTTAATTAATGGCAAAGTTTTCTTTCATGTGCCAGCTGGAAAAAAATAATTAGTCAGAAAAGAATAAAAAGCCTGAAGAAAGTGAGAGTGGCATAACTAGAATTAATCATAATTTGATTCAGACACACAGAGAATCAAATAATACCTAGAAGAGAGACTCTCTAAAAGAGAGTATGAATTTTAGCTTTTCTGTGGGAAAAAGCACTTGTATGTTTTGTTTCCTAGGTACTTTAGCCTCTAAACTGATAGAACCAATGAAATTTGACAGTTTTGATTGTGTGATTCTGATTTTTTTTAAATACTCTGTAGGACTGGCATTTTCAGGAATATATTCTCTTGGTTGTCTTTCTAATGCAGCAGCCCTGATCTGAATTCTGCAGCTGCTTTGAATATATGGTGATGTACACTTTTCAGCTGCACAGTGTATTTCTTTCCTGTGATAACTAATAAGCTCTATTAGATGCATTATTAACTACTTTCATTGATCTCACAATAAATGCCATGTAAGTGGAGATGTAGGCATATAAATACACCTCTGTATCTTGCATACCTTGCTATCCAATCCATATATCAAAGCTCATATCCTCTGTAATTATCCACTCTCACCAGCAATTAGGCACGGCTCCAGCTTTTATAACAACCTTATTTTGATGCTTGTTTCAAATACTCAAACAGCAGTGCCATCTTTAAATAAACAATGAGACAAAGCTTTCCACAAAGCAGCCTCAGGGGAATGCAGCAGGCCATGAGCCCCAGGGGAAGTTGGTTTGTTTCAGAAGTTTTGCTTGTTCACAGAGCACAGCCTCGGTGTAAGGGAATGTAACATTAGACTTAATTACAGCAGTATGATTTATGAGGCTGTATGATTAGATGTAATATCCTTGGTTCAAAGGGCTCATTCTCAAACAGAATTGGAGAGAAAATGGGGGTTAGGGAAAGAACTGATGGATTGATGTGAAAGTGAGTTTACCCATAAGCTGTGTGGTGATAACTGGAAATAAGAGGGGACTTGGATTTTGGATGGAGGCAGAACATACAACTTCTGTAGCTCTCAGCTGTGCTGTGGGTGATGTGGAGAGTGGTCAGGAAAGAGAGGGGAGGCTGTTTAACCTGCGTGACCTGAAGTCTTTTTTACCTCATTTTTACATAATGAGGGGATTAAACTAGACCACCTTTGCATGCTTCTTGATGTTACTAGAAACCACAGTTACTCTGTATTTCAAAAGTACTGCAGAGGAGGAAGTCGGTCAATCTCTGCCTTCCCCAGCCTGGAAGATTGTTTCCCAAGGGGCACACAGATCTCGGCTCAGGTGTTTCACAGCACAGCAAGGTCTTTGGAACCCTCCACTGCCAGTCCTGCTCAGCTGGAGCCTGAGCCTGTTTGTTGGGCAACAGCACAAAGCCACAAAGCCATGTCCGCTGCACTTGAAAGTCTGGTTTCTGCCTGCTTTGAAGGTCTGCTGCTTCTTGTAGCAGAAAAGGGATATGGGTGAAGCTCCATCACTTTGATACCGTTGGTATCAAAATGGAGAAAAGAAAACCAGCAGTGGTTCAAGGTTTAATTCTTACCTGGTCTGTGCTATGTTTTGTCACTTGATCAGAGAGGCATATTTTAGTTCCATTAAGGACATAATCCCCATTATGACTGATTGCTTTACATCTTCATTTGTTATTTGTAAATCTGATTCCATCTAATTACTTGAACCAGCAGTTCCACCACTATGTAGATGTGTAGGCACTTCCTGACACGGGTCTTGGTTTCAGCTGTTTCTGGTGCCAAACCTTGATGTTTGGGACCCAGCATAGATACCTGGAGCTGAATGTTTTGCTGTGGAAAGTTTCAAGTAAAATGGCCTTTCTGAGAACAGGATTAGCCAAAAAGCCCCAAACAACCACCAAAACAAACAAAAGAAGCATGTCATCCTCATTTTTTAAAAAACCCCAAGAGTCTTGCAGATGTGTATCAAGAGTCTTCCTGAACTGCAGGACTCTCTCCAGTACCATTTCTCCAGCATGGAGTGCTCGTCTTTCTCTGCCCCTGTGGAGTTTTGCCCAGGTTTAGCAGGTATAAGTTGAGGAAGGATTTCACCCTAAGACTTCATGGGCTGTTGTGATACCTGCCTCTTGCTGGGGGGCAGCAGTTTTTACCTGACCGCTTCTCTCTGCTGACACTGGGCACCAAGAGCCCTCAACCTGACCTGCATCTGTGAGGGAGGTGAATCCCAGCTCCCAGGATTTCCAGATTCCTTTCTGGGGTGGTCAAAGGAGAGCTTCAATTGTCCAGCTGCTTTATGTTCCCTATCTCTGTAGAAGTAAAAATAGTTTCTCATTTTAGTGCCTCAGTTAATTTCAAATACGAAACAAAATGAGAAATTACATTCTTGCAAGGTAAGGCTTTGGAAACAGAGATAAACAAGAAAAACGCAGAGTTAAAATGTACTCATTCATGTCTGATATTAAGTATTGCTTGAGGTTTTGAGGGGCTGTTTTGGCTGTGGTAGCCAAAAGGTTGTGTCAGGAATGGTCTTGTTGCTCTTGTTGCTGGTTTTGTGACTCTTTCTGTGCCTCAGTCTCCATCTACCTCTTATCCTCATTCGTTTGCGTGTTTTGATTGCTGTTGAGTAGAAACAAAGTGTTGTCCAAAGTAAGTGACTTAAAAACAATTCTTATTCATTGCTTAGTAACAAAGGAAAGAGGATCATGAAGAGCAGTCTATAGGTTGCAGAAAAGAATGTGAGGAAAACAGCCACCGCTGTCCCTCCAGTGCTCCCTTGCTAGATGATGAAAAGGAGGAGGAGAGGTGTGTTGATGAATTGAGGATGAGAAATGAGCAGAGCAAGTGCTAGAAGGGAAGTGGGGCTGAAGAGGAGCAGGAGCTGCAGTTACCAAGAGATCTGCAGCCCCTGCTGAGAGAAAATAGCTCTGAAAGCTACTGACAAACTTCGTCCTTTTCAAAGGGAAGAAGTCAGCTTGCCATTGCCACTGTTTACTTTGCTATTTCAAATGTTTGAGGCCCGTACTAAGGCTGGTGAAATTTCAAATACTTGAATAATTGTTTGTGTTTTTTTGTTCTGAAGGTTTTTTACTTTGTCCAGGAAAGTGAATGTTTTATATCACCTTCTCCAAGAGAATGTCTGAGGTAAAATGCCAGTTCCTCACAAAGAAATTGCAGCTTTGAGATTGCCTGTGATGCTTTTTGTAACAACAAAAGTTAGATATAATGAATTGGGCTACTTGGTAATCTTATATAATAAACTTAGGGCAATTCATTTGAAATGTCCCTTTAGGTCATTGCTGCTGCATGAGTGAAGGTATTGGGTTGAAATTTATATGAAAATAGTTGACAGGAGGAGGCTGGAAGAGCATATCCAAATGTGGTGATTATCACTGTGGGTGCCTTCCAACTCAGCTTACTCTGTGATTCTGTGATTTGACACCAAGTTAAGCTTCCTCCAGCTCTGTTCTGTATGATATTAAAAACAGTAGTCAAGTTTTTGTTCTTTGACCTCTGACAGATAAAAATCAATGTCATTTAAAAGGAAAATCAACAAACAAACCCTGAAACGAGGCTCTTTTTTTGAAACTCAAAATACAGAAACTTCTTGTGATTCAATGCTTGGGCTTCTTATCTTGATTTTCTCTTAGAGGCTTGTTTGAATTTCAAACAGCTTTTTTATTCCCTGCACTTGACACACACAAGTTAATCAGTGCTGCAGGGGCAGTTGAAAGCACGCAGAATTAGGGAAACAACTGCTTAAACTCTTAGTAAGCCCCAGATTTTTTTATACCTTTCTCCCACAGTTACAAGACAACAATCCAGTTCTTAAGAGTAAATTTTGGGTAGTTGTGTCACTTTGAGCACTGTGATGTGGAAAACTTAACTTGGCAGCTTTAGAGGGCAGCAAAGTTGGATGTGAGCAGTATAGTTTTGTCCCGAATCTTGCAATACCTGACCTGATTTGTAAAATCCCAACTCCTACAGCTCTCTCAGTTCTGGATATCCTCAGCTTCTCCCTCGTGTGCTTTGCTAAAATATTCTCAGTCATCTTTTCAGTCTGGCTAATTTTTTTTATTGTTCAGAAACAATAAATAAAGAGAGGAAGCAAACCCAATGTATTAGGAAAGACTGGATATCACTTTTGAAAACACTGAGAGCAGATCTTTGTTCAATTGTGAATGCCAAAAAAATGTTCAAATGCATCACTCAGCAAGTTTCATTTTTCTGATCAAAGAATAAAAGTTTAAAGCCTTCACAGAAAGCTGGGATTTTAAAAAATCCTTTATTAAAAAAAGAAAACAAAAACAAATCAACAAACTTTGTGGAGTGAAAAAGGTTGCCTGCCTCTTAGTGGTGTTTTCTTTGATGTTTTGGACGATTTTTTTAGGTTATCAGTTTTTGCTAAGGTGGTCTCTGTTTCAGCTGAATGCACCGTCCTTGCTTTGCTGTCTGGCACTGAGGGTGCCACTCCATAAATTCCTGTTGCAAATTTGACAGGGCTCAGTGAGCATGGCTCTTTACAGAGAGCAGAAAAGTCGGGGTTTAGTGGAGAGTTTTGTGGAATTTGAGGGTAAATGGGTAAAATGAGATTTTCCATCAGGCTTGCTGATACAAAAATCAGGTGGGGCAACATCTATAATGCTTCCCAGGTTGAAGACAGAACTTTGTAAGTCAAGCTTTCCTGTCAAACAGGTTTCCTAAGTCCTGAACCAATGTATAAGTATTTTGATTTTTAGTGTTGCTGTGAGAACTGTAAGGCTGATCACTTCACTAAATACAGGAAGTCCAAGTTTCAAATAAGATTTTCAGGTATCTCTGTAGATATCCTTACTTATCATTGTAGCATGTTATTTATAAAGAATAACTTTGCCTTTAAATCATAAAAGTACAAAATAAAATACAGAAAAATAAATGATTTTTTTTTTTATTTTGGTGGTGGGGGGGTAACAATTTATTTATGTCAGGCTGGCCAAGTTGATGAAAGGGATGGAGCATCTCCCCTGTGAGGAAAAGCTGAGAGAACTGGAATTGTTCAGCCTGAAAGGAGCCTTTAGGAAAGATGGAGAGAAACTCTTGACAAGGGCCTGGAGTGACAGGACAAGGGACAATGGCTTCACACTGACAGAGAGGAGGTTTAGATGGGGTATCACGAAGAAATTGTTCCTTGTGAGCATGGAGAGGCCCTGGCACAGGCTGCCCAGAGCAGCTGTGGCTTAAACTGCAAAGATGTCATGAGACCATTTTTCAAAAAAACTGTTGAATAGGATGCAAATTCAGATTTTTTACTTCCCTGGCTAGATCTTCAGGAGTATCAAAAGGTAAATTAGGATTTGATCAAGAAACCCCTCAGAGGCAGACACCTGGCTGCAGAGAGGGCACTGCTGTGGCACCTGGGCAGCTGCAGGGTCTGGGTTAGAGGTTTGCTCAGTTTGTGTTAGCAGTGACTTCTCTTGCAGAAACAAAACAAGGTCAGGACCTGGCAGGCAATTAAGTCTTGTCTGTATTAACTTTTGTAGTTGAACAGGTTTTTCTGTCACTGAAGGCAAGGACCAGTGAATGTCCCACACCCTGTAATATCTAGGATACAGTAAAACCATGGTGTGTAAAGTTTGGTTATAACAGCTCGGTGGAGGCCGTATTGTGCACGGGGCTGGTGGAGTCAAACTCTCCATTTCATCTGATCCATTTCCTTTCTGTGCCAGATTAAACTGTCCCTGTGATTAGGCTGCTCTTGATGGAACTATTTTCCTTCAGTAGAGCTGGAAGTGGGACAGTGCTGGTTTGAGTTCTCAAGCACGGATCTAAGCATGTTTGAAGGGAAACAGTGGATTAAGGAGTGGGACATGAACAGAGGAGCCACTAGAGCAAGGTCGTTGACAAATTGTGGAATACAACCAAAGACTCCTAGTTCTGGGCCAGTGCTCTTTTATAAGCATTGATCTGGAGAGCTGTTCAAAGGATAAATTGTTTTATATTGGTTTATCTCACAGTAACTGGGCTTACACCAGTAGTGACAAAGCTAGTTAGTTCATTAAGGTTTCCAGGTGTCAAAAAGTTGTGTTGTTTTATTTTAAGCATGTGTCTAAAGACAGAATTTATCATTTTGAGAAAACTGTGTGCTGAAGAGAGTCTTTCATTTGCTGGCATTATTGTTGTGCTCACCCATTGGGGGGAACCTTGTTGACTGATAGGTATGATTAATGTTTTTCATTTGTAATGGAGGTGAGGGAGAAAATCCTGCTTCCTTTCTGCAACCTGGTAACTGGAGCAATAGAAGTCACCACCCAAAGCACTTACACTTGGTAAAGCTGCATAAAAACTGGGCTGTGTTACCCAAGAAACTTCTTAGAAGGAAATTCAGCATCATCAGAGCAAGGTGTACAGGCCTGATTGAGTACAGAGAGCACAAGAGAAAAACATCAGTCTTAATCAAGAAAATCTGCTGACCCAAGAGCAATAAAAGAGTGTGCCACTGAGCACTCTTCTCTCTGAAAACTGCTATCAAAGAAACTTGTGCTGTTTGATATGTCCTGGGTTCAGGAAAACAAGAATTCACAAGTTCTCAGACTCATTGGACTCAAGGATCTTAGAGGTATTTTCCAACCTAAATGATTCTATGATTATATAAAACTATTTCCAAATGACTGATGAAAAAAATACCTGACACCAACTCAAACTTTTCTTTATGGCAGAAACAGCCCTTTAAGTCTCCAGAATTAACATAATTGCTTCAGACTAACTGTGATCTGGTATCATGGGATGGATCCAACTTCCAAAGTGTAAATTTGTGTGGATCCATGGTGCAAGAAGCAATCACAGAGGAGTTTCGATTTCAGAGAGAATTAATATTATTTCTAATACAAGAACTGGAGGCCTTGGGGGTAGAATTAAAGCAATAATAAAAATGGCATTTGGAAAAAGAGCTGGGTGCATCAGTAGGAGTCAAAGAAAAGAGGTTTCCTTAGTGACACTCTGATTTGCAGGGGAAAGTGAAACCTTTTGTGGGCAGCAATTAAAAACTGTCCAGGCAAGCTAGGAAAATGAGCAGCAAATAAAGCCACTTTCAAACACCAGGGTGGGGTCACTGAGCTGGTCAAAAATATATTTGCTGTGGTTCTGATCTATTTTTCCACAAAATATAGGTGAGGGGTAGCTTTGTGTTTGAGCCTCAGGAGAATCTTGACTTTAGGAATGACCTCACAGATCAGTTACTCACCTGTGGAAGCACAGGTATGAGAAGGCAAGGGGCAGCTTAGAAGGTGACAAAGTAGGGCAGAAATTTTTGAGCTCTTTGGGGAGAACTCCTCTTGGTGATTAAAATTTCAGATGTTTTCATTTTAATTTACCTGAGGAAGAAGTACATGGTCAGTGCTGTGCTGAGGCATTTTGAGAGCAGCTGACACACTTCATTGTAGGAATTAGTAGGGCTGTGCTTTCATGGGTACTCACAGATCTGGGAGCAACAGGATCACCTTGGTGCCTCACCCAAATTAACTCTTTGCAGATATTGCCCTAGGCAGAAGATCGAGGAACTATTTCAAGGAATGATGGCTGAAAAAGGCATCACTTTTTCTTTCCTTCTCATAACTTGCCAAACCTTCTGAATAAGGTGCAAAGTCTCCTGAATCATTCAGCTGATGAATGTATTGCTCCTGGAACAGATTTCAGACCAGCCAAAAGCTTTCACAGGAGACCATTTGGTCTCTTGCGATCATCTGAAAGCGTAACATTCCCTCAAAGTGGCAAGATCAAGGCTTTCTGATCTCATCAGGCAAGTTTGGAATTTAGAAATGAGGTAGTACACACGTGGTTATACTCATTCAGAAATTGTATCATGGCTTTAAAACTGCTGAAACTGGGGGTGCTGGAAGAGTCATGGCTGATTTGCAAAATGTATGATTTGGTGGCCTGTAAGCACAAAGTGGAAAATGGTGCAGGAAATGTGACGTTGGCAGGACAGATAAAAGAGAGAGCCCAGCTCAACAGTGTCTTATGGAGGCATCACTGGAGTGTGTGGCTGAGGAGCTGAGGGTTTTTTCTGCCAGGGAATTGGTGGCTATGGCTGCCCACTGACGCGGTTGTGGTTTATTTCACAGAATCACCCAGGACTTGTGAAGTCAGGAACCAAAGGGCACTGCAAAAAGGGGAAACTTGGCTGAATGACTCTTGTAGATGTATAAACAAGAGTAAATCATCTGTGGATCAAAGGAGAATTTGGAATTCCAAGTATTTTGCTAAGTCTTTGAGACTGCAGGCTTCCAGAAAAGACATCCTATCTCAGTGTGCCCACAGGCTGATGGGTGTGGGTAGAAAGGATCATTAAGGACTTCTACCTTAAACTCTGTTATTTTATAGATTGAAGGAAATGAGGGCACTGTGTCCCACTGCTTTTGAGGAATTTAAAACAGAAGTGGATGAGAATATGAATTATACTCCAGAAGGTTTTTGTTTTTTTTTTTTTTTTTCCAATATACAACAAATCTCTACATTATGAAGAAGTTTTGGGGTAATGTGGACTATGTAGAAGATCAAACACTTGGAAAACTTGTTCCAGCCTGTTCAGTAACATGAACATCTCTTGGTTGGAATTTTACAAGAGAGCTTGAAGTCCAGGGCTTGACTGGATGTGAGTGAGACATAATGAATCAAGGAGAATTCAGTCCCAATTGCCCTTTGTGCCTCTTTTTCCTATGTAGTTGAAATAGGTGTTAAAATAGCCTACCCTTGTAGTGACAAGTGCATAGACTAAGAAGACCAAGTTCGTGTCCAGATCAAGAATAAAGAATTCCAACAAGCTGAGGTGAAAGAAAGCATTTTTTTCAGTAGCTGCTTTTCATCTATTATCTCAGTTTAGCAGAGGTCAAAGAACTAAAGGAATTTTATCCCTTTAGCCTGAAAGGACTGAAAATATCTTGTCAGCTCTTCTTTTCAGCCACTTCAGTCCTCTGAGGATAACGAAGATACTGCTTTCACAGGCTTGCCTGAGTGATGAAATGTCATCAAGTATCTTCAAATGCTGTCAGAGTGGTCTCTACACCTTGGCTGTGGGTATCTGTGTTGGTGGATGGTGTTACCCATTGAAGGAGCTTTGGAATTTTTATGTTTTGGCTGGGTTTTGGTTGTTTTCATGTACTGGTAGCTTGAGGGATCAAATTGGAGTACTTGTTTTCTGTGGAAGGCACTCATTGTTTCTGTGAAATAGCTGGTGCTGTTTTTTTTCTCCCTGACTTTTGCAGCCAAAAGAAATACGAATCTATTTTGTAGGGTTGACCTTAAATACTTTCTGTCAGTTCTCAGTCCTTCTCCATATGAAATGGGACTGAATTATTGTGAATGCAATGAGATGTGGGTTATTTAATCTACTTGAAGAGGAGAGGGAGGAGGATTTTCCTGTGCATTGTGAATATTGGTAGCTCTTTCCACGTGGTTTGGTCCTAGTCTGGGGATGAGGGATTTTCTCTTTGGAGGCTGCTGTTCCCACCTTAAACTGGCACCTGGGTGTCCAGATGAAATTCTGTGTGTCTGGATTTCTGATTCATATTAGCCCTAATGTGGCAGCAGCTGCTTTCAAATGTGTCTTGCCTAGAGGGGATTACAGGGTGTGCTGTGAAGTCTCATTTTACTTCTTCCACCTTGGCTACAGTGCGCTGAGAGGAGGGGAAGTTAGATATTTGTGCCATCCCTTGCAGATAGCTTGAGAACTGAGCACTTGCCGATCAGTTATTTTCGGGGCACTGTGTTGCCAGAGTAAGTCAGCAGAACATCTGATTTAAATGCCATTGCAAGTCTGCTCTACAGCTATGACAGGATCTCTTCAAAGTCAGTTGGCAGGAATTTAGCTGAACTTTGGTGAGTGAAGTGCTGTGATACTATTTTCCAAATTTCAGGATGACACATTAGAGACAAGCTTTTCTATTGTGTAAACACAGAGCTTTAAACACAAAGAAATAGTTATTTTTGGTGCTCTTTTCCTATGACAAAAGTTAAACTTGAAAGGTAGAAATAAACAAAAACATGTTCTAAAACCTTTTCAGATTAAAGGTTAGAAAAAAGAAAGAACAAAGGCTCAAGCTCACTTCCACCTCACATAATTGCTGACACAAAGCTGCAGTCCAGCCAGATGAACAGCACATTGTGAGGTACAGGAATAATTTGTAGTCCTTTTAAGTAACCAGAGTAGCAAGCAGCATATACATGCATTGGAATAAATCCTTGTCTCTGCTTCAGTTTTTCTAAGAAATATGATAATATTTAGGTTTAACCAATATCTGTTTCTATCTTAATGGATCACAAGAGAGCAGCTAACTTCTGATGTCTTATTTAGGGCACTGTATTGATGGAGGAATTTATATGTGAGTAAACTGTGGTGTCAGAGATGATTGTGTCTTTTGCCTTAGTGAATAGTTCTTCAAACCACTGAGGCTGTGGATGTACAATTACTCTGCAAGCTGTTTTTTATCAGTGGCTTCACATTACTGCTCCCCATCAAAACAGTTTATGTGAGTGTTTCTCAGCCCTCTCTAAGCAATATGAGCCCATATACTTAAGCAATTTAGTAGATGATTTGTGCTAACGGGGTTGACTGTTGCTTAGAGACCCTCAGGCTCTGAAAGGTTGTAATGTGAAATGAATGACCCAGATTAATGTTTACTTTTGCCCTTGCCTGCGTTTGGGTCAACTTAGTTCTTTTATTGAATGTTGTGATCTATGGTCTTATAACTCACAGGAGTGTCAGGTATGCTGTTTTATTTCCATCTGTCAAATCAGAAAAAAAAATGGAGAATTCTGCTCCAGTGAGGTGCCTGGGGCAAGGCTGGTAGCTGGGATTTCCAGTCAGGGAGGAAGCTTGGGAAGAGCATGTCTATTTTAGCAGGAGGCCAGACCTTCTGCCACTCAGACTGAAGCATCTCAATGTCCTCTTAAACGGAAGTGTTAATCAAAATATAGCAGACTAATTGTTTATGTGAGTGGATGAGATTATTCCAGACAATGTGGTGCTGTTTGCCTTGGAGAAGGAACTGTGTTACCGTATGCAAAGCTGCACCACAGCGATAGCCGATTGGCTTTTTGATTAGGTCATAAAATCTGGGAGGTGATAAAAATGAAGCTGATTTTTGGGTGGGGTGCTCTGCTATCTATCCAGATCAGCTTATAGCTGTGGAGTATTATTTACTATGCACAAGTGAATAGGGAATAGTAGCTGAGGCAGTGGGCAGGTTTTTAATCTTAATGTGCCAGGCAGTGGGTTAAGCTCTTGTGATAATGTGTCCGAGGGCTTTGTGGAGTGATAAGGAAAAGGTTAGAATAGTTTTACTGTGCTAAATATTATTGCACCATGTTAGATTAGAACTTTTTAAATGGGGGTTGTTAGTACCAATTAGTTTAACTTGAATCTAGATGTGAGCTTTGGTGTGTTTGTTTTTGTGTCCAGGTTCCCTTTGCAGGGAGAGTGTGCAGTAGCAGTTGCTGCTACAAAGTCTCTATGGGAACGGGGGTGTCATCAAAATGAACCTCAGGATCTCAGGCTTGTCTGTAATTGCATTTAAGACCTTGCACTGACACAAAGAGATGGAATACACAAAGCACCCTGAAAAGCAGAATGCCTTCTTCCTGAGAAGAGCTGCTAAAATGTATCCCATTTACTTTGTCTACTCTGGCCAGAGAGAGCTGACATCTCTAAAATGGGAAACAGGTGGCTTTCCATTTAATTTCTGCATGGTCCCCACTATCCTGGTTGAGAGTTGGTCATGCAGGAGTAAGGAATGGTGGCTACTTAGTCCATCACCCATCACATTCTGACATTGCTCCAATTCCTTGTGGGAGCTGCATGGTCTTCTTCAAACCAGGTAATTTTTCTCCTGTCATCCCTCATGTTATTTCTGTACTTGTGCCTTGGAGCCATCCCATCACCAACCTTTTCCACACTTTGGATTCTGCCCTTTCTCACCCCCTGTTGCTTGAGGGCATCAAGAACTTCTTGCAGGACAAGCTAAAACCCCATGTGCTGCAGCCAGGGCTGTGCTCTGAGTGCAGAGGAGCTCATCCCAAGGCTGTCCCTCTGCCACGCCTCCTGCCCAGCTCGCCAAGCAGCTGCTTGCCCTGCGCTCTGACAGGTCCTGCTGGTGAGTGGAGAAGGGGAAATGTTATTTTTTCCCATGTATACAATGAAAGGAAGCGCTGTAATAAATGGAGTGAGGTAAAAAGGCTTTCCCGGCACATTACCTTCTAACACTTCTTCATCCTGTTTCTCTGCCCCAGGTCCCACTCTGCTGTGGGGAGCAGGAGTGAATTCCCCACAGCTGGCTCCTGCCAGCCTGGCTTCCTCAGGCAGGGAAAGCCCTGCTTTTTCCTATCTGGGGGATGAAGACGTCTCTCCCTTGAAACTGGACAAAGGAGGGTCTCTTGCACCTTGGTGCACTGGAGCTGGTGTAGGGAAGTGCTATTTCATTGCTAATGCAACAAAAGGATTAATAAAGTCTCCAGAAATTATGTAAAAGACAAGAGGGGTGGGTGGGAGGGTGGAGAGAGGAAATACTTGGAGATGTCTGCAGTGCTTCCTGTTTGCTTCTGAAAATTATGAGTCAGATCCCCCAGAAACAAAAGAGAGGGGTATGAAAAATGGTGAGATTTAAAAAAAGTAGTCATGTGTGCATCTGTTCTCTTAGTCTTCTGGTTTTTGAGCTCTTAGAGCTGGAGGCCATTTTTCACATTTTTTGGGGCAGTGGTGACAGCAAGGAACACACATTTTTCCTTTCCAGTGAAAGTAGAGGAGTTTTTAGTAACTCTCAATGCAACATCAGGAAGGAGACCAATAGAAAAGATACCGAAGATTGCATGGTTTGGAACAAAATTTGTGATAGCGTCACAGTTCTTCTACAGTTGATTGCTTTGTCTTGAAGAGCTTTTGCAACAGGGGTTAGGTGTAACCCTGGAGCTGGTTTGCCTTTGCTGTCTGAGGTATATACTTTGGCACAGGAGGGAGAAGGTGTGCTGTGTGTGCCCGGATTGTGTTTGATACTGATCCAGAAAGAGGAACTGTGCTCCTTTTTCCCAGGTCACACACAGTCTGCATCTTTAAAACCCATGGGTTCTGTGGGATTTGTAGCATGAGTGTTGATAAGTGTATGTGTGTACAGCAGGATTGCACTTAAAAAGGAAAAATGAAGTGGATATCATTGTTCCACTTATCGTATCACCAAGTGCAGGCTTTTGTAGAAAACTTGATTTCTTTGTTTCTCTGCCAGTTAATTCCCAGTAAATGTATGTGAGTGATAAAAGGCTCCAGTTTTCCCAGTAGAAAGTGATTATTTGCAGGTGTTTTTCCTCCGTTAGGGTGTCAGGATAAGCTGTACAAGGAGACCTGGAAGCATTTCCTTCAGCTGAAAAGAATGCTGCCGAACTGGAGGGCCTGAAGGAAAAAGGCCAAACTCATTTCTTTGTAACAGAGCTTGTTGTTAAGACACGCCTTAGAAGGTGATCTGACTGACAGCTGACAGCACAGCCAGAGAATCTGAGAGCTCCTTGGTGCTCAGCAGAGTCATTGCTGAGAGCTCAGGTGGACCAAAAAAAAAGGTATAAATAAATAAATAAACAAACTTGCTCTTGTATGCTCTGGGGTGCTGGATGCAATAGCCCGTACTGCTCTAAGTGTTTCCTGGAGTGATTTTTGCCACTAACTCTGTCCCCAGACCCTGTGCAAGCTCCTCCTGGAGTGCGCAGCCACCCTGGTTAGAATGCTGAGCTCTGCTGAGCAGATGTGGGGTTTTCTGTGCCTCAGAGCCTGGGAGAGTCCTTGGGCGTGTGAGACTGGCTGTTGTGAGTGTAGCCTCCTTGTGGGAGATGCCAGCCTGCCTTGGTGCTCAGTTTGAGAAGGGTCTGAAACATTTTTGAGGTGGGAACCCACTTGTTATGTATTTTCCTGCTTTATGGTTATGAAAAGTTCCCACAAGTAGAATGGGCTCCTTTTCCATCTTTAACTTCTCACCTGTCTACTTGCACAGAAGTGGCTGTTTTGCCACCCTGCTTGTGGCTGCTGTTTCGTGACTTTCCTATTTCCCAGCTCCTTCCGCTGTGGCCAGAGCATTCCCAAGCATTTCCTCTTCAGGTTTCTGCTCGGTGCTGCTACGTGGGACTCTCTCAAGCGAGTGTGTACAGGTTGGGGGTAGGTGTGGCAAAGGGCTCCCAGAGCTGCTCTCAGCAACTGGGAAGGCAGCTCTGAGACAGTCTGGAACAGCTCCCAAAATGATCTCTCCCCGTAGGAAACTGGCTCTTCTCGGTTTTAAAACAAGTAAATAAAGTCACTGTGATTTCTCAGCTGGTTTTTGTTTGGAAAGGTTTTTTTAACTTGTTGCTGAGGAAAGAGAAGAGCAAAGAGAATATGCAAAAACACCTGGCCCAGCTGCAAAAATTTGCAAACATTTATTGTTGCAAAGTGAAAATAAAAATCATAGAATCCTTTGTTGAGAGGATTGGAACACGTGTTAATGTGGAGGTATCTCTTGTGCTGTCAGTGAGAGCTGGACACATCTAAGGGTGAGCAGACCTCCTTGAGGGAATTCTTGCCAGCCGAAGTCATTGTCCCCAGGGGCAGAAGTGAAGGCTGAAACCAGCAGCAGGGTTTTGGGAGCTGGATTGCAAGCTGGCTACAAGCTTGTTGATGGTTATGCTGTTCAACCTGAGAGCTGCTTCCTTTTATCTGAAGGCAAAACCAGGCAGCACCATAATTCCAGAGCGATGTCTCGGCAAGGGGGTTGTCAAGAAAGGTTCGTGTTCCCCCTGTAAAGCCCAGGTTTGCACCCAGTGCCAGGATATTGCACACTTCATAGAAAGGGGCTGTTCCTTGGGGGAGCTCAGGATGTGTTGTGTGAGTGTGCTTGGCCTTGAAGACAGCTTCTGGGGCTGCTGAACGAAAGTGCACTAAAGGAAGGATATCAAAAGTGCTGGGTCAGGTGCTGAGTTGTGGCAAAAAAATGTCTGTTTGACTAATTTCAGTGGAATTACATGTGTTCGCACTAGCTTGGGACTTGTGCCCATTGTTGGCCTCTGAAATGAGGTGAACCCTTTCTTTGTTTGGTATCCTGACATATAACAGACTTTGTAACATGGAGGGTCTTGTTATCTGTATGGTCTGAAAAACTGGGGTTTTTTAACTTAAACAAAAAATTAGGCGCGTAAAATTTACTTCTCCTATGTGGAATGCGCTGCAGAATGTGTGAAGTGTCAGCATTTTGGTTGAGCAATATTTTCCACTCACATTTTTACATAGTGTGACAAGGGTTGGTCTGCTGGATTATTGCTGTTTGTGTTACAAAATGGAGAAAGAACTTGGATCGTTTTCCAGGATTTACATTCCAACCTGTGTTTGCAGCATTGCTAATTTTTTAATGTAGATTTGTGTATGTATATATTTTTGTATGCATGTGTTTGCCTATATATATGTTGTCATTCCAGATGCTGAGGTTCATTATAGGCCTTACAGTACCATCTGAGGCTGGTTTGTCTGCTTAAACAACAACATTTTTACATTGTGCTATTTCAGCAAAGTTTCCTAATTTTCTGTCTTTGCTTATGCTTCCTTTCTACAGTAAGTGTTGCCATTTTGATGAGTAGGTGTGACTGCCTTCATTACAGGGATGAAGTCACTTTTTGATCACTGGACAGATATTGGCATTTCTCAACAGTATTTTCCTGGGTAAATCTCTCCATTTTCATTAAACACTGTTAACAGTGAATGATCCAGTCTTTCTGACTCCTTTTATTAGCACATAGTTCTTCAAAGCAGTCCTTTCAAGTGGCCATTAACAAATATGTGCAAAGCTGAGGAAAAAACCTCAAGTTCTTCTGTTGTAAACTAAGCGCAGAATTTCTTTTGATTTGGATTATTTTCCCTATGCTGTCTTAGCTTTGCTGTCTCTGGCTGAATAGGTAACTCTGCAATGAATTCTGCTTGGTTTTGGGGACAGTGATGCTGTTACTAGGATCTATTTTCTGAAGTCACTGTGTACCATGGAAATTTAAACTGATAGGGACTGGTTAGTGAGCTACATGCCTAAAATTCACATAAAGATGTAGGGTTGCCTCTGACATCCTCATTTTTAGATTACAGTGATCCCAGTGTCAGTTTTTCTAATGTATGTTAGGTTGATTTACTTAATAATTCTACTTTATCTATGCTTTCTTACATTGAGAGAGCTGAGTTGCAGACCTGTTAACGGGTGGTTTTAAGGTATGAGCAAGCAGAGTTAAAGTCATGTGTGTAATCTTGATTTTCTGATTTACTTCTAAGTTTGGGCCAAATCCTGGACTTGCTACAGTGTTTGAATTCCGTATGTAGTTAGCTGGATTAGGTGGAAATGCTGCAGAGGTTAGATTGTAAATAAATCTTTTATGAATAACTCTCAGTGTGAGGTGCTGACACTGCTGCTTCCTTAAACTTCGTCCCTCAGTGCACTTCTGGAAACCTGGGATGATCGGGGTGAAATCCTGGCCTCAGAGACATTGGTGGAAATTTTGCCTGTTCAAAGACAGCCAAGATTTCACCTAAAAGGAAAATGTTAGTAAGGCAAAAATTGCCCAGTCCTCCAGGTGATATGCATTATTAGTGGGTCTGTGTTCTGCAAGCCACTAAAGAAAGCCTTCAGAAAGCTTTCCTAATACTCATTTTATATAATTTCGATTTTTTTAGCTTTAATACAAATTTCATCCAAAAGAGGGTTTGCCTGTGGAAGTGTTTTCCAATCAAATGCCTTTAGGCTGTCGCAACATCCTTGTGTGATAGACTCTTACTTTTCATATTAAAAAAAAATAGAAAAGAAACAAAGGAAGAAATCAACCATTTCCTTGGGTTTATGGGAATGTAATTTGTTTATCGAAGGCACTGGGACAGACTGAAGCCAAAACCTGCCTGGGAGCAGAGCACCAGTGTTATGGAGAAGTACAGCAGGACTGGGTGTGCCTGGGGAGGGAGCTGGGTGGGATGGGCTGGCACACCTTCTCCTACTGCCAGTTCCCCATGGAATCACAGAGTATCCTGAGCTGGAAGGACCCACAAGGATCATTGAGTCCAGCTCCTGGCCTTGCACAGCCTCAAGAATCACACCCTGTGCCTACCTAAGAGCATTGTCCAAACACTTCTTGAGCTGTCAGCCTTGGAAATGTGACCAATTCCCGATCCCTTTTTGACAGCGGAAAATAGGTGTGCTTGGCACCACTGAAAATGACTTGATGTATGTTGTATTTATGTGAGGATCTTGAAATACTGTGCAAATTCATTTACTTGGCAAAAATTAGTATGTCCAAACAAAGCCCTGTGCCATTTTCTTGGTGCATTAATAGCTTACCTATTATGCAGGCCAAGAAAATTGCAAAACCAAGACTAAAATCTAAGAACCATGCTTTCTCCTTTCCCCTGTAACCTACAAATAACATTTTATTTCTTTGTAATAATTTATTTCAGCTCTGTTCTTAGAGTTTAATTGAAATTACACAATGTTTTAAGTGAAAATATAGTGATAAAAAGGGATAAACAAGTTCTACTGAACAGAAGTTTTTGCAAGCTAAAAGCATGATTGGATATAACACAATACAATAGAATAACAAAGTGACATTCAGGATTTATAGCTGGATTAGTTAATTGACCAGAAAAAAATTCTGCTTTTACTCCCCCTCCTACCCCTTGACATGCAAGCCTGCAGTTACAATTACAAGAATATATGAATGCACTGTCAGATAAGGGAAAAACTTCAGGGCTAATTATTTGTGCAGTTATTAGTGCAAATATGGAGCTGCCTGCTTGTATGGTGGTATTTTTGTTTCCCAGTATGTGCTTGGGATTGTGCTTTCTGACTTTGTGTCTCTATACCATTTGATAATACAATTCAAAGTGACCCATGCAAGAAGTTTTTGGGATGGTGGGAATGGCTGAGTGTTCCTGCTCTGTGTGGCTGAGATAAAATGCACCCACATCCTTGTTTCACACTGAAGATTGTTAATGGTGAAATTTCTCTGCTGTTTTAGACACCTTTAGACACTTGAGGAGTTTGGACTGTTTTAGATGCATAGAATTTTGCTTTCCCAGTGTAAGGGTATTTATTAAACAGCTCCTTTCAACCTGCTTTATGCTTTGTGTTTGTGGCAATTAAAATTTGTTCAGAAAGGAAAGTAGGAAGTTCCTAAGGTTTGAGGCAGCAGGAGCCAGACTTTCTTGACTCTGTGCTGCTGTATCTCACTGGTATGAAGGGAAGTTCTTTAAATATTGTGTTCTGCTGTCCTCCCATTTGTAAAAAGGACGTTCTAGCATGGAATCTGCCTAAATGGTACCAAGATTTAAAAGCCCTGCTATAAGTGCTATGAAGAGCCTTTTTATTTTCTGTGTGAGCTACAATTAATGTAGGTGACCCTAAAAGATGTGAAAAGATGATGGTGGAAAAATTGGCTTTGGAAAGAGACAGGAAAAAGGACACATTTCATACAGGGCAGCTAAATCACAGAGCTGTAAATCATTTGAAGCAGGACTGGTAGTCAGAAAGGAGTATGAACTCACATTTTGGGAAGGGTGAGGTAGGATGACTGTAGATTTTTGGCAGGACACTGCTTGAAGCACACAAGAAGTGGGCTGACCTAGATGCCTGATAAGAGGCTCAATGAAATAAAAAGTGGGTGGACTTGGAGAAGAACTGGGTGGATCTGATTGTTTTGGCACTTAGGTATTTGATGTTTGATTTCCAGGGCAGCAAAATTTTAATCACCTATTGTTCGTTATTGGTTGGTTTCTTGGTGGTACGACTTGCACCTCTCTTCCCGAGTGGTTGCTGGGATGTGTGGAGCATGGGAGAGGCTTTGTGCTGCAGTTTGGGAGGGAAGAAGTGTCCTGGGTGGCAGGTGCTCTGGAGGAACATTTCTGTGGAGGAGGCTGTGTGAAGGGACATCTGAGGAACAAAGTGAGAGAGGCTTTGGGGGCCGCTCCATTGTTCATGAGGGGATGTTGAGGTTATGTGATTTTGGGATGGAACCTCAGCAGTCTTTGTGAAAAAAATATGTTGCTGGGCTCCACTGGCAGTTAAAATATCTGGCTTCTCTTGCTGATGCCTGCCCCAACTTTGCCTCTCTTCCTGCTGCTGCCCAGGGCTTGTGCTGCTCAAAAAAGGCAGTGAAAATATGGTACCATTAAGAGAGTAAGAGCTGAGCAACTTGAGTGTCTTAGATTGAAGACATTGCCTCTAGCTTAGTTTATTCAGCTTTTTGAAGAGTAAAATACTCCATAGATGCATTAAAAATACCAAGTGTATAATAGACATCAACAGCTGTGTCTTGTATTTTTTAACAAGTTACACACACCCACATGCGGTTCCACATATGGGAGAGTCTGTGTGCTCATGTGTTTATTCAGGTATTGTTGTACTTAATAATATTGACTATGATTGGGTGGATATCTCTATTGGTGGGAAGAGACAAAATACATTTCAGGATGTATTTTTGAACCTCAAGGCACAAAGCTAAGATAAATGGTATTATGTGGCTGCTTTCTTTGACAATTTAAAAGCATCTTATGTTGCGGAAGAGACCTAGAAATCATGAAACACACCGTAATTCCTTTTCCTATTGTTTACTTACGTTGGTTTTTGTTCTTTCAAAATGCAACTGTATCTCAGTAGTAAGTCTAATATAACTCATCACTGGGAACAGTCCTTCTAGGATTACAGCCGTACAACTATCCTTGCACTACATCTACAAGTTCCTAGAAACCTTTGGTGTATTTACCTTTGTCCTGTGTTAGGTAATCAGGGGAGCTTGCAAAGACTTACAGAACGTATATGATTCCTATCTGTGATCTCAGGCACCACTAGACTTTTCTGCCAACATACCTTTCTTATCAGGTGTACTGCTGCAGCTCAGTCCTGCTCCTCCCACCCCTGTGTCCTTCCTGCCATTTCACCAGAGAAGGGACAGCTTCAACTCTACCAGATGATAGGGGAGAATGAAAGGAGAGGAAGAGAGGTGCAGAACTCTATAGGTTCAAGCTTTGACCACTTGACATGAGGTAGAGCTTTCTCCTTGTGCGGTGACCAGACATTGAACAGATTGTCCAGAGAGGGTGTGGAGTGTCCTCACTGGAGATATTCCAGAGCTCTCTGGGCACAATCCTGTGCCCTGTGCTCTGGGATGGCCCTGCTGGAGCAGGGAGGTGGGACCAGCTGCCCCACTGTGGCTCCTTCCACCCTGACCCATCTTGTGATTCTGTGATGATGGTGGAGAGTTGAAACTGCCTTTACTTTCCCCTCCTGCCTCTGTGGAGAAGCACCCCTTATCTCCCGGGCATTGCTTTGGGTAGCTCCAATTCTTGTTTAATGAGCCTTTGTACACTGTAGCTGTGTACACTTCTGTGTGCTGTGAGGCCTTAATGGCTTAAACATCTGCTGCTCTGTGAGGTTGGCTGCCGGTGGCACTGTGCTGAGGAACTGCCCTTGCTTGCCCTGCAGTGAGTGGAAAAACTTCCCCTGGCTTCAGTGGGAGAATGACTGGGCATCTGTGACAAGCAATCCCATGAGCATTGTTGCTTTCAACCCCTAATTCTGCAATTACTGAATACAAAGGGCTGTGCGTAAAGTCCAGGGTGTAATTGCTGTTTTGACTTTCCTGATGATTTATCTTAGGCCCCAGCAATGAACTGTACAGCTTAATTACAGCAGTTACTTGGAGGGATTGTGCAAATCCCAGCTATTTATTGTGTTCAGGGAAGAACAAGCTCAGCTAGAGACCATTTCATGCACGTGCAGGGATCTCCTTTGTCATTTATGGGCTGCCAATGTATGGAAAACTGAAATGCAGTTGTGTTGTATGTGCCAGGTGCTGAATGACAGCAGAGAGCACAAAGCAGTATTGTCTGTGGTCCAGCTGAGGAATTAAGCCCCTTGAAGTTTGTTAAAGCTTCTCTGATAGTACCACCGTGATTTGGATCAGTGTTTACATAGCTTGCACATTTTATGGTATAATACAATAAATATAATACAATAAATTCTGCCTTTATCTGAAAAGCCTGGTCTGGTGCACTTTGCCCTCCTATTCAAACCTACAAGCAAGTGATCTTAAAACCTGCTGTGGTGTGGTCTGACGGTCACTGCAGGTGCCCAGGACCTTTTGCAGCCAAGCCTGTTGTTTGGTTTCACACATCTCAAATGGATTTGTTAGCAGGTTACAAAGGTCTTGAATTGCTGCTTGTTTAATGCAGCCACCTTGCAGGTGTCAGTAACAAACCAGCAGCTGCTTTTGGCTCGCTATAAAAGTGGGATTTGAATATTTTGAATTGCGTATCAGAGGAAGTGGTCTGTGTTTGAAGAGCCTCTTCTGTTCCCCTCTGCAGGGCTGGCTGAAGTCTTGCATCATGTGCCATGTGCAGCTCAGCTCTCCCTACAGTACCGTCACAAGCACCTCCAGAGTAAACAAGGAGCTGTTGGACTCCCTGAAGGTCATGCAGCTGGAATACAGGATGAATGGGATTATTTGGAAATGCTGTGCATTAAATCTTTAATTTAATAGCTGCTAAATAAACAAAGCAATACTTTCCTCAGATTTTTGTCCTGTGTTGCAAGAAACAAAGGTGTGAGAAGCTGAGGTGCTGAGCAAGGGCTCAGGAGATGATGGTCCTGCTCTGTCATGCCACTGTCCTGCCACATGTCAATCAATCTTTCTGTGCCCCTATTTTGTGTCCATAGGATGGAAGTGGCACCAGTTCCTTTTTCCTTTGTTATCTCTGATGTCTTTGGTTCCTGAATGCTGCCGAACTCATTTATGCTCCTTATCTTTGTGCCTTTAGAGAATGCTCAACGGCAAGTGATTGATATTAATTGCTGCATGTCTGTTCTCTGCAGGGCCCGTGTGTTTGAGCACTGCAGCTGGCTGGCTCAGGGAGTGTGCAGGATGTCATTTGTTTTCCTCAGCACCAACACGTCGTTTTCTCTCTGGCTTTTGCTGCAGTGACATGCCATGGTGAAAGTTTTGCATTTCACCCACAGCTGTAGTTGTCACCAAGGAACACAGGAGGTTCCTTGTGAGTTATGGTTGGCTTTTCAATACGCCTCCATCCTGACAGTGCTTGAAGTCAAACCTTATGGGTTCCTCCTTAAAAGCCTTTGAGGGATTTTGTTGAGAGTGAGAAGTACTCCTTGGCATTAAAATCCTTTGGCAAAGCTTCTGTTAAGGTAGTCCTTTCCAGTCAGCTCTTGGTGACTCCAGGTTTTAGGTGCTGTTTATAGGAAGCTTTGGCCTTTTAGAACATAGACAGAGCACAGGATGTCTGCAAGACTCTTCCTGCCTTCCAAACCTCACTCTGTTCTTGTTAAGCCTGGCCTAAGCTAGACTGTGAAGAACACAGCTCCCGAAGCCCCCCTGCTTGCTCCTGAAGCTGCTTCTTCAAGTCCCCTTCCTCACTGACACCTCATGTTTGCATCTAGGTCTGTTATGAGATTGGAACTGCTGACTTGCAAAATTCTTTGTCATTTTAACTTCTGGGAGCTGCAGCCACAGTAGACATTTTGTCATCTTGCTAGATGACAAAAGGTAGAAAATTAATGGGCATTCTGGGGGATCGGCCTCACTGCTCTCGTGGCTGGAGGCAAAGCCTTCATCAACTTGAGTGAAAGCTGAATGCATCTATTGTGTAACTTGGCTGGAGCCAATTTGTGCTTTTCCTGGCAATTTCCAACCAAAATGCTGCTAAGAATGTTGCTGTGAAGTGGCAGGGCAGTAGCATGTCCTTAAACATGATTTTCCTGAATAATTGTTTGAAATGGGCAAATTATTTACGGGATGCTTCCTGAAAGGAAGCTGAATTTATGTCTAGGAAGTTCTGATATAAGTTTAACAATTCATATTTTAAATTTTATTGTTTATTTAACTTCTAAAATATTGCAAGAGATATATTAGATTTGTGATCTAGATTTTCTGCCGTGTATTAAAAAAATGCTTGTTCATTTTAGCACAGGAAAATGTGGTCTTAGGAGTTTTGATCAGAGCTGAACCTTAATTCCACATGCCTCCTCAGAGGAAAAAGATGGGAAATGGTGAAGAAGAAAATCTGACAGCTGCAGAGAAACAAACTGTTTCTGATTGGGGGTTAATGGCTCTGGTGAAGGAAAACATAAATTTTACATGGAACATCAATGTATGTGGTGTGACAAAAGGGATTTTAACTGGATTTAAATGATCTGAAAGACCATGATTTAGTGTAGTAGAAGAAATCCTCTCCCTGGAAGGAAGATACAGCCTTTCTTGGTTATGCTTACTAACTGAATAACAGAGTTTGTAAGGTATTTTTTATATTCCACTGGAGAAATGTGGAAGCTTTTGCATCAGTGGTGTGGCGGGCATGTCTGTGCATTTATAAACATTGATGGCATGTTTTAATGAGTGTGATAACTTTTGTTTTTCTAGGTTAGTGGATGACCGATGTGTGGTCCAGCCTGAGGCAGGTGACCTTGCCAACCCTCCAAAGAAGTTCCGAGGTCAGTAACCGGGGATCGTTTCTCTTTAATGATCAACTGATGCCGTTCTAACTCCTTGGGCACTTTTGTCATGTAACTTCCCAGAGGGTTTGTGGACACAGGAGTGAAGTTTCAAACTGGAACATGAATGGCAGATTTTGAGAATGAAATACAAAATTTGCAAAGGCAATGAGAGGCAAGTGGAAAATATGAGGAAAGGGGCTGAATTTTCCTGTAGTCCCAAAAGTTGCTTGCTTTTTTCTGTGCATTGAACACTGATCCCCTGCTCTGTTACAGATTGTTTGCTCCAGCCCTGCTCTCACTGTAAGTGGGAAAGAAACTTGTGAGGTCCAAAGCTACTTGAGCTGATGGATCGTTTATTGTTTTTTCAAGATAGGATACCATTTTAAGGAGTACCCCCAAATATTTTGTCAGCTTTTTGTTTTGCTTTTGCTTAAAACTGTTATCTGATTTTTTCAACTTGACCTTGTAGATTTCAATAATGCTGCTGTTTTGCTTATTGGAAAAAAATAACAGTGCACTAACAACATGTAGTTTTTACTTCTCGACTGCTGAAAAGTGCTCTTACCTGTTCCAGAGCAGAACCTTACTAGCTTCATCCAGGCCTCTTTTGGCTTAAAAGGGCTTGGATTCACACCAGTTCTGGGATAAAGAGCGTATGACTTGCCTGATTTAGAGCAAGGGAAATGTCTTCCATGGCTGTTTGTATCTATTTTCAATGATCTTTAAGGTCCCTTCCAACCCAAACCATTCTATGATTTTCAGGGCTTGCACTGACATGCTTAACCTTAGTGTTTTATTTGCAGTGTTTATGTGTATGCTACTATTGCAAAAAAAAAAAAAAAAAAAAAAAAAAAAAAAGGCATTTAAAACAACAGGAGAGTGAAGTTCTGCTTTCCCAGAGAATTCAAGACTTTTTTCCATTATATATTCAGGAAATATCAGCAGTTGGTTCCAGTTCCAGCTGTGAGCATTCAGCACACTGGCAGATACTGGAAACCGAGAAAATGACTTAGAAACTAACTAATAAATTTCAGTTGCTTGTGTGACTGAATAACTTTAAAGCAGAGCATCCAGTGTGGCTTTCATGCTACTTAACTGTGATTTCACCCTCTCACTGGCTGCAAGCACATGTGTAACTCACAGTTTCCAGGTTGCACAGCATATCAGGTGATGATTCTTTGGATGATATTTCTGTCACTGGACTATCCCAGTGTGTTTCTAAAGTTGAGAATATCTGGGTTTCCAGATGAGACCAAGGTCACTGGGAAAGATTTGTGATAGCATAATTGAATACACTCAAATGCCTACAACTAAGGATCTCAACAGATCTTTAAAAGACAACCATACATTTTTCACTGTCTAGTGTTTGATGGCTTGATTTTATAACTTCAGTACATTAGAGTTCTTTTCTTGCAGCTCTGTGTTGTTAATTTCTAACTCCAAAAGGCAAAGAAAGCTAAAGTTGATAGGTTTCTGTGTTGATGGTTTAGTCACTTTGATGCAGGCTGGAAGCTGGTTGAACTTCCAGCAGTAATGATTTACCATCAGCGGTGGAAGCAGACGTGGAGCAGATGTCAGAGGGGGCGGGACACTGACAAATGTACAGCTGTTTTCTTCTGCTGGGGAAACCAAGGGTTGTACTCCTGAATTACATCCCAGCTTCTGTAGGGGATTGGTTTCCATCAGTTGGGGACAGTTTTGGCTCTGTCCCTTATTGTAACCTCTGTCTATTGCTTGCATAACACATCCCTTTATCTCCAGTTGCCTCTGCTCCCTCCTCCCCACAGCATCAAAAGCTTTCCTTTCCTCTAACTCAGATCCTCCTCTCTTTGGGGGTTACCTCTTCTCCCTCTCCCTCCCTGCCCCAAAACTTTTTATTATCTATTCTCCTCTTCCCTGTTGCTGCTTAGCTCCCTTTGCAGTCTTCCAGCCACTCCTTAGCTCTCTCTACTTTATAGGACACCAGAGCTTAATTTTGGGACTGTTGGCATGTGGTAGCATGCAAATTTGGATGAGCTGCAACACAGAATGATTTGGATTGGAAGGGACCTTGAAGCCCAACTCATTCCAATCCCCTGCCGTAGGCAGGGTCACCTTCCACTATCCCAGCTTGCTCAGAGCCCAGCCTTGGACACTGCCAGGGATCCAGGGGCAGCCACAGCTTCTCTGGGCAACCTGTGCCAGGGCCTCACCACCCTCACAGGGAACAATTTCTTCCTCATATCCTATCTGAATCTACCCTTTTTCAGTTTGAAACCATTCCCCCTTCTCCTGTCACTCCATGCCCTTTTTAAAAGTCCTTCTCCATCCAGCTTTTTTGTAAGGCCCCTGAAGGTACTGAAAGGTGCTGTAAGGTCTCTAACACCTGTAGGAGAAACTAAATAAATGAAAAAGTGATTGTCATGTTAATTTATGCTACCCACCCTTCTGTAACAGCATGGATATAGTGTTAGGAGCATCAAATATAATTTTCCTGCTGCTTCAAGTATCCATAATCAATGTGTGTTCAGGAGGATGGCTACAGGAAAGATAAACCTGTCACTTGGATGTTTTCTTTTTCATCCTTTGAGTCAATTTCTAGGTGTGAGAATAGCAGGAGCTTTGCTAAGAGCCCAGCAGAAACTTGCTGTCTAATTGAGATTTAGTGCCATGAACCATGAAGGTGTCTCTACCATGAGTGCAACAAAAAGCACATCTCTGCCATGCTTTGCTAAATTTCTTAGTTCTGCTCAGAGCCCTGAGGCAAAAGTGTTGCTAAATATTGTTTTTATAACCAAAAATCTAAGCAAAAATCCATATTTTTCTCCCCAAGAATCCTCTGGGAAATAGCTTTCAATTAAACCAGCAAAGTTAACAAACCAAACAAAAACTGCTTTAAGTAGGTTCTTGACATGAAAGGAAGACTTAGGCATGAATGATTAATTGAATGATTAGACATAAGCAACTGAAAATAGCATCTAAGAGCAGGATGAGTAGGGCCTCTTCACTAATAGGAGCTGCTATCAGTATGGTTTACAATGTTTTTATCACTGATAGCTGAACTGGCGTTGATTTGAGTTTAGAGCATGACCTGGGAGTCAAAGAAGTATGAGAAAAACATGTTTCTAACAAGATGTTTAGATTTCAAGGACTGACTCTGAAAATTAATATCAGGGAGGACTGTGTTTGCTCTTTTTTGGTAATATTTTATCAACTCTTTCCCCAGTGGGAGGGACAAAAAAGAAAGATTGTGGTTTTGAACTGCTTGTATCTCCCCTACAGGGTTCACTCAGAGATCAAATCAAGGTACTGAGCTGTTGGCCTGAACTGAAAGCCTATGTAAAGAGGCATCTCTCAAAATAGCAGTTTCATTTTTGTTATGTGTTTACTTTCCTTTTCTTTTTTTTTTTTTTTTGAGTGGGTGGTTGCTATTCTGGTTCTTTCAGAGCGTCCTGCAGCATGGAGTGTTGTTAAGCTAAGGAAAGATGTGGCTGCTTCTCATTTTGTGTCCATATGAAGAAGCTGTGCTCCCCATTCCTCCCCCAGTCACACTGGGATGAGCCAGGGTGCACATCCAGATTTGCATCAGTGCAAAGAAAGGTGGAATTCGGTCCCACACTTGTTTCCTGAAGCCTGGTGAAAAAAACCCACAAAACATTTACTGTATTACAGTGGAATTGAAAGGACTGATCAAAGCAGGTGCTTCATGTCTTAATTCCAGCTGAAGCTGGTGAGATCCAAGGCACTGAGTGTGGTGATGGAAATTATTACTGTGCTGCAGGGCTGGGTTCACAGAGCTTGGGAAGGACAGTGTGTGCCAGGAGTCGTGTACCTCTGAACAAAAGTCACCTCATGAGCCACACAGCTGCAGATTACCTTAGTGTGGGACCCTAAACACACTTCAGCTTGATGCCCCTATCTCCAGTGGGAAACACTTTGAGCTTCCAAGGTGTAAAATAGCACAGATTGCTCGTTGGTCAGATTTAGCAGCTCTGGAAAAGGAGCATGAGTCTCTCTCCTATTTTAAATGTAAAATGCCCTAAGTTTTTAAACTGGCCTAAACTTCCTTACTTGTAATTTGTATTTCTTTCTTTTCTTGAGGCTTCTGCAGTGAAAGTGATGCTTGGCTTCCTAAATATCCTCCTTTACCTTTCAGGTTTTTGTCTGAGCTAAGGTTTTTCTGGCATTGTTTTGTCATCTCTCCCTCTCATTACCTTCCTCTGCCTTCTCTCCTTTCTTCCTCCCACCCTTTTCCATTTGCCATTTTTCTTTTTACTTGCCTTCTGCGTAATTTTGGTCTCTCCTTTTATTTTCTTCTTGTTCCTTCCAGTTCCATAATTGCTTTAATTTCCTTCTCAGACTTCTGATAGCTTTTTTTGTTGTTCTGCCTAGGACTCTTTAGTGCCCTATGCCTTGCTCCTCCACATTTTTCCCTTTTCATTTTCACATTAGTTCTTTTTTACCTTTCTATCTATCTTTTTTTTTCCAAAACAAGAAGATTTATACGCACTGTGATTTTATAGCCCTGTCACTTCCATGAAGCCATTTCTCTGGTTTTATCATGTGATAATTTCTCTAGTTCTGCAAATCAAAGAAATGTTCCATGGTGGGCAAGAATTGAATTTCTAACACTTAAAAAAACACCCCAAGAGAGGGCAATGAGAGAAAGCATCTCACAAATATTGTTCTAAACCATCTTTATCCAGTATAGAGAAACAATTAAAGGGCTTAATAGGAGCTTTTTTCGTTTTCAGACTTCCTGAGTGAAGGTGTTATTTGCTTACCTTTGATATTATCCTTAATTAGTCCTCAGGAAGAGAAGCATTTATGTAAAACTCCATAAAGTAATGGATTAGGAACTAGGACTATCTGGGAATGTCTGGAGAAGTCAGAAGAGACGTTCTGTCTCATGAGTGGATTGCTAGACTGACCTCCAGGAGGGAATGAATGGCTTTTTGATCTGCTGTGTGGTGGAAAGTTGCTTTATAATCTTATGCTTCAGCTTCTCTTTTTTTCCTGTTTATTTGAACTGTAGCATCTCTAGGGCAGGCACTGTTCCACCCCCTCGCAATGTTTAGGATCTTGAAGCTTGAATTTACATAGTGTTGTTACTCTAATAAAATGAATGGAAAAAAATAAAAACCCAGAGAAAAATGATGAAATGACCTGGTTTCAATGCGTCTGAAATCCTAAAAAAGTAAAATAAAATAGGAAAAAACTTCACTGGGAACAAATAATATAATTTTTTTAGTTGATAAATTGAGGGAAATACAATTGAAGTAATATTGATTTGAAAAAGGTCCTGTGCAGAGTGGTAACACTGTTCTCTGAGACTCTGCAGGAGGATGGGAAACACTGTGTTTACTCAAAGTAGCAGGATGTGTGGGGAGTAACTGAGAAATGAAGACTGGTCCTATAAAAAGAAGGTATTGTTACTTCAGAGAAATAAATGTTTCATGAAGCCTTCTGAGAAGGCATGTTAATTATAGATCATGACAGAAAATAAGAGCAGACTTTTTGTCTTATGAGCTGAAATCCTGATATTTCAGGTAAAATATCCTGTAATGTACAGTACAATTTAATGGTACACAGCACTTTGGGTTTTTTTTCCCTATCTTCTTGGTCTCCATTATATTGTTAAAATTACCTGGGATTTGTGTACTCTAGTTTGTGTGATATAATTCCTATTATGAAATGAAAGCAAACACTTTTGCAGAGTGGCTGGGTTTGCTTTGATAAGGATTTGTAGGACTTTTTCCTTGGAACAGCAACTCAGGGCTTCAAATCCATGACCATTTTGGGTCAGTGCCAAGGGAAGTTCTGCCACTGGGGGCAATTTGGTGTGAACAAGCTTTGCTGCTTGAATAGGGGCTGGGTCAGTCCTCAGCCAGGGCTTGGCCATCTGTGCCAGACCTTCCTTTGACATCCACAGACTGTAGCCCATGTTGGGGAAGAGTTTCACCCTACAACACCCAGGCAGTCCTGGGTGTCCTTACTACTCCCACAGCAGAACTCTTCCCTCTTCTTGCCTGTTAATGCATGTGGCATGTGAAAGGACAATTACCAATGTCTGCTACGTGGAATGTCTGTCAAGTCTTGCTGCTTTTAGAGCAGTTGATGATTGTGATTGCAAGACTAGATGTTGTTTATCATTCTGAAAGTAATTGGCTTTGGATGAATCACAAGCCTCTATTTCCAATTTATAGGACTGCCACTGGACAAAAAAAAAAAAAAACAACAAAAAACCAACAAATCAAAAGCTCTCGAGTTGGGAATTTCACAAATTTCAGTTTATTGCCAATTAACATTAACTTTCAATTATTGATTAGGGTATTGGGAAATAAAGATGAACAATCGATCAAGCATTTAGAGAAGAACCCCTTGGTTCATTCCAGACAGCTCTCCCCTTTCCTGATCTGCAGCCCCCTCATTCCACATGGGGATGGGATGAGGGTTGGTGTATTGAGATTCTCTTTCCTTTACTGCTCTTCAGTTCTTATTTGACATCTCAGCTCTCCTTCTCCTTCTCCTCCTCCTCCTCCTCCTTTTCTTTTATTTGCATAGCCACCCTGCTCAGGTGGCTCCTGTCTCCTCACCTCCTTTTTTCCTGCTCTGTTGGACAGTGGTCACATTCAGCTTGTGCCACTTTGATTAAAAAACCCTAACAGTAGAAACAACTCAGTGAAGGCATGTGGAGACCCAGGCTGTGTGTGAACCTGCTTGGTATCTGGCTGCTGAATGCCCCTGCCACCCTTGGATGCAGCAGTGCCAGGAGGAAGCCAGATGTGTGGCAAACAGACAGCAGGACCGTTCTTCCAAGGTTTCACATGCCTTCAAACAGTGCATCTGTGGTGTTGGGGTGCTCATAAAGCAGCAGGCAGATATGGCAGGATCACAGCCTGGGGCTCTTACAGAGATTGCACAAAGTGGGAACGTGTGGGGCTTTAAAGGCTTTAGGTTCAACTCTCAACTTGTGCCACCCTGTTTGTGGTGTCATTGCCACCAAGCTGACTTGGTGGCTGTGTTTAAACACCAATATCTGGACATTTCTGGACCAAAAAAACCTAACCAAAGCATACTTACAAATGAAGGAAATGTCCTTCAACATGACTTAGGAGTATTTCTTTCAATCTCTCCCCAGACTGCCTTTTCAAGGTGTGTCCTATGAACAGATATTCAGCCCAGAAGCAGTACTGGAAAGCCAAGCAAGCCAAACAAGGAAACCATACTGAAGCAGCACTGCTGAAGAAACTTCAAGTAAGAGACATCTGTATTTGTAATCTTATCTCAATCTGCAGGCTGTAGAATTACAATAGCAGCAGAAAGAATAATAACAAGTGCCTTGGGAACCACTATGATGGGTATTATTATGCCACCATAGCAACTCTGTATTCTCCAGAGCTCTCCTACCTCCTGACTGGCATTTATAGCCCCTGGCCTGGTGTTTATCTCGCTTTGGGCTGGGGGTTTTGCCTTTGCTGTAAGCAAGGCAGTGCTTTCAGAAGTTTTATAAAGTAAAAATGGAGTTGTTAAAATCAGGATGGAGCCCTGGTTTAAATAATGCTGAAAATCCTTATCAAGAATTAGGCAGGAGAGTGGACAAAGAGATGTCCTCAATGCTTTAGCCAGGAAATTTCTCAAAATGGTGTTTGTCCTTGCCTTCAGTCTGGGTGATTCTTTTGTGAACCCTTTTGCAGATTCTATTTTGCCTCAAATACAGTGTGGATGGAGCAACTCCTCTGTCTCTGAAAAACAGCTGGCCTGATGTTATAATTGAATGCATGAGACTAAGTGAAAACAAGATCTGTCAAACCTGAATGACAGTTCTGTGGGCAGTGGAGAGGTCACCAGTGCTTCCAGTTAAAAACAGCAAGGAAGGCGTGTGGTGCAATTAGTGCTGGGAGCTGAGAGTTTGTTCTGTGGCTGTGTTTGACCCAGACTATTGTGTTCAATCTTGATGTTGGCATGTGTGACCTGTTTTTGTTTTGTTATAAAGTCCATTTGTTTATATGCAATCAAACCCCAACAAGTAAAAGGAGTGGTGACAGTGAAAAGCTAATCACAGGCCCCTTTTTATCCTCATCAAGATGAAATAAAACACCTGGAATTACTTTTTGGGCTTGAAAATTTTTAAAATAGCATGCATTTCAGGTATGACCCATAAATTGTGAGAGTCCCTATTTTGGTTAATTAAAAAAATCAGAATCAACATCAGGATTTGGGTGCTAATATTTCCAGTGCAGTAATGCTTGTAGGTTGCAGGATTTAAATATGATGCCATTTCCTTTTTGCACTGTGTGTTTCAGGTACTTCTTTTGTAGAGTCTAAAAAAAAAATTATTCTCTTGCAGCATGCAGCAGAACTGGAACAAAAGCAGAATGAAAGCGAGAACAGAAAGCTGTTGGGTGAAATTGTAAAATACAGCAACGTCATCCAGGTAAACCTATTGAAATGCATCAGCCTTCTCAGCGTTGGAAAGGAAACAGTTGTTTTATTTCAAGGTTACAGTTAAAATGAAACTAACTACCTGCTGTAATCTGGGTTGTCAAGGGTCAGGTAAACAGAACTTGATGAAGTTTACAATATTGTGCTTTTCTGCCTGTTTCAAAGCCTACCAGAAGTGCTGCATATTCCTGTTTAAATAATATGTCATAATAAAAATTCCGTGTGTATTTCTTGGTGCTGCAGTTTAGAATCTGAATGTAAATATGTGTCTTTTATTTTCAAGACTTATTTCAAAACCATGCTGTAGAGATGCTGTGCAACTCCTTTTAAATCATTGAAGTAATCTGTATTTCATGACATATAAATAGGACAGGAACTATGTTCTTAAGTGCAGTACAACTTTTCTGTAATGGATGTAATTCCTGGAGGGAACACTGCAATGGACCCTTGCCCTGCTGTAAAATTGATCCCTGACACATTTCTCTCAATCTGAGATAAATCATCTGTTTTCCTAAAGTGCAGCATACTTTGATAAGTGCCTTCTAGTTTTATTTTGTATTTATATTATTATAGAAAATCTCTGCAGAGTGAAAGCCTCCTCTTTTGACTGGAGGGAGAAAACGCAACTAAAAACAGTACTAATTTTTTTTTTTAAAAAATTATTCTTTATTCCCAGCTACTGCACATAAAAAGCAACAAGTACCTCACAGTGAACAAGAGATTGCCAGCTCTGCTGGAGAAGAATGCTATGCGGGTGTCCCTGGATGCTGCAGGGAATGAGGGCTCCTGGTTTTATATCCAGCCATTCTGGAAACTGAGGAGTGAAGGTGACAATGTAAGTGGAAATACTGAATGTGTTAAGAAGGAGAAGGGAGAAGAATTCCAGGAGGTATAATTTCTTTGCTGCAGGCCTATTTCATCCTGGATTCAGTTCAGGAAAGAAGAAATTAGAAGAGAGATTGGGACTATTACCTTTCATGTGTAACTGGAAAGTGTTACTAAATTATATGGTCTGGAATCGGATCTGTTGGAGCCTCTTTGCTGAGTCTACCTGTTGTGTGCAGATTTGCAAAGCTGACAAGAAATCATAGTTTATGCTAGAGTCTATTTTTTAAAGGTTTTGGTTTTTTTAAAATTTCACGGGCAACATTTTTTTCAAGAGGTCAGTAGAGAATGTCTCTAGGAAATACATCAGCTTTCTTTAAATCTGTATTCCCTTCTGATGTGAAAATGGTATCTATGAGCAGAGCTGGGTTGGATAGTTTGGAAATCCTTTCTGGGTAGGTTTCAGCAGGAGTCTTGCATAGTGATGAGAGGAAGAATGCACAGGAGAGCTGTTTGCTGCAGATCTGAGAGCTGTGCCGGGAGATCACAACTCCCTTCTTCATTCTGTGGCTTGGCTAAGTGCCTGACGTGGAGAATTCAGATCTGCCTCTGGGAAGGCCACACGATGATGAACTTGTGTGGTTTTATATTATAGACCTGGCTGGAGATGTTTGGCTGCTTTCCCCTGTGCATAATCAGTGAAAGCCTTCTTAGGATTTTAGAAGGGAATGCCTTTTTCTTCATACATTTTCTCTCATTAATTTTGTGGTTACCCAGCCCTTGGGATGCTCTCTAGGATGATGAGTGTGGTTGCTTGCAACTCCTTTTGCAATCTGTTGTGGAGAGGAGAAGGATTGCATTCCCAGCTCCTGGTCAAATATCCCTAAATTCTGAATCTTTCCCTGCTCCACATAGTGATCAAAAGGGTATGTTAAAATCTTCCTTTTTCCCAAAGCCCATTGCAGAGAAATACAGCAAGTATAGCCCTCAGGGGGGCCTCCCTATGACTTTTCAGCTGGGGAAAACGAACGTGGCTCAAACATTAGCCTGGTATTTCTTTTTCTTCTTTGGAGAGAAAAAAGGGTGGCTTATTGTTTTGGCTTAATTCCTTAGAATAACATCAGCTTAGCATATTTGAATTTCTCATGCTGGGAAAATAAGTATATGTGTCATGTTCTCCAGAGAGAGGACCTGGGATTCCCACCTGTCATCTGCAAAGCCACTGAGAGAAAAAGCAGAACCATCCTAGGCCTTCAAAGCCATCCTCAGTACTCCAGAGATTTTGATTCCATTTCCTAGTGTTGTGCACACATAAGGATTTGGAGGCAGGCTTGCTGATCTACCAAGATCAATGCAGTGATGGCAGCACCCCCATTCCACAGACCCCTGTCCGAGTCCATTCCCTGTTAGGATTTATCTGACAGCTCTGAGCTGTGAAGGCCAAATGGCAAACTGGCCTAGGCTTGTTCCCAAATCAATGGACTCAGTCCCTTTGGAAGCACCTACTGCTCCTTTTCTGTTTCCACGTTGCCTTTCAGAGCTGCCATTGTAATTTACAGGGGGGATTTACAAAGGGAAGTAGTTTCTTTTTTTCTACTAGGCCCAAACTGATTTGACAATTTTCTTTGCAAATTTCCAGTGATAAACATTAGTCCTCTGGTAGTTCTCTCCTAAGTGCTTTTGTACCTTTCAACCTCTTCAAAAGATACACAAACCAGACAGATGTTTCACAGAGGACAGGAGAAGCAAGTGATATGGGAAATCCTCATTTTCATCTCACAGACAGAGGGAGGCTCCAGCCTTGTACCCACTCCTTCCTTTACAGTTACACCCAGACATGGAAACCTTTCAATTCATGGAGTTAGCTTGGTATATCAGGCCCCTACTCTGCTTAGAAACTTTATTGTTTTATTTAAACTATGTTTCTGTGCTATAATAAGGAATTTCCCTAAGAAAATATGTTTTAGAGAGTCTTTGAAGCAAAATAAGTGGGTATTGAATAACTGCTTGGATGGCTGCTACTGTGTCAGGTAATGCAGGCAAGGTAGAGATAAATATGCCATATGTCCTAAAAGGAAATGATTCTGATTCAGGAAGTCATGTGTGTGACTCTTCTGGTGAGTGATTACAGTTTTTTAGCCTTGTGAAATATTTTAGAACTTGGTTTTCTGAAAGAAGGTTAGCTTAGTTTCACCAGCAACTAATTAATTTTGCAAGTCAATGAAAGTAGTGAGAGGATATGACTGAAAATTTATAGTAATTGGCATAACTACAATATTTTCTGCAGACTTTTAATAAATCTTTATAATTTTTGAAGCTGCTCTTCAATGGAAGATAGGACTGATTAAGGCTAGAGCTGGTTCCAGACGGACTGAACAGCAAAATATGCCCTGATAGCAGGATTGGTGCTGTGTGCCTTGCACTGCAGTTATCTGCCATTTTAGTGTGTTTTTTTTTTTCTTTTAAAGTAAGGTGCTTAATGATGTGCTTTCTACTGATTTAGTTGTGATAGTCCTGGCGTACATGCAACAATTTTGAAGTCCTGATTCCACTTTGCAGGATGCAAACCTGATGGTATTTTGGTTAATGAATTGTCTGGTCATAACTTCTTAAAACAGGCTGTAAGTAATGTCTGTGTGAAGCATGGCATGCAGGAATGTATTGTATAAGAAATGTGTCTTACAGGCATCTTGTCATTATTTTGGTTCTCTTACTGGACTTGTTCCTGTGACTTGGATCCAGTAGGATTTCTGTGTATGATCTGAGCATGGTGACACTGTCTTATGCTACTGTTTATTTTAGCTGTGTTGGTAAAGAACAGGCAAAATTTCCTTTTCACCTCTATGGTGAGTGGGCCAAATTCACCTGCATTGAAATTGCACAAGGCTGAACTGGGCTCAGCTTTTTCATTGCAAATGTGCTGATCAATGCAGAAAGTGGTTTTGGTTTTTTGTCTTCCAAAAGAAAGCATGGCTTGTGCAGCATTTAATGTAGTAAAAAAATCACATGTAGCCACTTGTCTTCATGTCTGTGTGTGCTCAAAATTGCTGTGAACAACATAAGCAAATAAGGACCCAGTGCCAACCAATCTATGTGGTTTGATTTTTTAAATCTTTTTCCCCCTTCCAGGCATGAATTGAATTCTCCATATGCATGTCTCAAGCAGGTTTTAGGTTAAAGATATTTTTGTGTATTGTTTTGTATATCGTAAAGAATTGCAAGGGCATGGGAATTTGCTTGCAGGGAGCCAGCCAGGAATTCCTCTTGCAGAGAGAAGTTCTCTCAGCTATTGTACCTGCTGCCTGTGCTGAGCTCAAACACCATTTTGGGAGCAACAGCAGAGGGGATGCAGTGTATTCACCTCTTTCTGAATTTGCAGTGATTTCGGTGCCTCTCTAGGTTGCAGTCAAGCAGTCTGAATCAGAGAACTGAGTCTGTCAGGACATTTGCCAGCAGATGGTCCACAGATCTGGGAGCTCATGATTACTTTGTAAGCTTTCTCTGCAATAAAGAGAACTTAATGTAACTTTTGGATGAAGCTGCTCCTGCAATTTGTAGATTCATATCTATTTTATGACCTGGAGTTTCTGCCGAACCAGAGGACATGCTTATTGGGAATGTGAGGGTTCATTAGTGGGAAATCTTGAACCCAAGTGATTGCAGATCGTGGGTGAACAGACCTGCTGTGTGACTTGTCTGCAAATAAATTCACTGAGTGCTGTTCCTAGAGCATGCATTTGAGTAATTTTCTAAATATGCTGCATTACTTCATTTTATTGAATAACTACATAGATCTAAATTGCATTTTATTTCTGACTTCCAGGTTGTGGTGGGAGATAAAGTTGTTCTCATGCCAGTCAATGCAGGACAGCCTCTGCATGCCAGCAACATTGAGCTTCTAGATAACCCTGGCTGCAAAGAGGTGAGTTCAGGGGGCAGGAGGGGTAACTGCTGATCTGAGATGGTTATAGAAAGGCTGGAAGGATTGGGATTGTTCAGCTTGGAGAAGAAAAGGCTTTGGGGTGACCTCATTGTGGCCTTGCAGAACCTGAAGGGAGCCCACAGGAAAGATGGAGAGAGACTCTTGACAAGGGCCTGGAGTGACAGGACCCAGGGGGGAATGGCTTCACACTGACAAGAGTAGGTTTAGATTGGATATGAGGAAGAAATTGTTCCCTGGCACAGGTTTCCCAGAGCAGCGGTGGCTGCCCCATCCCTGGCAGTGTCCAAGGCCAGGCTGGATGGGGCTCTGAGCAACCTGGGATAGTGGAAGTTGTCCCTTCCCATGGCAAGGGGTGTGGAACTGGATGATCTTTACATCCCTTCCAACCCAGCATTCTGTGATTCTCTGATATGTGGTTCTTTCCTGGTAACTAGAACCCACCATGAGCCCACCATGGGCTCAAAGCCAGCATTAAAAATTGGTTTCAGCTTAGCCTCAAAAACCCAAGATGGAATATTCTCAGTGCAGTGATGCCTTGGCACTGAAAACTCTGTGAGGTTTCCTTGAGTATCTCAAACTTTGACTGATGTGAGAGTAAATCCTCGTTCAGCATCTCTTTGGGATATTCTTGGTAGGCTGTCAGCAAACAGAGCAGCAAATACACACCAAGTCTTCAACATTACAATCATTAACACTTGAGAGCTTCAGGACCAGTCTCAGGAATGGTACAGATGTGTAGCTAAGCCATGTCCCCTGCAATCCTGGATGTGGTGTGGTCTTTCAGAAGAATGGAATGTCTCAAAAAGAAATGAACATCCCCTAATACTATAATTGAGGGTTTTTTTTTTTTTTTTACTTTTGTTTTGTTTTGTTTTGTTTTGTTTTTTACTTTTTTTTCCCCCTATAGGTAAATGCTGTCAACTGTAACACAAGCTGGAAAATAACTTTGTTCATGAAATTCAGTAGTTACCGAGATGATGTACTGAAAGGAGTAAGTATGATTTTTAAATTGTTTTTTGAATCTGAAAAGTCTTACTGTATTTGACTGTAGGGAAATATTACCTGGTGAATAATAGAAGAAATAAAGACTTCATGGAGATGTTCAAAGGGGTATTACAGGCTTATAGATGACAATAGCTGTAATAAGACCATGTAGCTTTACATGCTGAGGTACTGCACAGTTTCATGCCTGTAGATTAATCTCTGAGATAATTCACATTTTCATTTTAAAGATAAGTTTAATTTGCCCTCACATGTACCTTAATAAATCATTATCAACTGGCTATTTTTCAGTAGGTGTCAAGGTACCAGAAGTTTTGGAAGAAGAATTTGAAAGGGAAAATGGTATATTTGTGTAGACCCATTTAAGGATGGTGTTTCAAGTCTTGGGGAGAGGCAGGAGGAAACCAAAAAAGATTCTAGCAGAAGAAATAGAGTGGGAGCATTGGTGCTGATTGCAGAGTAGAAGAGAGAAGATAGTACAATGTTAGAAAAATCTCTTCACTTCACTTAAATAGTAAGAGAGATTAGAAATGAAAAAAATCAATTCAGTAAAGATAACTGGAATTAAAAATCATATTTAGGTTAATTTTTGCCCACTGTTCATTGTGGTGCTTTCCCAAAAGGCCATGGCTTTCCTGCAGGACTCAAGTATCCCATCTGATTTCCTGATTGGTGCTAAGATTGAATGCTCTTGGTACCTGCTCCAGCAACAGGAAACTCAGAAGTATTTTCTTCTTATCAGCTCTGCTGGTATCACTGGAGCTGTTACAAATAGAAACTGAGTCTGGTGGCTTTGCCTACCACTTAACAGTGCTTCTTTTTCATATTTCTTTAGGGAGATGTTGTGAGGCTGTTCCATGCAGAGCAAGAGAAGTTTCTGACCTGTGATGAATATGAGAAGAAACAACACATTTTCCTCCGCACTACATTACGTCAGTCAGCCACGTCTGCAACAAGTTCTAAAGCACTGTGGGAAATAGAGGTATTTTTTCCTTCTTTTTATAAATATTTTAGAACCCTGAAGGCCAGGGTTCAGTAAGAAACTTCATCACAACATGAGTCATTCATAGACTCCTGATATCATCACACACCCCCTGTAACTATTATTATTTCAAGAAGCGGTTTGTGTAGGATGAACCCTGAAGAGCTGCTTTATTGCTCTGTGTGTGTGGAGAGAGGAGGCTTTCTTACTATATTTGCCTGCACTAAAATGAGGAAGAGTCAAATATCAAATTCAGACGTAAATGGTGTGATTTTATCAAAGCCAATCAAAGGACTCTCACCTCTCCTGAGTTTTGAGTGTTTACGTTTCACTTCATGCGCAGTATAAAAAATGGAAATCCATGGCTGACAGGAAATCTCCCAAACATCACACAACACATCAACATTTGTTTAAAGTTGACCTGAATAAAAGTGGTGTTGTGAATGGGGGTGATACTGAGAAGGGAGCTAGCAAACATTTTTGTTCAACTAAGAAACACTGGAAATTGGTAGGTCTCAAATCCTTGCTATTACAATAATGTAACTCCTATACCCAAAAGTTCTTGTGTGATGAACAAACTTTGTGCATTTAGAACAGAGCCTTCAGAGAAATGCTTGATTTTTGTCTGGGTGAGGATTGTCTGGAGTAGAGTGTACTGCACTTGTACTTACTGGAGATTCCTCCTTAAAGGAGACAGACATTGCTGGATTTCAAGAAAGCAAATAACCTACAGCTCAGTCAGGGATAAAAGAAATAACCTGGGATATTTCAGATGATATGAAGATATATCACTTGAATGAAAATTTTTCAGAAGCCCATAGTATTGTCAAAAACAAAACTGGTATAATTGCTAAAATATTGTAAGATGGTTTGAATTTTGCTTTTAAGTAGTGCCTAGTAGTGTAGAGCAGCTCTCCTTACTTTCTTGAGCTGCAGATTCACACCATGTCACTTAAAAGCAAAATTTGGCTCATCATCTTTGCAGGGAATAGATTAATGAAAGCGTGGAAAGTAATAGAAGGAGTATTTCCTGGCACTTGGCAAAAAGTAAACGTAAGGGTTTTTTTATCTATGGTGAGCTTCGTGTAAGCACAGAATTCCTCTCTTTGGCAGGCTGTAATGATGTAGTCTGCATATTTTTATTAGGAGTGAGCTGCAGGAAATGTCAGTGATCTGAAGCATGATCTTGAGGAGCATTATTAAAATCTAAATTCTTCTTTTAGGTTGTCCACCATGACCCCTGCCGGGGAGGGGCAGGACAGTGGAATAGCTTGTTTAGATTTAAGCATTTGGCAACTGGAAACTACTTGGCTGCAGAGGTAAGTATGCCAGTTAAACAAGTGTTTGTGTGCTGCCTAACCAGGTCCTGCTGGTTCAGAACTGCTGTAGCAGTTGTGAAGATCTGTAGATCTTCACAAAGATCCCACACTGGGCCCCTGCTGGGTTATTCTGTATTGCTGCACCCAGGGATTGCAGGGCAAACATCACTGTTAAATATCCACCACGTTCATACTGAAACCCCCTGGATTCATTTATGTCTCTGCTCCTGTTTGCGCTTGATTTTTGGAGTGGTGTTGTGACTGGGTATTGCTGTCATGCGAGTTCATTGTGATTATAGAGGCTGCAGGGTTCTGCTATTGCACTCTTGCCTTTTGACTAAAATTTGAATAAAAAAAGACCTGAGGAAGTCTCTGCCCCTTTTGATGGAATGGAAGGTCCCAGAGGAGAAGGAAGATCTTGCAACTTGTGTGGTTACTATCTGGCACTTTGTATTAAGGCAAAAGAGTATTGTGACTCCCCAAAAGAGCAGCTTAATAACTTTTAAGACTCCTTAAAAATAAAATATGGCTCTTGACAAGCTGGAATACAGCAGATAATGTCTAGTGTATGAAAGGGTACAGCCTTGGATATTTTAATGGTTGCAAGAAGCTGTGAACTTTTTGAGTCATATCTAATCCATATCCACAGGTGTGTGTCCAAGTTTTATCAATGGAGAGACAAGTAGGGTTTTTTCCCCACTGATTTAGTTAGGGATGCTTATTTTAACTTATGCTTTGAAGTATGAGTGCAAAAATTCACTGCAAGAAGAAAGGTATAAATCACTATATCTTAGGTAACCCCTGAAAAAAGACTTGCTCTCACTGGGTTGATTTAGACAGACAGCAGTGCAACCTCTGTATGCAGACAATGCCTTAGTATTCCCAGGATGCTGCTTTCATTTGCCAGCTCCTGTAACTGCCTGCACTGAATTCAGAGGAAGAACAAACAAGACTTATCAAACCTTCATTTATTTCTAATTATGTCAAGTCCATTATCAAAACATAAATAGCTAATTTTCAAGAGGCAACCAGCACTCCCACCTGAGAGTGGGAGTATTTTCCTTTCTGCTTACAGTGAGGGATGCTCCCAGTAGGAAGATTTTGCTAGCTGAGCTTATGGAGAGTCAGTAAAGGCATTGAGCATACTGATGGGCTTTCTTCTTTCACCAGGTGATCTGTCTGGGGGATTTTTAGGTGAAAAATCTTCAGGTGAAGAGGTGCCAAGCTGCACTGAATGTCAGACATGAGCTTAGGTGTCCTTTCTAGCTCTGGAAAGGAAATCCCCATCAGAAAGAATTGTAATATGGAGAATATAATTGGCAACAGTGGAGTGAGAGCTGGAAGAGCTTTTGGGTTGAACAGAGGTGATATGCTAGGACTGGAGAGCTGCATTAGTGACTGGAGAGCTGCATTATTGTGTGCGTTAGTGTGCACAGACTGTGTCTGTGAGGTGTAAAACACCTGTGGTGGAGATATTAAAGGTACTGCTGTAATAAAACCCTGTGAACTGTGTTTTGCACAGTTCATATGTCAGGCACAACATGTCAGCCAGCCAGACACGTCAAAGATTTATGAACAGGCAGACAGACACCTCGTGTGCGTGACCCAACTTTAAATCAATTGGGCAAAGCCTCCTGAACACTTATCTGTGCTCTGGCAGCACAGGGAGATTACTCATGGTATGGATTATCAGCAGCGTCACACATTGCCATGACCTGATTTTGTTTAAGCTTCCACGATAGAGATATCTAGAGTGGAATAAAAAGTACAAACACAAGAAGAAAATCCACAAATCTTTTAAGCATTCTGTTGTTGGCTAATGATACAATTTCTGTCGCAGTTTGAGCTGTTGTAAATCAGGATTCATCACTGTTTATAACTATCTTTTTTCTTACTTCATCCTCCCCTAAATCAACTTGATGTGTGCCATGGAGGCTTCTGCAGGGCAGCCTTGCATGGGTCAATTCTCAGGCAAGGAGCAGAAGTGTCCTTCACCTGGGTGCCTCCCTTTTCTCCTCTCATACCTTGTGTGAGCAGCCTGTGCCTTCTCTTTTCCTTGGAATTGTCCTGTGCCAGATGTAACTGGTCAGTCTGGTTTGGGATTTGGTGAGTCACTACTGAGCCACGTGGTGAAGGGATGCCCCTGCAGCTTGGTAAGGCCAGGGGATGATCTGGGGACTAAGAAAATTGAAGATGCTTGCCTCAGAGAACTGAGGAATTTAAAGCTGATAAAGGTGTTTGAATACTACAGTAAGCAAATTAATTAAAAATAAAAGTGAGGCAATACCATTGTTTGGTTAAAAAAAACACCCATAGGTGAGTATTTGTAAATCTAATTGTTATAAACTTGAGAGGATGAAGTCAGGATGTGTAAATCCTAAATTCCACGTTCCTTAGAAGTACAATCAGTCATCCAACTTTTGTTGCCTTTCAAAGACCTCTGGTATCTCTGACTTCTGACACAGTCTCAAGCAATAGTATTTCCTTTAGTCCTCTTTCCACTTGGCATTATTTAGCTTAATTTTAATTACTGTGCTTTGATGTTCTTTAAGACCTACTAATACCTTAAAGCAAGCTAGATCCTTTTCCCAGACTTTGGGCTGAAGGTGAGCCACCCTGGAAGACCCACTGCTGAAGGAGTCACAGTGGGAGACACTTGGTGATTCCACGCACCTGCGTTGTCATTCCTCTGCTGCTCTGCACACCCTGGGTCACTCAGAGTGTCTGTGTGCTCTCACACAATTACTTGAGACACAGGAGGAATATACTGGAGAAAGAGTTTGATGTTTGGTGGTAAGATTTGGGACATTGGAAATCTGGGTATGTGGTAATCATGTCTGACATTTAGGAAACCTTAAGCCACAGGCTTAGACATTCCCAAAAAAGTGGAACCAAATATTCAGCTGAAAAAATGGAAAGAGAAATTGTCTTCTGTGGAGACAGTGGGAGTTCTGCTGCTAGTGTCATAAGGGCTTGTTTTCACCCCAAAAGTGCTGAGCCAGATCTTCAGCAGGAGATTCAGGCACTAAGCCACCAGTTAAGATCCAGGCTGCTGAGTTTCATTTTCAGAACAGAGTTTAATTCTCATCTTCACAGAATCAGCAGTCTTTTAGAAAAAGTTCTGCAGAAGATCCTTTTTATAGCACTGGTTATAGCAAAATGACCCAAGTTATTTTTAAGCTTTACGTTTGTAAAGAGAGGCTGTGAGGTTAGGTGAAATAAGAATGTTTTAAAGTAACAAAGATTTTCCCAAAAGTCTTTTCAGTGCATGTAGCCCATGTAGAAGGCACCCAAAGCTATCTGTGTGTGGGAGTGAGCTGCAGTTTGCTCGAACAGCCTTGCAGATGTTGCAGGTTGGGATCACGCAGCTGTGCCTTTCTCATGTACATACATAACCTTTTCAATACTCTAAATTGCCAAGATAAAAGTCTCTTTGAACTGAATATCAGCTTATCAATTGTGCTGAACCAAAACATGCACTTTTAATATTGTTCTCCACATGTATAGCAGCTCTGGTTCTGTGATTTCTAAACTGAGCAATTCATACTGAAACTATTAACGCTTGCTTTATGAGGCTGTTACACAGATACATGTGCCCACACACAAGAAATGCAGGATAAGTCTGTCATTTCATATAAAACTTCTCAGGTGTAGCTAAAATAATGACAAAAATATATCTTCATCTATCAAATCACATGCTGGTCTCAGATATTGCAGTAGACAATAGATAAGCCACAGTGCATTGCTTGTGAAACCTTGTGAGCAAGTGCATAATCACATTCAGAATTTGTAAGGAACAATCTGTGCTAATTCTGTTTTACTCACTTGAATAGATTAGAATTACTAGGTACCCTTGGCCAAAATATGGCAGCAAATCTGGTGAGGCCTTTAACACCAAATTATCTCTACTAAACTCAATGAACTAAGATAAGGCAGGTAAAATGGCAGCCTGAAGGTTCACATTCTGTGCTTCTCCAGAACTGTGGCCATAAACAATTACTGCTGTGGAAAACTTCTCTGGCTTCCTTTGAGAGTTCTCCTTCCTCTCTCTGTAAGAGTGAAAGGGTAGGGTTCAAGCTGTAAAATGGATCAGTTCTGAGCAGAGTTTTGTTCTAAACTCTGTTCTTGAAATCCCACATAAAACATCCTTCCAGCTTTAGGATTATTTTAGCACTAAATACTCAGTGGAGTTTCTTTTGAAGGTGGGAATGATTGAATTCAGCTGGGCTGAGCAGCACAGGGTTACACACACATGACAGGAAATGACAATGAGATGAATATTAATTGAACAGGAAGTCCAGTCCAATTTGCCAAGGCTGTAGTTCAGTGATGGAGCACTGCAGAGGCAACACTGGCTTCAGAAATGTCCTTCTTCCTCAGGTTTTGGATCGTGCAGACACAAGGTGCTGTCTCTGAGGTGGGGTTGGCATGGACTCCAGGAAAATGGGGAAGAGGGAATAGTCTGTGCTGGAACAGGGTCACTGAGCTAGGGCACCAGAGCATGAGTGTTTTGGGTGGGTTCACAGGGGCTGCTGAAGCCTTGCAGGGCTGTCAGCTGATTTTCACCACACTGTGGTGTAAAACACTTGCTGAGAACTCTTGGATCAACGGCCAATAGAAGTTACTCATATTTCTCTTGTCTTTCTTGAATAATTTCTTCCCATATTACCTCACTCTTCTGTCAAAATTGCCCCAAACTGCCCCTTTCTTTTCAGAGAAGCTTATGTACATCATTCACTTTAAATTGAGAATTGCTGTTAAATTTTGCTTTTACAGTCCATGGCAGGGGGTTGAAACCAGAGGATCTTTGGAGTCCCTTCCAACCCAAACCATTTTATGATTCCATGATTAAACATAATAGCCTGCCACGTTATAGACATTGTTATGGTATGAATTTATGCAGATGGACAGGGCCATACCCTTCATAGTAAATTTAAGCCTGTTGTAATAATCACTTGATTTGGATCATGGTGAAGATAGCTGAGTACATGCTCAAGTTAATATTGAGAGAAAATAATCCTCTCCTGCCCCCTGAATAAAAAAAGATTGTCACAAGAATCCCACAAGAAGAGAAAACAAAGTGTTTAATGAGATTTTAAGAAAGATTATGTAATTGTATGTGTAATACTCAGCATTAGTTAAGATAAAAGAAATGTAGAAGGGAAATCAGTTCTTAAACTTGAGGCTATAAAGCAGGATTAAACTCGTGGAGCCCTGAAGAAACTGTCTCTGTAGTTTTATGGACTTTTCTTCCACTTCCTTAAACTGCTGGAAAATGTAGTCTTGCATAGGATGTTTTATTAAGGCATCTGAGATTGATCATTTGAAGTCCATAATTTAGGCCTTTTGTTATCCACTTGCTGGAAATTGGACTACTGACAGAGATGTTTTGTATTTAGGAAGCAACAACAGAACCCCTGTTTGCCAGTGTAATTTCATTTTCTTTTTTTGGGTGACATGGAAACAAACCTTTGCAGAAGGACTTGTTCATGCCCTGGTCATGCAGAGAGGGAGAACACAGTGTTGAATGCTCTGTAGTTCCTTCTGCCTTCAGAAGAGTGAGGCAAGTAATAAATAAAGTCAAATAAAATAAAATAGGCCCTGTTTAACTGAGATGTGGGCTACCTTTTGCTTAGGAACAGTTTGTAAACTGGAGAAGATGCCAGGAGATGGCAGCATCTACCAAGGCCTTTACACATCTCCTGACAGATTTCATTCCTTGGTACTATGGGACCTCCTCACCCTGAGATTGCTTCAAAATCTTCCTTTGGGGCTGGTTTTCCCCAGTGTCTCTTCACTAAATGTTAATACAGCCTTCTGGTTAATTTCTATCTCTTTGGCTGGGTGATTAAAGGTTCTCATAAGAAAAGGGTTTGCCAAGGTGACAGGTGAACTCAGCACTGGAAGTTTTACTTCAGTTTTTTCATTGTCTCGTATGAGTGCGAGTTTGTTTTAAAGCTCTGTCAGGAGTGAAGGATAATTTATAGCTATGCATGAAGAGATGGAAGAGATCCAGAGGAGGAAGAGGATGGATTACTGATTTACAGAGCCAGCCTGACCTGTTCTGCAGACTTGGATGTGGCTTTTTAAAGTGACAGATCTAGAAGATGTCCATTTAGCAAAACCCAGAGCTAGATTTCTCCAGGGTTTTTAAGAATCTTGGGAATGCAGCTAAGTTTCTTGACCTGACTTGTCTTGACTTTGGTGGAATCTGTCAATGTGCAAATACCTTCATAAATCTGGATCTCAGAGGAAAGTTTTTTTTCCCCCATCCAACTAATTTGCAGTTGTGATCTGTGAGAGTGTTCAGCTTTTTCAGTCCTGCTTGAAGCTGGCTGCTTTTGGGCCATGTTTGTACATATATGAGCTTTAGGAGTAAGGAAGTACAAAGACATTAATGCAGCATTTATTGTCATTTAGTCATTACAAGGCCTACTTCTGCTATAAAAATACATCTTGCATTTTGATGTCTCCCAAAACAGCAAATGTAGACATGTTTTGTTCTTAAGTGCATTATTTTTGTTTATTTTTTCCAGATCGTTTGAGAAGCTTTTATTCAACTATTTTTGTGCCTCTTTATTTGTGATGCTTGATGGAGGTTTCCAAGACTTCTCTCCTTTGTTTTTTATTATTTTTGGGGTTTTGTGTGCCTGTAGTTTTTGTTGGTTTTTTTGTTTTGTTTTGTTTTGTTTTTTTTTTTAACAGTAGAAATGTCAGTCATTTCTAATTCAATCATCCCTAGTTTCTCCTGTGAGGACCACTGAAAGGCATATGGGATATTAATATTTAGAACATCACTCTTGAAGAGATGAGGATGCTTTCTTTTATGTAACACAGGTTGACACGGAGCTGCTGAAGCTCAGACTAAGGTTATGGCCCAGCATCCAAGTTACACTAAAGGATCTCTTAGACATTTTTCTTTCTTCTGACTTCCTCTGCAGAATGGGATATGGCTGAGTGGGGCTGAGCACTGGTTTCAAGTTCTCTGCCTTGATCCCAGTAGAAGAAATGGAATTTCCCACTTACCACTCATGATATGGAGCTACTCCAGCTTATGCTGCTTGTGTGAGACCATTAAATCTGTGCTGTTTAGGCATGGCAAACTGCTGGCCTGCCATTGCATACAGCAGCTGGAAATGTTGTCAAGATGATCTTTCTTCTGGTAATGAGGCTGAAAAATCAGGCCAGGAAGGTGTTGGGGATGCTTCTCATTCCTGTTTTTGACTAGCAGGGGGGTCTGAAGCAGACAAAAAGGTTCAGCTTTCCCCGTGCTCCCTGGAAACTTGTCTGATCTGCTAAGACACGGCTCATGAGGAAAATACAATTGTGAAAGCAAAGGCCTTTTAAGGTTTTTAAACTTTCCTCGGATGATGATTATCAGGAGCTCTGTGCTGATGCCGAGGAAGGGTGAATGGAGTTTATCGAGGTAGAGTTTTAGCCAGTCTTTGTCTGACAAGTTAATAAGGTGGCAAAAGTCCTTTGAATGCCACTGAGAGTCTTTGAAATTGTGCAAAAGTCCTTTGGATTTATCGAAAGCTAATCAGTATGACATTAACAAAGAACAAAGCAAGCCTAATGAAGATGAAAGATTTGAAAAGTGGATTATTTTTCTTTTGTCCTGGCTTTTCTTCCCTGAAACACTTGCCCTTGTTGGCTGGGTAACAGGCTGTGTGTTAACAGGCTGGTTATCAAATGAAATGGGGACTGTTTGGGTATGTTGAATTAGAACCTTTTATTCTTGACCTGTCAGGGTTTCCTTCATAAATGCAGGTTTTAACCAAGTCATTAAAATGCTCATTTAGCTGAAATTTGGCAATCTAATTTTTCCCCTGACAAGATGCTTTAAATATCCTTTACCTAGTCAACAAAATTTGATTAAAATCAGCATGGGTGTTTCTTTCCCCAAACTCCTCTCTCTCCTTCTTAATTGAGTGTCCAAAAATAGCCTGTTTGGGTACTTTCCATGCATTCCTCCAAGAAAACAACATCCACTAGAAATGTGGAATTTCAAACTTACTGTATTTTAAAGGATATCTAACTATGTGAAGATGCAAAAGTAAAATTAAAGCCAGGAATAACCTGTGAGATGATCTCCACAATAGTAGAACCTCAGGAAATTATGCACTGTGGACTAGTGAGGTTTGAAAACTTTAAGGTACAACTTTGAGTAGCTTTAATCAGTAGAGATGACAGAGCCTGGAACTTCTGATGCTCAGTCTAGTGGAATCCCTCTCAGGATTAGCAGGTCACTTGCATTCTTTGGCCACCAAACTCCAGAAGTAACGCACAAACACACAGAGATGAAAGTTGTCTTCCTGCTATGCAGACTTTACAGATTTTGTAAAGTCACTAGGTGAAAATTCAGGAATGAGATTCATTGCCCTTCCAAGTAGTTTTAACCAGAAATAATTAAAGACTTTGTCTATACCTCCATGTGTAAAAGCTGACTTCTGTTATGAGTCTGTCATGCATACTCTCTCCTGGGGGCCTTCTGCTGCTCCCACAGGATGAGGATGTTGATATAGGTGTGCATTCAGACATCCAGTCTTTTCACATACCATCGTGTACCAAGGCTGAGCCCAAAATCTGTCCAAAAGACACCCATTTTTATACTCAGGAGGATTACCTGCAGCACTGACCCTGACCTTCAGGCTCTCTCAGACCTTGTGTGGATCACAAGTTGGGAATTTGGCTTCTCGTAGAGAGTATATGCTATTTAAATGTAGATTTAAAAGAAGGTATTGCCTTCTCTGTAGTCACAAATCTGTCTTGTAACTCCAGAAAATGAAATGAAAAACTCTTTTTGTGGTATCTTGTTCTTTCCCATTCATGAAAGGGTAAAAAATGGCTGTACCTGAGTTTGTTGAAAAACAAGCAGAAGAGGATTAGGATTTCTGGATTATTCTTTACTGGAAAATAAGCTGATTGAGATATACTCTAAAAAAACCCCATATAATGAAGCTATTACAATAAAAAATTATACAATAATAAATTAGACAATTATACTTAAGCTCTGCAGTTTGCAATTTATCATGGTGCATATTGGCTGCATTCCCCTTCCAGTGGCATTTTGCAGGAATATTCACTGCTGTATTTCAGCTATAATTCAGTAAATTGCAATTTCAAGACATCCAATGACACAAAAAAGCTTGAAAATTGTTGAGCTTTATTGAGGCCTATTTTAGCATAGCATTCTTACTTTCTAAACACCTGCAGAACATTTTACTTGATTTCATTAGTAGCAAGATAAAAATATTTATGCTGTTCTTTTCAAGGCTTCTTTTGTTTTGGTGGTTTATTGAAGAATGTGGAAGTGATCTTACATAAATCAGAAAAAGCATTAGATTTTGGAGTGCTGAGACTGTCACTGTGTCCTTAGGTCATTCTGGGCTGGGATATTGAAGGGGACTCGGAACAGGTGTAATATGACACACAACACTAGATGATTTATGCCCCTTCTACCTGGAGAATGTAGCATGGGATAATAGCTACTGGTTTATTTTTTTGGAAACCCTCAGCACCAACTATCTCAGTTGAAATGAAAATTAGAGTGGCAACTGCTGAGATGAAAATGGGGCCATGGATGTCAGCCTGAAAACTGAGTTCCTTTGTGTTTGTGGTTTAATGTCAGCATCTCAAAACTTTCTCTAAACAACATATTTTTTTGTTTTATTACTTCTGTAACAGCAGGGCAAGAAAAAGCATCATTAAGGATGTACTTGATTTCTCACTGAGCCTTCTGTCTCCCTCATCCTCAGTCCCCAAGTGACCTGTTTTGGAAATTTGAGGGCAGTCTGTTCAGTCATTTTTCAAGAAGGCAAGAAGTGTCAAGGGAGGGAGAGTCTCTTAATTTCTCCTGTTACTGCTATATGTGTATATATATATATATATATATATATATATATATATATATATGTATATATATATATATATATATATATAAAAATTTTTTTTCTAATCACCATTATGTTGAAAGCAAACAGCTGAAGGATATGAGAATTCAGTTCATACTGGGTAGACAGCTGTATTCACTCGAACCCTTCAAGGAAAACCTGTGGGATCAAATCCTCAGTGCCAAGTTCTTTGTGCTGGCTCTAGTGACAAACCCAAGATGACCCAGATGTTTGCTTGCTTGCTTGCAACCAGCAATATCTGAAGGTAGCATAGAAATTGATCCTTTCAGCACCTTCTCTGCACCTGTGCTGGAAGGCCAGGGTGTGTGGCTGGGATGGAGGGGCACCGCCTGCTAATTTTGTCTCTTCTTTATGGGAAAGAGCTCAGCTTGGCTGCTAAAAATGGGACACCAGGATTATTTTAAGGTGTCAGGTGAACAAATGTCATGATGAAAGAACTGTGGAAACTTAAGAAGGAACCAAAACTATGTGAAAACAGTTACATATGTGTGTAAGTTCTAGTTTTTTGGTGTTCATCTCTTATTCCTGTTCCTGTATAGCAGTAGCAAGAGGGACTTGGAGTTGGGAGGCTGTGACAATATCAAGGAAGAGCAAAATGCAAGATTTGAGACAAGTGTCAGCACAGGGAGGAAAGCAGGCTCTCTAAATTAGGTTTGTAGTGGTAACACAGTGGCTAGTGCAAAAGATGAAGCAGAGACAGAACAAACCTTTGGTCATTTCTGTGTTAGCACATCAAGTTGTGACACATAGGGAAGGTATTTTCAGCCATTTGACAAAGATTTGAGAGTTTTTCCCCTTTCTTCAGGCTCGTGTTGTGGAGAGGAGTGGGCATTTTGAGGGGTTAAAGAGATTTCAGTGATTATTTTTTAATAAAAGCCTTATCAACTTAACAAAATCTCTTCACAACAGTTGTCTGTGTAATGTTAGATTATAATGTGATATTGAAAAGCTCCACTGGGATTCGTGCATCTTGCCCTGTGCAATTCTCTTCTGACTCTTCCACACTGGTAATGCCAAATTCAAGCCAAGAAAATGACAGTGCTCATCTGTAAGATGTATACACGCTGTAATTGCCTAAGAACAAAATTGTCTTATATAATTTATAATCTCACTTCAGCATTTTCAGGGCTTTGATGGCATACCCTGTGTCAGGGAATATTGGTGAATATTGATGTAAAATTCTTTCTTCGTGTAAATCAAATCTTGAAAGGTTTCATGTGCAGCCAGTGAGTGGGTGTGTGTGCTTTTGTTTGTTTGTGAATATATCTGCCTACATAATCCCTCATCTTATACGCTACATATTTCCCTTGTCAAAAGTACAATGATGTTAAAGAGCTGTTAAATAGTAACACTTGAAATTTATTTTTTGCATAGCATCTTTCATCCAAGCTTCCCATTTTACTTTTGTATTAATTAATGCTCGATAATCCTGATATGACATAGAAAATATTATCCCCATTAATAATGGTTAAACAGAACCACAGTGTAATTAAATAATTTTCTCTAGTGGCATTGTCACTCCTGTTTCAAAGATGTGTTCATTCTGAGTTCACTGTTTTCTCCTGTAAGATCTCAGTAAGACATAGAGAATGTTAGTTTTTTATCTCAGTCTATCTGCCCAGGGTCAATCCTGGAAGTGATGTGTGTGGGTGACTGTAACTGGCTGCATTTAGAGCAGTAACTGTGCTTTCCCCATCATCCTTTTTGGGTTTCGTTATTTGAGATTCCTCTTGAGCTAACAAGCTTGATTGCAAGATGCTCTTTCTAGAGGTGAGGACATAGCCAGCTAAGGCAGCCAGAAATTGAAGCAGTAAGTCTTTTACTCTCACACTGCTTCTAAAACTCCACTCTCCTTTTGCAGGGTGGAAACATAACAGAGAACTGAACCAAACCCTCTCCCCCAGTTATGAAATGTCTGAAAGCTATCGAGATAGTATTTGACTTTTTTTCTTTTCCAGCTTAACCCACACTACCCAGAAGGTAATAATGAAGGAAAAGCTTTGGTAAGTGGAATTTATATGTTGCATATAATCTCAGGAATGCTGTATCCTTAACCCAGCACATCCTGACGTATGGAAGCCCTTCACAGCTTTCCTTTTCCTTACATGTTCCAGCTGCTAGGATTGTTTTCCATATCCTGTGTAAGGTAGGATGTATCTCAGAAAGGGCAATTCAGAATGCTTTCCCCCATGTTGAGGCAAATGATAAGAAACTTATTCAAATTCTGCATCAGAGTGGCATTAGTTGAAGCTGTTGTGCTTGTTATCTGATTGCAAGTATGAAATGTATTTATTCTTCTCAGCTTGGATGTGTTACTTCATGGCAACAGCCTTTGCCTGGTACAGCATCAAGACCATTTTAGCTAATTCTGACTAATGAGGCAAGGCCAGACATGGAGATTGCAGTGTGTGAAGGAAGTGGAGTTAAGACCTTAGGGGAATCTTATTGTTACTAAGTCAACAAATATTCCCAAAAAGAGTCATTCCTCCATCAAATTCATGAGATTGCCTTGGAAAGACTGAGATCTTCTTCAAAAAAATTCAATTTAATTTCTTTCTGCTTGCCTTCCGGCTTTTGTTCCTTAAGAGGACACATTTTCAAGTTTTTCTCTGCACAGGGAAGAAATTTTTGATTTTTCATGACATGAAACCCAAGATTCTTACATAATCACATGCCTTGAGGACTGCAATTTTAATAAAAATGGAGACTTTCATAGGAGTTGGCAACATTGGTTTTCCATCTTCTGATATTTGGCATTAGTGGTGATATTGCAATAACAGCTAAGCTGTCTAGAGAAATGAGAATTCTCTCCTATGAAAGTACAGAAGCTCCACCATTTGTTTCTTTTTTGTATTGGAATGAAACTTGAGGCCATTGGAACTTTGGAATGGAAATCAAGATCAGTTCTAGAATTCCCCAGTGAGCAGGTGTTAGGCCCTTGTCACTGAGGATCCAATCCTACTGTACCACACAACTTATTTATGGTGTAGGTTTTCCCTCTGTAGCCATTTCAATTCATCTAAACAGTTAAATATTCCCTGGACTGGATAATGACAAAGGCACAAGAGTTCAATGAATAAGCATGAATGTTAAAGGTGGCTTCACTACCAGTTTGGCTCATTCCTCCTGGGTATTGGTTTCAGCTAAAACCCCAGACCAGATAAATCACATTAGAGAAATATTTCCAATAAAAAAGTAATCAAAGCTGGCTGATGATCAAAACTGATGTCTCTGTGGAAATTTTAATTTATGCAGTCAGTACTTTCCTGTGAAAGATGTTTTGTGAACGAACTTCTAGCAATTTTTGCTAACACCTCCATGTAAATCCAAGCCTACAGGCTCTATTAGCATGGTAGAAATCCCTTTGGATCCTTCACCCCTTTATAATCTTGTTGGAAATGCTATGAGTCAGCAATGGCTATTTAAGCCTTCATTCTGGCCTTGAGCAACCAAATAGAGAAACTTCACATCCCTGGGCAGGAATTTCTATGATGTTACAATGATGCAGTATATTGAATTGTCCCTCAAAAGTAAAATAATCTTCCAGTGTTTGGAGTTCTCTGAGTTCTTTGAGGGTCAGCTCTGTCAGTCTTGTATCCAATAGCACATAACCTGGAGCACACAGGCTTTCCTTGCTCTGTGCCTATCATCTGGTGTTTCCTCTGCCTGGTCCCTGCCTAACTGGCTCACTGCAAAGGCATCTTCTTTTCCATCTTTTGAAGCAATTAATTTTGAAATACTACCCATGAAGTAAATCTGGAGGGGGGAGGTTGAAGTGAACCTATCCCAGCAGAATCTGAAGTCTGAGTAGCAGGGAAATGGGGGATGAATAAACAAATCCTTGTGGCTGAAGGGCTGAACCTGCAGCCTGTGCCCTTGCAGCCAAGAAGGCCAATGGTGTTCTGGGGTGCACTGGGAAGAGCAGTGCCAGCGGGTCAGGGAGTGATCCTGCCCCTCTGCCCAGCCCTGGGAGGCACATCCTGGAGTGCTGTGTCCAGCTCTGGGATCCTCAGCACAGGAGGGACAGGGAACTCCTGGAGCGGGGTCAGCAGAGGCTGTGGAGATGATTTAGGGCCTGGAGCATCCCTGACAGGGAAAGGCTGAGGGAGCTGGGGCTGTCCAGCCTCGAGAGGAGCCCCAGCTGAGAGGGGCCCTCATCCCTGTGTGTCCCTGTGAGCAGGGAGGGCTCAGAGCAGGGCCCAGGCTCTGCTCCGTGGGGCCCAGCAATGGCACCAGAGGAACGGGCAGGGACTGATCCCAGGAGGTTCCACCAGGACAGGAGGCAGAACTTCTGTCCTGGGCAGTGACTGAGGACTGAACAGATTGTCCAGAGAGGGTGTGGAGTCTCCTCACTGGGAATATTCCAGAACCAGCTGGACACAATCCTGTGCCCTGTGCTCTGGAATGGCCCTGCTGGAGCCGGGGGAGGGCACCAACTGACCCACTTTGACCCTGTCAACCTGACCCATCCTGGGACTCTTTCTTTTCTCTATTGGGCTGTTGGATCAAAATGTAGCAGCTCCTTCTCTGCCGTCTGGCTTTTAGAGGCAGCACAGCCATCTGTGCATTCTGTGCCAACCCTGAACTCCTCAGCCTGTGCTGGGGCTGCTTGTGCATGTTCACAGCCTGGTTTACATGGCCTGATCCCAGTTGCTCAGGCAACTGAATTTTGGGAAGCAGCAACAGAGAAAGGTTTTCCATGATGCACCAGTGGGGAAAGACACCAAGGTTCTGCCTAAGCACATCTTTGCTGCCTTGCCTTAAGTGACTCCAGAGTCTGAAAGGGTTTTGTCTCCAGAGAACATAAATATTACTGGAAGTCACCAGGACTTCTGGTCCCAAGCATTAAAGGTACATTTGGACTGAGGTTCATTGCTTGTTTGTGAGCTGCTTCTTGACAATCTAGCCAAATTGTTTTGTGAAGCACTGCTTTTAATTCTGGCAAAATTTGTCCTTACAATGAGTTGATTAATATTCCCACATCTAAGAAGATTTTTTTTTTTTTAATGGGAAGACCTTTTTGTGATTTAAGGGTCTTACCAAAAAAAGGCTTCTTTATCTCTGAAAGTCTAGCAGATTGTAGTGTATCATGTGTCAAAATGCAGTGCTCTGTGTTACAGCTCCCACTAAACCCAAAATTGATGTTTTTTATGCTGCAAATTACTATGTTTTTTCTAAGGAGAGAAATGTACAGCATCAAGAAGAATGCTACAAACATCAGGGAAATGTCAGGAACAGCTGGGAACCTGGCATTTGTTAGTGCCTTTGTGTTAAAGGCTGACTTTGGATGGGTACCTTATCTCCATTTGTCTGCATTTTCACGAGAGGGCTAATTCTGACCAGTTCCAATCTGCCTTTTATTGTGGAGATTTTTGTTAGGCTTGAGACTCGTATGCACTTATCTTGTAAGGAAGTTGGGCAGTTCTACCGTGGGCTGCCATGTGCAATTTGATATATCTCCTTTGACTTCTGTTTATCTGTTTTTATGAAAACCCAACTTTCTGCAATTCTAACTTTTCCTTCTTGCTGCCAATCCAGGAGATTTTTTTTTTCTGATAAACACTGAAAATTAATTTTAAAAAAATTACCTTCCAGAAGTGACATTTATTGAATTATATATTTTACATGGGTGATGCAGTTTAAACAAGTAGAATAGACAATCTGAAAAACATAGAAAAGAAAAGAGAAGAGAAAAGAAAAATCATCAGCTTAAAAATGGCAGCTTATATAAAGCCAGCAGTCAGACCACTGGGGAGGCTGGGGGAGAAGGGGAGACACGGATGCTGGCACATTATTATTATTCTGCTGTTGCACACGGGTCTGAATCAGCTCTGGAAATGCATACATTGTTTCTTACAGAATGTCTCTGGCTCCTAACAACAGGATTGCAACGTGATGTCTCTGCTAAAAATGCAATGACTCACAAATGAGTCAACAGTGAAGGTGTTACAGGAGGCTAACTGCTGTGCTGTCTGCCAGGGCTCCTAGCAGGCAGGAGCAAGGCTGGCCATTCATTTACTCCATTTTCTTCTCATAAAAAATTTTAAAATAATCTAACCTATGGAGTTCTGCTCACGTTACTGCTCTGTGAAAATGCTGGCTTTGTAAGAGCCTCCTAAACTGGGTTAACATATTGAGATACCACATTGCTCTGGATTTAACAGGCATTTTCAGAACTCTGGCTGCTATTAAATTTAATTTCTGCTGAAATCTGTAGTGCAGCTTAATGTATTCATTCAGGAGCAGGGCATTATCCTTGTCTGTCTCTGTGCACAAGAGGTGTCTTCACCAATTGGAATTGTAGATTGGGTTTCTAAAAGAAAAGGTATTTTAGGTCTGTCATGTTTTTGTATTGCTTTTTGCAGTTGAAATGAAGGCCCTTCTCTAAGCAAAACTCCATGTCAATCTCTTGAATTTTAGGTATGACCCTCAAGTTGAGTTAAATAAGGAAGGTTTGGGATAGGTAGTAATTAGTAGCAAATTCTGTTAAGAGCTGTGAAAAGGATTATCTGCTGGGCTCTAAGTCTCAAGGAAGACAAATCTGATTGGACCCAATTATTTTGTCACTGATTTGGGCATGAGATTTGTCTCTCCTTACATTTGTCCTCCACATGGCAAGCAGTATGTCTGTGTTGTTTTTTCTCTTTAAGCTTCTTTTTAAGTCATGATGCACTGTAAATCAGTGGTGGTAGCCCAAGAGTTACAGACTTTGCTGTGGGCCTGGGTCAATATTTCCCCTTTCACCAAAATGGTGTTTTTTCTCACTACTTAGGACTCTTTTTTTTTTGAATGTTCAGCCTTTGCTTCCCCAGGTGAGTTCCACCTGGAGAAGTGCCCTGGCCGTGTCGTGGGGGTTTGCTCAGTTCCTCTTCTTGGTGTGGTTATTGAGCTTTGCTGGTGCATAACAAGGCTGGGGGCTCACAGCCCTCTGTGCCAGCACACACTGAGGTTTTCCTTGGCTGAAGGACCTGGCTGTGCTCTTTGTACCACTGATGCTTACACTGGGTTGTTTGGAAGGCAGAGTGGGTCCAACTCCTGCTGGGCAGAAGCAGAACTGAATGTGTGTCTCTTTCATCCTCATGAGTGATTTCACCAGCGCACAAAAATTGAGTGATTGCACCTTCCTCACCTTGGATATGTGTCTGATGGGACTTGTTGCTAGTTTGTTGTATTTTGGGACAATCAAAGCTATATACATTGTCCTTCCAGGAATGTACTATTTGGAAATATTGTTTTACCCACAGTTCTTTATACTCCTGGCATGTAGTTCACCTATTTTTCTTTTGTTTTTTATTAAGTCTTGAGAGTACTTTCGTTGGCTGTCACTGACCACATTGTCAACATCTCTGAAACTGTTCCATTGGCTTTCTCTTTACACTGCTTTAAGTTAAATTTTCTTCTCTCTGCATTTGAGTTCCTTTGCAGTTCTTTTCTTCTTTTCTCTTAATTGAATCCAGTTTTGCTGGCTGCATCTGCTCATATGCCAGTTTCTACCTGAGTAAATGTCATCTTATTTTCATCTGCTTAGGAATGCAGTGCTTCTCCTGAGCTATTGTCTAATTAATTTAAACTAGCCTAGTATTTTCACTTCTTTCCACATCCTCACATGGACTCATCTGCTGATTCAATAATGGCTGGGTTAAGTGCAGATTCTGATACCAGCTTACTAAATTTAATTTATCGTGAGAAGCTTTCTCTATGCAAGTGTCTGTGCATTCTCTCTCTCCCACACAGGCATGTGCACGTGCACTGGGGCGTAAACTGAGCTACAGATGCAAATCCATGTTTGTTCCTGTGTAATGGCAGCATTGCTGTCTCTTGTGTACCCCTTGTATGCAACTTGTTTCCAGAGCTGTCAGGTTGGGGGTCACTTCTTGTTAGATTTCTTTTTTCATGAGTAGTGCTTAACTCCCATAACCCATGTTGAGTTGTGAGATTCAGATTCTAAAATAATGCTATAAGAAGAGTTCTGAGGTTTGTGGGGGAGTTCAGCCTGGAACTGCTGTACAGCTCTCGTGCAGGTCTGATTTTGCTCAGCTAAGCTTGGCATTGCAGTTAGCAGCATTGCAGGCACTGTCTTGCCCTCTGTTGAAGTAGAATTTCTTTTTTAGGCTAAAAACAAGATCTTGCTCCTATATCTGCCAGCTTCTACAACTGTTGGGGCTACCAGGGAATGGGCAGGGTTAGCCCCAAACTTCTAGGTGAACTTCTCTACAGAGCTATTTGTTGGTGTGAACTGCTAAAGCACAGGAGACCTGCCTTTGACTCTGCCTCCTGCCAGCTCACCCAGTTTATACACTGGTCATGGTGTTCTGTGGTGGGGAATAAACCTTTGCCCAGCCTGAGTCAGGTGTCCTGTCCATGTTCCCTCCCAGTATGGTTTCATATTTTGGTCTGTATTTTACCCAGAGCCCCAGGATAAAAAGAAAACCATACAATTATGAAGTGTTCTGCCTTTTTGTATACCAGTCATTTCAGTTTGGAAATGATAGTGAAGTGGGTAGTTTCTGGGAAACCCTCAGTAGATTTGAGTGCAAGTTGTGGAAAATATCAAAAAGTTTGGATGCTATTCTAAACTATCCTGTGCTACTCACACCTTTACAGACCTCTGGAATTTTTAACTGAATTTCCAGTTTTCTGTTTTGTTATGAAGTGTAGGAAGTAGCTTTTCATTTAATATTAGACTCTGACTCACACCTGTTAAGCTCTCAGAAGGCTTTTTTATTGTTTCTGTGCCTTTTTAGTTTGTGTCTCATCACAAGTATGTAAAACAAAATATCTATAGAAATCACAAAAGCAATTTGCTGTTTTCTCAACCCTTGCATATAGGTTAAATTCTTTTGTGCATTTTTCTGTAGTATTTTTAGGCATGAGATACAAGAGGATGTGGGGACTGTCAGATGAGTTTACTCTTGTGCAAGTCATAGGAGATGGTTGCTCTTTGTCTCAGCAAGCCTTCCTCTCAAACCCTTCTTCCAGTACTCTAATGACTAGAGGAGCCTAAGAAAAATTTCTTTCTGCATTTATTTTTTCTGCTCTCTCCATCCTTGATAGAAGTCAGGATGGAAAGCTGGCCTTTTGTAAGATTGATAATGAAAATATGGATGTTGTGGAAGGATTCAAAAAGTGCCTTGAAGTGAGTTGATAACTAGCCTTTTCTTTCATAATTTCACTCATGCTTGATTTTGTTGTTTAATCTCAATTGGCAATATGGATAATGAAAGCTTTGCCCTTGATTATCCCTTACAGTTTGGTTTTAATCAAGCTGCTAAAACAAACCAAGTACAGCCTGGCCTTTTACGTTGTACAGCTCTTCCTTAGTGGTGTATTGTAAATCATTATAATTGCATTTCATGCTTCCAGGGTTGGATTTTTTTCTCTTTTGGCTTTCCTCATTCCTCTTCTCCTCTCCCTCTCTGATGTATTTTGTGTACATGAAGGGCCCTGGGCTGCCAGTCACTTAATTGGTTATCAGTCTTTTGTAAGATGTGTAACTCAGCACTCCAGAGGAGCAGCTTTTACTCACACCAGTAATTCTGTTGGTTGCTGCGTGGATATGGGCACAGATTCTGAATGACTCCTTCAAGTTAAGAAATGTTCTCAGGAACAGGAAAGGTGGCATTTGGAGTCTGTAGGCAAAGGTGACTCAAGATACAAGGGTGGTGCTGCAGGGTCACAAAATTCATGTGGACTCTCAGCAGGTGGTGGGAGGAAGATCCCACCTTAACTCACGCGCCTTGTTTGATTAACTCTGACCTTCAAAGGGAACAACTCCTGCCCTTGCAGGGGGTAAAATCAGACCTCGGTTGGACCCAGCCTCGGGTTCGTTATCAGCCTGGACTGAGATTTGTAATACAATCCAGCTGGGCCTTTGCCTGTCCCCCTTCCCATGACAAGCTGATCCTGATGGAGCAGATGTTCTGGCTCTTGCTGTTTGGAGAGTGTCCACAGGACAAGAGGAAATGGCCTCAAGCTGCTCCAGGGGAGGTTCAGGTTGGGCATCAGGAATAATTTCTTCTTGGAAAGGTCTGACAGGCATTGGAAGAAGCTGCACAGGGAGTGATGGAGTCCCTATCCCTGGACGTGTTCAGGAAACAACTGGACATGGCTTGAGTTCAGTTGACAACGTGGTGATAAGTTAAAGGCTGGACTAGATGATCCTGGAAGTCTTTTCCAACCTAAATGATTCTGTGATTCTCTGAAAGTGTGCTGCTCTGATTCTACTATCTGAGAGGAAAAAGCCATCAAACTTACATAAAACAACAATGGATTTAGGAAAATTGCTTACTATTTAAATCCTCTCATTGTCTTACAAAAAAAAATCAGTCTAATTTTCATTAATTCTGTTCGTTCAAGCATGGCCCATTCCAGAACAGCACTGTGTAGTTGCATCAACTGGGAGTCTGGAGGGGTCTGCAACTACTGCAGGTTTTTTGAAGTTGTAGGTGTCAAACAATGCATTTCCAGTGCTGCAGTGCCTCTGTAGCTCGTGGCCTGCTGTTGTTCTAATGACTGCCTGAGACCCCATGAAGCAAAGTGCATCCTTTGTGTCACTCCAAAGCCACTCATGGTGGATTCTTGCTAGAAGGTTAAAAAAAAACAAGAAAAAGAAAAAAAAAATTCCAATTCAGATGTATTACTTGTCTGCAAGGTAATTGAAGAATTTCTAATGGGCCCTGATGCAAGCAAATAACCTTTGTGCCTAATCAGCAGAGAGACGGCGACCTTCCTGCTTCAAAGAAGAAACGCCAGGCAGGGGAGAAGATTATGTACACTTTGGTCTCTGTGCCACATGGAAATGACATCGCATCTCTCTTTGAACTGGATGCCACCACCCTTCAGAGAGCTGATTGCCTGGTTCCAAGGTAAAATTTAAAAAAAAAAAGGAAGTGAAAAAAGGGGGAAAAATAATGCTGCATTGACAGGGTTTCTTCCTGGCTTTATGCTGGTGAGTAAAACAAAAAAAAAAATCAAACGTGGGCAAGTATTATCCTTCTGTTAAAATCTGAGGTGTGTTCATGGATAAATAAGAGATGTATAAAACATGATACTGCTGCTGTGACTGGGTAAAATAATTATAAGGATAAAACAAGTGACACTTAGAGAGAATCTGTGAAGAGAAAAACTAATGGTCTAAATATTGCACAGATCTGTGTGTGGATAGAATTGAGGCCTGTGCACTGTTTGAAAAAAAATGTACTTTTAATAGATTTAACTGAATTGTTCCCAACAAAATAATGTGTGCGGTGAGCTGGGCTTCTGTTTCCCTGACAGATCATCATGCCACTGAGCACATTTGTTATTCAAATGTATTCAGCAAGTGGCTTCTGGGTTTCGATTGGCAATATTTGAAATTTTAGCTGTGCAGCATAGCTGAGATTGGTTAGCTAAGTCACACGGTGTTGATTGTGACTGAATGGGCTTGCAGACACTTGGGGCTGGTTGTTATGAGGGTGGATTTTAAGGCTGGGTACCCACAAATACTGATGTATATGACTTTAAAGTGTGTTTGCTATGCTGAGTTCTGCCAGATAATTTGCTTACTTGAATACTCAAAAGCCCATCAGCGTGAAAGGGAGAGCGTGAATGGAGACCACAGTGAATATATTTCAAAAGTAAAATTCAGAGTTAAAATTGTAATTGATTTCTCAGCTCTGCTTTTTGATAATACCACAGATTATCATATGGAAAGAATTTAGAAGGATCTCATATCTGCTCTTTGTTCACTTGATTTTCAGTTGAGAAGTGGTACTGTAAATGCTTGCTCTGGAACAAGGGTTTGCAGATCATAATGATGAAGCTGTGAAACCACGGTCAGCTTTACTTTCTGGCTTTTGTGCTGTGACAGCTTAAAAGGGTTCATTATTCTGCAGAAGAAAATAATAAAAGAATTGGGTTTATTCATAAAATGTATTTCTGTTCAGATGGGATTTTATAACATCTTCCTTTTATTTTTTTTTCTTTAAAGAATATTTTACTCCTAGACTTACATAAATACTTAAACCCAGCATTCTGCATAATCTCAAAATGCTGGCTTGTTCCTGTTGCAGCTTTGCTCTGGGTGAGAAAGAAGGAGTCAAGGGAAAGGGGTACTGCAGTGTCTTTTAGGTCCACCTCTCTCTTTTATTGCAGTGGCTGCTGTGGCTCCTGCTTTCCAGCCTCGTGCCACAGGCAGGCGTTGCAGGGCATCCCACTTGCCCACGTGGGCTCAGGACTGATCCATCTCAGCTGCTGTTTGCTCTGTCCCCCTTTAGGAACTCCTATGTCCGACTGAGGCACTTGTGCACCAACACTTGGGTCACCAGCACCAGCATCCCGATAGACACTGAGGAAGAGAGGCCAGTGATGTTAAAGGTAAACAAGATCCCAAACTCATTCCTGAAGCTGTCTCACTTCTAACCTCTGAAATGTGCGTAATAATTAGGATAAAGGCAAGAGGACTGCTCACCCACTTTAAACCAAAAACTATTGCAGATTGGGACATGCCAAACCAAAGAGGACAAGGAAGCGTTTGCCATTGTATCAGTTCCTCTGTCTGAGGTCAGGGACTTGGACTTTGCCAATGATGCCAACAAGGTTTTAGCATCAACTGTTAAAAAGCTGGAGAACGGAACAATAACCCAGAATGAAAGGAGGTTAGTGAGTTTTATTTTTTGCCCTGCTGAATTGGTGTTTGGTTGCTCATGATCAGAGTCATGGGTAGGTGATATCACATGCACAAAGGCAACTGGGAAAGGACACTTCAGTTCTGAGAGTGCCAGCCTGGAGTTGGATTCCACCTCTGTGGGAGCACCCTTGCTGTACCTCAGGTGAGCTGTGTATCCTGTGTAAAAAGAAGGTAAACAGCACTTCCCCAGCTCACCGGACACATAACTAAGTGGGTAGTTCCGTGGGGAAATGTCTTTGGATTTCCTTTGATAATCTGCTTCTGAGCTGTAATGTGAGGGTGCATTTGATTCTCACGTACAGGAAAGCAGCACTGCAGGGCTCTTGACTTGAGAGAAGTTCACCACACTGCAAATCTACAAAAGCCTTGGAAAGAGGTCTCAGTGTGACTGAGAAGCTGCTCCAATAGTCCCTTTGCTTGCTTATTTCTATTTTCCCCTGTTCTTTTTTTCTATTTTACATAATCTTGGTGTTTACCCCTTGTGTTCATCCCCATTTTGTCTGTGGCACTATTGGAATGGCTGCTCCTCACACTCTCCCCTGAATCAAGGGATTTTGTTGTACATTTGTTGTACATTGTAGCCAGATATATTCTGCTGCCAGTGATGTAGTTCACTATTTGTCTTCAGCTGCCTGTGGTTAAACTGAATATAAGACAGCATCTCTGGCAGTGTGAATTCATAACTGTGATACATCATATGCAGCTTTTTTTTCCCTGAAAATGTTAATTTTTGGTGATGAAACCGAATTTTTGCAGTCAGTTTCCAGTAGCAATTAGACCAGATGGTTTAATATCCTAACAGGCAGATTTTTAATGGCCTGGGTGTTGGGACTCAGCCTTGAAAAGCTGTGGGGCCATTTCATGATTGCGTTGATCCAGAGAGGGATACAACAGTGTCCAGGTGGGATAGCCCTGTATGAACCTTGTGTCGCTGTCAGTAATATCAGGTCTTGATGCTGACATATTGATACAACAAACATGTAAAACACTTCAGAGCTGTTTCACTACAGTACCATTATTTGTCTGTTCTTGTGATTTCCTTTGGAAAACCCCCCTAGCCATCTTTTTCCTGTCTTATCACCTTCTAGCATAGAGAAGTAGGAGTCCTAACAGTTTATTCCTCATTGCTCCATCCTACAGCTGCCTTTTCTACTTTATTTTGTGGGTGTGACATACACCTTGCTGTTTTCTATCGAGGGGCTGAGGCTTTTAGAGCTAAAGCTCACTCAGAAGGTTTAGGTGAGCAGTCCAGCTCACTTGTGGATAATGGGAACTTTGTGTCTGGCTCCCTTAGATAACTGAAAATCTCTTGGGGATCTTCCTGCCTCTTTTAGCTGGCAGATTGGTTAGTTGTAGACCAGACATTGACCAAATTGAGATGATGCTGAGTTTTTCATGTAAAAGATTGCTGGTGCTGTTAAGGGATATTCTTTGAAATCTGTGGACATCTGTGTTTCTCACTGCATGCCTGGCAAGGTGTTTGCAAAAGGAGGCAACAATGACTTTCTTTTCTTTTTTTTTCCCCATCTATATTCTGTCTTTTTGCATTTTCTGAAGGAGAGAGAGGGAGTTACTACTGCCTGTGTTGTTTTTAGCACCTGCTTCTGACAAATCTTTTGTTTAGCAAAGAGTGAAACAAATACAGTTTCTCGGGTCAGTATATATAGGAAAACAGTTATATATGAATATATATATGAAAAAGCATATATATGAAACAGTTTCATGGGTCAGTAGGGAAATTATCTAGTGGCAGAATGTTTTTATTCCTCTAGTGAGTCCATCATCTTGTTTCATGGACCCATGATAAAGCATAAAAATCCTTGCTAGGCTGTGGAAGTTTCTTTTTACTGCTCCTGGGCCTTGAGGCCAGCTGGTATAGATTTTGGGTCTTGAAATACTGTGTATCAATCCAACAGCCTGTATTTTTCTCTTGTTTTCCCTCTGGTTGTTGTTTAATACCTTGGTAAACAGCCCTGTGATTGATTTAAGCTTCTGCTGAACCAAGGCTTGGAATCCTTAAGTACATGTCAAACTTAACTTTGCAGTGATGGAAGTTCCATTGTGCCAGGTAAAGCTGGGCATAAATGTGATTTTCCTTCTTAATGAATCCTAGCAAGTGTTGAGTGAGTGTTTATAATAATGATTTGTCTGTTCATTCTAGGTTTGTAACCAAGCTACTGGAAGATCTAATTTTCTTTGTTGCTGATGTGCCCAATAACGGGCAAGAAGTTTTGGATGTGATCGTTACCAAGCCAAACCGGGAACGACAGAAATTAATGAGGGAGCAAAATATATTGGCTCAGGTATGTCCCGCTGTGTTAATAACTTAATTAATACAATTAATAATGTAACTCTATTTGCAAACAGATTGCAGGAGAGAGTGAGAAAAAATTATTTTTGGGTAACTTGGCTTGTGCCAGGTTGGGTTTGTATCTGGTTGGATTGGGTAGCAATGACACTATTTGGTCAAAGCTCATCTCTTGGTCCCTAAATCAGAGTCAAGCACAAGGGGCTGTAGAGGGCTTTTAATTTTATGTAGTTCTGATAAGATTTAAGATCATGTTTGAGAGCAAATTGTTCACAAAATTTGAGACAAACATGGAATATGGTCCCAGTCCTGCAAGTGTTCCCCACATAGTGCTCCTATGGAGCTCTGCCTTTGTTTGCATGAGGGCAAACTTGCAAGTAAATAAAATTAATGTCCTTTTTGAGAAGTCAACAGAAAGAAATTTTAAAATAGGGGAGAAGGATAAAACTGGACAGCAGCCAGCATTGTCCTCCTTTTTCATCATTAAATTATCCGAAGTTAAGACATGTAACTAAAACTGTTTAACGTTGGGGGCTAATAAAAAGAAGCAATGTCAATCAGTTTAGTGGAAAATGTAAAGCTAACCCCAAATGCATAAGGCTGTGATATCTCAGATTGTGTCCTCACTTGTGTTTAGGAAAGGCTCTTGTGCTGATCCTGTCAGAGGGCATTTCCATTGACTGCTGTAAATTCAGCAGAAATCTGGGTCTGGTTTTCACTCTCAGTGATTTTGATTTTGAACAGATATTCGGCATCCTCAAAGCTCCTTTTAAGGACAAAGGTGAAGGATCGATGCTGAGGCTTGAAGACCTGGGTGACCAGAGATATGCTCCCTACAAATACATGTTAAGATTATGTTACAGAGTTCTAAGACACTCCCAACAGGACTATAGGAAGAACCAGGTCAGTGGCATTGAGGATAATTTTCCTCCTGATTTCTATAGTTATGTGTCCTGGGTTTGACATGGCTTTTTGCACTTACAAGTGGGATTCTGTGGTAATGGGGAAAAGCCTTTTTTTGGTGTGTGCAGCTTAGTAGTGTGTGAATTGAAAGTTCAACAATGAATGTCCCAAGTTCACTTTGTACTTTTGCAGGCTCAGACTGTGACTGGGGTTCACTGCTTCATTCATGAGCTTTCTGTTATTAAAAATTTGTTCTTGGAGCCTGGATTGTAAAGTGGGAAATCTGCAAAGCTGTCTGTTTCTCTTGCTTAAATATTTGTAGAGGGATGGCAGTGAGTCAGAACAGAGGTTGTTATATCAGGTAGCCTGATTTCCCACTGCTGGAGACTCCCTGTGAGCAAGAGGTGTTTCAGAACATGGACTAAAGGCACTGGAGATAAAACCCTGAACTGCTGTGTGGCTTCTTTGTTTTCTTTCCAGTGTTTTACAGAAATATTTCTGTCCTGAACAGAGAGAAAAGGAGGAGGGAAGACTCAGTTAAAAAGCTTCTTAAACATTGTAAAACCTTTCAGTTTTTCCCTTAAAAAAAAAAAAAAAAAGTTGCCATTTCTTGAACTTTGTATATATTTTCATGGATTCATTCCTTTGATTTATGAAAGACCAAAAAGAGTTAGTCATGCCCAATATGGAATCTGTTTCTCAGGGTACATATTTGAGGTATTCAGAAGTTCTTTTTGTTTAGGCCAGTTGAGAGAGGAAAGTTTTGAGCATTATTTTGATTTCTAACTGAGCTGAATGCCTCTGGTTCTAAAAGAGAAAACATTACTGCTCAGCAGGTCATCATGGGAATTTTCCCTTTTTTTCAGGAATATATTGCTAAGAACTTCTGCGTCATGCAGTCCCAGATTGGTTATGATATCCTGGCAGAAGACACCATCACAGCTTTGTTGCACAACAACAGAAAACTGCTAGAGAAACACATCACGGCTAAAGAAATAGAGACATTTGTGAATTTACTCAGGAGAAATCGAGAGCCAAGGTTTGAAGTGGTCCACCCAGCATTTTTGCAGTAGCTTTGAATTGCATGCTATTCATTGCTTTGATGTCTCTTTCTCCCTGTTTTGACCTGGCAGACAAAAACCCCATCTGTACAGAAAATATTACAACTACCTGTAATTCCTGGAATTTAACCATATTCACTATTTAAAACTAGAGCTTACTGAAAAGAGGGCTTATACTTCACAGGACAACTTTGAAAATTTGGTCTCGGTTCCAACTGGGGCAAAGAGAAATGAAGAGAAAGTTTAATTTCTCCCAGCTCTGCAGCTCCTCTGTGAAACTGCCACTTGTGTTGGTTACCCTGCTTATAATCCTGGTGTAAATTATACACGCATGTCAGTTTTTCTAAGCTTTTGTTAATATCAGTATTCCTGCAGGTTCTGATTCCAGGTCAGACCTGAAAAGGGCCTAGGACAGTGAAGATTCCATAAACCCATATCCTACACCAGATTTTGTTCCAAATTAAAATTTCTGGCCTTGAACTTCACTCAGCTGATTTTTTTTTTAAATAAGCTTCAGGTCAGAATATAAAAGAAATGGATTTCTTTCTTTTTAAATGGAAAAATACCTTTATTATTGGATTTTCAGTTGTAAAATTAGCAAAGTAATAGAAGTATAAGAAATTAACATACTGAAGGCCAAATATTGTCCTCTGTAATTGTGAATACCACTTTCCAGGTAGCCATTAAGGGTATTTCTCAAGGCCTTGGTGCTTCAGTGCCTCAATTATTTTCTATATGCCTGTTTTGCCTCACTCTGTAATCTCATTGCCTCTACCATGCTCAGCTGGGTTGGGCTTGGTCAATATGAAGAGGAAATCACAAGATCAGCTCTATCTCTGCAGGGTCTGTGTTTATTGAAAATTGTGCATTACGTTTGCTTGTGGTGGAGGATGTAATAGAATTTATGCCGTGACCATATCATGTAACTGCTGTGTATCCACTCCTTTGAAGAGTTCAGGAGCAACAAATGTTTCAAAATTGCCCCTTGTCAGAATGGTGTAATCTGAACAGTAAAGACTTGATCTTAATATTGATTTTCATGGAGAGTCTTGTAGATTCTTGCAGCACTGTTGGGGTGAGTGAGAATTGTGGCATTCTGCTCTAAAACACATAAGCTACAAAATTAAAAACCTTCCTGAGTTTTGGCTCCAACCAGGTGACTTCCCCAGAATTCCATGCAATTATGTGCTGTTTGCCTAGTTTTATCTTTGTGATTGCTATGCACTTTTAATTACCAGTTGCCACAAAGCTTCGTTTCAGTTATGGGTGGATTTTTTCCTAAGTCTACCCTAAAAATGCTCTCTGTAATCACCCACTACAGTTCTCAGACTTTACTGGGAACTGGGGTCTGTGCTAGAGGTTCAAACTGTTGGATCCTTGGATGGCTGATAGCAGATGGTCAGAGTTTGTACCTGGATTTCTAAGGAAGTGGAATATATGATCTGTGTTTGTGTGTGTGTGTGTGTGTGTACCTGCTCACATCTGCTCCCCCACCAGCTCTTGAGCACCTTGCTCAATTTTAGCCACATTTGCTAGAGGAGTGGTGGGCTCAGAGATACTTAATTCCTATGAATGTCATGGAAAGTGGAAACTACATAGAAGGAAGAGACCCTTTTTATATGGCAGTGTGTCAAAGGCTGCAGAATGTATTACTGTTACTGCACACACAGGAATCCCTGAAAAGAGACAAACCCATGTACCTAATGAATGTCCCAGCTGTGAGGAAAGCCTCAGCCTGAAGCTTGTTAAACATCAGAAGACCTAAATTTGAGAGACAAATTCGTGGGAAACTGATTTCCCTGCAAAGCTTTGTTCTTTCTGCTTTACATGGAATGACCTCTTTGAATGCAGAGTCCTATCTGGCAGATCTGCACTCTTCTCTGGTAGTCCAGCATTCCCTGGCAGTGTTCAAGGTCAGGCTGGGTGGTGCTTGGAGTGACCTGGTATAGTGGAATGTGTTGTGAGTTGCAAGAGTATGAATTGGCAAAGATCTTATATTGATAAATATCATGATACAGAGTCCCTCTAGTCTACCCATCCTCTAGTGCTGAATGTTACAGCAGTTCCCCAGCAGTACTTTAAGTCTCATGTTCTGCTGCATCTCTGGGTTTTTTACTGCAGATTCTTGGATTATCTGTCAGACCTGTGTGTATCTAACACCACAGCAATACCAGTAACTCAGGAACTCATCTGCAAGTTTATGCTGAGCCCAGGGAACGCTGACATTCTCATCCAGACCAAGTGAGTATCTGTAATCAGAACATGCCACCTTTTTGTTTTCTGCTCTCTTAAATTCCCAGCACTTTGCTCATGGCTCCATTGTGAACGGTTTGTGTTTGCAGGCTGGTTTCAAGCCAAATGGACAATCCTTTGGAATGCCCAGTCATCTCAGATGACATGGATGAGGAGGAAGTGTGGCTTTACTGGATTGACAGCAACAAGGAGCCTCATGGCAAAGCCATCAGGCATCTGGCTCAGGAGGCAAAGGAGGGAACAAAAGCTGATTTAGAAGTCCTTACCTACTACAGGTAAAACTGCTTATTCAAGGGAAGAAAATGTAAACTCTCTGAAGACCCCCAGTGCTGTTCTTATGCAGTTCATTTGCCAATATCAAAAAAGGAAACCAGGTCATGCCAGAAACTGAGATTAAAAGTTCATTTCAAGTTTTTCTTGTGGGAGTTATCACAGTCTCTGCTGCCTATTTCAGGCAAATCTCGAGTTTTCTTTGCTCATCACATCTCTTTGGGTGTCTTCTTTATTTTGCCTCTAACTTTCTATTTATTGGGCTTTAATTTTAGGTTGTACTGCCCTGGAAGCAAGGCATACTCTGAGGACAGAGTGTCCTGAGTGTCTTGAGGATTAGAGAAGAAATGGGATCATGGAATAAAATTTTATGAAATTGAAACAACAACTGAACAAATAGTTTTTTTAATGTCAAGTTGCTCCCTTGCTTAACAAAATCACTCTTGCTATTTTTTAGGATTTATATCAGAAAGGCTCACAACAGGCTTGTAACATGAGATTTTGTGGTGTGTTCTTTCATTTCCAACCGATTTCCTTGAATACCACGTTATTACCTTTTTTTTTTTTCCCAAAGGTACCAACTGAACCTCTTTGCAAGAATGTGCCTGGACCGCCAGTATCTTGCCATCAACCAGATTTCTGCCCAGCTGTCAGTGGACTTGATCCTCAGGTGCATGTCTGATGAAAGCCTCCCCTATGACCTGCGGGCTTCCTTTTGCCGTCTGATGCTGCACATGCACGTGGACAGGGATCCCCAGGAGTCTGTGGTGCCTGTCAAGTATGCCAGATTGTGGACTGAAATTCCTACCAAGATCACCATTCATGAGTGAGTTGAGAGTGTTTCAAACTAAAGTATAAAAGGTCTTTGTAGGGTCAGTCTCAGAACAAAATGGTTGTAGGTGTCTACTGTCCACAAAACATATGTGTGAAAAGGCATTTTGTTGCAGAGCACGGAACTATTAATTATTGTTACTCTTGGAAACTTCTATGGGCAGCTTTCAGTCATTAAATACTTACATTTTATTTTTCACTATGTTCTATTATTGAACAAGCTGGGGAAGATGGAGTGGCCTTTCCTCAGACCAGCTGCACTCCAGTAATCCAATTGTGTCTCACATGGCAGGTTTGCTAGGCTGGAACTCGGTTTTATACCTCAAGTTCAACAGAAAGCCACAGCTGGGAACCCAGAATTAAGATACAGCCGCTGTCCAGAAAGAGCTCACAGAGGCTTTGGCCTTCACTTAGCAAAGTGCTTAAGCATGTGTTAAATTTAATTTTAGAGAAAGGACCATTGATTTCAGTGGAAACCCTGTCTGACTCCACTGGTTTGATGGAGCAGCAGCACTGGGATGCTCCCAGCCAAAGAGTGTCTGGCTGGAGAGACAGAGGAAGAAGCACAGCAGTGCAGCAGGCAGTGTTGTTTCTGTTAATGACCTTGTTGAATTGCCAAAGCAAGATTGAAGAGCCATATCTGCCATGAGAGTGGTATTATCCTGTCTATGTTCTTCTCATTCTCTTCAAGCCTTCCTGCTACTGTTGGAGGGAAGGTTTATATACATCCACTTTCCTTATCTCCAAAGAGCTGAACTGAGTAATTTCAGAGCATCACGATCAGTTTGTTTTTCCTTTAGTGACAGCTGATCCTGATATTAGAGGTGTTTAATTTTCCTTCTTTCTGTGCCTTGTGTTGTAGGTATGATTCCTTCACTGACTCTTCAAGGAATGAAATGAAGACAAAGTTTGCACTAACAATGGAATTTGTAGAAGAGTATTTGAAAGAAGTTGTGAATCAACCCTTTCCATTTGGAGACAAAGAGAAAAATAAACTTACATTTGAGGTACTTCTCAGCTATCTGCATCCTACTTACAGTATTCCTCATCTCAGATAAGTTGACATTGCTTCTTTCAAAATAAAGCCAGTTGCAGAATAAATGTAGGTGTAAAATAGCCTAAAGAAGCACCTGTTCCTAATTCCATTGTTCTTGGTGATGACTGGTACTGGAGAAAATAATATTCTTGTCTGCTGTGTTTTTCCAACCTTTACTTCCTTCTTCTGAGGTGGTTGCATTTCAGTGGAGGGGAGAGGGGATTTCTGGGGGTTGAATAGTGAATATTCCTACTCTATCTACATTAGTGAAATAACTTTTAAAGATTCTTCAGTATAAGTAAGTGTGGTTTTCTGTATAGGGTATTGCACTCAATGAAATACTCTGAATAACCTAATCCTGTGGTTTAAACATGGTTTGAAATTCCTGTCAGAAACTGTACATAGGCCTAAATTTTCTAGGTTCAAATAGCAAAGAATAAAAGGGAAATGCTTACAGCTTTTATAGTTCTTCCTCCAGCCTACTTCTCTTTGTTGCTTTTGCCTGTGGTCACCTGAAATCACCTCTGTGCAAGCTTATCACAGTCATCTTACTCTTCTGCTGACTTCCATCTTCCCCAAAGCTTCTGCCTCTTTAAATAATTTCCCAGAGTCTTTCCTCTTGATCTTATATATTTTCACAGATGCAATTTTATCCTCCCAAGCCTTCCTAAATCTCACCTTGATTTTGCTGTCTGCTGTAACCTGACTGACCAATTGCTTTGTCTAATCCTGACAAACATTTAATGTCACTGGCCTTAATCCAAAAATCAGTGGGAAGATTTGTGCTAGTTTGCATGCACTCAAGATCTGAATCTCTGTGGAAGCTGCTGCATGAAATGCAACCAAAACCCACAAAGGCTGTCAGTACTTCCTTCATTTTTGATTTCTTTTTCTCATAGGTGGTACATCTGGCTCGAAACCTCATATACTTTGGCTTTTATAGTTTTAGTGAGCTTCTCAGGCTGACTCGGACACTGCTGGCAATTCTAGACATTGTTCAAGTTCCCATTTCATCATACTTCGAAAGGCTGAGCAAGTTTCAGGATGGAGGTGAGATGAGCAGCAAAAACTGTTATTCCAGTGGGTAATTAGCTTTTTTAGTTGGAAATAATTTATGGAAAATCTCATTACCCTTTCAAGGTTCTGTATTCACACATCAGCCCACCTACAGGAATGCATTGCAGGGGACATTAAGATGATCAGCTTAAAAAGAACCTTTTTGAACAGAGCTGCATCCTTCATGACTTGTGGGCACTGCCTTGGTGTTGCTGCTCCTTTGCTCATTTGGAACTTTCAAATTTTGTTCTAAACCTCAGTGTCCCTTGCTCTGAACATCCTGAGGGAGTTCAAATGGCATTTGCCTGGGCACAGGGATTATGGTGGCTCATCTGTGGCACAGCTGATTGTTAATCTTTTTGGCACTTCACTGAAAGGGAGAATGAGATGGTTCTGGTCCCACAATGGCAGAAGTACCCAATGGCAGTCCAGACGAGGCCATCCTCTGCCTGTGTTTGTCAATTTAGAATATTCTTTTTTGAACTCAGACCACAGTGCCTATTCTGTATGTCCAACTGCCTTTCCTACCATGGCTTAAAACTGGGTTGAAGAATGAGCATGCCAGGAAGGTGCTGAAACACAGCAGTTTAGTTTTGTTGTGTGAGTGGAAGAGAGGTGTGACAGTTGTGTGGGCTGAGGGTCCAGAAGACCGACTGATGGCAAATTCTGTTTCAATATTTAGCTGGTGTTGCCAGCCAGCTGGCTCACAGCACCAAAATGAATGAGCTGTCTTGTTGGAAACAATTCTTTTCTCTGGGGGGCCTTTTCCCAGCCTTGAGTTTTTCTAATCATCGTTTTGCTCAGTCACTCCCACAGATGCCCTGCAGGAGCGTGCTGTTCTTCCCAACTTTTTTTCTTCTTTGAGGTTCATACACTCCAGAGAGGTGTAGACTGTCATTGTCATCTCTGAACCAAGAAGTCATATGCTTGGTTCTCTTGATCTTCTCTCCATCACTGCCAGCAGGCTTTATTGAAACCCTCTGGAAGTCTTTCCTGCAATGCAGTGCACACCAAGTCATGCTGTAGCTGGCTGCAGTCCCTCCTCAGCACTAGAGAAAAGACTGTATGCCCAGACACTTGGAATTATGTTTTTCTTTTTTTGTCCCTGAAAGACTGCATTGCAGACTCTGTTCTTAAATGGCTCTGGACACAGTTTGACTCCAGACACAATCTTGGCATATTGGCAACATGGGACATGCAGATGTGGTTCTTCTGCTTAGTTCTCACTCTGCCCAAGCCTTTAATCCTGATTATACATCTCATTCAGTGTTTTTACTCACATTCATTACCCACAAAATCATGTTTAGTCCTTAAATCCCTTTTGTTTCTGTTGAAGAGTTTCCTTTCAAGCTATGTAAGAGAGGCAGGAACCACCCATCAAATGGAAACAGACTTGCTCTCAGTTATATGAATTTCCTTAGCAATTCCATGCAAATCAATGAATTTGCTTCGGAAAAAAAAATGCTTTGAAAAAAATTGCTTTGAAAAAAAATGAGTGTGAAGGAATGCTGCAAATGGCACTACCATGCAAATGGAAGCTCAGTAGCCTTTTTAGAAATGCTCAACCATGTACTAGAGCCTTGTTGGAAATTTTATGTCAGAAACCTGGTTTTGTCTCATGTTCTTTCAGCAAAAAAGGCACAGAACAAAGATGTGACTTTTTTATTAGCTTAGCCTTTGTACAGATTATTTAAATTTCTTCCCTGTAGTAGCTATCTCCGTGGCTGTTTACCTTTCAAACACTGACCAGTTCAGGTCAGGATGTGACAATCCATGGATGTTCTTTTGGTAGTTACCTGTTGATTGGTTTGGTTTGTTTGGTTGAGATTTTCCCCCTTTTTTTACTAACTCCATGTCTAGAAAGCCCATTGTTTTGGAGAGGTATTTTTGCTGGTGGAGACTGTTGTCAGTCCTGTGTGGAATCTTACAGGAGTCTGGAGATATTGGCTGTGCTGTCTAGACTTAAAAACAGTCATTGAAACTTTGCTGTCATGAGACAAGATTTCTTTATGTAGAAATAGCTGTAAGACTTCCTGGAGAGGCCTTCAACAGTCTTAGTAAAAGAAAATGATGTCTTTGGATGGTCAGATCTTTGTTTCAACCTCCCTTTTCCTTTCTGTTTGAGAAGCTATAAACCACATAAACTGTGCCTTCACAGAAGGATTCTGAATATATAACTGCTGTGTCCAAGCATCTTGCCTTTCCTCCTGCTTTCCCTGGAGGTGCAAACTTACCTGACCATGAGCTATAAAGATGCATGTGGCACAAGGATGAAGTTTAAGCAGTTTAGTAACTCCTATTCACTATTTTTGAGCACCCAGCTTATAGAACTTCATGTTCAAAGGACATATTTCATGTCTCATGACTCATGACAAAAAAAAAATCACATGACTCAAGCAAAATAAGGGAGCACTTTTCCTCAAGGAGAACCACACTAGAATCAACCAGCATCACAGTAGTTGCACATTGCACCACTGAGGGATGGTGCAGGGCTGGAACTTCTGGGTCTCTGCATGTGTTGGACTGTAGATGATCCCAAAGGTGAGTCCAGAAGCACAGAAGTTCCCTAGGTCCTGTGGAGTCTGGATCCATCTTGTCCAGGAGCCACTAGGGATCCTGAGAAATGAATAGGCAGGTGTAGAAATTGGTCTTGGGAATTTTTTGTAGATCTCCCCTCTCTCTGAGAGTAAGGACTGTTCACCATGCAAAGCCATAGGTATACATTGGTTTTCAATTTTATAGTAATTACAAGATTGTACACCAAAGGTTTCCCTTCCCTTTTTACACAGATATGCTCTCTTATAAAACTGTGTTGCTCAGAGCATGTTGTTTTATTAGTTACCTGTCCTGGGTTTTAATTCTCTCTTTTAATTTATGATACTGGTCTCTTAGGCTATTAAAAAGGATTAAAGTAGAAATTATCTCAGTCTGGGCTTTTTTATATTTTGGAAAATGGGATGGAAATTTCTAAAATCAGAATGGTCTTGTTGATTTTTTCCAGCAAGTGTTTTCTTACTCATAAGTTCCATAAAATACAGACAGATGGATTGTTCCCTGTCCTCTTTCAGGGTGGTGGGAGCCCTCTCTCCAGTCAGGTAGGGGTGAGGGTGAATTCTTGCCTTTAGAGGAGGTCAGATTCCACTCTCCCATGTCTCTCCAGAGTGCAGCATCCTCTCTGGCAGCTCCAATACTTATAACAGTCATACCAAGCCTTTGCAGACTATTGCAGGTAGGTGTCCCTCCAACACATTATTACTCTAGGGATGTGCAGGTTGACATAGCTCCTTTTTAAAGGAAAAAAAAAAAAGCTTCCCTGAGTTGGAAAAATCATTACATTGATGTTCTTTAAACAAGGAAACAAACAAACAGGTATGATTGTTTCTGTTGTGATTTTTGTGTATATGTTGTGAATGTATGGAAATTTAAATTTTGGCGTTTATAGGAATTGTGGGGCTTTGTTTGGGTTTTTATGTTTGTTGGTTGAGTGGTTTTTTTTAAAGCTTCCAGTCAGGGATCACAAATGTCTAGGCATAAGCTTTAATTCAGTAAGAACATGTATTTCATTCCTTGAGCTTAGGGCTTTGAAGTGTAGCTGTAAACACCAGTTTTGACAAACACTGAAATCCAGTCATGATGCCTGAGACTGACAGTTTATTGGTATAAACAAATATGTTTAAATTTTATCAAGCATTAGGGGCATGATCCTGTAAATCTTTTGTAGAAAAAGTGCTACTGAATACCAGCTTAGGTTCTGTATATTTTAATTTTCATCACTATTCAAGTGTGAACTTGCATAGATTGATAGGAAATCTATATTTAACAACAAGATTTTGTCAATGGTTATGCCGATTCAGAAATGCAGTAATTTTCAGATTCTAAGAAAAATTACTTGCAAAGAGGTTTGCCCAAATGGATAAGTCATGTAATTCCTATTCTACAGCTGTAGGAGATAGAAGGTAGCTTCTCAAGAATTTTGGTCAGGATCTATGTATTTTACATGAAAGGTTTTATATTTTAGTTTTCTTAAAATGTATTGATTTCTATAGGAAAATCACTGCTGAATAAATCTGGGGACAGATAGGTTAAGCTGCCTTTCCATTGACTTGTTCCAGATAGCAACAAAAGCTTCCAACATCTGATTCTGGTAATGTGAAGTTGTTGGGAACTGGTGAGCTGGATTCCTGACTGGTTTGACCAGTCCACATTGTGAAAACTGTAGTCAGGATTTTGGGAAATATATTATTGATGAGTGGAAGAATGTGGTGAGTCTTGGCTGTGGAAGGCTTTCCTGGAGGTGTGCACCTCAGAACTGAAAGAACCAAATTTTCAACCAGCGGTCTTGAGTCTTCTTCCCTGTTTAATATTTATTTCTTGAGTACACCCACTTACTTCAGTAGAACTACTTGTTAAGTAAGGAATTATATATGACAAGTGTTGAACTGTTGAGACAAATCTGCAACATGGGATGTATTTTTAGGCTTAGTGGAAGTTGCATGAGGACTTAATTAACCTTTTACCTTAAGAAGTTCTTTTCCCTCCTTTGCTTAAATTTGGAGTCACCTTGGTGGCTGAGGTAGTCCTTGATGTTTTCTGTGGATTTCTCTGTCTTGGTTTAGCAAAGATCCTAAGAACACAGAATCATAGCATGGGTTGGGTTGGAAGGGACCTTGAAGACCATCTCAGTCAAACTCCCTGCCATGGGCAGGGACACCTTCCGCTATCCCAGGTTGCTCAGAGCCCCATCCAACCTGGCCTTGGACACTGCCAGGGATCCAGGGGCAGCCACAACTGCTCTAGGCACCCTGTGCCAGGGCTTCAGCACCTTCACAGGAAAGAATTTCTTCCTGATATCCAACCTAAACCTACTCTTGTCAGTGTGAAGCCATTGCCCCTTGTCCTGTTGATCCTTACATTATTGTAAATGTTAAGCCTTACTTCCTCTAGAAAGCTTAATTTTGATACCACTGTAAGATATTTTAACCAGAATTAAATTTTGTATGCATGTAATTTTCATGTGTGACCTTATTTCATGAAGACAGATTGGAGAAAGCTGGCTAAGAAACATTTATGAGACAAGATCCTGTAAAAAGTAAGGATGTGTATTTTTGGAAATGCGTCTTATCTAGATTTCACCCTAAAAATGAATTGACTTGAAAATCTTGCAACCAACTTCTTTTTTTGTTTCAGTCAGTGTGTCTTAAATTTGATTTATTTTTGTGGATATTTAAAGCGGTTTTCTGGTTTTGGTTGTGTTTTTGTTTTTGGGTTTGTTTTTTTTTTCCTTTTTGATTGTAAAAAATATATGGGTTATAAAAAAATATACTACCTGTATCCTAAAGAGGCATTTTTTTTCTTAAGGAGAAAATGAGGATTTCATTTAGTGGTGCTGTCATTCTGGCACCTTTCAAGAACATTATAATCTCTTGCAGTTTTAATTAAAAGGTAAAGTCATTGCTTTCCTAGTAAGTGCACCCTGCTGTATCATTCCAGAGTAAGGAGCCAATCTGCCTTGTCCAATACTGCTAATTTATTCTCTGTGAATTAAAATGCACATCTTTCTCTAGGTGCTATTTGCTCTTTCAAATAGCTGATTTTAGTCAAACCACGCAACTACAGCGTATGTCAGGTCTGAAAGAGGAAGCAACATGGTAGTAGCAGCAGGTAAGCTCCACATTTACCATGCAGCTCAGCACTGTTTAGTTACTGTTGTTTGGGAATGAGAATAATGACATGCCAGGAAACACATACTTGAATTTGAGCTCCATGTCTTGGGATGCAGTTCACAGTGCTGGGCACCAGCTGAAAAAGCCCTCAGTGGTACAAACCTGGGTTATCTGCAGTATGTCTGTCCATCAAGAGCTCTACAGTTTTCCTGAGCCAGTGTCCACTGACATCAGTGCGAGTCTTTTGGTTTCCTTTGCTCAGTCTTTTTGAAAAAACTTGTTTTAAAACCTGCCTATAATAAGCTTAAATTGCTCCCACCTCTATGATTCTCATGTTAAGTGTGTTGCCCACAACTGCCTAAGGAGATGCCTCTTTTTACCTGTTCAAACTGTGGTATTCAAAGCAGATATCCCAGCTGCCTTGTGTTGTGCCTGGGTCTGTATCTTGATGGTGTGTTCCTCCTGCAGGGAGGGACACAAGATTCCATCCTGCCAGAGGGCAGAGCAGGGGAGGCTTTGCCTTCTCCTGGAGTCTGCAGTGCTGGTGAGGTCTGCTGCCTTCTCTCTGCAAAGGAATGCTTGTGCTTCTGTGTGTCAGGGGACTCGTGTCCAGACTCCTGTCACTGTGACACAGCCCAGGAGCCTCCTCAGCTCCAGCTCCAGCTGGGTCACATTTCCTTCCAGCCCTTTTGTCTGCAAGTAGAGAGAGGTACACAGTGACTGGGAGCACCAGTGAGGCCACTGAGGGTTGAGAACAAGGCTGCACCTGCCTTTTCTGTGGTCCCTATGGGTCCTCTGTGTCCAAGAAGGACCAGATTTCATCCAAGACTATTAGAAATTACTCCACTGTTTCTCAGCCCTGCATCTGTGTCTGTTACCTGCATTTTTGTCTAGTTAACAATTTGCAGTAGCTTCTTTGAGGCATACTTTGATTAGCAGGGCTAATGAGGCAGTGGCTGCCTGGCAGACTGGAGCAATAATTTATACCAGCAGTTTACAAGAAAAGAAAGGTTACAAGAGGAAAAAGGAGCGTTAACTGTGTTAGTCACAAATATCCACAGAGAAGAAACTGCTGTTCAGTGCAGAGTATTGCCAGACCAAAGGGTAGGTCAGTCTGAGAGCTTAATTCTGTGGCATGAACCATTTCTCTTTCCTCTTTGCTCTTTCCCTCATTATAAGACCTGTGCATTAATGGGATTCCAGAGACCATTGCTCTTCTAGGAATCAATATCTGTCTTAGAGATGTAACTCAGCTAGGAGGCTTGATTCCCATGCTGCTTTTTACCCTCAAGGCCAGCACGCTGATGTATGTAATTTTTCCTTGGACTAATATCCATGGCATGAAAACTCTGCTTGACGCTGCTTTGTGGTTTTGGGGATAGGCAAAAAGCCCAGAGCCTGCAGAATGTCAGGAGAAGGTGATGTTGGTGGAGTTTCACCATGGCTAGGCAGCTGAGTGTTTGTATATAAAAAAGGGAGGGTTTGTGGATATGTTGTGGTGAAGTGGCGGCTGCAGTGGCCAGATTCACTCAGGGGCTGGGTAGCCAATGTATGTGCATGGCATATTGTAAGTTTTCCCTTTGTTTTGCCTCATTACTTCTGAGGACTATAAGATATGCAAGTGATACCTCACCATGTGTCCTTAATGCCAGGCATCAGGTTTTCTGGAAACCTTACCTGAGGTCAGCTAGTTATTGAGCAATGAAAAATGGTTTAATGAGGACATAAAGTGTGATTCTTGGCCTGTTTATGGTAGGTTCTGAAGTCTTTATGAACAAATTCTCTAGAAAACCTGTAAAAATTAATACCTCTTTCACAAACAGAGCTGTAAGGCTTTAATGCTTCTGGCAAATAATATACAGCTCTAAAGAGTTTGAAATAAAATGTGTTCCTTTAGCTAGTGAAGTGTTGTTATTATATGTCCTTAAAATGGCTGTAACTTTTCATGCAGAAAAATTAAATTGCATGAAGCAACGTAGCCAAATCAGCAAAGAAATTTAGAGCTAAAGCTGCCATTGGATTCTTAATCTTGCCCTTGGTATTTAGACATTGCTGCACACATGGTTCCCTGACAGAGGATCCCTGAGGACTCGTGCTGTTGTGTGCTTTAAGATAGCACTGAAGCTTTCTTTGGGAAGCTTTTGGTGGAGCAGTAGTGTAAATCTCACTGAAATCCCCAAATCCAAGGATATTTGGAGTTCTGCTGTTGTGAATACTGCCTTAAAACCTGGTTGAACGCACCTGCACTGACACATGGGTTGAGACAAGGTCCTGTGTGCTGGTTTTGGCTGAAGTGTCAGTGTCCTAATCAAAAGCATTCTCAGGTTTGATGATATCAGAGAGTTGTTTCTATAACTTAATAGCTACATAGACCGTGTGAGAATTGTCATATTTTCGAAAAGCCTTTGATTTCTTCTTCCCGCCTCCTCTTTCTTTGTAGGTAAGATTGAATAATATATTTGATTTTTATGGGCAGGTTAATGAAGGTTGTTGGACTAGTGGATGCACATACATTTGTCTTTTCTGGTCATTAACAGATTTCCTGAAGATCTGATCAGATCTTTCAGTACCTGAAGGGAATCTATGAGAAAAATGAAGAGGGACTATTTACTCCAAGGGCATGAAGTGACAGGACAAGGAGAATGGCTTCAGACTGACAGAGAGGAGGTTTAGGTAGGATATTAGGAAGAAATTGTTCCTTGTGAGGGTGCTGAGGCCCTGGCACAGGTTGCCCAGAGAAGTTGTGTCTGCCTCATCCCTGGAATTGTGCAAGGCTAAGCTGGGTGGGGCTCTGAGCAACCTGGGATAGTGGAAGGTGTCTCTTTCCATGGCAAAGGGATTGGAACTGGGTGGTCTTTAAGGTCCTTTCCAACCCAAACCAGTCCATGATTCTATGTGGCAGCTCCCATTTAGGTACGTAGTTTCCAGAAGCATTGAGCATCCAACTGGTCCAGTCCCTAATGAAAGCTGCTGGGTGTTTAAATCCTTTTGAAAATATGGGCACTTGTAAAATTTCTGTGCAGGGAGGTGAGCCCTATGGGAAACTGTTCAAGCGAAAAATAGGTGAGGAGTTTTCAAAACTGAGTCCTAGGAATCTTATCTTTCATCCCTCTGTGTTGAGGAGGACTGAACAGCAATGATACTAAGAGCAGGCTCTGTCCCCCCACAGCAACCAGGCACCAGATCAGGTGCCTATAGGTAATTTTTAAATAAACAAAGCTGCATGTTGGTTCCCTGGTATCTTGGGGATTTCTGTGGAGCACAGGACTGCTGGCTTTAAGGGTATCTGCCAGCCTCTGAGGCTTCCACTGACTATTCTCTCTCAGCTTCTGCATGGTTCTCTGCACTGTGTGTGAAATCTCCAAAATTCTGTGGGTCCTGGAGAGCAAACTGAGGATGCTCCATAGCAATGGGCTGGGAACAACTGGAAGAAAAGGCATGAATTGCCAGCTGCCTCTGACAGTTGTTTTTCTTACTGAATATGGTGTTTTGTCACTTATCATCCATACTGTATTGCATAGCAGATTGTTGTTTACTTTTATATTCTGCTTTTAGAATTTTTGCAACCAGTAAATGACTTATCAAGAAAATATGTTTATGTGGAAAATGAAGTGTCAAATTATCCCCTGTTTCGATTACTTGGGTGGTTGTTATTTTTTTCCCATAATTGACTCCTCTGAAAAGCCTTTCTTCTCAGAGAGGCCGCTGTGTTGTCAATCGTGCCAAATTGTATGAGATTATGTGCTACAGTTTTGTGACAGAAACTGATACTCATTAGGAAGTTGTGATCACTGTAATAAAAAGTAATGAAAAGGAGATGCACAGTTGTCTATTCAAAACATGACAAGCATTCTCTTCTTTCCTCTTCTTTCAGTGTCTGTCAATCTGCAGCTCCTTTAAATTACCACTTGTGCATAGTGAATTCACTCTTCCATTGAGTGATCTTGTTGAGACTGTACATTCAACAGGAGACATTTCTAATGGGACCACATGCTTATGGAAGCCTTTTGGCGTCTGACTTGTCTTGGCAGAGGGAGGAACAGAGAAGAAGGGAAAATTGGAAAAAGATTCGAGGAGATTTCCTCACGCTCTTTCCCTCTGTTGGTCAGTCACGGCTCTGAGCATTTCTGCAGCAGTTTGCTGCTGAGAGAAGTGGTTGGTTGCACACATTAGCACCTCACAACATTGCAAGGACTGTTCTCTCCCTGCCACGCTTCACAGCCATATATAAATGTTAGTACCTTGGCCTCAAAGAAAACAGCCAAAGATGAGGTCAGCAGGTTAAGGGCGGCAGTACCATATGGAGGCACAACTCGGGCTTCTCTTCACTTATCTCTAGCAAAGTGCGCATAAAAGTAATCAGGGTTCACATCTACTTGCTCTTTCTCCTGATTTATCTCAGTTAACTAGCTGAGGCAGTAAGTTAATTTCTCCTTGGTCATTGGTATTCAGGAAGCACTTTGGAGATGTGACTAAGATCAGAGCTCCCTTATTTTAGTCATTGTGTGCACATGTACTAAGAACTTAAATCTCTTTTATTGAGCCAGTGTAGTTTGTCTTGCATTGTTGCAGGCTTAGCTGACAGAGCCAGACCCTTTTTTAAGCTGCAGTAACCTTCCTGCATGCCTTACCTCAGCAAAGCACACCCTTCCCTGCTGGGATAACTGTGCTCAAGCAAGATTGCTGCTGGCCCCTTGTGCTTGTGACTGACAGATTTAAATCCATGCTTAACATGATCCAGGCTTTCAAGGCTCGACAGACAATGCTGAGCATCACCAGTCCTGATTACTGGGGGATCTTTTGGAAGGGAAGCTGCTGCCCACTCCTTATGTACATGAAAGGTCTCCATGGCTTCTTTCACAAAGTAGAGCAGCTCCTCTCAGTGTTGAGACATATCAGCTGCTTCATTGCCATCCATGAATGTGCTGCCTGACTGCTGTCTGCTCCTTGGAGAGGGTTGGATTTCATCAGCACCCTGCAAAACATATTTGTTGAAATACCTTTATCGAAAAGAAATGCTGAATTGCTCGAGTTGCTGCAGCATTTTAACTCTGGGAATGTTCTCTTCAAGCCTGCTCTGAATTAACTGAAAATTATAGTGAGCATCAGGCAGTTGGTTAAAAAGTTTTCCAAGATGACACCTTGCCTCTCTGCTGTTGTTGACAGAAATAATGCAGTATTGAATCACTACCCATTTCAGCTGTAAATACTGAACTGGATTAAGTAGACTTTTCTCTTACTAAAATCCTTTCCTATGCATTAATGAAATGCTGTTTGAAATGGCAGGGATAATAAGTATCACCTTAATCCTCCTTCACTTTCCCACCTCTATCTTTTGAGATCAGTTGCATTAAAGTCAATAATGAAGGAATGCTGTGGACAGAAGGTTTATCCTTATTACTAATGCCATTGGGAAGCAGCTTCATAGCTGCCTCTCACTATTTTGTGCCACCTTTGACCACTGGTGTTCTGTGGGTAACAGGAAAGGGCAGCAGTCCCCTCATTTCTTTTTATTCCTGGATGCTTTTCTAGGCTTCAGTATCATATTAGCTGAGTGCCTCAGAGTCTTTGCTATTGCAGGCCTCTCACTGTCCTTCCTAGAGGTGGAAGAAGTGGTCTACTCATTTATGGAGGTCATCCTGAAATGCAGAGACAGTGACTAATTCCTTTTTCTCTGAAGGAGTTGAATCCCATTCCCTGCCATGCCTGTGCAGTACCCCAGTAATAGCTGAGAAATAAACAAAGTCTGGGCAAAATCCCAACTTTCTTTCTCCAGGAACATGAGGCCCACCTAAGATGTGGTTTGATATCTTGTCCAAAAGACACTAACTAACTTTTTATGTTAGCTTTCCACCAAGTAGGTGTCAGTCATGAAGAGTGAGCAGAAACTTTTCAAGATGGAGTGGAATTCTTCTTCCTCCTTTGGGACAAGCTGCAGTTATGTCTTGTTTTTGAGAAGAATTATCTTCTGGACTTGTCTTAGATTTAAGTGGTTTCCTTATCACTAACCCCATTGACAGAAGTTTGTTTTTAAAGAATTCCTGAGCTTTCCAAGTGCCCTCTATTTATATTTCCCCCTGCACAACTGAGCAAAAGGAATTTTGAAACAATGTCAGGAGAGATGATGATAACTTCTCAACTGAGGTGTGTGACAGGTGTATTGTAGGCAATGATGCAGCTGCCCAAGCTACAGGTCTTGTTGTGGGCTTATCTGCCAGCATTGGGACAGAATGAAGTGGATTTCATTTATTTCATGGTTTGAAGATGAAGAAGATGCAAAATGTTGGTTTAACTGAAGGTACTTTAAGGGTCGAAGGTCTCCATGTAGTACTGTAGCTTTGCACAGGTACACTGAGTGGCAGTCAATACAAATACTTGTTTAGCACTCTGGGAGAAAGGAGTTGGGGAGTGGGAGAGAGATATCCATCCCGTGTTATTCCCACACTGTTTTACATGATTTGAAAGGAAAACACACCATTTTCATTTTGTGTCATGAAGGATATTAGTGATGGTTTTATTTGCTTTATGCCTGTGCAGATAGAACTTTCTGTGCCTGCCTAATGTGAGGTTCCAGCCCACAGTTTGACTTTTAGGGTTTTTTTTCCCTAACATCATGCAAAATCAGAAGTACATTTTTCCCCTCTCTTTTGTAGGGACTTGAAGTATTATTTTCAAAAGACTGATTCAGAGTGATTGCACACCAGACCAGATGCTGAATGGGACCTCAAACCTGACACTAATCTGCCTCATTCACTTTGAAAAAACACCCTCTTTGTGTGTTTCCCTTTTAAAGTCAGGTCTAGAGGCATCCTCTTTCTATACACATTGTAGTGGAGCTATATGGATTGAAGAAAGAATGGAATAAGAGGAGGATTTTGCCAACAAAATAAAATCCAGCCTTGGCTTTTTACAGCAGACAATATGGAAAGAGGGTTTCTTCAGTGTGAGTAAACCTTGGCCATGGCATGGTGATGAAAGTGTTCTAAAGGACAGACTAGACCTATTCAGGCTTCTCTTAGCAAAGCTACATTTCCTCAGTCTTTTCTTTGGCTTTAGGGTAGCCTAGGTCCTGGCACTCCTCCTGTGAAGGGATGCTGTCATTCCTTTCCTTTCCTTTCCTCCATTCATTCCTATCTGTGCTTTGCAAGAAAAGGAAACTAAATCATGTACGTAGGTAGCTGAATATTTTCACACTTTCTTGTCCCACCTTTGCAAGAAGTCACTGATTCACTGAGATGCTTTTCCCATCAACATTCACTATGAAGACCAGTATAATCTGTTGGAACAGATGGTATTTCTTGGTAGATTTTGCAGTGTACCATTGCAACCTGGATAAAGGTTTTACCGCATAAGTGTAATTTTTTTTTTTTTCCCTCATGAATAACTTACAAAAGGCACTGTGGTTACAGATACCAGTTTGACCTTCAGGACAGCCTTCAATCCTGGCATTCTCCTGGGACTTTTTTTTGAAGGGGGATGGTTGGCTGGTTGTGTCAGTTGGGTTTGGGTTGTGGCTTGTCATTTGAACCACACAAAGAGATTGATCCGACTGGCACACCTCATCTCTTTACTCTCTTTCAATGTGACATATAAAAGTCCTCCCATGTGTCTCCAAATTTTATTTATATTAATAAAATACCAGTAAAAGTTCTCTAATGATAAACATATACAGGTAGTGGAATTGCTTGCCTAGGGATGCTCTATAATACTGGATATGCAACACTCAGTTTGCAAATATTCTTAAAAACAGGTTAAACCTCTTAAAGAAATTATCTTAGATGTGGATAATATACCTTCAGGCAAAGGAATGGGTGAGATTTCTTTAGTTCTACTTTTTATGGTTTGTTGAGCATGTTAACAGAACTCTGGAAATATTTTGGCATTTTTACCATCTGTTGACCTGTAAGGAATGATATCTTGGAAAATCAGTGGAGAAAATTTTTCCTAATTGGGTAATTTGAATGAGCTTAGGAACTGAGGGCTTCTTTTTCAATATGTCTCTTGAGGCTGGAAAGGGGTTTCACACCATGGATGTATGTGTGATATATAGTGTTGTAAACGTGCTTTAGTCCTAGGAAATATATATGTCTGTGTTTTTGTTTAATGCACAGGGAACAACGTCATGAGGACCATCCATGGGGTAGGAGAGATGATGACCCAAATGGTGCTGAGCAGAGGGTCTGTATTTCCCATCAGTACCCCTGACATACAGCCAAGCATTCACCCAAGCAAGCAAGCCTGCACTGCAGACAGTGAAGATGTGATCGTAATGGACACCAAACTGAAAATCATTGAGATTTTGCAGGTAATAATGAGGGGTGGCACATCACACAGCAGTCATTTCACGGTTCTTCACTCACATAATTGCCAGTTCTGTTACTTGCATTCTTACTATTCACTGGGCTGCTCATTGTAGGAATAACTCCTGGATATGAGGGAGGGTAGTTCTCTGTGTGAACAACTGTACAGTTGTGGTCCCTCACCTGGTGTGCCAACTTCACCTTTGAAGGAACAGGATGCTGCAGAAACTTTCTTGCTGTAACTGCAATGATAGAACTTGTCCTCTGGTCTGCCTCACTAATGTTTCCTGAAATCAGAGTGTCTGTTTCCAGTTTCTTTCACACTCATTTTGATTTAAGCACTTGACCCCTCTGTTGCAGTAGCTGGATGAAGGGCAGAATTGGCCCTGGCCCCACTCAAGTTGTGTGAGGCTGTGCACTTTTGCAGTGCATTTAATGCATTTCAGATTTCCACTCTTGGCCTGAGAACAGTCTGTGGGCTGCTGTGATTTCTCCCAGCTATGTGACACCAGCCTGCCTCCTGAGATGCAGTTTTCACTTGGTGCTGTTAGGAAGTGAAGTGGCACACGCTTGCCCTGTGTATCAAATCCCGGTTTCTGCAATGCTTAGGTCCTGAAGGAATGTTTCAGTTTTTTCTGTAAATTCTCTGGATTTGTTGGTACCAATGTCACTTTTGAAGGATTCCATTTGTTCTGACTGCTCATAAATTATTTAGATGACTCTAATTACTTGTCATCCAAAAGGCTATCAATTGTTAGAATATACTCAATACTGCATTCTTTGGTTCCAGGCCTCTTTCACTTCAGAATGTACAGTGGAAGACAGAGTGTTATGAAATTATATGACCTAAATAACACCATTCATGAGTATTGCTTTTCATTTTCCTTGTTTTTATAACTGAATTTCTCTCCATACTGTCCTGCTTTACTGGTCGATGCCTAAGAGGATGATTCCAGGACCTTGACCTGTGCATTCCCTGAGGGAATCACATTTTGTTTCATCCTTTCCTTTTTCACAGCACATTCATTGCAAGAGCACTCAGGATTGAAGAGCACTTGATCCTAATTTCTTACTTAATCTGTGATTTGTTAGTTAAGGATTAATCACATGGTCAAATTACTTCAGATAAGCAAGCGGTCATATGCTGGGTGAATCCCAGTAAATGTGCATATATATGATCCTAGCCCGCAAGAAATACAAAATAATACAGTTTTGTTTAAAGTGCAATGAAGAAGGATTAATTTAAATCATGTTACCTTTCATTACTGGGTTATTAGCCTCAACAGCGAGTAGGAATATTTTAGATTTATTGTACTAGCATGCATAGCAAGTACAATGGTGATTAAAGCTATTATATTCTCAGAAATATTTCAGTTTATAGTAATTTAATTCTCAACGCATCTTCCTATTGCTTTAAGTAAAGACTGTTTAATTTATGATTTCTATTCTGCTCTCATCCAGAATTAAACAGATGTTCTGATAAACTTAGTCGACCATGCATGGACTTTGGAAATTTTTATTTTTGAAAACCTTGCTTGTACAATTCTGGGGCAACTTAATCATGGAACCAAAATAGACAAATCCTATTACAGGGGGTCTGGGAAGCATGTTTGGCTTTAGTGTAGATCAAAGAAACAGGTTGCTACCATTTGCTAAGTCATTTTTCAAATCACCTGTCACCTCAGCCTCAGAAACTCAGCATATGTCTTTCTGATTGTAAAATATGTTAAATGATCTTAAAGGTGTTTGATTATGTGCTTGCATTTCCTGTGGGCAAGAAGCATCCATGTGTGTAAGTGTCAGCCCTTAATTTGATACCAATGCTTCCAGCCTAGTTATTTTCCTCTCTATTCCAATATAAAAGCAGCATTTCCAGGTCTGATTTAGGATTTTTCCTCCATGAGTTTCCAGTTTCACAGCTGAGGAACAAAAAGGCAATCTTCAGGCATCTGAGAGCGTGAGCCTTGAGCCTGTTGTGCTTGCTCCATGGGGCATTGGAATTCCAGCTGAAATATGAAATAATTGATGTCAGCATGGGTTTGGAGGTTCTAATTTGGCTCGCAGGTAGTGAGGACAAGGCAGCCTGTTGGAGCCCCTGGACACACCCAGTGGTGCTCAGCAATCCATAGGGCAGAGTTCAACATGTCTCAGGATGGGCAGGGTAAAAAAAGGAATCACAGAAAACTGGAGAATGTAATGGATTGTTTTTTCATAGTGGACTTAAATTAATTTACTTCACTTTTTTTTTTTTTCTTGTAGTTTATTCTCAGTGTTAGACTGGACTACAGAATATCCTACATGCTGTCTATCTATAAGAGAGAGTTTGGGGAAAACACTGAAAATGTTGACTGCTCTACATCATCCCCACCTGACACACCAGGCACTGCCTCAGGTAAACCTTGCATTTTCTTTCAGTGCAAATTCTGGGTAGGTGACTGCAAACACTGAGCTCAGCTGCAGCAGAAAGACACAGGCTGCTGCAAATTGAAAAGCTGGTGAAAAAAATAAACATTATAAATGTTTATAAATAAATAAATTTATTTATTTGATAATAATAATAAAAATAAATTTATTATTTTTAATAATAAAAATAAACATAAGGAAATTCACTTTTTTTTTTTGCTGGCCTGTTTTCTCCTAACAAAAAAAGTGATTCCTTTTTCCCCACCATGGTATTTTGTTCTTTTATTTGTGCTCTTCCCAAAACACTGCATGGTGGCAAGTGGAGAGGGTTTGGGGATGGATGAGGACAGGTTTAAGTGAGGTGAACATGGTGCAGGAATGATTTGGCTTTCCAGGGAGCCTTCCCATGCACACAGAAGTGCTCAAAAGGTCTGTGCGAACAAGTAGGGGAGAATTGCTCTAGTTGGAGGTGGGCATATGTATAATACAGGGGTACTAAAATCTTAAGTAACAAGTTATATTGAAGCCATTCTAAAGCAAAATGATGATGTGGTAAATAACTGTGGGCTTATGCTAAATATTCTAAAGTTCATGCATATGCTTTCTTGGGGTTGGCTCATGTAAAAAAAACTGTAAAACTTTGACAATCTGTGTCATTTGTGGGTCCCTGCTGGTGGCTAGTACAGCTCCTTGCACCATCCTTTGGTTCATCACTACAGTTCTCTTCCTCAGGAATAGGAATACACAATTTAGCTCTGCCCCATATCCTGTTTGTTCTCTGCTACTCTTGCAGAAAGCAAATTTTGTGTAGCTGGGGAATGACTAGTTAGACCTTTACTTGATACCATCTCCTTTAAAGAGGAACAGAATTCCATTATGCTGTGCAGATTACATGATGATCATTGGATTTTTTAAAATTTATTTTTAAATTTTTTTTTCTTCTGATTTTTTTCCCCAGCAATTGTTCCTGACATAGATGAAATTGCAGCTCAGGCTGAAACCATGTTTGCTGGCAGGTATATTCTCTCGAGCTTTACCTCTATGTATATTTATATGTCTTTTGGTTAACATCAGTGTTTCTCATGGCCAATCTCTGTTCATTTTGTGCTTGTTTTTATATCCCTTTCTCTTCCTTTGCCTGCTTGTTAAGTGCATAAAGCCATACTTGAACAGAAATGTGGCAGGAAAGACCTGGATTTCAATCCAGCAAACAGCCCAGCTGGCCTGGATGGCTGTGGGATTGGCTATGGCCACCCTCTTACGTGTAAGAGAGTTGGTAGAAATTTTTTGTCGTGTTCCCAAAGGCAGCTGGGGAATGGTGTACAGGTGTATTAGGTTAACCACACTAATTTTCTATTTATCTTATAATGCCTTACATGGGTTTTGAAAACTCACTTATTTTCTGGTGTGTCTTATGGCTGCAGCCCCAAAGTTCCAGATCAGCAGCTTGCTGTTGACCCTCAGTATTTCTTGTAGACCACATGACCTGTTGTCACTGCACTTGGTGTTCAAACTCTTTGGGAAAATGGTGTCAACAGTAATCTCTCCTGTGACTCCTCAGGTCAGGAGTGGGCCACTTGCCATGATCTCCTGCTCCACCAGAGGCCTGTAGATCACAATTTATGTTTGCAGAGTTTTGGAAGGGATTTCAGCTATGCTGTGAACATCAAAAAAATAACCCATGGAAAACACTCACACTGGAGAGTTATTACCATTATCACTATATTGGTTTAATTTTACGGGTGTAATTATAATTATACCAGTAAAAATTAATTCCATTTAGACAAGACTTTAAAGTTTTTCTTGGAGCTAAGGAGAAGGATCAGCAATGTGGGCACTGTGATCTTTCCTCTCTCAGTCCCTCATGCATTCTCAATCTTTATCAGCACAAGCAATGCCTCCAGGCCTCTCCTGAACTCCCATAGTGTAAAACAACACACAGCCCTTGGCATCAGCATCTTTAAAATGAAGAGAGAGACCGAATGGTTTCTTGGAAACATTATTTCTGCTTTGATATGTTAAGTGTAAATCTGCTTTCTGCCGTTCCACATTATGAATATGATTCCAGAAATATGATGCTTTTGGCAATTCTTGCCATTTTTGATCTTATTTTTTCTTAAATGAAATTTTAATAGCAGCTGAAAAGGCAAGGAGTGAAAAGGAAAGGGTCAAATTAATCTCTGATGAAATGCAGTTTACTCAGTTTAATTTGGATTGGGGATGAGCCTGGCTCAACTTACCCATGACAAAAATGAATGCTTTTACAATATAGATTTTAATCATTGACACATTTCATTGATACTTACTTTTGCTCCATGATGTCCATTCTGCTACAAGATTGCTGCAATAACTGTAGGATAGAAGTCATTATAAAATATGTTAAAGTCATATTTATAATTTCCTTCCTGTAGCATATTTGATTTGGTTTTAAGAGCTCTGCTGAGTGAATATTGTGTATAGAGGCATATTTATCTCAAGAGCTTTTCTTTTTCCTTATTTACTTTGCTTTATTTGGCCCTTTCTTGCCCCCTTTCTGTTGCAGAAAGGAGAAGAATGCAGTTCAGCTTGATGATGAAGGGGGCAGAACTTTTTTACGGGTCCTCATTCACCTCATCATGCACGACTACCCCCCGTTGCTCTCAGGGGCTCTGCACCTGCTCTTCAAGCACTTCAGCCAGAGAGCAGAAGTTCTGCAAGCATTCAAACAGGTATGGGTGGGCTGAGTCTTATCCCAGGAAACTGAGGGCAGGGAGCCTTTCCAGAGGCTGCTTTGCTACTTGAGTTGCTGTTTGTTGCATGACAGTGTTACTTCCTCAGAGGTCAAGTACCAGCAGATTTCTTTGGCCTTATGTGCTGGTGTATATTACAGTTCTGTGCCCCCAGAAATTGTTATTTCTGGCACGGTGTCCATTAGGGAAAACGTAGGTCCGTGGTGAGCCTCTCACAGGGATCCCTCAGGGACAGAGCCAGTGCCTCATGTTTGGCAAGCAGTGTCCCCGTGTCAGCAGTGAGAGTTCCCTGTCTTCAGGGCCAATCAGGCTGGGTATTGTTGTTTTGTTACCTGGTGCTTCTAATCCTAATTCAGGTGTCTTTGCACGGGGCTCTCCTGCCTGACACAGCTATGCCCAAATAGCAGGAGGGCAGGGATAGAGCCAAGCCTGTTTCCAGCTTTTGTTCTGTCCCTCTGGCAGCGGTGCATGTGCAGGCTCCATGTGTCCGTGGATTAGGATGGGCAGATCTGATGTCATGGGGCTGCACCACAGAGATGCCTCTGTTATGTAACCCCTTTATAACATATGTTGATAAGAACATCTGATGCTTATTTCAGGAGCTGGGTAGCTGTTGTCTCATCGTTATGTAAGGTGGGGAGGTTTCTCTCCTGTGCAAACAGATGAGTGATAAAGACCCGAAAAGCTTATGTTTAATGTTTTTGTTGTGCAGCATAATGGCCTCCCACCAGGTATTTAAAGTTAGGCTGTGCTGGTTAGTTGCATAAATAGCTGTTATCCCCAGGTAAGCAAGGACTAATTTGCTTAACGTGTTTTTGTGGAGGATGGAAAAGGCTAATGGAGAAATCAACAAAAAAGACTGTAGAGCACATGGAGTAAGAATGCCTGCAGTTGAGCAGCATTCATAAATTCTGTAAAATAACAAGGTTTTACCAAGCCAAGAGAGATGATTATGATGAAAACTTTGTATTACAAAATAGTGAATATTTGCCTGGATGTAATGTAGTTTTAAAAACACCATTCCTATCAGTGTTGTTAGTGACCTTAATCTTTTGCATGAGTATGATTTCTTAATAGTGTTTATTAATTTACGGTAAAGATTGCTGATAATTTTTTGGCAAATTATCTTCATTAATAATCTTGGGAGAACAGAGAGCGTTACAAAGAAAGAAAACATGTAGGTCATGCTAAATCAAGAACTACACATAACAGTGAAAAAACCCAGATAATTTGAGCAGTACGGAAACAGGAAAAAATGAGATTAATCTTAATAAGTGGCAATCACTCAGATGGTGAGAAATTCCATGAACCTGAAAGTCAGTTTGTCAGCTATATTCAGAGAAGTTTTCAAGCTGGCCTAACAGTGTACCAGTCTGTTATTTTTCAATATTTGATTATGGTGGTGTAGGAGATAATTAAAATTACTGGCCATTCTGATTTTGGATGGCCTGACCCCTTGTCATACCATCCTTTTTTTTCTTTTTTCTTCTGAAGTACAGTGCTGAAGCAGTAGCTATTTCTTACTATTACTTTAATAGTGTGTAACTGTATTGTTTGGTACCATGAGGATCATGATCAGTGCATCAGAGCTCACTGCACAGAACTCAAGAGCCTATAAATCTGCCTGTGCTGAAAATGTTTTGCAGTGTATTCAAGGTGTGAGGACGTTGTGAATGTTGTAATTATCCTGTTTTGGGCAACTACAGCCTCTGGCTCTGCTAAAGGTTTTTGAGGAATGGGGGCTAAAAGCTTGTGTGTTCCATGTTTCTATTGCACAGGGAAGGTTGCACAAGGCACCTGGAAAAAGAGGCTTAGAATGGCAACTGTCAAGCAAATTACCCAGCCATAAGTGTTGGTGCTACTGCTGTAACAGCTTTACAATTTTCTCCATTTCCAGGTTCAGTTGCTGGTGTCCAATCAGGATGTGGATAACTACAAGCAAATCAAGGCTGATCTTGACCAGCTACGTCTGACTGTAGAAAAATCCGAACTGTGGGTTGAGAAGAGCAGCAATTATGAGAGTGGAGAGGTGGGAGACAATCAAACCAAAGGGGGAGAAGAGCCAATGGAGGTGGGTTTAAAGCCTTTGCTGTCAGAATAGTTTCAATACTGACAGGTAGTTTTATGAACAACTGCAAAATTATGGTCTGGTTAAGCAAAGTGAGAATGTGAAGTATTTTGGCAGAGCTATAGGAACTGACAGAAAAGGAAATAACACCTCTATTACCAATGTATTCAATGGTATGAATTTCTGGGTGCAAGTCACAGTGTGCACTCTGGAAATAATCTGGAAATTTTGTGCTGGCAGTTGGGTTGACTTGCTGGAAGAAAAGAGGAGTAGACAGTGTCCTGCAACTAAGGGAGCACAATCAAACCCATGTTTTCAAACATCACAAGTAATTCCACTCTTCACCACATGAGACTGACCTAAGAATGTTGAGAATTTGTAGGTGAACTGATGTTTTAGTTTCTTTGGCCCTTGTCCTACCACTTTCTCAGGATATACTCTTTGTATACTCTATACTACTTGATGTAGAACTTGAATCTAGGACCATGAAGACCTTTTTTAAAATTTTATTTTTTTTAGATTTCATCGTTTGGATTTTTAAATTTTGCTTTTCAGTGCAAACTGAGGTCACCATTTAATCATTTAACTCCAGCATGAGCTTTTAACAAAACATAAAGTGTTGCTGTGATTGAAGGTTATGCCATAAGAGTAGATGGAGCAGGCTTTTCCACCAACATTTATTGCCACTTTTCCCTTTTCGTCAGAGGAGGTGGGGAGAGATGAACATCTGTGATTTCTGACAGAGCATTTTCCTTGTTCTCTTTCCTGGTGCCAAGAAAGATGGGTAAGGAAGCCCCCAGGGAAGTAGAAAGCCAAGTAGAGATTATACAGAATTGTAGAAGGCCACACATCAGGAAGAAGCTGGAGCCATGGAGAAGAGAGAGGATGCTTGCAAATATCTGTGACACACACGTGGCCTTTTAAATGGGAAAGCAGATTTTTGGTGGCTTCATGCAGGGGAAAATCCAACACTTCAAGGAAGAACCCCAAATTCTTGCAACTGTGTAGGTCCTACTCTTTCTCTGATCTATCTTAGCTGTTGTTCTGATACCACATCTTCAGTGGTGTCAAAATTAGGGAGGGATCTGGAGCTGGAGCTTAAGTATGTGCTATTTCCTTCTTTCTTTCCTCAATCACAGCTCTAGTAGGAAAGATAATGTGCCTTTATGTATTTAATGAATTGAAAAGGTAATGGGGAAACAGAAAACAGAATTGTGTCAGAATTACAAAGTTTTTTAGTTATAATACCTTTTTAAAGTGTAATTTATTTCCTATGGGTCACCTTGATAGCAAGGAAACTCCAGGAAAAGGGGGCAAAACAATGTGTTTGAACCAGAGGCACCTCTCAATGGGATATTTTGAGTGTTTTTTCCCCATGAGGCACCTGTGGGTCTGTATGGATTAGCAGTGCTTCAGTGATGCACAATATTATCTCTGGCAGATCAGAGAGATTATTGTATCAGAGCAGTAATACGTAATCTGCTGGTAATTCCCTGAAAGCTGTGCTAGGTTACAATAGCTCAGAATCCTGTCCATTGTTTTTCTTCCTCTGCTAAATTCTTCTTTAACAGTGAAGAGGTGTTTTTACCTGGCAAAAAAAGTAACATTAGATAGTCAGTACTCTCCTTGAGGTCTTAAATCAGATATAAGAGCTGTGATGCTGAGCATAATCTACAATGTGTGAAGCAGGTGGCTAGCTTTAAGCAGATAAAAATCCCATGAGATCCATGCTCCCTTGGAATTGATACTGGGTATTCAGAGCTGGATGAACCTCTAGGTCTTTAGGGAATATGCCTCAACTGACTGTGTTTAATTAAAGTGCACACATAGATTTAAATGACATTCCAGAACATCCTTATGTTAAGGCCCAAGTTTCTGTTGTCACATGAAGCCTGTCAACAGATGTGCACAAGAGTTTAAAAGTATCAATTTTTTTTGCCTGAGTCTTCCTGGGTAATTGTTTTCACCTTACTATCATAACCCTTGAGCTTTTTTTTTTTTTTTTTTAAAGTCATATGAGTCCAGAGATGAGATTTGTAGAAAAAAAGGCCTTTTTCTTATGAAAGTATCCAGAGTTCTCCACAGGGAAAATGGCAACTCTTACATCCATGCAGGACTGTCTTGACAGGGACTGAAGATCAGAGTTGGAAAAGAGTACTTGGAGTTAGGTCAGACATAAATGAGACGCTGGTGGGGTTAGGAAGAAATGCTGAAACTGAGCTCACATAAGAGCCCTGCTTGAGAAGGGGAAATCAGACAAAGCCTGATCACTTGATTCTCTCTAGGAAGGGTGTTCTGGTCTGTGTAGATACCACAGACCATGGAAAGTGTGATTTTTATTGTCTTGTCCCTGAGGATGCTTTGGTGGTGCAGGAGCAGATACACAGCTCTGAGGAAGAGAAACAGGCTCAGTGAAAGGACTTTAAGGTGAAGCTGGAATAGAGCACAGTGGCATTTAGGGAGTTCCTCATCTTTTCCATCTGCTGAGGAAGTTCAGCAAGGTTTCAAGTGGTCTAAGTTTTCAGCACCTGCAGGCACCTAGTGTTCCCTCACTTCCTTTCTTTTCTGGTCTGTGGCACCTTGCCTTGGTTCTGGGAATGTTTGAACAAACATCATGTATAGGCTGAGGCTGTGAGCTGAGAATTCTGGGTGTGTCCCTCATTCCCCTGGTAAGGAAATACAGCTGTGGAGGGCAGAGCTGTGCCATGGGGACACTGACACGTGCCTTGCACTGCTGTCCTGCTGGGATGAGGGAGACTGGGCAGTGCTGGAATCTGACTGAATGCTGGAATCTGGGTCTTCACTGGAGGCTAGCAAGAAAGGATCTAGGACTGATGCAGAGTGTTATTCCAGGAATTTTATGGATAGAGGAAATAGTCTTTTTCAGGAAATAAAATTTCCTAAAGGTGGGGTACTCAGGTGAGAACCTTTCTCACTGAGATCTCTATGCCTGCCTGTCCCCTGTGGAAAAGTGTGACAGGAAATGTCTATCCTGGGGCATAACAAGGCCAAATATGCTACTGAGTGTCTTTGGTATCCCAGTGGTGTGATTATCTCTTGGTAACTACATCCCTGGCATACTCTTATGGGTTCAATAAACAATTGTTTATTATATTAAGAGAAAGGATAGATTCAGCAGTTTAATGCTGATCAGTACTTCCAGATAAGACATACAGTTTACATGGATTATAAAACTACTTTGATGAAGGAAGAATGGTGATAAAACTAACAGGTAAATTAATCTTGGTTAACCCACAATCCCAGAATGGAGGAGGGTGGTTAATTATAGCAAAAAGCCTGAAACATCTCCCAAAGTATTGATTCAAACAGCTAGAGAGACGGCAGCCTGCATACTAACAAACCTAAACAAATAAAATCTGCTCTTGTTACATAGATCAGCACTGAACAGCAGTGCTGACACTTGCAAACAGCTTCCATGGCCAAATGGTGCAGCTGTTCTTACCTCCCTGGAAATTAGGACCAGATGGGATTTATAGAACTCCTGAACTTCACCATCAGCTAAGAAAGTTCAGAGAGAGGTTTCAGGACGTATAAACATTCAGCTTGGTGTGCATAGGTTTGTTTTAGTGTATTTCTCTTTTCTAAAACAGTAGGAAGTGTGGGGACACAATGAAACTCAGAAATACACCTGTTTCTTCTTTTTTTTTAATGCTGTTACACTGGATTAAATCCTTGGGGTCATACTGTGAGTCGATCTCAAGATCTGCTAGAGTTTTTCTTCATGCTCTATAATTTCAGCATTCTAAGTCCAATATTTCAATTTATTTTTTTTTCCTGTTAAGAAAGGCTTACCACAGCTGACAGCAGAAAAACCCCCAACACTGCCAGTATTCTTAGTGGCAGTATTTGTGTACATGTTCTCCCATGTTTTGATTGAGAGATATGCATGGAAAGGTGCGTGGGTGTTGGCAGTTCCTTGCTGACTTCATTTCTCTTATTTATCATACCCAGCTGGGGCTTTCCAGGAGCCAGGGCCCAGAGCATACAGCATCATGCCTTGATGCTGCAGTTTAACATATGGTTCCTATTTGTTTTTAAATCTTTTCTTGCATCATTCAGAGATACAGGCAGAAGCATCCCCTTTATGGGAGGAACATCCCTAATTTCCACATGCTGTTTGTTCCTGTGCTGTTGAGAGCTCCACCCTTCTTAACTGTAGAGGTTGTCTTAAGCTCTTTCTCCAGACATTTTAGTGTTCACATACACAGATTTTGTAATCTTTCCAGCTGTATTACAGATTTTTGGAACATGTGGTCACTACTGAAATACACTTTTGGTCCATCTCCTCGCAGTATTTAAATTCCTTGGTGTGCCTAGTCTGCGATTTAGGGACATTTCAGAATGATCAGAAGCATGAAGACATAGAGTAATTGCCTCAAATTACATTGGAAATTTGAAACAAAGGAAGGACTTGACTGTAAATCTCGTCACTCACTGGATAAGGAAAAAATGAGTCTTTATTATCTGTGTTATATCAATTCCTTGTGAGCTGCTGTAATACTTTGTCACTTGCTGCTATTGAATACAATTAATTCATGTTGAGGAAATTGCAATAAATCTCCACTTGTCGTGTGTTCTTTATTACAGGAATCTAACATTTTGAGCCCAATACAGGATGGGACCAAAAAACCTCAGATAGACAGCATTAAAAGCAATAACTACAATATTGTTAAAGAGGTTAGTATATCTGCCAAGAAACTTGCTCAATGTATCTGTTTGATTAGTAGATTTAGTAATTATTTTGAAAGAAAGTGCCTTTGGTTTTGTGTGACTTGACTGGTTTCTTTTCTTGCTTGCATGCCTATTTATTTGTTTGGTTTGTTGTTGTTTTTTTTTTTAATTTATAGATTTTGATTCGACTCAGCAAACTTTGTGTTCAGAATAAAAAATGTCGGAATCAACAGCAGCGTTTACTGAAAAATATGGGTGCCCACTTGGTAGTCTTGGACCTTCTGCAGATCCCCTATGAAAAGGTTATCTTCCTAATTTTAGTAGTAGAGAACATGAACTCGGGGAAGGGAAAGGCCTTGGCAGGCCGAAGAATCAATGGAAAGATTTTTTAAAAACTGAATTGTTAGCTGTGGTACAAACATGAATGATGATGTCATTTTCTACGTTAGGAATAGTGAGTTTGGGCTCAGTTTAAATAGCTGCTTGCGCAGTTTTATTTAAAATTTTGTATTTATTGCCTTGGGTACCTGGACGTCACCGTGCTGTCATTCCTGTACCCATTCCTGAAGCAGGCAAACCTTAGGACCGAAGGCTTTCATGGATCAAATCTGAAATATCTTCTTTGTTTTTATGGTGGACATCTCTAACCTAGGTCCACTTGCCATTTTTTTCACAAGATAAAGTTATTAGGTACTGATTTGGTGGAATTGAACATACAAATGAATGAACTAGACAGGCTTTGAAAAAGCACATCTTTCTAGATCTTCCAGGAATCACTGAGAGGAGGTAAAACCTCTTCTGGGTTATGTTTTCCTGCATGTTGTATTACAGACACTGGGTTCAGCTGTCGTCAGTAAAACAGTGCTTGTCCGTACAGGTGGTTCATCAAATCATACTTAGGATACTACATGAGAGGAATATAAAATGAGGATGAAACTAGAGATATATTTGTGTGGGAGTATGTGTACGAACACATGCACACATGCATCTGTTTCTGTATGTAGCTATAGAAAAGCCAAACCTTTGCCAAAGCTTAAAGCTAATGCGGAGAGACATTTTTGGTTTGTTTTGCTTTTTTCTAAATCATGCACCTCAGCACTTTTTAAAACTAGGAAATTATAACCACACATGGAGAAATCTTCCTTTGATTTTATGCTCCTACCTGTGATTCCCTATGGTGAAGTTGATTCAGAGTAAGGTACAGCTGCTAATGGGCTCTGAAGGAAAATATGTCAGTAACTTTTGCCAGAGGGAGAATTCCTGCCCTATAAACGCTCAGGAGAATTGCTTTATTCCTGGCTGAATTGATGTGGTATGGTTTTAACAAGTATGTTTAGGTATAACCAGCTGATTTTTTTTGTCCTTTTTTTCCTGCAGAATGATGAAAAGATGAATGAAGTTATGAATCTAGCCCACACTTTTCTTCAGAATTTCTGTCGAGGAAATCCTCAGAATCAAGTTCTCCTCCACAAAAATCTCAACTTGTTCTTAACTCCAGGGGTAAGTATTTAATTTGAAATGGAATATGATAATTGGAATTAAATTTGGGTTTGCTGAAACATCCCAGTGCTAAATAAATAATTTCACCAAATTATGCCTCCCATCCCCTCTCCTCTCTCATTTCCCTTAGTGTTGCTTTTCATGTCATTGGCTTTAATATTGCTATTTTAAAAGTGGAAAACAAAAACCAAGAAACCTGTGGGGTTTACTGGAAGGATCTATGAATATGTGTCACATCATTGTGTTGAACTTGACTCTGATTCTATTCATCCTGACTCACTCATTGATGGACTGTAAAGTCAAAGCAGAAGATACTGTGACTGCTGTCATAAACCTTGTGTGACAACAGAATCAGACCCATACATCTTTGTTGATGATGCTCCCATTTGATTCAACTGATCTAAAGTCTGACAATTAAATCATTGTCTTTACAATACATCTTTTTATCACAATCCCTCTGTATGTATTTTTTTGTGTTTACAGATATTCATATAGAATAACACTTGCTCAGTGGATCTACTGAGCAAAACATGCTTTTGTTAGACGGAGTTGTGAGTATGAGGGTTGCAGACTGTGGCCTGTGCATATTAGAAACCATTTGTTCTGTTTTTCATTTATGCTCTTTCATGACATTAGTGAACAGTTCTGAGCTGACCACAGTGGGAACCAGAGCCTGGATTTCCTCATATCCCACACTGAAACTTAACATGGGTGCCAAGCGTGAAGCCAGCTTGCACTTGTATTTCTGTTCTTTTGAAGCTGATTTCCTGATCATCCATCCCAGTTATTGTGCTTCTGTGCCCATTGTGGAGCAAACTCGATGTGGACTCCTATCAAATGACACTAAACAGACACATATACTTTAGGAGCACACCTGATCCTCAGGAGCCTTTAGTCCAAGGGACCAACCTAGAGCAAAAGCCCCAAAAATGCACAAAGTCTGAGTGCTGTGTCCTCAGCAGCATCCCTTCTTGCTCCAGATCCATTCCTCTTGTTTCATGTTACTCATGGATACACAGCCCTAGGCTCCCTCTGGAGTTAGTGTGGAAAGAGACATTCTCTTTGAGACCATCAGGCTGCGTGTGCATGGACTTGCCTGCTGGAAATGCCTCCTCTGTGGAGCTCCAGAGACAGCCAGAGCAGCTCATCATCTCATTTGGTGGCCTCATTGCAAAGTTTGATGGTGAGTGGGGCCAGTGTGGTCTCAGGTGTCTCATATTCCAAAGCCCCTGCAGAGTGCTCTAGCAGTGTAGTGTGCGCGTGTACCTTCCACATGGACACAGGTTTGGTTTATGCCCACTTCAGGACTGTTTGTATTCATAGGGAGGTGTGGAGAAATCCCCTCAAAACTGGAAGCTGGACCCTGAGATCATCGAAAAGGATTTCTCCCATTTCCCCCATTTCCCTTTACCAGTGAGCCTTCCTCTACTCAAGAATCCCGTGCCTCTCTCAATCTCAAAGCAGATCTGCTGTGCTCATGAGGCTGTTTCTGATCTGTTCAGCTCCTGGAAGCTGAGACCATGAGGCACATCTTCATGAATAATTACCTCCTGTGCAACGAGATCAGCGAGAGGGTGGTGCAGCACTTTGTGCACTGCATCGAGACCCACGGCCGGCACGTGGAGTACCTGCGGTTCCTGCAGACCATCGTGAAGGCGGATGGCAAATACGTGAAGAAGTGCCAGGACATGGTAATGACAGAGGTGAGCAAAGTCTTCACATGTTAATCACTTGAGAATTTTCAGGCTGTTTTTCCTGCTCTTGGTACCAATGAGATATAATGGCATCCTCGCTTTAGAATTTTAAGCGGCGTCACAAATAATGAATATTTTAGCAGACGTTTTGGGGAGTTTGATCTAATTTTGTAAGGCCATCTGTATAACTACTAGAAAGAAAACATGAGTGTTAGCATGGTGATACAGAGATGTCTATTTGTAGATGATGTAGCATGGAAATCTCAGAGTTACATAAACCTTCATTTTCCTAGAATGTAATTTAGGATCACTTTTATCCACTCTTGTGGCATGGGTTCACCACACCAGAGGCTCTTACCTCTATAGATTTGTCTAAATAGTGTTGTAGACCTTTTTTTTTTTTTAGCATGTAGCAGTTATAAGTCCTAGGTTCTGCCTTTTTTTGGTTTTGTTTTATTTCAGAGCATTTCTGTGAGGGTCAGTAAGAGCTGCTCTAGCTTTAACTAGCTGGATTCAGAGTCTGACCCAGTAAATTCAGCCAAGGGGTTTGTGGAAAAATCTTTATGCCAATAAATTTCCTAGGAAAATACCTAATTGACTTTCTCTGCAATTAGGGTTTGATATATTGTGAGCATGATAAATGAAATCTTCAACTTGCAGACACTTGTGCATTTAACTGTAATTATGTTAAGAGTTCTTTGAGATTAGTAAGTGGCTAAAGTTGAATATGGTGAAAAGTCATGGTAGGATTAGAGTCTAAGGAACATTTTTTATTTGCTTTACAAAGTGCTTTTTTTGGCTTGATTTGGTTTTGTAAAGAGATGTCTTCACAAAGGAGTCAGAGATAAGCTTTCGTTCTTTGTGGTATGAACAAAACAAAATCCCACTGAAATCTTATTCCACAGCAACAAGAGGAAAAACTTCTAATTAAGAAAATAAAGCTCCTGCCTACATGGATAACCTTTAATGAAATTCACCTCAACCTTTTCAATTTGACTGAAGTATTTTAACATGCAATATCAATTACAAGCCTTTGATTTACATAATTCAAACACTTCTTGTGCCTTTGTGGTTTCAGATTTTTCTGCTTCCACCGAAGGCTCTTGTAGAGTTTTTTTTTTAATCATCAAATAAAATTTTCAGATTTTTCTTAATTTCAATATATTTTGCTATTGACCTATAGCAACACAAAGATAAACTGTCATATTACATTTTCAAGCTGACTCCGTGATGAAAGTAGAAATGAACTTGGATATGGCATTCACATTTTGAGTCCTGCAGGAGTTTCCTGGGGGGGAGGGAACAACCCTGTTTTGATAAAATAGGGTAAGATAATGATCTGTTTTTCAAAAAGTAGGAAATTACAGGTAAGTAATTATGATCTTTTAGAAAAGGATGCTAATTGTGGAACTTGAATGGCACTTGAATGGCAATCCACTCTAAAGGGAACAAATGGTTGGAAGTTGCCACAGAGTCAGGACAGTTTCTCTGTAGAAAACTGAGATGTACTTTGTGACCTTAAACAAGTGCTGTAGCTTTTCCTGTGCCTCCAGATGGGGCACATAAACAATTTACCACAAGACAAGATAGAATATGACTGTACAGCTTGCCTCATATTCTTTCACCCACAGGAAATATATTGCAGGTTTTTCCTGTTTACTGGGAGTAAGGGATAATCCTCATATTTACATGTTCTAGAAAGTGCATGCAGATGAAGGAGCACCATGGCAAGAGAATACTGTCATAAAATCCATTGGACATCCCCAGTCTGGCTGATTCCCTTGTTCTCATCTCCTTGGTCTCCGTGTCTGCAGTGATGTTTACCAACCTGGAAGGTTCCTTAGGGCGATTTTTCTCATTACAAGCAGGCTTTGAGGCTCCTGGCAGAACCCTGCCTGTCAGTGCAAACACTATTACAGAAGGGAAAGCAGAATTTACTTTGGGCCAGATCAATGTGGCAGCAGAGTGTTCTATTACCTGTAGTATTCTGAAGTAATATTTTGCAGAGTATCAACAGCTGCTCCAATACTGGACAGCCTTTATTATGTTACCACAGAATTCTAAACTTGCTGAAAATATGCTTTAATAGCAGAAAATGCTGCTGCCTTGTTTTGTCCTCAGCTCTAATCCCTTTATTTTTTTTTTTCTTCTGTGCTGTGGATTGTCCAGAAAATATCTGAAAAGTCGTGGGTATAGAAATAACTGTAGAAACCCAAAGATAAATGAGAAACAGGAATTGCAGGAAAGACTGAATTCACAATTCACTTCAGCCAAATGTCAAAGTAAAAATAAGCAAGAAGCAGGGAAAGCACAAACAGAAAAGCTGTGAATTCAAAATTTGAAGTGTTGAAACCCTGAAAAGTGTAATGAAATGTTTCTTGACTTTTCATTCTGGGAGACTAATTTTGATTCCTGCTCTTGCTGCTTTCCCATTTCTCAGCAGCTCCAGCAACCTTTATGACTACCCTAGAATTGAGTAAGCTGGGATTTCACATCAAATATGGACTGGAATAGGTCAAGTGCCTAATTCACAAAATAAGTGTGATTTTTGAGCTGCCAGGGTGTGTTCTGTACTAGGAGAGGTTTGTAGGAGTTGATTTCACCCACACTGAGAGTGGATTGAGCTTCAAATGACAGTGATGGAGAGAGGATTCCAAACAGGGTTAGAGCAGAGCTCTTCAGTGAGGTGTGCTGAGATGGGGCTGCCAGCATCCAGCGCCGCTCTGGATCCTCTGGAGATGAGCAGAGCACTTGTAGCAGAATCAAACATTTATCACATACACCAGTTTTCTGTTAAATGAAAGTGCTGACATGACACTGATGAAGTCATGACCCACCTGCCAGATCTGCACAGGGTGGGGAAGAATCTCCCTTTGTTTCCAATACTGAGCAAGGGTGGGGAAAAGCTGGGTTCAATTTCTGGTGAGGCTTTTTATGTGAGGCAGAGTGGAAGATTTAATCTCACTGCACTTCAAGTGCCTATCTATGAAACAGAGATAATAATGCATCCTGGCCTCCCAGCAGGAGGTGAGGATAATTAATTAACTTCACACAAACATTGAGACGGTAGGAATAATAAGGATGGCATGCTGTCTTAGGTAAAGACAGAGCTACACAGAAATTGAACCTCAAATTCACCTTGCATTAGTGTGAGTTATTCCAGATTTACACTTAATGTTGATAAGAGCAGAAGTTTGCCTTGGATACTGTTTTGACACGTTCATTTGGCAAACCACATCAGAGTAAATTTTGTTTTGTTGTTTGGGTTTTAGCTAGAGAGTCTTCACATACTTCGAGATAAAATAAGAAATTAAGAAAATCATAGAATCATTTAGGTTGGGAAAAGCTTTCGAAATCCTTGAGCCCAACACGATGGCAGCACAGAGTGCTCAGAGCCTTGTGCTCTCTTTCCCAGCTGATAAACGGCGGTGAGGATGTGCTGATATTCTACAACGACCGAGCATCCTTCCCCGTGCTGCTGCAGATGATGTGCTCGGAGCGGGACCGAGCCGACGACAGCGGGCCCTTGGCGTATCACATCACCCTGGTGGAGCTGCTGGCTGCCTGCACGGAGGGCAAGAACGTCTACACAGAGATCAAGTGCAACTCACTGCTGCCCCTGGATGACATCGTCAGGGTAGTGACCCACGATGACTGCATTCCTGAGGTATGATTCACCTTTGCTTTTTTAGAAACACGGGCAGTATTTTATTGTTTCTAATGTGCTGACAAGTTGACTATTTGCACAGGAAATGGGCTGGAAATGGGTGGTGCCTCTTAAGGGGAATAAGTGAGAAAGAGTAAGACAGTATTTATTCCACAGAAAATTCCTTGTCCCTAATGCTCTGTTTGTCAGCTTTTCAGACACCTTGTTTTGTTTTGGGTTTGTCCAGCCACTGGCAGAGTTTAACGCTCTCATAACTTCTGACTGAAGCTGTGAAGACCCAGCTGAGTGTTGGGTTAAGCCAATGTTTTGCCACTGCCTGAATTTCTTGGGAATTACGGATAAAATTCTGTCCATGCTGAAGTCAGTGGGAATTTGGGTGAAGTCTCATTTTATTAAACTCAACTGCAGACCTGCAAATGTTTTTATTCATTGCATATGAAGGCACAATTCTGCATGTGTCATGCCAAAGTCGGACTGTGATACTATCTGGTGGAAAAATGGGGCTCAAAACAACAGAACTGGGCCCTGCAGGAGTTAAAACTCCCTCTGTGCCATGGAAATTGCCCTTGTGATCAAATGATCCTATTACTAAAATGAAATATGTTTGCTTTGCCCAAAAGTTCCCCTTAACATTAATTTCAACAGATGGTCATTAGAAAAAAAAAACCCAAACAAAAGAATCCTAAAGGTCTGATCTTAGTTTTCTCTTCACTGCATTAAACATATGCAATTATCTCATCTCCCTTGACCGTGACAAGAAATTTTCAGAGCATTTGCATATGTTTATATTTAATCTATACATTTTGGGCACTGGATATCCATTTTTATGCTGTGCATATGCCAGAGAGGAGTGCAACTGCAGTCCTCCTCCTAAGCCTTGTGCTGCCATTGCTACAGTCCCAGTGCACCACAACCTTTCTCTGCCATTGAGATCCCAAATGCAAGTGCTGCGTTAGGATTGTGGAAATACAGGGACTTCAGTCTCACCTCTGCAAAACACTTTTTATTTTATATTTGGCAAGCCTGTCACAAGGCTTCAACCTACTGCAGTCAACTGGCAAGTGCAGGGGTGTCCTGCATTTTGACAGCCTCTGGCTTTGGAGCCAGACCTTGCTGGTCTTAGTATCAGTTTAATACCAGAATCATTACTGGTTTGTTTTGTGGGGGTTTTGTCATTAGAGTAAGGATGTTTGCAAAATATTTTCGTTTTTCTTCTTGTGGTCTTTCAATAAGCACATTAAGGCACGTGTTGCCCTGCTTCTCCCTAAATCTTCAGAAGCAAACATATGCATTATTATGGTTATGAATGTTTGTTAATACTGTTAGTAAAGGTTCATCTTTATTGTTCAGTGTTTTTGCAGATAGAAAATATTATGTTAATTGTTTTTTGCTGTTCCATTTTATAGTGATTGTGTTTTCACTGTTCCTGCAGGTGAAAATTGCCTATGTTAATTTTGTTAACCATTGTTATGTGGACACTGAAGTGGAAATGAAAGAAATCTATGCCAGTAACCATATCTGGAAACTTTTTGAGAACTTCCTTGTTGATATGGCAAGGGTAAGCTTCACCAGGTGTTAAATATTACAGAATGATCATGGGTGACAACTGAACTGGCAGTAATGTTGGTTTTTTTGTGAACTTCTTTTATTTTGTTAACTATTTTTGTTCAAAGTTGACAATAGGATAGGTGTGATTGGTTGGTTTATTTGTTTAACAAACAGTCATTTCTATGATCTTTATCATCATTTAACCTGCTAATTAATAGCAGCCTTCTCTTTCTAAAAGGGCATCTTGGAACCTGTGCCTTTCTCTTTTCTTACAGAGAAATAAATTGGGTGAGTGTGCATGGTTGAGAGCCTGTGTACATCTTTTGGGAACGTGTGTTACATGTCCTTATGATGGTGACTAAAAAAAACCTCCACATCTCTAATCTCTTCCTTTATTCTGCTGTTATAGTGAGGATCAGGGATCAAGATATTCTCTGGCTCATGTTCCTTCTTTAGTCTCTATTTTTGTCTTTTATTCTCCTGTCACTGCATTCTCATTGCTGATGTGAAAGGCAGGTGTAGAGCTGTGGTCCCTCAGAATACCAATTCAAATATAAATTACAGCTGCAAGATGACAGGGCACAGTCAGTACCACAGGCCTGCCATTCCTGTGGTCCTCAGTGAGCCTCAATGGTGTCAGTACTTGTTGAATTAAATTTTAAGTTACAACTTGAATTAGGCTTCCTTTCCCAGGGATTTTGAAGGCAGAAAACAAGAGCAATCTTCTGACTTCCACAAGGATTAAATACAATAGTAGAGCTATGAGGGGAAGCTAGTGTGATGTAATGATTATAGTCTGCACTACACATCCTTTTCTAGGAGGTTAATGCTTCTTGTAATTATAAATAATTACAATATTAATGACAAACAATGGTGTTGCTCTTTCTGCTCAAGAAGTAGAACCATGGGGTTTGGGGTTTTTTTTCCAGTCCATAGTCCATTACATTTTATAATAATTCTCACTCCTTGCATTCTTCATTTCATTGAAATGACCAAAAAGGTAAAGAATCTCAGTTTTGTCCTGCAGCAGACATTGACCCCAAAGTATCAGTGAGCCACAAAATAATTCCTGTGAGACCTATTGGGAGAAAATATAATGAATTTTAGCTAAAAGAAGAAGAAATGCAGAGACCTGGGCTGACAATAGGTGCTGGGACCTGTTCATTTCTCTGTGAAACAGAAACCTTATACATGGTTGCTTTTTGCTTTTTGTTGGTTTTTGTTTTGTTTTTAGAAACCTTTTTATTTTTCCCTGGGAGCAGGTTAAGGCAGGGATGTTTGTGCACTCTTTTATTGGTGGTAGCCATTTTCAGCAGTAATTAGTCCTCTACAAACCCTGTTTTCTTGCTATTTTGTCCTTATGGTTGTGTTAGACAGTGAGAGCCCTCCTGGACAAAACTACCAGGTTGAAAATTAAGATGAGAAACATCCTTGGACGAGCATTCTGACTTTTAACCTTACCGGTTTTACCTCAAGAAGTATTTCCTTCTATTTAATTCCCTTTCTGGGTTGCCCTTTCCTGACATGTCCTGACCCTGACTTTCCAAACAGACTCTCCCTCCTCCCTAGCCCTTAAACGTGGCCAATTTTCTGTGCCCCTGGGCTGGAAGCAGACAAGTAGAAAGAGGGCTCTGTCCAGGTTTTCCTCTTATGAGCCTGGAGACAAACTGCACTGTGCTAAATGCTGGGGGCTTGTCCTGATGCTGGTGACCATCGAGCTTGTTTTCACACACCCCTGTCCTGAGAGAAATGAGACCCCAGGCCGTCAGAGGTGAAGAGGGAAAATGCTGCATATTGTGTGCGGGTGCTGTTGGCAAAATGCAGCTTTATTCTGCTCTCCTGCAAGTGTGTCAGAAGTGCTCTGGCCTGTCCTGCTCTCCAGCCATGGATAGCTGTATTTTCCAGGTTATGGAGTGTATTTGTGCAGATTTGGTGCTCTGGGGGCCCCGACAGAGCCCATGTGTTATAAATACATCAGCGCTCTGTACCTATCAGGGCAGTTAGAATGCTGTCAGCCTCATGAAAGATGTTACAATAGCTTTCAAAGCATTTAGAAAAAGAGCCCTTTGATCCTCTGTGTTCCAGTGAGCTAAAAGGGATGCTTTTGCATGGGGGAAGGGGAAATGCTTTTCTTTTAGCTGCTACAAATGCCTGTCAGTGGGTGAGTTTGTGAGCTTTGAGTCTGTTATTGGAGAGCACCAAGGTGAAAGACAGAGAGGGTTATCCTCAGGTTGGATTCCTTGTTGCAGATATATATTTTAAAAAAACCAAAAAACAAAAAAACCCAAAAAAACAGTAACTGATTTTTTTTTATCTGTTTTTGGATTGAGGAAGGAAATATTTAGTCCCCAGTTGTCATTTTCCTTTCAACAACGTGATGCATTGCAAAGCAGGCATGAGGCAGCTCTGTGTCTAAACCGGGTGTGCCAAAAGCTGTCGGGCTTTCAAAGACACCCTGTTTCTACAGCTTCTGCCAACCTACTTTCTGCTGGGTGTGACTTGCAGCCTTGTGCTGAGCAAAGTGGGTGCTGCTGAAGGAAAGGCTTCCCTTTCCTGCGTGTGGCCCAGCCTGGGTAAGTCAGCAGCTGTACTCTGAGCAGGATTAAAGATAAGAGCCGGGGATCTGACAGCTATAAAGTCATCCCAGCTTTCTCTGCAGAATTTTTAAAGTATTATTCATGTGAGTTTTGGTCCCAAAGCCTCTTAAGGGGTTTTTAAACACTGCTTTCTCAATCCTCGTCTCCATTTCATGCATTTAATTTTATTTTTCTTTTTTCTTCCACGGAGGAAGGTCTTTCAGTCCCCAAAGGGCAGAGGGATAAGAACAAAGGAGAGGATTTCCAAATTCCTTCTGTGCTGGGAATTTTTCAGACCGGTGTTGGAGCAGAGTGGCATTCCCACATATGGCTCTGCTTTTCAGGCAGCTGAAGGGGAAAGCTTAAAAATGTTCTGGAATTTAGTTTTGGTGATTTCTGCATTCGGTGTGTTAGCACTGCACAGCTCCCTATCTACCTATTGGGATTGCAAGTGCTGAGCTCAGAGCTACTGATTCCAGCCAAAATTTGCATACAGATTAATTAAAAGCAAAAGAACTTCCAGAGATTTTTAGTTCCATGATCTCTTAAAAAAAAACCAAAACCAAAACCCCAACAAATTAAGCAAGTTTTGATTATTAAGTGAATCATTTACCTTCATGAAGACTGTGGGTGGTGGTGGTGTCACACTTTTCCCAAACAGAAGGGTTGATGTGTTTGCTGTTTCATTTTAGCCACTGTTGCTTCTCCCTCCAAAGTCTTTCCTGGGGTGATAAAAAATGCACTCTGTGGAGGCATGACTGATTTATCTGACACATTTTAGATAAGCAGACAAACAAACTCCTCAAGATGCCTCATTTGTCTAAGTCTGAAGTTATCTTTGGTTATATTCCTCTGCCTACTACATGACAATGCTTGTGTGCTAGACCCAAGGTGTTCTGTGTTCCCCTGAGCTCCATCATACCCTGAACACAGGTGCTTTTGGATGTCATGTCAGTAAACCTCCTTAAAAGATTCCTGGAGAAATTGCTGTCTTGTAGTGACAGTGGCAGTGTGTAATTAGAGAGAATCTTTGCCCTGTGTGAGATTCAGGTGCTGTGGATTATCTCTCTGCTTCTATCACCAACTTCTCCCTGTGACCTTAAGCAATTCAGTCAGCTTCTCTGGACTCCCCATCCCTGCAGAGATGTACTGGTAAGGGTGTGCCACTCAGGTTTGGGGTTAGGTGTTAAATGCACAAATGGCGATGAAAAGGCTACCCCTGGAGTTTCTGTATACAAAATAAATTCTGCTTTTGCATAGATTCCCTAGAACATTGCAGTCGTCTCTGGCTTGTGTAGGTGAAAGAGAAAACAACTCTGCCTTCATTTCTTGTTAAACATGACTACAACTGCTTATTTAAAGGCTGTTGAAGAGGTAGTATGACTACAGTCTGTACTACGTATTTGTCCAGTCTTGCCTTTCTCACTGTTTTTGGCTCTCTGTAGACTCCTTTCAGTACTGTGTACACTGACACATGCAAAGTCAACATGCCTCTGTATAGATGTTCACAAGTGCTGAAGAGAAATAAAGGAAATACTGAAGGATGTAATCCACACCAGTAATTTTTCCCTTTCTTTAAGTGTGACATCTTTACGCAGCAACAAACTTTAAGTGTTGCACCAAAGGGAGTCTTCAGGAACCTTTTGTACAAATCTTCCCACTTCCTCCCACCATTTAATCATCCTTCTGTGCTCCAGAGTTGTCCTGGTATCATCCATTCCCTGCTTTCATTATTTTAGCTTGGCTTCTCTATTTTCCCCATGTGGCTTCCCAAAGAAATGCTGCCTCTCTTCCAGTACCATCCTAAAGCCTGTTGGTATTGAACATGCTGTTTCCCTTCTTTTCCTCCTTTTAAACATTTTTCCTGCAAAGGAGCTTCACCTTTGCCACCCAGTTGTGGTGATTAATTGTTGAGAGAAACTAAATGTTGTTTGAAATCTTTCTAACCTCAGTTGTTTATGTCTCATCTGTCTCTAAAGCTTCTTCCAACCAGCCTTGCAATGGGAGGGAAGGTCCATTTTCTTCCTGAACTTGTCTAAATGTGTAAGTGGCATGCAGTGTGCTGATTTAGGGGGATCTTTGCTTCATGGTGTGGGAAAGAAGAGGCAGGCAGCCAGAAAGAACTAGTTCAGAAGAGAAGGGTGGACCTCCAAGAAAAAAGAGAAGCTGTAATCCAGCTGCAACTTTAACATAGTTCTCTCTGATAGATATTATATAAAAATCTTTTGTTTTTACTTTAAGAAGAAATATCAGATGTGCTGTAATAAATACAAAATAATGAAGCTTGCTTATTGGGGAGAACTAAATCTCATTGTTTCCTCCTCCTCCTTCCCTGCAGGTTTGTAACACAACCACGGATCGTAAACACGCAGACACGTCTCTGGAGAAATATGTCACTGAGCCTGTCATGAGCATTGTGAGTGGCTTCTTCAATTCACCATTTTCAGATAACAGCACCAGCCTCCAGGTAAGGAGAAGAGACACAGGCAAATAAGTTATTCAGACCGTTAATGAGATGCCTTCTGCTACTTGCATAGGAATGCTGTCTCTTTTCATCTTCCTTTAATTTCTCTGTCCCCTCTCATGCCACTGACTACCAGCTTAATCCCTCTTTAAAACATTTAATTCTTCATTTTAATCACTTACATCTCGAACAAGTAGACAGCTCAATGTGGTCAGAGTTAGTTCTGGCTCTTGTGAATTCATTGGAGAGGGTATCCTTGCAGAAAAATCTTTGTTGTGAGGGAGATGCTGTATCCTGTGACAGAAGGGACACATGCCTGAGAACAGGAAAAACTCCTCTGTCCTTCTGCTGTGTACTGTGTTTGCTCAATATCAGTGGCAATCTGAGGAAAAATTGCATGGTTTGGCCTTTTAGAGGTGCAGCATTGATTTCTGCTCCTGCCAGACCTAAAGATCAAAGAGAATTTAATGGAGCTATAACTTGAGTCTACAAGCTAAAACCCCCTTGGTTTACGTTGTGTCAAACCCTAGACCAGCTATGAGGAGATCTTAAGGGTAAAATTCTGTGTTTGTTTTTGTTTTCAGACACACCAGCCTGTTTTTATTCAGCTGCTGCAGTCTGCTTTTAGAATTTACAACTGTACCTGGCCAAACCCAACACAGAAAGCCTCAGTGGAGTCCTGTATCAAGACTTTGGCTGAAGTGGGTAGGTGCCAGGTTTTACTTTGATTATTGCTCTTAATGTTTAAAGATCAGACTTGAAGTTTAGCAGTTTTTAATATGACTCTGACCATCCTGAAATTGTGTCAGTAGTGATTTCAGAAATCCCACTTTCTGAGGCTCAATTCTTCCTTATTTTATAACTCATTCAAACCTGCCCCATCAAATAGGGTTGTTAGAGTGAAACTGCTAGGGCAGAGGGATGAGCTTGCTAAGTGAGTGATGATTGAGCTTTCAGCCATCAGTTTTCATTTGACGGTTGAAACTCTTGAGGATTTTAACTTTTAAATTCAAACAAGTTATGATATTAAATCACAACATAAGCAAAAGCATCCCTGTTCAAATACATTTTTTAAAAACTTCTTATCCTACATTAAAAAAATATTCTTCACCAGAACGTAGCTAAGACGGGCAAAAGTTTATTAAGTAAAATTTCTGTAAATATGATTTTAAAGTCTTCTGCCGTGACAGAATAAAGGATTATTCAATGTAGTTTCCAAAAGTCAGTGGTACTGGTTGCTTGTAGAATCAATTCAGAATCAATCGATTCTGCTCAGTGTGAATGAAAGCTGAGTAGAAGCAGAAACACATAGAAATTGGCTAAATTCTACTGTTGATACATTTATTAAAAAGCATTAATAAATAATGGTAAAACAATATGAGAGGGTCCCAGAGCCATCTGCAGCACTGTAACAATCAACTCTAAATTTAGATTTTTGGAATTGCTTTACAGAAGTATCATTTAACATTCTAGCCAAAACATCTCATTAACTTTCTGTGTGAATGTGAATAAGCAGTTACCTAAAAATTTAGCAACCTTCAATTGTTTTATTTGTTGTGCAAATGATTTAATTATGGATCCATCTGGCAAAGGAACTTTGGAAGTTGAAGACATTTTATTTCCTTTATTCTATAGCTACTACAGTCTCACATACAGCTCCATCTCTACAAATTCTTGTTTGTGTGTTTTAACACTTATGTCCTTGCTCTTCTCTGGCATTTCTGGAAACAGTCATCAATAAAATACTTCCTTTGGGAGTCTGGGGAAAGAGAGAGAAGTAGGGCAGGTGAGAGTAGATTTGAGACTAACCATGCCCTCTGTGTGCTTGTAGACAGCTTGATGTCTTCATTTCTGTAGAGCTGCATCTAAAATCAAATTCTAGCTCAGAGAGGTCGTTGTGTTATCTCATCAAGATGAGGCTGTTTGGAGACATCTGAGTGGGGTTTGTTTTCCATTTGGCTACGTGCCCACAGCACGGAGCTGATTGTAGCATGAAAAATTCCCAGCAATTTCCAGCGATCCAGAGCTCTGCTGATTGCTTGATGAGTCAGGCCAGGCTCTTGCTGGGCTTTCTCTTCTCCCAAGGAGCATGTGCTAGGACAAGAAGAAAAGGCCTCAGGTGGCACCAGGGGAGGTTTAGGTTGGGTGTTAGGAAAAATTTCTTCACGGAAAGGGTTGTTAAGCACTGGAACAGGCTGCCCTGGAAAGTGGTTGAGTCATCATCCCTGGAGGTGTTTAAAAGATGTGTAGATGTGGCACTTAGAGACTTGGAGTAGTGGTGGACGTGGCACTGTTAGGTTACTGCTTGGACTCTATCTTTAAGGTCCCTTCCAGCCTAAATTATTCTATGATTGTGCCCTGTTGAGGCAGCCAAGCTGAACTTGTCCCCCCAGCAGCTTGAGAGGGAAGGCATGGGAGGGGGAAGGCAGATCCAGCTTCATGCCAGGTGTGCCAGCACATGGAAGGGCTGGTGGGCTTTCGTGGGCACTATTTTGTGTGCCTCTTGTTTCTGGGGATTCCAGGAACGGCTGATGTCTGGAGTTTGCTTCAGAGATGTGATTTTGTTCCCTGTTTGCGGAATTCAATTTCCATCTCCACTACGGTCATTTCTTTCATTCTGTTTTCTTTTTTTCTGGACATGGTTTAGAGGTTTTAGTTGTTTTGTTTGTTGGGGATTTTTTTTGTTTGTTTTTCTTTTAAGTAAGCTCTTGTGCTCTCCTATGGGTCCAGGCTTCTTCTTCCTTCTCTGGCTTCCCACCCATGGGCCCTCAGCCATGCCTTGGGCACTCTCAGGTGAGGCAGGGCAGAACTGAGCTGCCAGTGAAGGGCATCCTTCCATGTCCTCCCTTGGGATGTCCCTGCAGCAGCAGCAGGAACTGCCAGGCTGGGAACCCCTGGGGTGCCATGGGCTGGCAGTCTCAGAGCAGCTCCCTGAAAGCACACAGCATCCCCATGGCTGATTTCCTTGCCCATATCATAACAGCTGTTTGGGGATTCATCACTCATAGCAATATCCAGCATGGTAAAATCACGTCGTGTCAGACAATTGCCACGTCTGTATTGTTTTATTCTGACAGTGCAGAAGGGAAGAGCAAGGGAAGAGGTGAGGGGGATTTCCCCAAAGAGCAAGTTAGCTGGAGAAGAAATGGAGCAGAGTTTTTGACAAACACCCCTGTGCAAAATTTGCCTGGCCAGTGGAGATTTTAACTGCAGGTGATACTCAGTGCTTTTAGGCACGGTGGCAAACATGTCTTGCCTGGGTTAATGGAGTAGGCCTGCTCTTCTCCATGAAAATATTTGGAAAAACTGCCCCAGCTGGGGATACCAGAGGCTTTTACAGCCAAGGCCCTTCTGTGATTGCAGTGGGAGCCTGGTGCCTTTCTCTGTCGGGTGTTCCTTTGCCCAAAATGATGCTTCGAGAAGCCAGAGGCACCTTCCATAATACAAACATAGCAAGCTTCCTGTGGCTCTTTTGCTGGCTGCATATGTGGACCCTTTTTTTCCCGTCTCTTCTGACTTGAGAATATGTCAGCTTTAATGTTAGGACCTTCATGTTTCACAGCAAGCCTTTAAAAAGCCTCTGAAAAGATTTTGCCTATATCAGAGAGATGGAGTATTGGAGAGATTTACAGCAGGAACCAAAGACTTCTGGTGGAAAATAAGTGTAGTATAGACCTGAGAGAACAAACATGGGGTTTTTTTTAAATTATTTTTTGTTGATGTGTCATTGCCCTGGATTTGCAAATGAATCTCAGGGGAAAGAAAGATCATACAGAGATTTCCCAAGATATCAAAGATCCATATAATGACAGACCCACTCTATAAAAGCCCCACTTCAGAGCAAATTTAAGCAACATACACTCTGCTCAGTGCTTCCTGGTTTGCTGCTGGCAGGTGGATGCAAGCACTGCCTCAAGAGCTTAAGATCATTACATTTGCTTTCTGATGAGTACTGTAAGAATGTGCATTACCTTCCAGGCCAACAAAAAGGATATCTTGCAGAAGCTTATTTCTTATAACCCTGGTACTTCAACTCCACTTTACAACCAGGAAAAAACTGCATAAGCTTTTCAAGCCTCACTTGCTGCTTTGTCTCCAGGCACTTTCCTGCCTCCAGCTCAGCAGGAAGCATAGAGGCTTGCTCCCCTTCTTCTGTGGCTCCAGGAGGTTTGGGACACAGATATCACTGTGCACCAGGTTTCTATTGCCCAGGAAACATTTGGCTGCTTGGCATGAATAGAAACACCTGTGAAATTATATATATATATATACATATACATATATATATACACACACACACATATATATGTGTGTGTGTGACTTGTTCACATGGATTTCTGAAGCAGGTTATCACACTGGTGAGAATGAACACATACATAGATCATTTTGGCCTTTTCCCTTTTGTTACATAGGACTGAGCTTTTGCTTGGAAAATACAGTCCAAAAAAATGAATAATCAAAACAGCTCCCATCTCCCTGGTAAAATACCAACAACTGAAAAATATTGAAAAGGTCCCCAGACCTTTGTGAGAATAGACGAGATAAGACATCCAAACATTTAATTTATTTCAAATGAATTCATTATCAAAGGACTTTCAGTTCATGCATTTTGTGATCTTTGCAAGGTTGAGAAGGGTGGAGGCCAGTTGCAAATCTGCATTTTAAACCAGCTACTGTCTTTCTCTAAAGATTAGGGAATATCATCTCTCCTCACAACCAAAGATTGTGTATCTTAAATTACATATCCTAAATGGTATTGAACCATCTTTCCCAACCAGTTCTTCAGCCCCCATGTAAAGAACTGTCTTTGCTTCTTAATTAAGGCAGCAATTCTTGTATCTTCACCCCTGAGCATCAGCTTTCCTTTCTGTTACAAGGACAAATTCAGTTGTCTTACACTCTTGTCTCTGTAATATCCATTAGTTTTCTCCCTTATGTTTTTTAAAAATTGAATCTTTCCTCCGGTACTGTGTCTGTCCCAAGGATGTGGTCTGTCTGTGCCTGTGCTGTGACCACCAATAATGAAATAATTGGAATTTCCCAGATGAGTAAAAAGTGCCAGATAGGAACCTGCATTTTGTTACATTGTGTCTCTTGGCAGACCCTTTGAAAAAAAAAAATCTGTTAGCAAGCCAAATTGCATTAGTCACTGTCAGATTATGTTCTAGGATGTTGTGCAGGAGAAGCAAAAGGAGGATTCTTGTTTCTATCCTATCAAATTTGAGGTGAGCCCTGTAAGATTGCTATTTCCTAGGTTCAAAGCTGGAACAGGTACAGAGGAAGCACTGCTGTGGTGGTCAGGGGAAAGGAGAACTGGGTTACAGGAAGGGAGTTCAGAACCTCCACTTGTTTTGCCTAGCAAAACACAGACCTGTCTTGTTGCTCTTTAAAAATACTTAAGAAGATAAATAGTCACAGAGACGTTTAAGCTGAAGGACAGTGCTGACCCAAAACCAACTGGACATAAATTACACTAGGTTGTAAAAAACCTAAATAAATTTAGATTGTAAATCAGAGGATTGGAACCAGCTTTGGAAGGATGTCCTTGGTCAGTGGGCTGAGAGAAAGTGGAGAGAGGAGGGATAGCAGATAAGCTGCCATCATTTTAAATGGGGCTCAATAAATTTTTCCAAATACATTAAAGAGCATAGGTTGTCTGTCACAGAGAGCAGATGGTCTGAAGGTGTAGTGAAGTCCTTTCTGGTTGAGTATTTATTCCCTAATCTGAAGTCACCAATACCTCCTTGTACAGAATCCAAAAAATCTCTCCTCTGGTTCTTCTTGACCATGCTTTTATGCCTTCTAAAGCCCTTTACTTTTCCCTGACAAATTACAAATAGGAAACATTAAACATAAAATCTAGGTCACATTTTGTTGTTTCTTTGGAATTATTATGTGTATTTTAATGTTCATACAGATTAATTTTCATATAGCAATTTTTTCAGTCCTAAAAATACATTTCTTTCACTTCCATTTGAATTTTAAAATCTTTTTTCCATTTTATAAAAAGCTAGACCTTCATTTTCAATTTTTAGTTCAAATAAAATAATTATCCTGTTGTTATTTTTTTGACAGCAAGAAGAATACATTTCAGATGAAGCACATATTTTATTCTATTTTAACTGTTTGTGTTTCCCTAATTGCAAGAAAAATTCAATGATGATCTTTTTACAGGCTGATAAATATTTTAGCGTAGATTTTCTGTTGGAAAAAAAAAATCCAAGTGAAAGATACAAGATTGGCAGGTTTGTGTCTCGTCTACACAAAGCTTTTATTTCCCTTAAAAAGTCTTGCTGTTGCTAGCATTAGTGTCTCTCCATCCAAATGCATTTGTTAAGCAGTCAGTAAATGATTAAGGAGCTGGAGGGACTGATTTATGGAACAAAATTAATTGAACTAAATATGCATCACTCGGTTACGTGACAACTGGGAAGTGTGGGAGAACATGACAGAGCTGTCTGCAACTACCAGGGGGTGTAAACTGTGAGCAGAGCAAAGGATTCACAGCCAGGTACAGCTGGGCTTTTTCCTGACCCAGACTGCCCAGCACACTCCTCCTCGAGGGACTCTTAGGGATTGAATGCCTGCGTGTCCCCCTGAAAACCCACACCAGGGATGCTTCAGGGTTAATTAGCTGTGGAGCCACCACACAGCTAATGCTGTGTTCTGTATATACTGCAAAAGCTAATGGAGTGAAATTTAAAATTAGGGAGCAGTAGGTGGAAATAGCGAGAACGGCGAGGTTTCTTATGGCAGGATAGATTATTCTGAAGAACGGGCATCCAAGGAAAATTACGGGCAAGGGCCACTTCCTGGAAATCCTCAGGACTAAATTGGTCCTCAGACTCAGGCAGCAGCACAGTGAAAGGACAGTGCTTCAGGAGGCATTCCTGAAATAGGTCCAATTGCTGTGCTTCTGTGAAGAGAACTGCATGCAGGTAATTTAATACAATAACACCTGGGCCCATTCCAGCCTCTCTGGGAGCAGCTGGACTGTGCTCCTGGGTCTTTGCTGGAGCCTGCTCATCAAGAGCGCCTTGATTTTTACCTGCTTGATTCTTGGCACTGATGGTGCCATTTTCTTTTGAGTCTTTGAGCACTGTTTCATTGTTTAGGCAGTAAGGGGAAGGAAAGCTGCTGATCACTGAATGCCCACAGAACCATCCAGCACGGGGCAGGGCATTTCACTGGGACCTGGCTGAATTCCTGGCGTTTCTTACCATTGCCACAGGTCGTGTTTGCTCGCTTGCCTTGGCTCGTCTTGTCTCTCCTGCTGAGAGATAATTGGGAGCAGCAGATGGAGAGTTTGTAGTCTAAAAGATTTCCCAGGAATTCCATCTCCTCTGACACTGGCAAAATGGTGTTGTGTATTCAGGATGTAATTAGCCACGTGCACAGTGCCCTAGGTGGGAAATAGGCACTGCCTAAGCCTGGGATGTGCCCTCCACTGCAGGGCAGACTTTACCTGTGCTGAAGACATCCCAGAATCACACAATACTCTGGGCTGGAAGGGACCCTCAAGGATTTTGAGTCCATCCTGGTAAGTATCCTGCTGGATACTTATGTACAGACAGCCACGTAGCTTTTTCCAAGTTCACCAGTCAGATGAAGGATGGAATGTTACCCCCTCTTGGCTCCTTTGTCTACCAGCTCTAACCATACTTTGCAAGTTTGAGTGCTGTCCAAAAGTATTTCTAAGTGGAACAAAAATAAGCATGCTTTTAAATATTTGATGTTGATACTTTAAGGGAGATTGACACATTTTGAAGAGGAAAGCAGCCTACAACACCTAAATTAAAAATAAATATTTATGTTCACATTTGTTCATCAGCTTTCCAAAATGTAAAAATATGTTTCATGTTGTTTTAAATAATGAAATGTGAAACAAATGAAAGATAAACTTTCTACAAGCTGAAAAGAAATAAGAAGACAAAGGCTTTGTTTATAGCTTAGACTTCAACAGTGCCCTTTGACAACCAATACAAATCTTAATTACAAATGGAATTATACATGTAAGAACTGCTCAAAACAAAGGAGTATTTTTTTTCCTCTCTGGTTTTCTTTGTGATAGTTTTAATTAGCTGCAACTCTTTGAACAATCATAGTCCTTGACTGCTCCTCAGACACTGATGGAAGTTGTTAACTTCAAATAGCATCTATAGGACTGCAGAAGTCTGGGTTTTCCTCTGAACAGTGTGCTCCCCATTGCTAAATTTATTCTTCAATATATCAGGATTCTGCATACATTCCACTTAATTGAGAAGTGAGCATTGTCCAGTAGCATTCCAATGATTGACATTAGGACACAATAAATTGGATTAATAGGCTGCAGCACCCTACCCACACTGGCAGAACTTTAATGAACTTCTCTAGTAAAGTAGGCAGCAACAGGGCAAATGTGTTTTGAAAAACGGCCCAGTTGAATTATATGGAAAAACAATCATTAGGAATAATGGCCAGCCATACATGGCATTTTCCACATGTAATCAGGAACCTGCCTTCAAAACAAATGGAGAGTGGAAAGGAAAAGTCAATTTGTGCTTTCCCAGCTTAACCTAAATTGTTTTTTCAGTTCCCTGTGGCCAACCATTTAAAAGAAAGTGCCTACCAGAGGTGGAATTGAACAATTCTCTTCCACCCCAATGGAACAGCCTGATCCATGGGGGGAAGCCTCAGTCCTGCATCAGGATCCAACCTTGCAGTGGGAAGAGAGGAGGGTGCCCTGAACCTGTGGAATCCATTAAAAGGAAGAGAGTCCCCCTGACAGAGCTCCCTTGCCACAGTCTCTTAGGCTGGGGGTTGAGGTGTCACAGCCAGATTTAGGTTTATAATAAAAGCTGTCATTTCAATCTAGTCCTGAGGGGAAGAGAAAGTTTGTGCCTGGGATCTGTGAGTCACTGTGCTTGGCAGCACTGCAGCCTCCATTCATCAGAGCTGTGTGGTGCCTCTGCCTGCACGTCCTCCCTTGGGGCTGGAAGCATGGGCTGTTTGGGACAGAAGGGCATCTGCTGACTTCACAGGTTCAGGATATAAAGCTGGATAAGTTTTAGAGCTGGGAGGGAGAGGTGGAATATTTTTGATGCCTTCCCCCACTATAGAAAACGTGTTAGTGTGGAACGGTGGGGGAATGCCTCAGAGAAATGTGCAGAGCTGCAATTTGGGCTAATGGTTTTTTTAAATTCAGCTTGTCTCAATAAGGAAAAACCAAAAATTACATATTATTGGTCATTATTACAAATGGATTAGAATGGCTCCATTTTACTTTTAAGTTTTTATTAAACATAAACTGTGCCACAGAAATTAAGTTAAATGACATAGAATACAGAGCCTAATCACTGGAACATGACCTGATCTTTCAGAGATATTGATCATAGACTCACAGAATGGTTTGGGTTGAAAAGGACCTTAAACAGCATCCAGCACCACCTTCTGCCATGGGCAGGGACACCTTCCACTATCCCAGGTTGCTCAGAGCCCTGTCCAGCCTGGCCTGGAACACTTCCAGGGATGGGGCAAACTCTTGTTTATTGGTTGCATTTCAGAGTACTCATGCTGAACCAGAGAACAATGTCACTCTGATCTCCAGTAGAATGGAAAGTAGCAGCTAACCCTGATTTTACTGGGGGAGAGGGCACATGCCTTCTAACACTGTCTTTCAAACTTCCTTTTCAAACAACAGTTCAGGATGCAATAGTAGTTTAACAGTGGAGACACTGTAAGAATTCCTGCAAGTCTCTCCTCATTTTTTTTAATTCTCTCTACTGCCATTTCCTGCCTCTTAAGTCTAAAAAAGAAAAAAAAAAACAAAACATTTTTAAGCTATTGATTAATTTTTTTAACCATCAGTTAGACCATCAGATGTTTATTAGCTACTGGATATATTGCAGTGCCATCCAGGCACCATCCAGGAATCCAGGGTTTGGCAACCCTAACAGTATAGGAAACCTGGAGAGAAGAGAAAACAGTCTTTTTCAAATTTAATTTGTATGCACTTGGTTCCTCAAGGTCTTGACAAGAGAAATGTACAGTAAAGCAGCAGAGAGTACTTGCGATAAATTGGATAAATGTGCATATGTCTACTAGAAAGAAAAATTTCAGATTTTCCTTCTGAATAGAAGTGAAACTAACTGTTGAAATAATAACAGATACTCCTTTTGTTACTCTTATTAATATGTCTGGACTTTTTTCAAGTTAGTAGAAAAATCATTCTGTTTTAAAAAATAAATGTCTGTGTCTATGAAATTATATACTGGAAATAATCCTCATCTCATTTAAAGTAGTACAGCTTGCTTTCTTTAACTAGATTATGGCTGATTTCTACCACTTAGGTATGCTTATTTTTAAGGGGCTTTATTTTTAGGATCCTTATCTTTAAAAACTGTTGAAGTGACACCACCCTGCCCCTTAACTTCAACGGGATCAGGCTTTTGCGTGCCATGATCTCTGCAAGATTTTCCAGTTTTTGCCACTGTAAATGTCTTGGGTTTTTCCTTCCTCTTAAAGCCAAGAACCGTGGGATTGCGATTCCAGTGGATCTGGACAGCCAGGTGAACACCTTGTTCATGAAGAGTCACTCCAACATGGTGCAGAGGGCAGCCATGGGCTGGAGGATGTCAGCCCGCAGTGGACCTCGCTTCAAAGAAGCTCTTGGCGGGCCTGCCTGGGATTACAGGAACATCATAGAGAAACTACAGGTACAGAAATAGCAAATGGCTTGGGCAGCAGTGGGACTGCAGTTATCTCACATGTGCCAGATGTGGAAAACTCCAGAGACAGGCCCAGTGCATTTTCAGTGCTGGATGAGAGGAGCCACCGCACTTCTGTGTGGGGGCAGCTGAAGGCTCAGCTCTTCAAGATCAGTATTTGGCTCCTACAGAAGTCAGAGAGGGGTAGGAGGTATCACAGAATGGGCTGAGCTGGAAGGGTCCCACGAGAATCATTGACTCCAACTCCTGGCCCTCCACAGACACCCCAACAATCCCATGCTGTGCCTAGAAGTGTTGTCCAAACACTCCTGGAGCTCTGGCAGCCTTAGGGCTGTGACCATTCCCTGGGGAGTCTGTTCAGTGCCCCTGCACCCTCTGGAGGAAGAACCTTTCCCTGATATCCACCCTAACCCTCCCCTGACACAGCTCCAGCCATTCCCTGGGTCCTGTCCCTGGTCACACAGAGCAGAGCTCAGGGCCTGCCCCTCCTCTTCCCGTCATGAGGAAGCTGCAGAACTGTTGTGAGCTCTGACCTCAGTCTGCTCTTCCCCAGCTGAACAGACCAAGAATCCTCAGCTGCTCCTTGTGTGGCTTCACCTCCAGGACCTTCAGCATCTTTATGTCCCTCCTTTGGACACTTACATCGAGGTGTCCAAAACTGCACACAGTATTCAAGTTCTGTTCTTCTTGAAGCGCTCCACAGAGCAGTATCTCCTTTTTGCCTTTTTATAGCCACATGTCCTCTTCTGGCTGCAGAGGAGATACTGGAGGCTCTGGGTCACGTTTGTGTCTCTGGAGATTGCCATGACATGGAGATCACCTTGTGCATGTAGAGCCTAAACAGCATCAGGGGGTTATGACCTGAGAAAACAGCAGGACACACACAATTGGAGGGGCCTTAAACACCAAGGACACAACACCTGAGGTGACACATTAACTGTGTGTGATGAGCATTGTTTTTCCAGCACACCATCATCCTGGCTGTTGCCACAGGTATTGTGAGCCCTAGTGCAGAGGAGAAATTCAAGGGAGAGTAACAATGGGCACCTTCTCCCCCTTGTCCTGTGTGAAGAATGGTGTGAAGAAAGGCTTGCAGTGGCTTTACAGGCACCTGGGTTGCCCAAGGCTCTTGCAGCTGGGCATCACACTGGGTCAAGCAGTGCATCACACTGAACTGTGTGATTCCACAGCAATATTCTTGGAGTTCTCTTGCAATTATGGATGTTCCCCTGTCTTCCCCAGGACGTGGTGTCCTCCTTGGAGCAGCAGTTCACGCCCATGATGCAAGCTGAATTCTCGGTGCTGGTGGATGTGCTGCACAGCCCAGAGCTCCTGTTCCCTGAGGGCAGCGATGCCAGGATAAGATGTGGCGCTTTCATGTCCAAGTAAGTGCTGTGCAGAGGGGCCCATTTGCTTCTTTAGGAAAGATGGCAGGGTGTTAACATCTTCAAAACACTTACTGCTGGTTTTCAGCAGAGACTTAAGCATGCAGGTGTCCAAGTTCGTTGTTGAAAGCTTGAAGTGAAGTCTTTTGCTCCATATCTTATATTTCTCAGCAGTTTTGTTGTCTGGAGAGCACAGAGAGAGAGGTTGCTTGCCTTACCTGCTAGAAATGAGATGTTAGTGGCTTGTTAAAATTATGGCAGTCTCAACCTACTTCTGTTTTCTCAATGGGCTACTTTTGATATTACATTTCACCAAACCTACAACAGAAACTTAGATTTTCCATAGCAGAATTTTCAAGAATTCATAATGAAGCAGTGGGCTGCTCAAGGCTTGCGGGTTTTTTGTTGGATTTTTTTCTTGGTTCAGCAAATTGGTATTTTTATTTTAAACTGCCAACAGCTCTTTGAAAATACATTTCACTGGGACCCCTATCTGGTCTTGAATTATTAGATGTTTTATTTGCAGTCTGTGCATTGGAATAGAGTCTTGCAAATCTTTTATTAGTCCTCAAGTGAGATGCCCTCCTTGCCCTTGAGAAACTATAATTTAAACAGGGATAACTTGGGGGAAATGAATGCATTTGGCAGCTCTCCTGATTCCTTAGTTATTTGCATATTCTGCAGAGGTAGCATTTTAACAATATACTTGATATGTTTGGAAAAATTTTTTTTTAAAAATTAAGTTTTAAGATTATCCCATTCCACGTCCTCTGTCCAAACTCCTGTATGAAGCCAGCATCAAAATGCAAAAAGAAACCCGAAAACCTGTCCAAGGCCTTCAGATATCCTCCCTTCCTATTCTGACAAACATTTCTCCAGCAATGTGTGAACCAGTGCAAGGACCTGTGCGCAGATCTGTTCTGCACAAAGACAGAAAGGCTGCTTCTGGTGTCGGCTTCAGCTGACTGAAATCCAAACTCCTGTCACAGTCATAGCTGGAGACAGAAATGGACCTTGTTTTCTGGCTTGTCAAGTGGTTGTGTGAATGTAAACAACAATTATGTTTCATCCAAATGTCTGTATTTCTGAACGCTTCCATGTATGGCTTTTTGGAAATCCTTTTGGCTGAATACCATTTGCTAATTATATCATAAATATATTATAACCGTCGTAGAAGTTGGAAGGTGTAAAGGTTGTAGCTTTTAAAGTTTGCAAGGTGCATGGTTACTTTTAAATAATGGTTAAAATAAGTTACTTTTAAATAAAGGGAGGATGAAATAGCAAGTATGGATCTTAACCTGGAAGTCCTCATAAAAAGTGGATGTAGAATTCTGCCTTTTGTATGGGCAGTAAGATATGCAAATTGACACAAAAAGCTCCCAACACCTTGAAAGTCCCATTTCCTTTTTAATTATGATTTCTCTTGACCACTTTTACTTCCTTTCCTTGAGGAAAAATATAGTGATGGGCAACTTTTACATAAAGAAATTGTAGTATGGCTTAGCAACAATGTGCAGGGCTCTTTAGGTTTTAATATTTTACTTTCAGGTTGATTAATCACACAAAGAAGCTAATGGAGAAAGAAGAAAAGCTCTGCATTAAAATCCTTCAAACTTTACGAGAAATGCTTGACAAGAAAACCAACTTTGCAGAAGAGGTACTGCTACCACTTTAATATTAAATATAGAACTAACGGCACAGTATTCATAACAGAATCTGACATGATTTCAATTTTGTGCATGTTTTAGAGATAACCTGGTGTCTTAGGAACAGTGTGGTAAGGTAGGAAGTTGGTTTGGAACAAAAGAAACTCTCTGCCTTATATAGTTTTGTTTGAGGGACTTGATGAGAGTCAAGGCAAGCAAGATGAGATTAATTAGCAATAGCAAGTATTACTATGTATAATTATTATATATTGGATATTCTTTATTTCTGGAGATTAGTCTTCATTTGTCACACCCGACTTTACCATAAAATCAGTGGAAATATAGGGATTTTTAATTGCAACTGTACAGTTTTCCCCTGCTGCCTGTGGTGCCAGACTTTTGTACTCCATGTGCTTTTTAATGCTCACAAATGTGTGAAAGGAAATCTGCAATGTTTAAGCAGAGCTGCCAGTTTGGGGAAGAAGTGACATAGTCTGTACTCTGTAAGTGTCTAATTATTTCTTGCACTCCTCTCTCCCCTCATTGCCCCATTTTCTCTTGCAAGCCAAGTCTTTCAAACACCTCTTTCATTTTGCCTATTCCTTTGGCTATCAGTAGGCAGATTCAGATGTAGATGTCAGCTGTCCCTGTTCTTTCTGAGCCTGATCCCGGTGTCTTTTGTGTAGTTTCCTCTTATCTGTATTTCTGGGTATTCCCCAAATCCTTTCAGCATTATTCACTCTTAACTATGAATCATGGAGCTATCATCTAATCTCTCAGTGCTGACATCAGACCTGCCCTGTGCAAAAATAACTAGTGCAAGAAGAGGAAACCAACCCCATCTTCACCTCCTCCTCAAAGAAAACTGTGGTTAGGTCTGGGCAGACAAATTCTTTTTAATGTCATAAAAAGAATTTCACAGGAGAAGCAGATATTATTATTCTTTATCATTATTCATATTTATTCTAATAGCTTTCTGGGTGCATAACACCACTGCATCACATGGGAAAAATAATTTGCTTTTGCAACTGACCTTTGCCAAACCTCTCCAAAAGAATTACATAGACCCACCATAAATTAACCTCATCTCGGGACTACAGGGGAGGAAAAAACCAACACTTTTAATGTAGGACTTGAAACAACCAAGAAGATTTGTTTGTTTTAGTTGCTCCTTGTACCCTGTTGTGGGTGCTGATAAAGGGAGACAGAGTTAAGGGAGGGAATACCCATCAGAGGGAATGTGTTCCATCAGTCTAGAAAGGCTCTGCTTTTCAGGAGTGGGTTAAGGAGGTGTATTCCCAAATCCCTCATGTGACCTTCCCCATTTTGGGGGTGCATGGTGGGTGGAGAAGCTCTTTGTAAATAGAATTTCTCCTCCGTGCTTCCTCTGGAATCCCATTGGTTTTGCACTGAGTAATGCGATGAATCAGTGCAAACAAATATGTGAATAAACAAGCCTGGATATGCTTTGCAAGTGCTTCTCTGGCTTGCTACTCTTATGAGTCATTGTTCAAGGCCATGGACTTTAGAACAGTAAAAATAGCTCAAGGAATAGCCTCATGTGCATGTTTCCCATCTTTTTTTGAGCTGTGATCTCACTGCCTGTGAGAAACTGTGCAAAGTTATTCAACTATGGTATGCAGATATTAAAAATAAAATAGTAGTACACACATAATGGTCATAACCAGAACAAAGCTACAGAGGGATGTGGGGCATTTTGACAGGAAACCTGAGTTTGCTCATCACCCATCAAATTGTACTTTCTGTGATAAACCTGACAGAAATGGTAAACCTCCAGTTTCTGCAGACTTTCTCACAGTGAGACAGAAGGATGAAATAATGAAATAAAATTTCCTCTTCTCTCTTGACATTAATTCCCACCGCTGAGCACTTTCTACTCTTTGTCCTTCATTTGACCACTGGAAGGTAGCCTAGGTCATTTTCTGAAGGAACAGGAGGCGAAATAGGAGTAGGGGCTTATTTCACTGATTTAATACCTATTCCTGCATCCACTATGTCAGCTCTATTGTTGCTCCTCCCCTTGGTGGTGAGTTTCAGGTCTCTGGTGCTCTCCTGGCTCCACATGATTGGATTTCCTTGCAGTCAGCCTTTGAGGCAGCACTCACTTGGGCCTTGTCTTGCAGCATCACAGCATCTAATTGTGCTGGGAATCATAGTTCAATTTCAGAAGTTTGATTTAAGGTATATAATTATGTGTCGTTTAAGGTATATAAACGACACATAAAAACCTCCTGGCCATTGATTGGCTCTCATAAGTAATTGTGGGTGATTATTGCAATCTCCTGGGAGCTCTGTGTTGAGTCCTAGCCCTGGCTGTATTGATTAGGTCACTGACTGGAGTGAAACCTGATCTACAGCCCCTCTATTCCAGAACAGCACTAAAACACTTGGGGAAAGCAGTGTGTGGAGGGAGCTCACGTGGCTTCTGTTCAGATTGCTACTGTACTATCTAAATGTATTTATCTAAAGCTCAGTTCAGATTGACTATTTGAGAAGAAAAGCAGGAGGGACAGAAAGGACTGTGCTTGAACTAAATCTGCCCCATCTATATTTGGGCTGTTTTTATGCCTATTTTGCAAAACCAGAAGGATCTTGGACTGCGATTTTTGAATTTATTTAGGCATATCTTTTTGTGTTTCACCATAGCGCTTGATATCAATTTAATTGCTGTGTGAATGCTGCCTCCAGACCTATTTATACACCTCAGTTTGAATCTGAGTAGCATTTCCAAAAGCACCTGAGTCATGTAGAGTGATGTGTGCTCACTTTGCAAATGGTATTTAAAATCTTAGCATTACCTTGCTGCCCTGCTTAAAGTGTCTATCCATACAATAGAGCTGGTGGGCCAGGAAGGGTGGTTCAGCAGCTTCAAAGAGGGTTCAGCAGCTTAAATTAAACCCTCCTCAGTGAATTGGATGAAGCTGTTGAACTCTTGACCTAATAGTGGTCATGTGGCGACTTCTTGCTTCACTCCAGCTGCTGGCATGGCAATGCCTTGGGTATGGACAACCTTCTGATCTCCCAACTGTTCATAAATCAAATCAGCACCTCTGGGGAAAAAAATATCCTCTCTGCTACCCTGTAGGTATTACCTCTGATCAGATGTGCTCATGGATGATAGGGCATCACAGAATGTGGCAGAATCCAGGCCTGTGTGCCCCTCCCTAAGGCAGCTCCTCTGAGAAACACCACTGCAAATGAATGGAACTCTTCAGGAAGGGGTGCCTGTGCTGCAGAGCACACACTTTATAATTTTTCTTCCTCTTTTAGGTGTTGAACTTCAGTATAAATAATTGAAAACTGCATTTTTAAGTGTCAGTAGAACAAAGACTCTGTAAGCTGCTTAATTGTCAGAAATAAGTAGCTGCACTTTTTGCCTTTTTTGGAAAAACTCATGACAAATGTTGGTTTTCTCTTAGACATTTGCACTAGTTCATGATTTAAAATCATGGAAGTAGTTTTCTGGCCTTTTGTTTTGCAGGGTTAATGTTTCTGCATTCCACTTTAGATATGAAATGTAAGCTATGAAATGTAAGCTGTCCTCTCCCCTTGGTTTGCAGGAACACCACCAAACATACATGTGAAAAAACCAATACAGCTTTCGTGGAAATACAAATTTATTCTGTTCCTGTAAGATTTGGCCCCAGATTTGGCCACTGCTGTCTCTTGGTCATTTAGTGCCAGAAAAACTGAAGCTTTTCATGTGAAGCTGTTGACAAAACTCCAGTGAGTTCGTCAAAAGCAATAGTTCCAGTTTATTATTTTATTGATCTACCAGTCAAGCTGAAGCCTGTGGGAGCTGCAGGTCTTTTCCTGCTGGGGTAGATGGCCTCAATGGGGTTTTAGAAGCCAGGAGATTTTGTTGGGAGCCACTACAGTGTCCCAGCATTGCAGCTCGTTGAATCACAGATATTCTCAACTTAAACTGCAATCTATTCTATAGCCTTATTTTTTCAAGATGATTTGACTTATTTCCATGTGCAAATTAGGCAGCATTCAGATAAACAGCATTTGTAGGTTTAAAAAAAAAAAAAAAAAAAAAGGAAGAGAAAGAGAATAATTCCCAAAATGTGTTGCTTGCTGAATGTATCATACCTCGAAAGAATGCTTATTTTAAACGGGAGAGTGGGATCCAAATTCCTTTGTTTGTTTTACTACTCACATTTTGGGTTAGTGGCACTGCAGGCATTTTGAAGAATTACATTTAATTTTTCCCTGTTTCTGCTGTCAGTTTTCTTCATGCTGATGTATGAAAATACCTGTGCACTGGCCTGTTTTTCCCTGTTGTCCACAGGCCATTCTCCTCACTAAGCTCAGTGTGCCTGCGAGGTGATAGGGGGTCAGAAACACCATAGGAGAACGTGTACACTCAGGGCTGTATGTTCTGAATTGTTTTAAAAAATCACTTACCTCTTTTAGCTGATAAAGGACATTTTTGCAGGATCCTGCATTAAAAACTCCCTCCTTAGGAAGCCAGTTCACAGGGAGGGACTGGAGGTGCAGGGGAGAAGAATGTTTGGTTATCTCCAGCAGTGCCAGCCTGCTTGTGACCAAAAAAATGCTGTTGTGGCTTTGTCATGGGAGTTAAATGATGAGTGAAAACTCAAACACAAGTGGGACAAACCCCTCAGTCTTGGAGATGCTTTATGTGAAGGTGGTGATCAGCTGCAGAACCAAAGCCCAAGAAATCCATTGCAGCAGAGGATTCAAGCATTGCTATTGCCCTGAATCCTCTGAGCCAGTAATTGCAGTGGCAGGAGCACCAGAGCTTTCAGATATGCAAGACTAAACACTGGATGTGGTCAGAACCTTAAAGTGTGGTAATTTCTCATTAGACCCACGCACTGACATTTTACAAAAGAGAGAAAACCTACAGGAAAACAAACGAGCACAGTTTCACTTTTCCCCCTCTGGGCTTCAAGCTGGGATAATTAAGCAAAGGGATACCAGGAGGAATGTGATGGTGTTGTTTGTTCTAGGCAGGTGTTGTCAGCCACACTGCTCAGAGCCTGGGGCCATCAGCCACTGTTGTGTTGTTATTGCTGCACATTTCTGGGGCTGTGACAGGCAGCATCAACCAGAATATTCTGAATTAGCATCTCTCATCTTTGGGGTACCCCTTATCCTTCCTGTGATTGTTCTGGACTGAAGGACAATGCTGCTGGACAGCCTCCAGATATTTTGCCGAATTTTTGATCACACACGTTTGTTGCTGATGCAAAAACCTGTGAGAATTTGGTATATGAAAAGCATGACTTATTTTTAAGTTTTTGGGTTTTTTTGTTTTTTTTTTCTATAAGTAACAGGCCCTAGAGATTTGCTCCAGCTTTGGACTGTCACCTGCTTGTGTCACCTTCAGAAACCTGTTCAGAGCCACTGTGCTTGGGCCAGTTGTGAGGTGCTTACACAGATCTGTGCCACGAGTAGTTTCAGGCAGAGTGCATTGCTCTTGTTAAGCTGAACATGAATTTTAAACTCCAAGTTGTGTATTAAGGATAGGTAATTCAGGAGACAGCTCTCCTGACACCCTGCAAAGTGCAGGTCCTGATCTAGTGAAAGGCAGGAGCAGTTTAATCTGCTGCAGGGGCAGTGAACACAGACCTAACTACACTGCAGTCATGATTTTGCCCTCTCTTTAATGTGCATAATTGTCAACTTGCCATGGTGCAAATAAAGTACCTCTAGAGACCTAAAGGTATTTCTGTGTCAGGTGATAGTTCAGTGAGCAGTGGTGTTCACGGCTCTCTGGTACTTACTCTTTTTTGTTTCAAAACCTTGGTTATTTTTCCTTTGTTTGTTCTTCAAGTCACAAACAAATCTAATGGCAGGATGCCCAGGCTGTAAAAACACATGGTTGTTAACACAATTCATCCAAAAAAATTGTAGTCTCTCAGCAGCTCATATTTAGCAAATTTTAAGAATATGGTATGTTGTTATCCAGTTTTCCTTCAGAAATATTAAGCCCCAAATCCTGATTGATAATTATTTTGGAACTTGTATCATCTACCCTTTTCACATACATCATCTCTTCTCTAAAGGAGCATCTGATGCTGTAAAATAATTTTTTTATAGCTACTGATTTAAACAGCATCAACCAAACCAATAAAATTGGAGTAGCTTGTTCCTTGCCCTGAATTTCAAATGACTGATTTCTGCTCTGGAATCCCCCCTTTACACAATGTATGGGACAGAGGGGGTTTGCCCTTCTTATTTCACGTTAACTCCTTCCTATAGATGTGATCTTAAGAAGAGCAAACCAGCAAGAAAATCTTAACTGCCTGCAAACTGCTTGACATCCTTCTCTATTGATATTGGTATTTGTTAAAAACAAACAAAAAAGAGTGCAAGACAAGAGAGCTGTTTAATAAAAAACTGTTAGAGCTCTGAGGATGATTCATCTCACCTTACTCAGGTACAATATCCATGGAACTTATCAGGATCCTTTTTGTGAACAACAGCAACTGGATTTTCTTTTGTTGTTGTTTTGAATACAGGTGAGATGAATTGCACTAAAGACTTCAGTACATCCAGAAGTTAAATTCCATGCTCACTATAGCTCTTTGAATCAAATTCTATGTCATGAAGACATGAGGATCAAAGTTTTCTCCCTGATTTGCTTTATTTCTATATTTTAAATGATGAATGAAGCAGATTTTTAAGAATTTAGTGGAAGGTTCTAGCAGATCCTAGATTAGCAAGGAATTAGGTAAATGACCAAAGATATGTTGCAAGTTAATATGTAAAATGAGTCAAAAGTTTCATATGGTTCATGTCTCCAGGTGTGTGGAGTTTTGTGTGAGGATAGACTCATATGCATAGACATAAATAGTTATTTTAGCTTATTTATTCATATTCCTTCTCTTTTTCTTTTACCTCCATGGTGGAGTTATATTAGAAGATAAATATTGGAATGTTCATTCAGTGTTTTAGCACGTTGTTTTGTTTGTAGTGGGATGGATGGTCTTGTTTAGAATGTGTGTTAATGCTCTCAGAGTTACTTAACAGGAGGAAAAACATAATTCCCATGGGCCACTCTAATTTTAGTGACTGGTGGTTGTTCAAAGTGCCCAGCTGACATCCCAAGGAGCCTTTGTGCTTATTTGCAGAGCAGGACCAATTGACATGGGTGCAACAGGGGTTTCCACAACCCTGGGAGCACCTACACTGAGGTGGGAAGGAACACAGAAGAACACAGGAGAGAATCAAATTGCAGGCACCCTGAAGTTTGGGATGGTTGCAAGGTTTTTTGGGAGTTAGGAGAATAAAACTGCATAAACCCTTTTCCTGACTGTGATTCTGGAAGATGTTTCTCCCCACACGCTTCCCACTCCTTTTTCAGAATCAATTCCTATATGAAAAGGCCACGTTTATGAGCAGCTTCAGTAGCACTGCCAGGTAATGGTTATAATTCTTACTGGGAAGCACAGAGAGTGCTGCAGTATCGCAGAGACCACAGTGTGGCAACTGTGGACTTTTGAGAAACATCTCCTGTCTGTGGGAGCGGGTCAGCTGCTGCTGCTGCTGCTGCACGCCTCAATTCCCACAGCAGTCACATCTCTGCAGTAGTCGTGGAGGGGGCGAGAGAAAAGGTGTCCTTTGGGTTTGAATTTCCTTGGAAGGGGTAAAGGGTTCTTTTGTTTTCTGGGTGGGTTTGTCGTTGTTGTTGTTGCTGTTTCTGTTGTTGTTGACTATCACAAATTTGCTGCTGCTTTATTTAATATGTTTGAGCAACAGCCCTGTTTGTACTTTGCAGTCGCAGCAGAGATAGCAGTGAGCAGAATTCAATGCCTTGTATTAAGGTTGGCCAATGAATATTTATGATAGACCTAGGGAGCCAGTAATAAAAACGAAATCGGCATGATGCCACTAGATCCAAACCTTTGATCTCTGTTTTAAGAGAAAATACAATAAAGCAGGGGATAATGGACTCATTATAATGGAATGGTTAGTTATGGTTACTTAGGGCAGCGTGAATAGGTGGCATTACACAAACTGCTCTAGTCCAAGATTTATGATCCAGAAATGTGTTTCAGGCACTGAGTTTCTACAGAAAACATCAATTTATGATATTGTTTTGGTCTAGTCGGTCCAAGCACAAAGAACTAAAGATACATCCCTTTCAGACACCAGGATGGGGCATGCTCTTGCCTTACTAGGGACAGCAAAAGCACTAAGAACCAGCGAGGCCCTTCTACTCAACCTCTTTCTGTGCTTCTGCTCCTCATCCATCAGCCTGTGAGCAGGTAGAGGGTGGGCTGGGCATTGCAGAGGGGTGGAAATTAGACTCCACTCCCTGCCCAGACTGCCTTACCAGCTAGCAGGTGTGAGAGGACACTTGGGGTCGTCAGGAGAGAGGGGACACTTCCAGTTTGGCATCACCAGGAGCATGAGGGGCGGTGGCTGGAGATGTGTGCCACAGCTGGAGGCACTCACCTCCACCAGGAGCAGGGAGAATCTCCTGCAGAGTGCTGAGACAGTTCCTGGGAAGCCTAATGAAGGAGCTGGCATTCGACAAGGATGGGGAGCAGGAGCCAGTGAGCTATTTTTCTTTTTAATGGTTGCAATTACTTGCTTAACACCCCTGCCACACTAAGCAAGAGGCAGAGGAGGGCTGATTCCAGGCTGTAGATGAAAGCTGATCCTGAGGTCTCTGTCTAGCCAGGCAGGAGGAGGAAATGGAAACTCACTGTTTTCTGATTAGTTTCAAACTGATGTAATTTCTAAGGGACTTCATCACTAATGACATCTGGCAAGGGATTAGTCTGTAATGTGGCCCATCTCCCCCTTCTCTCCCTTTTCAAGAAAAAGAAAATATATGCTATATTGAACTTTGGAAAACAGCTATTAAGCAACCACAGAAACTGCTTCTGATAGGATTTTTTTTTTTTTTTTTGGTCTGATGAGGATTTTACCCAGCATGTTTGGCCTTGGAGGAGTGCCTGGATGGTATTGCCAGCTGGAATTGTCAGAGCTGCTTTGTCTTCTGTCCCAGGAAAACAGAAGCCTGGCAGGCAGTCACTCTCGCTCTTATTTCATATCCCTGCTTAGTCAGAGTTGCCAGCCCCAAGCACTGAAAACCCTGAGTCAGGCCACAAACAAATCACGAGATTTGGCTTGAAAATCATGCGATTTTTTAATTACAAATAGTTTATTTGGGATTTCTCTGAGTCTTTAGAGTGTCTGTTCTTCCAATTTTATTGTACAAATCCCAGAGTTTGAAGTGTGCTTCGCTGAATTACACATGTGTTTATTTACTGAAATAAAAGCCAGGTTCATTTATGGTTACCTGACCTCTGGAGTTTGTGGGGAAAAGGCCAGAATACTTGGAGGGATCCTTTCTGCTGCCAGAGATGCCAGTGAGAGGCACTGCTGGCCCTCAGCTGGGGCCCAGGGAAATGTGCTCAGCAGGCTGGGATGGGTGTTGGTAATTCCAGGTACAGAGCTGTCACTGGGGGTTGGGGACAGGGCCTTGTCACTCTGCAAATTCCTTTTGGCAGACTTGTCCAAAACATTTTGTCCCCAATTACTGAGCAGTTACAACAGCAAAGTCTCCTTTGTATTCCTTTCTCCTGCAAGCTTGTTACCCTTCCCCCCAATTATTTTTTAATACTTTTCTCCTCTTTCTTGCAAAAAACTTGATTTTTTGACTCTTCAGCTGTCTACAGTAGCATTTGTGTCCCATTAGCCCTCCATCCAGTAGGGCTGGATACCAGTCTGCCTGTCTCTGCTGCAAAAGAAATTTAGATAACCTTGACTCTGGGGTCTTTCAATTTTAAGACACCTTACTGCTTCCAGAGGAACTACAAGCTTCCCTTGAACCAGGTGTTTTCTCAGCTGTGACCAGTTAGAGGTTCCCAGCTCTAAGGTTCCTCCCAGAGAGTTCTGCTGGGTGCAGTTCAGCATTTTAAGAAACCAGATTCTTCTAAATATACAAATATTTGACTGTGGCTCTCCAAAAATGAAAATCTTTGCATTTAAACAAATGCTGGAAGCCCTGCACATCGTTAGGAAGTTCTTCTTTTACAGTTTTTTCGAAGGGGCTAAAAAATGTTCTTGGAAAATAAATTGTGCAGCCTGAGTGTTCTTAATTTTACAAGGAGACCCACATTAACTAGGTAGCTTTTGTGAGGCAGAGGATGTTAACAGTGGTAATTCACTGCTAGCAATAAAGTGTGGGCTGGTCAGTAAATTCACCCAGGATGGCACAGAGGATTTTTCTGGTTATATGTCACAGGCTTTCTTAAATTTGCCCTGGTTGTTGCTGGCACTTTGTTGTAGTCATGATAATTCTTACAATAAAACCAACCATGAGGACTTAGAAAGGGCTGTTTGAAAAATGAAAGTTGAACCATTTCTTCTTTTCCTTCATATTTAAGTATTCTTACAGCAAATAACATCGTGCCTGGAGAAACCTCAGATTTTATTGTTTGAGTTTGGATTTTTGTTCTGTGTGGGGAAATGTTTTCATGAAGAAAAAAACCCCAAAACATCAGTCAGAGAAGCAAGTTTAGGAGATTACTTGGGGTTGGGGTGTGCTTAGACAGAAATTAGTAATTTGTGCTGCAGAAATGTAGGCAAAGTGGTACCAACTCGTGCCTGTGCAGGGCATCAGGTGAGAGCAGTGCTGGCTGTGTGTGGGCACTGGGCTGGGAGGTGGCAGCTGAACTGGCTCCTCCTGAATCCCACCTGATGCTCAGCCAGGCTGCTGAGAAGGGTTTGCTGTCCCCAGTGTGGTCTGCAGGGAGCCACTTGACTTAGATGAAGCTGTTTATATAAAGAGATTATTTCCATACATGCGGTACTGAAAGAGCTTGTTTTAACTCAGTAGCAAATTCTAGGTACTCTAAATACAGGTCTTTTACTTCCCTTTTTTTTAAGAGAAAAAAAAATAGTAAAAAAAGCCCCAAGAAGTCAACTATTTGATATATACTTTAAGTCATCATGTCTTTTTAAACTGTAAACAATTTGAAACTAAAGGAACAATTCCTTTGTCTCTTTAAACTAGCTCTCTCTCTCCTATTTTTACACATACTTTTTTCCTTTTTCTCTATTTTTTCCCCTGATTTTTAGCTGAAGAAAGATTTTATTTAGGAGCAGGAAAGGAAATGTTGCTGGAATAATGTTTTCCTTTGATCTACCCCCCCGTTTATGGCTTCTGTGTCTTAAGTTCAGTACTTTGATCACTATCTGTCTGTTTTGCTGCTAAGCCCTGTGCAGCGTGGTTTTACTGTTGAGCCAGCTGGGGCTCTGCCCCCTGCAAGAACCGTGAGGTAGTAAAATCAGAGTAAATTAAAAGAGTTTTCTCAGGCCTCTTCTGCATGATTCTCAGCTCTTAATTTCACAGCTGAAAAGTGGCTGCTGCCTTGCCCCTGCCGATGCCGTGCCCGTCCAGCTCCATCTTCCAGCAGGGGCCTCCAGAGCCACAGGAGGTGGCAAAGCAGCACCAGGCAGCTGCAGCCCTGCACAAAGGGGCTCTTTCACACACGTTCCTGCTAGGAAAGCACATGTGCAGCTAAAACAAGTTCCACTGCCCATCTGACTTGAGCAACAGCCATCCTGGGGAAGCTTTTCTTTTTTTTTTTTTTTTTTTCTTTCCCCTGAGATTGGTCAACAGATATGTTGTCCTAATGCTCGTTTCTGACTCAGTGAGTGCTGTGTTTAGGCCCAGGACTTTGGTAATTCTAGCTTTTTTTTGTGGTGAGGAGGGTTGCTGAAGGACAAGGGAAGGGAACTGAGGTTCTCCCTGCCAGGCTGCTCTGCACAGGGAGGTTCCATCACCGTGGGCACGTGTCAGTGCAGCACAGGGGACTTTTAAGTAGCACAAGCTCACTCCCATTTCGGGCTCCTCTCCAGAGGACTGAGTGACTCACCTTGAGAGAAGGTCTCTCTGAAAGTGGAAGCAGGACTTTGCATATGACAGTGCAGAACCTCGTAGGTTGGCAGGGCGCCCATCCTCTCCTCCCTAAATCAAGGAGTGTGCTCCTGGGCTTTGTGAATGAAAGATTTGTTGGGGAAAAAAGTGGCATGAAGTCTTAAGAAAAAAAAAAAAATTATTAAGCTTGGCTTACTGTGTAAATTCTTGTTCTGAAGTTGGCTTCTATTGGAAAAAAACATGCTTTTAGAAATTTGCTGAAATGTTGGCATACACGAAAGGAGCCGCTTCTTGAGCTGTACAGACTCCAGGGACTCTTCCTGCTATGTTGGCCAACTTGCTTTGCAATGCCTGTTCTCCTGAAGGAGGATTTCTGGGCCAAGGTGGCTCCAAAAATCTGCAACCCAAGAGGGTGATCCAATAAAGCACGAAGCAGAAGGGCTTGTATGGGGCACCCTGCCCTTCAAACGTGCCTGTGGCACACGGGCAGTGCTGCCCAGCGTGGGTGGGGTGGCTCCCAGCTTCTGAGGCAGTGAAATGGATGTTGGTTAGGAGACCTGAGGCACGTGTTAACCCCACACTCCTGTAATCCATGGCTGTCATACCTGTGGAAAGGTTTGTATCTGTCATACCTCTGGGGATGCACACCTCCACACGGTGACACTGGGAGGGACCCCCTTTGCCTGGAGAGCATCTGGCTTTGACACGGGGAGGAGCATGTTTTATCCCCAACAGCCCATCTATATCCATTATCAAATACCACCTGCCTTGTGTTCAGAAAATCCCTCCAGATGACACTGGAGGCATTTCAAAACCCACCTGGACCACCAAGGCAAGGGAGTTGGACTGGACGAGCTCCAGAGGACCCTTCCGACCCTAATCCTGGGATTGTGTGAGCGATCAGTGTGGTGATCACGCACTGGACAGGAGAGGCTGGTCCCCAGCGCTCCCCACACGTGCCAGGAGGGTGATTCGGGTGGGAGCAGGATGGAGCAGAGCGGTGCCCGGCGCAGGTGCGGTGCCCAGGGCCGCTCCCGCTGTGCCGGGGGGATGCGGGCCAGTGCAAGGCGCCGGCTTCCCCCTTTAAAACTGGCCCCCGTGCTGTAATCGCCTTTGCCCGGGCAGCGATTTAATGAGCTGTTTGGGCATGTGACCGCGGCGCATGTGAGCGGGGCCGCCGGGGGAGGCGCGGGCGCTGTTATGTAATGGGCGCAGTGTCTGGCTCCGTGCGGCGGCTCCGAGCCCGCGGGGAGCGCGGCCCCGCCGCCAGGAGCTGGGAAATGGCTCCCGAGTTTCCTGCGGGGCTGCCTCTGCACGGAGCGCGCATCCCCTGCGCCGCCCAGGGAGCCGGGAATTGCGCCTTATGTAACGCGGCAGCAGCGGCACCGGGGGACGGAGAGAGCCCCTCTCCTTCCCTTCTGCCCCCTGTCCTTCCCCTCTGCCCCCCGCCCCAGCACAAGAGCACGGAACAGCGTTTGATTTATTAACCTGCCCCTCTCCCGCTTTGCCGCCGCCTGGAGAATGAGTTCCGTAGGCAGCACAGGTGCCTCCCCGTGTTGGGGGATGCGGGGTTTGGCAGAGGATGCTGGAGTGCAGGCACTGAGGTTCGGGCGTGCAGGTGGCCTGTGAGGAGTTTCCATAAATTATTTTGTGTGTGATTCCCCAGTGGCGTTGCACTAGGGGTGCCTCTGTGAAGCTGCAGATGTTCCTGCCATCAACCTCTCACCTTTTATCCAGTTCTCTGCAAAAAAAAAAAAAAAAAAAAA